>CM060928.1:319525626-320775626 GCA_030765085.1 Allium cepa | reverse complement strand
CCCTCCGAACCGAGGAATAGGTAAGTGGAAAATGTCTAAAACGTGTTAATCGAGTTGATTCCTTATTGTTTATGGAAATCATTACTACTATGCTTAACACTAAAAACTGACAAGGTAGACTTATCCATTTGTGAGAGTTAAGAATGAAGTCTCTAGGCAAGTCTTGTAGCAATCAATGCCCAAACTTACCTGGCTTCACTCTTGGGCGAGGAATAGTTGAGTTGGAACATCGAAAATGAGTTAAGCGTACAAATCGTGATTTGTATAAGCGATTGTTTTGACTGGATAATCGATCTGTCGATTATCAAACTTGACCTAATATTAACTTAGGAAGTAATCGAAGGACTTCATTTTATACCAATAAAAACCTCCGGGGAGGAGTATTGGTATGAAGCGTCTCTAGCTTTATCTTACATCTACGAGAACCGGAATTAAGTTAATTAGAAATTCATTGATTGGTTTTGGAGAGTCCGGTAAGTGGGAAGAGTGTAGTTATATGAGATGGCTTGAACTCGAAACTACTTCAGAACCATACCGCGATCTATGTTCTAGAAGCAGTTGAGAGATGGAATGTTATAGAGTTGAACTATGAATCCTAATGTTAAATTTAAAGGAAAGGTCGGCGTTAACATTTCAAATGATGCTATCGTTTGGAACTGTCTATCTTGAAGATTACTCCAAGAGAGAGGATAACATTAACATTCGTTAGAGGACTTATGTAGGAAACCTATATGGAGGTTCGAGATCTGTTTGTGATGCCCAAATCATTGTAATGATTCGTGATTTGTTCCAGTGGAAGGAATCCATTTGGGAATTCATGTTCTGTTAGAGTGACGAAGACTCGAGTAAGAGATGCCGAACCTAGCCTCGACATCGGAAAAATGACAAATAACAGATAAGGTACCTGGACATAGGGGTTTAGCAACCTCAAGGGTATATCAACTCCATGTCTAGAGATACTTATCAATATGTTGGTACTGGGAGTTGTTAAAGCTCGGATCAGACACCGAGGGTGGTCCAGTTATGTTTACCTTAGAGTATATCCCATCTAGAGATATATGTCGCTCAGACGGTAGTTTTTGGTCCTTGTCGTGGAGTTTGGATTCTGTTAGATCCGAGGGGATCTCCATTGAAAATCCATTATGCGAACGCACCTTCGCGGTATTGATAGTATACCTATTATTATTCTGGCGTTCACACATCAACTATTAGATATGACTTATGTGCTACAACTTAGACATTATCTATCATATCATTGTATAATAAAGCTAATGAATGGTTGGCTTCTTTAAGGGAGAAACTGTTACAAGAATCCATATGGTCCCAATGGTTACTATGGTATCACTCATATTACTTGAGTTTTCTCACAACAGTTTACCAAACTGATCCGAGTGTTATTTTCTTACAAAGCTCGGGTCACCCCCATGTATGTTTATAGATTTAGATTTGGATGCTTTGGAGCTTATGGAGAAGAGTTGAAGGGTTATCAACTGTAGTATTCTACTTTCTACTGCATTTTTGTATATCAGCATTATATGGACATGATGTTATAACTGTCCAGGCTGATGACAGTACTTAGGCTTTAGTAACTCTGATATCTCTATACTTAAAGTGATCCTTTGTGCTATTCCTTTCATATTATATATTATTATTCCATTGTGAGATCCTGATATTGTGTTCATCTTTTCTTATTCTATTCCTTTTCTTTTATTTTGGCCTATAAATTTGTCTTTACGGCACTTAGGTGCTCTACACATGAATACCGTGGATGTATTAGTGTCGACATTTGGAGGTTTAAAATGCGGGTCATTACATTTAGTAT
The DNA here is from genome assembly GCA_030765085.1 of Allium cepa. NCBI lineage: Eukaryota > Viridiplantae > Streptophyta > Magnoliopsida > Asparagales > Amaryllidaceae > Allium > Allium cepa. The sequence goes on along the minus strand of CM060928.1, from coordinate 320,773,804 downwards.
CATAGCACAAGGTTCAGCGAACACCTTGGCTTTTGTTGGGGCTCATTAGGTATCGAGTAAGAGACACCCTAGAATGAGTCGAGTGAATTATATATATGAGAGTGTATTTGTATTTTCAAAACTAGACTTCTAAAATATTCTTTTGGAATATCTCTTTCTTCATAATCCTCTCTTGGAATTCTTTCTTTGAAATAAATCTATCTTTTCATATCCTAAGAAATTTTTACTTTGATTAGGTAGTAAGGACTATGAGTACTAGAGCCGTCAATGCTCGAGAAGGTATAGGTGGTCGAGGTAATACCACCACAAATGGCGGGAATAGACCACCAAGGAATGTTGCTCCAGATGAGGAACCAAGGATGAATGTCATAGAGGAGGTAGTGCAAATCATTCCTCAGATGATTTTTGCTTCGCTTTGCCATGATTATGAAAGGCTAGGAGGTAAGTGGTTTAGTGGCACGAAAACTATTATAGAAGTCCAAACTTGGATCAAGTTTTATGATAGGATATTTGGAGATATGGAGCTTGGTGATGCGGTAAGCGTAGGTTAGCATCACAACATCTGATGGATGCAGCCCTGGATTGGTGCAATTTTATCAACGTGGATGTCCAAGAGAATAACTTCTCTAGGGCCCAATTTAAAGATGAGTTTGTTCTAGAACCTGGAAAGACTTTGTTATTTAGAAGCTTCTTGGATCTGAAGCAAGGGGACATGACAGTGGTAAAGTATGAGAACTGGGTCACTGCATTGTCTCGATTTAGGTTAGGGTTGGTTGATACGCCACTAAAGAAGATGTTCATTGCGGGTATGCGCTCTGAGTTCCAACGGGATATGACTAATCACCTTTTGGGGTCTTTTGTGAATTTGGTAAATATGGGTTTGAGATTCGAGATTTTGGCATCGATTCTTATTGTTTCTACATCGAAGCCGGTTACTTCTGTACCAACTAGGATTGATAAGAGGAAGTTTCAATAGTTGATGTTTATGTCCGACCTGGTTTGCCATAGGTATGGGCAAAAGGGCCACTGTGCTAAGAACTATAAGAAGGGTAGTGGAGGGCAGTTAGTAAAGGCATCAAAAAAGGAGGTACCATAGTTTGCACCAAAGGGTTGTTATGGTTGCCACCAGCCAGGTCATTTTGTCAAGGATTGTCCTATGCTCAAGAAAGTGGAGCAGCCTAGGGTCTTTGCTATTTCTGTAGATAAGAAGGAAAAGCAGATTCTTGAGAGTATACTATCCACTTATAGTTTACCTATTCATATTTGGTTTGATATTAGTACTTTTCTTAGTTTAATATCCCATAACCTTGATTGCTTGGTCATGCTCAGCATGATAAGAACATTGACTATTGTTCGTTGATTATTGATTTGTGATCGACTAGTTTATGAGCAGTTTTACCTTTCTACATCATGGGTTGAGTAGACAGAAATTGTGAGTACATTGAACGAACACCTTGTGAGTTAAGTTTCACATTTTAATTATAAGGCATTCGGTGAAAATTTTGAGTTAATAGTAAAAAAAATTATTAAAAAATGTTTACTATAAATAAAGGAAAGATAGAATATCTTGGAGGTAAATATTTGTTAAAAATTTTATCTAAGAGAGAAATTCTATATTAATATGGTTTATGAAATGTGGTTTATAAACAAAGAGGATTTAAATAGATAATTTTGAGAACTTAAATCCATGTGTCTGTGGAAATATTTTTCAAGATTTTAGAGAAAAAATAATAATAATATTTGAAAGTAAACAATTAGGAGGTTGATTGAGATCATGATACTTAGTAACATATACGAAGTAATTGACACCACTTTAAAATGTTTTGGTTAAGTACCAAAAGTATGGTTCAGATGTATTGAACTCACTCCTGTCGCTTGAAAAAAATTCTGGCGATGGCTTTAACATCATGGCATTCATTTTTGGGTTTCTAAGTGGGGAAGGTACCAAGTTGTTCTGGTAAAATAGATTCTGATTTAATCCCAAAGTAAGATTTGATATACAAAAGTTATATGTATATATTACTTCAAAATGACTTTAAATGAAAATCGGTGTTTAGTTCTAAAAGTTCTCTTGTCAATATACTTCATGGATACTTATATTCTATGCATTAGGAAAGTATGGTATGTGCATCATAATATGATATGATATGTTGTTTGATAGTTTCATTGTCAAAATAAAATGGAATTTTTGGCAGTTTTGGATAGTCGGGAATTTCCGAGCAGTTATACAATTTGAAGTTATGTTTTTTTGAAAATATGAAGTTTGAGTTTATATAACACTTGAATTGAGAAGATAGCAAGTTAAAACTAGTTTTGAATTTGGTAATCATACTTGTTACAAATTTGATGTTGGTATATACTCTTAGGATGTAATGGAGTATTATACGAGTATGATTTTAAGTTATAAAATGATTATAAACTTAAAGTTATGTTCTTATGAAATGATTTATAAATAATTTTAAATTTGAAGAGGTAAACTATTTGGACAAAAGAAAGTGATAAAAGATATTGGTATAATTAAGAAACTAATAGGATAAGTATGTATGTTATATATATCCAGTATTCGAGTACATGTTTTCGAGGTGGTTTCACCGGTCTGAACAAGAATTTTTCACTCGATTCTTGGCTGCGAACACTTGGTACAGATTTTTGATATGATCCTAATGTTTTCTATCATAGTATATGGCTATGCAAGGAGAGTGGGGGTTTCCAATCAAGGAACCGAATTGAAGTCCGCACTAGAGAGGTTAAGTGATCTATACTAGTTCGGAAGAGAAATCTATGTGATCGAGCAAGTGATTGGAATTAATATTGCGTACGGATGGTCCATGTACATCGTGTGGGTTTTAGTATGTTTGAATGTTATGTTTTAGGCTTAAGGAGAGTTTAGGTGATAGAACTTTAACTTGTTATGAGATATTATAAGTCATCGACTAAGTAATAACCTGAGGTTGTTAAGCATAAGGTATGCTTAGTAGATCGTTTATCATCCTTGTGCGATGGGAAGGTTTTGAAATTAAGTGAACTGTAAGCATTGATTGCTAGTAATTGTGAATGCCATTTGAGTGTTTGTGTGCTTATTCTTTTGTTAAGGTTAGAAGTGCCATGAAGTTAGGATGCTTGGGGTAGTACAAGGAAGAAGGAAGGCAGTTTAAAGGAGATCCATCCAGTGATTTCTTCTTATCTTAATATCGTATATCTTTTATAGCGTACTCATTGCTTGAGGTGGAATCGCGTAGTATGCGTTTTGGTTCGTATATACTTTTCATAATGCTATATACACATATCCTGTCTTTCTATCTTCTTTGATTATCGTTCTTGTTTGAATTTCGAGAATGAAATGCTTTAAGTGGGGGAGAATGTAGCGATCTGAAAATTCGAACACTTCATTTTCGAATATCGATACATTTTGAAATATAACTAAGTGTTATAAATATGATTTTATAACATTATTTAGCATCATTTAATTAGTAAATAATGATAAGAAACTTGTTTTTGAAAAGTGTTTACAAAAATATATTATTTGAAGAAAAATTGATAATGTGACCAAAAATCGGTTTATCAATAAACAGCTTTTCGATCGATATAAGTTGTTCGAACTATCATGCACTTAACTAATGATCAAATAAACACATTAGCAACTAACTAACATACTCTCTTCTTCATAAAGCATGGAATGTTATAGAAAGTTCTATTAGAATAAAAGATGATATTATAAGAAGGGTATAAGAGTAATTAGCCATAAAGGAGAAGTGACATAAATGAGAAGTGATGGAAGGCGATCCTTCTATAGCATGTAGGGGGGTGAAGGCAAGATTATAGAGAACCATTCTTAAGCCTATAAATAGAAGGGAGGGGTTCATTCATAAATCTCCAATAAATTCCTAAGCTTTGAGCTAATTTTAATGGCTTCTTCATCTTCTTCTCCACCTCTCTAACTTTCTCAAATCATATTCAAATCAACTCTAACTCAACCAAAATTTTCCAAAGACATTAAAACATCATTAGAACATGGTTTACCATCTAAGAAGTTGAAGAGTGATGTAGGGCAAGGGGGAATCCCTCTAGGCAGTGAGCAAATTGTTGAAGGAGGAGGAAGAAAGCAAGGCAAAAGCAAGAAGGAGGTGAAAGGAAGGTGGTGATTGCAAGTGAGTTTAGGTTTGGTTCTTGGATATTGTTTATTTTTGTATTAAAGGTGAGTTAACACCTCACTTTGAATGAAAAATACAACATATATATGTTTTATTTGCTTGTGTTAATGTTGTTTGAATTGTTAAGTAACATATGTGAAAACATTGATTTTGATCCTTGTTATGAGAACATGTGGCACATAGATCCACATATGGATTTTAATGGACTTGAATGGACTTATATGACATATGACCAGGCCTTGAACAAAACACATAGGTTTTAGTTGAACATAGGTTAAGATATGACTTGGATTTTGAAAGTGCACTTAAAGTGATAGTCGCTATGAATGCAGTTTGGAATTGTTTACATTTTAACAATTGTTATGGAACTTTATAGAGAGATCCACAGGGATTTCTCACAATATTTACAATTTTTTATATGCATTTTTGTTGCTGTTAAAAGCTTGAATAGTAAAAAGTTAAGTAACATCTCGAAAATGGTCAAAACATCACTGTGCTAAACTGCCCCGTTTAACCTTGAATTTTGAACTTTAATTGTTTCAAATGGACTTTAAGTTTGAGCGATTTGTTTCATTATTCTTAAAAGTATTGCCTAACTATTTCTAGAGTAATTTAAAAGTAGTTTGAAGTATTATGTATTTTTAAGAATTAGTTATGAATTTCTAAAGAGAGGAATTTTAGAATAATACATGTTCTTTTTCCAAATTTTGGTGATTTTTCAAACTTGTTATTTTTAAGTAATATTTTGGATAAATGTTTTAAAACCTATTATAAGTATTTCTAGGTAATTTAAATGTTTTTGATAAGGGGTTAGAATTGCTAAATGGCCAAATAGATGATTGTTTAATTACTTATTAGAAAAGTAATTAACTATGTTTAGCACTGATAAGCCGATGAAGTAAACTTATCTATTTGTAAGAGTTAAGATTGATGTCAAGTAGGGACATAGTAATAAAGCTCTAACCTACCGGGCTTCCCTCTTAGCCGAGGAATAGGTAAGTGGAAAATGTCGGAAACATATTGATCAAGTTGATTTCTTATTGTTTATGGAAATCATTACTACTATGCTTAAAACTAAAAATCGATGAGGTAGACTTATCTTATTGTGAGATTTAAATGAAGTGTCTAGGCAAGGCTTGGAGAAATCATTGCCCAAACTTACTTTCCTTTGCTCTTGGGTGAGGAATAGTTGGGTTGGAATGTCAGAAACGAGTTAAGCATACAAATAGTGATTTGTATAAGCGATTGTTTTGACTGGATAATCGATTAGTCGATTATTGAACTTGACCTAATATTAACATTGAAAGTAATCGAAAGACTCCATGATTTTATACCAATAAAAAAGATTGGGAAGGAGTATTGGTACGAAACGTCTCTAGCTTTCACTTACTTCTAAGAGAACCAAAATTGAATTAATCGGAAATTCATCGATTGGTTTTGGAGATTCCCATAAGTAGGAAGAGTGTACTTATATGAGATAACTCGAATCCAAAACCACTTCAAAACCATACATGTGATCTATGTTCTAGAAGCAGTTGAGAAGTGGAATATTATTGAGTTGAAATGTTAATCCTAAGGTTAAATCCAAAGGAAATGTCAACATTAACATTCTGAACGATGCTATCGCGTGGGACTGTTTATCTCGAGGAGTAATTCAAGGGAGAGGACAACATTAGCATTTGTCATAGGACTTACGCAGGGAACCTATATGGAGGTTTAAGATCTCTTCGAGACGCCCGAACCCATGTAGTGATTCATGATCTGTTCCAGAGGAAAGAATCCATTTGGGGATTCATGTTCTTTTTGAGTGATGAAGACTCGAGTGAGAGATGCCGAACATAGCCTCGACATCGGGAAAATGATAGAAAAAAGAGAAGGGACATGACCAGGGGGTTTAGTAACCTCAACGATATATCAACACCATATCTAGATATGCTTATCGTTATGTTGGTACCGGGAGTTGGTATGGCTCGGATCACACACCGAAGCTAGTCTAGATTTTTTTACCTTAGAGTATATCCCATCTAGATATATATGTTGCTCGGAAGGTAGTTTCTGATCTTTGTCATGGAGTTTGGATTCGGCTAGATCCAATGAGATCTTCATAATCCATTATGCGAACGCACCTTAGTGGTATTGATTATATACCTATTATTGTTATGGCGTTCACAAACCGACTATTTAATATGACTTATGTGCTACACCGTAGACATTATCTATCATATCTCTATATATTAAACGTAATGAATGGTTGGTTTTTTTGAGGGAAAAACTATTACGAGAATCCATACGGTCTTAATGGTTACCGTGTTATCACTCATATTTCTTGAGTTTTCTCACACTAGTTTACCAGACTGATCTACGTGCTATTTTATTATAATGCTCAAGTCAGCCCCATATACGTTTCCATATTTAGATTTGGATGCTTTGCAGCTTCTGGAGAAGAGCTGAAGGGTTATCAACCGTAATATTCTAACTTTTGCTGCATTTTTGTATATCAGCATTATAAAAATAGGTTTTTATAACTGTCCAGGATGATGATAGTACTTAGGCTTTGGTAACTCTGATATCTCTGTACTTAAATTCATCCTTTGTACTGTTCCTTTGATACTATATATTATCATTCCGTTGTGAGATTCTGATATTGTGTTCTTATTTTCTTGTTATATTCGCTTTCTTTTATTTTACCCTAACAATTTGTCTTTTTGGCACTTGGATGCTCAACACACGAATACCGTGGATGTATTATTTTCGACATATGGGTGTTGAAAAGGCGAACCATTACAAGAAACCTCCCCTAAGATAATAGACTTTGTGACAAAGAACGTTGTCTGCCATTTTGGCATGCCTAAAAGGATCATTACTGTCAAAAACACTCAATTTGGAAGTAGTCTTTTCCATAGTTTTGCGCAAGAAATGAAACTGGGAAATGCTTCTCTTCCATTGATCAACCCAAGGCCAATGGATATGTAGAAGCTATCAACAAGACAATACAAACCACTCCTAAGAAGTATCTTACAAAAAACTCATAATGGTCCTTTGGTCCTATCGCACTTCCAACCGCACATTGACCAAGCAGAATATAATAGTCTATGATTCTTTTTTATTGCTAGTAAACATATATAAATATATTTAAATATGTTTGCTATAGCACTATTGTAATATTATGGAAAGAAATAAAAAAAATTATTTTATTTGGATAAAATTTTAATAGTACACACGATCACAACAAGACCTTCCACAATATTTTATGTACACTATTTTATACTGTCTCAATACAACAGTCACTCTATATATTTTCTACAGTTGCTCAAATACACTTTCGAATATTCTTGCTCCAACCTTTGTCTAGATAGAAGTTTGCTTTACTGAGAAACAACAAAGCAATAAAAAGAAAAAAAAGGAGAAATTGAAATTGCAAAATTAAAAATATATTTAAATTCGATATTGCCTCAGTTTATTGGTTTTCTTCATATTTTAAACAAGAACCAAAAATTAACAAACATAAACTAGTGAAACATGTGAAAGTAAGGAAGATATGTAAGTGTAGGATAGAAATTCAAAATCAAGAATGTGCACAAGCAGCTTAAAACATGCACTGTGTATCAATGTACATGCATTAAGCAGAGCAATTTGGAATGAGTAATGCACATTAAAATCATGCTCACAATCACAAACCGGCAAGGTCAAACCAAAAATCTCAAGCACTTTATTTTAAAAAGGTAATGCATGTGTACATATCAAACTTGCATACATGAACAAAGCATAGGCTACAAAATATAAATTTAGGTCTAAAAGTACAAGTGTATAGCACACAACATGTACACATAACAAAATCAAATTCAGAAACATAATCTCGAGAACAAAATAGTTTTAGAAAAACTAGGATCGACCATAATACATTCGCAAAACAAAGCCTGCAACAAACCAATTAGGTTCACAAGGCAACAAGCACATCAGGACTAGGCAGAACAAGCTAATCAAGTATAGGCACCCCAACAAAATAGGCAAAACATAAGCTCAGATTTAAATGTAGGAGAAAGTGCAACAAGCAAACAACACTCACAAATAACCTTGGAAAAATTACAAGCACACAAGATGCACAGTTAGAGGCAAGCCTACAAGAACAAACACATACGCACAGTGCACAACAAAGTGCAACATCATGCAACAATATAATCCAACGTCAAGGTCTAGCTCAGAAATGCCAGACTAGGAAAAGAAACGCATGGCAAGCACATAAGGCAAGCTCATAAGCAAGCACGTAGAAGGAACTTACATAATGGTAGGCACATGATCAAGCACATAGCCATCAATGCACAAGTGCACAATCAGTTTAGATAATACACAACACATAAACCATAAGCAAGAATTTCAACAAGCATCATCACAAACAATCTAAAGAATAACAGAATTAAATCAACTCAGGTGCAACAAATACACAAGGAAGTGCAATTGTCATAGCATAGTAATGCACAAAAACTAGTTCAATTTGAAGAAGTAAACCAGGCACAGTTCAAGCGCAAAGAGTAATATGCAAAACTTCAACATATTTAGTAAATACACAAGAATGAGTACAATTTCAAAAGCATGGTCGATTTACAAGAAGAAAAATAAGAAAAAGTTTACAATTGGACAAGTCAAAATTTAAGGCCAAAGACCATATAAAAAATCAAGCCAAAGATTCAAATCAAAAGCTAAGCAATAGTAATTAGAGGCAAGAGAAATATTAAAGGTTGATCAATTCAAATAGATTACCCTAAAATATATGAAAATTTAGAAAGGTTTTTTCCAAATCAATCTCTATAATAACCCAAGTAATCATCGACAATTAAAGAAGTGGAGTTTGGATCAAATATACACATAAAATCATGAAATAAAGAACGTTCTAAATATTGCAGAGTTACATCTACAAGTGAACTCAACCATGTTGGCAATCGCGGTAGAAATCGAGAAATTCTCGAAGGAATTGTTTGTCAAAGGCATAAAGGAACGAATTCAACGATCATTTTTTTCAATTGGCGATTTTCCAAATTGAAGAAGAGGAACCACAAATGAATTATAATCAAAGAAAGGGGATTGGCTATATAATAAAAAGAAAATGGGAAGTGTTTTGGGTCGACATTATAGTTTAGTTTAGGATCTTCTTTGTTTAATTAATTTTTGTATTTTATTTTGATTTCACAACTTTAGTTTTTAACTTGGATTAAACCATAGTTTGTAGTTTGGAAATTCTCAACTTGGGAATAAAGTTGAAGCAGGATTTCTAGGCATAAAGTTAGAACAATCAGGTTAACAAATTCACAAGTGTATAGGGAATTTATACACGGTCGATTGTTTAGTCTTTGTAGAAATCTTGTGGGCAGCAGTAGGCAGGTTTCGCCAAAGCTAGTTAAATATTTCTATTACTGTTATTTTAGCATTTACTTTATTCTATTCTATGATGTGATTTTTATTTTTTTAAATGCGTTAATTATATAATTGCAGCTGGGCTATGCAGCCCAAGGCAATATAATACCGTTCGAATCTTCAACTAAAAACAGACAGCAATAAAACAAAACAGGACTTTACATAACTTTACATTGCAAAACCTAAAACATTCCAACTTTAGGGCTCAACCATGGCGGCTCCCAGTTCATTGATTAAGCTAATTCGTTCGATGCCGTCAACTTCAACGTCTCCAGTAGTAGTCCTTCTCATGTCGTTACAGTGGTAAGAAGCTTCTTCGGTATCCCTCCAATTAGCAAGCTAATGTCCCCGTTAATTTGTGTCGTGAGGACTAACTCATCTTGTTGTTTGTTGTTGAAAGCCCGATTGTTCCATTCCCTCCAGATGTGCCACAAAGTGATCGTGAGGCCAATTTTTCCGGTCTCTTGGATCAGCTTCGTGAGTTTGCTCCCACCGTTCAAATAATCTACTTCATCTTTTAGATTCCGTGCATTGTTAGTCTGTAGATTGACATTTAAGCTTTTGTATACACCATACTCGTTTACTGTAATTGCACTCGAAAAATAGGTGATCATGTGTCTCCTCAGCAGAATTACAATGATTACATAGTGTATTCTCCAAGATGCCCCATTTATAAAGTGTGTCTTTAGTTAGTAATTTTTTGAGTATGGCCTTATATAAAGTGTGAGCCATTTTTGGATTATTAGACCTACTCCAGACCACTTTCGTCCAGTTAGCCAATGGAAATTTCTAGATTCCTCCCACACATCTTTGAATTTGAACTGCCCATTTTAGTTGCTCTTCCATATCCAGAAATCCTCCATTCCATCTGTTTTAATGTTTTTGCACTGAATTTCCTCTTTTTAGTTTGAGCTGGGCAAATTCCTATAACAATGCCATTTACTGTTATCCAAAATTTCAGTCACTTTGTAGGTAGGAGTCCTATATGCTGAAAAGGATTCCCAGCCCAGTCTGTCAATAAAACTTTGAGAATTCAACCAGGGGTCTTTCCATAAGTCTACGTTATTCCCCTTAGCGGTTTCTTTATCTAAATAAGTTTATAGTTCATTCCTAGTTTTTAAGATATTTTTCCATGTGACAGTGGCATTATTTTCAATTTTTATGGTCTAAAAATTGTCTTTAAGATACCTCAATCTCATCCAACTAGCCCATAGATTTTTAGATGTTAGAACATTCCATGCTAGCTTCATTCCATATACTTTCTTAAGCTCATATAAATTTTTCAGCCCAACTCCTCTATTCCCTTTCTTTCTGCAAAGATCTGAGTATTCTACTTTATGCATTCCCCCTTACATATAAAGTCTACACAGACTGAATTTATTTTGGCAATAGAGCAGTCAGGTATTTGAAAGGACTGCAGCCATAATCTCACTTTAGATGTGATAATTGTATGAACTAGTTCAACTCTACCCGAAAATGATAGTAATTTGGATCTCCACCATTATAGTTTGTCACTAATGTCATCAACTAGCTTACCACATTCTGAGTTTGTAATTGTGTTATTAGAGAGTGGTACCCCTAAGTATTTAAGTGGAAGGTGACCCTTTGAGAACCCCAATCTCTCTAGCATTGCCTGCTTATGTGAACAAAATTTACCAAAGTAGCATTTGGTTTTTAGTTCATTTAATTTAAGCCCAGCCAGCAGCTCCAATTCTGTGGATATGGACTTGACCTTGTCAATGGCATTTGTGTTGCCTTTTATCACCACTAATAAGTCATTAGCATATATTAAATGGGTTACATTTGGGAGGATATTGTATATAGGTTGAATGAATTTGTGATAGCAGTCCAACTCCATTGGAAGGGTAAACCATTCCATAGCTACAACGAATAGATATGGAGAGAGAGGGTCACCTCATCTAATCCCATGATTGCTCTAAATATATCCTTTAGGAACTCCATTTATCATGACAGAGAAAGTAGGAGTGTCTAGAGAATACTTGATTAGTTTTAGTAACTTTAATGAAACCCCCATAGAGTCAAGCATGTGAATGATGAAGCCTCTGTTAAGCCTGTCATATGCTTTTTGTAGATCAACTTTGATGCATATTTTATCAGCCCCATGCTTGTTAAAATCTCTAATTAATTCATGTGCCATTAGAGAGTTTTCAGAAATAAGTCTGCCTTTAATAAAACCACTTTGACATTGTGAAACTAAATCAGGAAGAACTCTTTTCAGTATCATGCATATAATTTTGCTGAGGACCTTATACGTGACATTGCATCAGGCGAAAGGACTATAGTCTTCAATTCTATCTAGCTTCTTAATTCTTGGAATGAGGGATATGAAAGTGTGGTTAATTTCTTTTACAAATTCTCCAGTCTCCAAGGTTTCATAGTAATATTTAAGCATGAATCTTTCAGGTGTACCCTGTTCATTTTAAAGAAGGGTACCCCCATACCATCAGGGCCAGGGAAGGAATCACTGTGAATCAAACAAATAGCTCTTCAATTCCCCTTCCAAAATCTGAGTTGTCAGCATGTCAGCACCAGTGGGGGAGGTCTTTTTCCTACAGTTGATGTGAGGTAAGTGATTGTGATTGTCTCAACTGCATAGGTTGGTTAAATAGGTGATAACCTGCTCTTAATATCTTTAATATGTCTAGAGGCATTGCCCTATTCATTTAAACAGTTGTTAAGATTGTTATGATATTTTCTTAGTGATATTTTAGTATAAAAAAATTATTGCATTCATATCCTTGTTGAAGCCATTTCACTTTAGCTTTCTGCTTTAACTCCATTGCCTGTTTATTAAGTTCAACTTTGAGTTGTTTTTGAAGTGCTTAGAAGTCAGCATTTAGGCCTCATGTTGGGGATCATTATCCAGTTGATTCTGAATATTTTCTAACTGTTGTTGGATTGCTACGATGGTGTCGGTGGTCTTTGGTCTGCACTTGTTCTAGTCTTTCAGTCTATTTTTCATGATTTTGATGAGCATAACAAGTCAATACATGTGATTGCCTAGAGGAATTCTCACTATATTAAAGTTCACTGCTTCATCGAAGCCTTCAATCTGAGGTCAATGATTTGCATATCGGAAAAGTTTTCCTTTACGTATATCATCGTTATCATTGAATTGTATCAAGAGGGGACAGTGATCACTTGTAGAGCAAGGTAGAACAATTAGTTTTAAATTTAGAATTTTATTGAATAGTTTTGCATTACCATGCGCTCTGTCTAATCTTGATGTAATTTTCTTAGCCTCGGTGCTTTTTCCATGTAAATTTCAGGCCTGAATGGTGTGCTTCAATGAGTACACTGGCTAGTACACATTTGTTGAATTCAGCAACCTATGCTACTTTCAACGTAATTCCTCCCTCTTTTTCGCTCGTGCTTAAAACAACATTAAAATCACCTGTAACCACCCAAGGAATATTGATGTTTTCGAATTAGCAGTTATTTGTCTCTAAAGCTCAGTTCTTTCAAAGGCCAGGTTCCTTGCATAAACAAAAGTGGTTACCATCTCCAATCCTCCAATATTATGAAACTTAATAGTTATTTGCTGATAATCCATATTCAGTATATTATCATTCCAGTAGTTGCTTTCCCAACCAACAAGAATTCTGCCCTTAGCTTGAGTGGTAGAATTATGAGTAAATGACCATTGATTCCCCATTTGAAATCTAAACATCTCTATATTACTTTTATTAAGTTTGTTTTCTAAAAGAGCTAAAATAGTAGACCTGAATTTGGCCTTGATGTTTTGGAGGTCTATTTGCCTTATGTCATTATTTAGACCTCGCATATTCCAACATAAAATAGACATTTATGATTTTTTGGTGGTTTTGCTCCGTGTAACTGGAGCAGAACCTGCCACAACTGATTTATCGATCCTTTTCTCATCACCAATAGTGAACCGCTTCTCATATTCAACATTACATTCAATGTACTTGCTAATGTCCTTTGGAACATCTTCATCTTCCCCATTCTCAGATGAATCCAACTCAATGTCCAGCTTGTGGATATCAGACAGGGAACCTGGCATCTCTTCCTCCTTCTCACTTTGACCTATAGTTAGTGGATCCAGGACAGGTGGAGCCGCAAAAGTAGTAAGTGGGTGAGAGCTACCTTTAGAATGATCCAGGATAGATGGAACCACAAGAGTAGCAAGTGGGTGTGGACTGCCTTCAAAATGATTCACTAGGCAAGGTATCTTCATTGACTGAACATGAGATTGATGAACTGCTTGCTCTGATCAACATCCTAACTCCATAGGATTCTAGTGTAGAATTGAATATTTTGGTGGTAGGTGGTTAGTAGGGGAGGTGTTGTATCTATTATTTTTTATGATCTCCTCATCATTTTATGAACTACTAGTCTCAGGTAAATTGGTTGTAGTTTCTGTTGGGTTTTTTGGTTTTTCTACCCATAATTGCTTTGTCTTGTCAGCTATGATATGTTGGCACTATAGGTTTATGTGACTAAAGCACATACACTCTCCACATCTAGGTGGAACGAACTCATATTCCACCTCTTGCATGTATTCATTGCCATGTTTATCTATAGCTTTAACCATTTTTGGCAACACAGATTTGGCAGAGATCTCTACCAAAACCCCAGCATTTTAAATATGTTTGACTTTCCTTGTGTTTTCATCAATATGTATAGACTTTTCTATCAGACTTGTTAGTTTGCTAATACATCTCATATTCCATAATGCGAGATCCAAGTTGTTAAATTTGATCCATATAGGATAAGTTGTTAACATAACACGTTCAAAATTGAAATCTGCCTCCCAATTACGCATAAAAAATAGCTTGCTATCCATGAACCATGGACCACCCTTAATGATTCGATTATAGTGCTCTTCTAGTTCAAACTTAATAAGGTAAAATCCATTACCACGAGGAAAAACAACCCAGGAACCTTTTGGGCTCCATGTTCTCTTAATATAGGCGTTAAAGTGTATATAATAGGGACGTTTACCTGCCATATAAGCGTACACTGAGTTCCATAATCGCTTGGATTTGGCATAGTCCTCCTCATCGATCAACCGGTATATTTCTTCTCTATTCGATTGAGGTTCGAAAAAATCTATGTTTCCTTTGAGTTTGATTTTGCTGCCTACAGCCTCTATCCATGACTTAGCCTTTGGGCTACGTAGATTAGGGTTTTGTTTAAGCACATCTACGAATAATTTCTTTGCCTTACCCTTATTATTAACCTCCTTCCACCTCCTCCTCCTTCATCATCTTCCTTTGTCGTGCCTATGGTTTTGGGAAAGCCTGTAGTGGTCGCCATTCATAGAATTCTATATATATATATATGTGTGTGTGTGTGTGTGTGTGTGTGTGTGTGTGTGTGTGATGCGATTTTTATTATTTTATGAATTTATAATAAATCCAATTTACCCTTCCCTTTAGGGTTAATTCGATCCTATAAATAGTATTAGAGCTAGGTAGTCAAATTCACGCTTTCTAAACTATAACTAGAATGATTATGCTTTTTCTAAAGACAATCCATTACTAGGCCGCTCATGTTTAATAGCACTGATTATTCATATTAGAAAACTACGACGAAGATTTTTCTAGATATTATTGATGTATGGGCTATAATTGAAAATTGTTATAGTTTACCTATAATAAAAATAAACAATCGAGAAGATCCTAAGCTTAGAGATAAGTGGAATAAAGATGAACTTAGTCTTTATCGTTCAAATACTATACTATTATCTATGCCTTAGATAAATAGAATATAATCATGTATCTCATTGTGTGACTACACCAAAAATTTGGCATATGCTTGAGGTAACTCATGAAGATATATAATGCCTAGGAATCTCATGTATCCATGGTCAGCAATGAATACGAGAATTTCATAATGAAAAAAGATGAAAATATAAAGGAGATGTATTGACAATTTTCAAATCTTGTATTCAAATTCAAAACGTTGGGAAAGGCTTACGAGGAATTGAAGAAGGTTCGAAAAATTTCGAGAATACTCACGAGAAGTTTTGAAGCAAAAGTAACAATAATCTAGGAATCAAAAGAGTTAAAATAGCTTAAGTTAGAGGAACTAATAGAAAATCTCATCATCTATGAGATTAAGTAGAAAATCAAAGAAGAACATGAAAGTGGAGACATGAAAACAAAGTCAATTGCCTTAAAAAGTACAATTGATAATGAGGAAGAAGATGACATTTCATATGAGCTAACATTATTGATGAAGCAATTTAAAACATCGACATAAAGCATGGAAATCCTGTAATAAACCAATCAATAAAAACCAGCATTACCAAAGTACTAGAAAATTCCAAGGAAGAAATCACATGTCATAGATGTAAGAAGCCATGTCACATCAAATCAAACTATCCGCTCAATTGACTTGAAAAGGAAAATGATTAAAAGAGGAGTTTTGCGACCACCTAGGATGGGAGTGAAGAAGAGGATGAGGAGAAAACTAATAGTGAGAAGAAAGAGGAAAATTTGTGCCTAATGATAGAATCCACTGCAACGTTGATGAACATAATGAGGTAGCACACTTATCCCATACTAAGTTACTTCTGTTATATTACGAGTTAAATGGAAACATTGACTGACCTAAACAAATATATAGCAATATAGAATTTGGGAAAAATAGTCTACTAGATTTAAATAATAAGTTAGAACCAATGATTCAAAACATTGGAAGACTTAACTTAGGATGTGAGAAGTGCCGGTCTCTAAAGGAAGAAATAAATAGGTCCAGAACTAAAATTAAAATCCTCGAAAATGAGATTTCGATTTTGGAAACAAAGACGACACAAAATGAGAAAATTTCATTAAATTATGCGCCTCACATTTAGATGAAAAGTTCTCTCTTAGATCAAAGGTTCAATGGCTTGAATCAATAGAAAGAAAATTTTGTAAAGGAGAAAAATCATTTTATATGTTGTTAGGTAGTTAGACTGTCACCAAAAAAAGAAAATGAGTTGGATATGATAAAGTTGAACAAATTATGAAAAAAATTATGATAAGGTCAAATTTCATAGAGAATCATCAAAGTGTTTGGAAAATTTGGGCATAAACAAAATAAATGTTTAAATAGGAACAAAAACTATATTGTCAAAAAAATTCAGATTCCAAAAGATATAAATTTAAATTTTATCAAATTTAAACAGATTTGGATACCACAGTACTTTGCTACTAACATTAATGGACCTATGAAGTCGTCTATGTCCTTTTACTCTTCTCTCGTGTAGGTACGTTGGCGGGCTAAGAAATGGCAAGAGTGGTTCTTCGATTCAGGCTATTCTAGATATACGATAGGTGACAAATCAAAGTTTCTATGCCTAGAAGATTACAAAGGTCGAAGTGTAACGATGGGCAATAATGGTAAACGTAAGATTATCGGTAAAACCAACTATGTGATAATGTTAAGAGAAAAGGCAATACACATCCCTTATCGTTTGATGATATTACTCTTTTAAGATGTCTAGTAGCTAAGGATGAGGTAGCTACCTTATGGGACAAATGACCGGGGCAAGCCAGCATGAGCTTATTGAAGATATTTAGAGGAAATAACTTGGTGAGAAGATCACTATAACAAAATTTTGAATCTAGTGAGATGTGCAAAGCTTACATGTTCGGTAAGTTTAGTATATCCTCTTTCCATGCCAAAAACACGATAAATAACTCTAGGGTTCTTTAGCTGATTCATATGGATTTTTTTGGTCCGAATGATATTGCTAGTTTAGGAGATAAGATGTATTGTTATGTCATAGTCGATGATTACCATAGGTTTACATAGGTCTATTTTTTAGCCAAAAATCTAGAAACCTTCAACTATTTTTCAAAATTTGTAAAATTGGTTCAAAATGAAAACCGAGTTTCAACCATTACCTTCAAAAGTGACCATGGTGGAGAACTTGAAAATTATGGCTCTGAAAGGTTATGTGATAAAAATGGTTTTAGACATAAATTATTTTCTCCATTAATACCTCAACAAAATAGGGTGGTCGAGCAAAAGAATTGTACATTACAAGAACTGGCTAGATCAATGATAAACGAATATAAACTTCCTTTGTCTTTTTGGATAGAAGGAGTAAATACTTCATGCCATATAATGAATAGAGTAATGATCAGACCAATGCTTAATGATACTCCTTATGAATCATGGTTTTATAGAAACCTAACATCTCATATTTCAGAGTTTTTGGATGTCCATCTTTTATCCCTAACACAGGTGATCAACTCAGCAAATTTGAACTCAAGACAGATGAAGGAATATTCATGGGTGATTCATCAACGAGCAAGGCATATAGGATATATAATTAAAGGCCTAAAACCATTGTGGAATCAATCAATGTTAAGCTTGATGAAATAGAGGTTGATGGAAGTAAAGAAAATAACAAAAGTAATTAAGGGGAGGACGATGGAAATAAGGAATCAACATGAATCGAGGAATCGACAGAAAATGACACCAAAGATAATGAAACTACTAAGCAATCAATAGGAAATTTGGAGGCTGAAAAAGTAAAGTGCTAGGTAGATCATCCTTCAGAATTAGTAATAGGTAATCCAACTGAAGGTATTCAAACCCGATCTTCATTTAATAAAAATCCTTTTGCTTTGTGTATTTATAGTGGTTTCATTTCAGAAGTCAAACATAAAGATGTAGATACATCACTTAGTGACGAAAATTGGATCATTGCTATGCAAAAGGGTTAAATCAATTTGAGCAAAACGATGTTCGAAAATTAGTTCCTAGACCAAGTGACTATCTAGTTGTAGGAACAAAATGGATTAAAAATAAATTTAATGAATTTGGAAATGTAATTAGAAATAAGGCTAGGTTAATCGCTAAAGGGTATAATCAAATTGAAGGCATTGATTTTAGTGAGACATTTGCTCCAGTTGCTAATTCATTAGAATTTTGCTAGATTTTGCATGTTTAACGGATTTACATTAAAACAAATGGATATAAAAAGTGCTTTTCTAAAAGGACCATTAAAAGAGAAATGTTTATGTTGAATAACCTCCTGGTTTGAAAGTCAAGAATTTCCAAATCATGTGTATAAACTTAAAAAAGAATTTCATGGTCTAAAACAAGCTCCTAAGGCTTGGTATGACAGTCTTAGTGCATATCCTTTGGAAAATGGTTTTAAAAGGGTTATGCTAATACTACCTTGTTTCTCTTTCATGATAAGGATGGCCTCTTAATTGTTCAGATTTATGTTGACAATATTATTTACGATGTCATTAACAACCTTTTATGTAATAAATTTGAAAAACTCATGTAGGACAAATTTGAAATGAGTTTGGTTGGAGAATTGAAATTCTCTCTAGATTTCAAATCAAACAAAGCGAGAAGGGGACTTTTATTTCCTAAATAAAATAAGTGACAGAACTATTGAAAAGATTTAAAGTATCAAATGCAAAACCATTAAAGAATCCAATGAATCTAGTAGTCAAATTTGATAAAGATAAAAAAGGTATCGTAGTTGATCAAAGGAAACATTAAGGTACGGTTGATTCTCTACTTTATCTTACTATATTTACGCCCGATAATTTGTTTTCCGTATGTCTATGTACACGTTTCCAAAGAATGAAAAATAATCTTATTTAAAAGTTATGAAAAGAATTTTGAGATATCCTTTGTACACAAAGAATTTTGGTTTATGGTATCCATCCAGTAATAGTTTTGATTTGGTTGGTTACTCTGATGTAGATTGTGGTGGTTTTCTTGTCTATAGAAAAAGCACTAGTGGAACATATTTCATGCTAGGACATTCATTAGTCTCTTGGTCAAGTAAAAAGCAAAATTGTATAACATTATCTACCACAGAAGAGTACATATTGAATTAGACAGTTGCTCTGCCCATATTTTACGGATGATGCAAACTCTATTAGATTTTGGCCAGGTACTTAAACGTATCCTATTAAAATGTGGTAGCAAAGGTGCGATTGATTTGTCAAATAACCTATGCATCACTCTTGTACTAAACACACAGATGTGAGACATCGCTTCATTTGAAATCATATTTCAAAAGAAGATATTTGGATGGAATTCATTTCAATGGATTTTCAATTAGCAGACATATTTACATAATCTCTTCTAAAAAGGAGATTTTCAAAACCTCATTTGGATTTGGGAATTTTACAAATAACTTAGGATTTTTTCTATTTTCTTTATTTTTATTTTATATTTTCTTTCCATTAAAATATACTCTTATTCTCTTCAGTAAAGAATTCACTATGGAAAATATGGTGGTTGGCTACTTGAATCTTTTTGAAATTTATCAAAAATTATTAATAGTGATTGAGGAATTGATAGATAATGGTTAAATTATACTTCATTTCTAGAGGAAGAATATGTTAAAATTTCTTGAAAGGGTAAATGTTTTTTATAGTATTTTTAATTAATACATATTCCATGACCATTTCTATCCTATCATTCCTCTTACAATCCATACACCAAAATTTAATATAGTGTGCATAAGTTTGTATTTCAAAAAATGAAGGATTATAATTTTTAACTTGGTTTAACTAATTTATTCTATCATATATTGTATGTTCTCATTTAAAAGTCCTCACAATTATTCATAGTTGAATAACTTTTAACCTCTAAATACGTACTTCCATTCTCATTTAAAAGCCCTCACGGTTATGCATGGATGGAAAACTTATATTAGAGAGGGATAAATATTCAAATACATTCTAACCTCATTTAAAAGTCCTAACGGTTATGCATGGTTAGTAAGTGCTTGATATTCTTTCTTTAAGTAACTACTAAACTTATTTAAAAGTTCTAATGGTTATGCACGGTTAGAAAGTGCTTAACATTCTTCGTTTTTCACTTTTTTTAATTTAATTTTTAAAAAGTTCCCTTTGTAAAAAAAATAAATCATATTGCCGTCACTATATATAATTTTCCCTAATCACAATCAAATCATCAATCTAAAATGGAATATGTGCCTGATTAATAAAATATTATGATTATTGTTTGATTGATGGAAATATTTAATACTCTTACATCTATATGATTTGTTGTATCAATCAAAATCTATCACTGTGTCAGTTATTACTTTAATATTTGATGATAACAAAAGGGGGGAGAGATTAAGATATTGGTGCTTGAGTAAAAACCTTGCTGAAATTTAGTTTTCTTTATTTTTCAATTTTCTTTATTTATCTTTTGGTTTCAAAACGATTATTTTTCAAGTTTTTTTTCACACTTTGGCATTTAGAAAATTTTATTTTTTTATGCATGCATTATTGTAGATGGGGTATAGTTGTAGGGGGGCATCTAAATATAGGGATCTTATGATCACAACACAACACAACAAACAGATTTTTTTTGTCTACCATAACAAATCCTACTTTATGTTTGTTATATAAAAAGAGGGAAATTGTAGAATATAATAGTCTATGGTTTTTGTTTGATGCTAATAAAAATGTATAAATATTTTAAATGTGTTTGTTATAGTACCATTACAATATCATAGAAGGAATTAAACAAATAAATATTTTATTTCAATAAAATTTTAATAATACTCATA
Source organism: Allium cepa (assembly GCA_030765085.1). Classification (NCBI taxonomy): domain Eukaryota; kingdom Viridiplantae; phylum Streptophyta; class Magnoliopsida; order Asparagales; family Amaryllidaceae; genus Allium; species Allium cepa. The sequence goes on along the minus strand of CM060928.1, from coordinate 320,752,705 downwards.
ATTACAATAAGAGCTTTCACGATTTTTTATATATGCTAATTTATACTCTCCTAATACGACAGTTACTCTACAGGTTTTCTTCACTCACTTAAATACACTTCTATATCTTCTTGCTCCAGCCATTTTCCAGACAGAAATCTGGTTTACCTGACAAAGCAGTAGAAAGCAAAATGGAAAATTTGACAAAAACAGATATATATATATATTTGAACTCGATATTGCCTAAGTTTTTTGGTTTTTTTTAATATTTTAAACAGGCACCAATATTTAATGAACATGGACCAATGCAATAGGTGTACACAAAGACCAGTATGACATGTTCGTGTGGGATAGAAATTCAAAATCAAGAATGTGCACGAGAAACTTAAGAAATGCACAACGTATCACTTTATATGATTTAAGGTCGAGCAACTTGAAACAAAAAATGCACATTAAAATCAAGCTCACCATCACAAATCAGAATGGTCAAACCCAAAATTTCAAGCACTTTATTTTAAAAAGCAATGCATATGCACATATGCACATATCAAACTTCCACACATGTATAAAGCACTAGCTACAAAATATAAATTTAGGTCTAAAAGTACAAGTGCATAGCACAAAACATGTACACGTAACAAAAGAAAATTTAGAAACACAATCTTAGGCACATAACAGTTTTAGAAAAAAGGATAGGGCATAATACATGCACAAAACAAAGCTTGTAACAAACTAATTTAGGTTCAACCAACAAGCACATCAGGACCAGGTAGAGTAAGCCAGTCAAGTATAGGTACCCCAAAAAGACTGACAAAACACAAGCTCAAAATTAAATGCTGGAGCAAGTGCAACAAGCACACAACACTCACAAATAAGCCACACCCAAGTACAAGAATACAAGGTGCACAGTCAGAGTCAAGCCTGGACGAACAAGCACAAATATACAGTGCACAACAAAGTGCAAAATCATGCAACAATACAAACCAACATCAAGGCCAGACTAGAAATACCAGACCAGGGAATGAAACAAGGCAAGCACATAAGGAAAGCTAATAAGCATGCATGCACACAATCAAGCACACGGGCCAATGACGTACGAGTGAACAATCAGTTCGAATAATGCATTACACATAAACCAAAAGCAAGAACTGAAGAAAGCAAGATCACAATCTAAAGAATAACCGGTTTCAATCAACTTAGGTGCAATATATACACAAGGAAGTGCAACTATCACAGCACAGTAGTGCACAAAAACTATTTTGAGTGAAAGAAGTAAACCAGGCACAGTTCAAGTGCAAAGAGTAAAGCATATACATGCAAAATTTCAACACATATGGCGAATACACAGGAATGAGTACGGTGTCAAAAGCATGGCCAGTTTACTTAAATAAAAATAATCAAAAGTTCATTTGTAAATAGGTCAAAAATGTCAGGCTGAAGAGCACATAAAAAAAAGCTAAAGATTCAAATCAAAACCCAAGCTAACAGTAACTAACAGCTTGAGCAAAATCATGGGTTGATCAATTCAAACAAATTATCTAAAAATATATGAAAATCTAGAGAGGTTTTTTCCAAATCGATCACTATAACAATCCAATCCAACATCGATAATTAAACAAGTCGAATTTGGATAAAATATAGACATGTAATCAAAAAAATTCCCTAAATATATTTAGAATTACATCCGTAAATGAACTCGACCATGAAAGCAATCGTAACAACAATTGAGAAATTTTTAAAGGAATCAACCTGACAAAGGCATAAAGGAATAAATTTAACGAACATTTTTTTCAATTGATGGCTTTAAGAATCAAAGAGGAGGCCTTAAAGAAGAACAATTGAAGAAAGGGAATCATCGACACTATATAGTTTAGTTTAAGGTCTTCTTTATCTATTTAACTTTTGTATTTTATTTTAATTTCAAGTTCTAATTTTTAACTAGGATTAACAAATGTTTATAGTTTGCAAATTCTTAACTTAGGGATAAAGTTGAGGCAGGATTTTTAGGCATAGGGTTAGAACAATCAGGTTGGGGATAGTCGCAAGTCTACAGGGAATTTGTAAGAAGTCGGTTATTTAATCTTAGTAGAAATCTTGAGGTCATCAATAGACTGGTTTTTGCCAAACCTGGGTAAATTCATGAACTGCTTTTATTTTATATTAACTATATTGCTGTGTTTTTTATTATTCTATGAATTTATAAAAAAGAACATCCCTTATAGGTTTGTTAAATCCTATAGATCGGCCATACCCCCTTTTCACTATCGTATAGGTATGAAGTCATGTTACCCATTAAAGTAGACATCCCATCACCTTGGTACCAAGCCTTTGGTGCCAAAATAAACGATGAGTTACTCAAACTCGGGCTAGACACCATAGAAGAATGAAGGGCAAAAGATGAGCTCCATAAGGAAGCATACAAAAGAAAATCGCCAAGCACTACAACTCAAGAGTAAGGCTTTGTCATTTTATTGTGGCGACTTAGTCCTATGTTGGGTATTTGCTAATGCAGAGGACTCAGCTGAAGAGTCCTTGGTCCAAATTGGGAGGGGCCTTAGTTCATCAAAGAAGTCCTAAAATCGGACGCTTACTTCTCTCCACCCTGATGGGGAAAATATATCCCATTTATAGAACGTTATCCACCTTCTGGCCTACAAAATATGAGAATCCATAACCATATGGTTTTGTAACCGTTTGTTTCTATGAACACAATGAAATTCCAAGAGCCCAATGCCTTACACTCAGGTGGCTGTCCATAAAAATAAATGACCATACGTTTCCTTGTTGGAGACTACCAACCTCTACCATAAGGTGCATAATGAGCCATGCTCCCCGCCTTCCAATAAGTTATCCAATAAAGGATGAGTTTTTATAAGCTCATTTGACTTTATTGGGGCCTGCAAACCCATGCCGCCAAGTGGGTAGCATCCTATTCTCCCTGCTTGCCAGTCGGCTATCCACGAGGGTGGATTACTTTGCATTCATTTCCTTGTTGGAGATGCCGACCTCTATCACAAGATGTGTAGTGAGGCATACTCTCTACCTACCAATAGGATATCCAAAAAAGTGAGTTTTTGTTGGCTCATTTGTCTTTTTTGGGACCTTCGACCCATGCTGCCAAGTGCATAGCAAGTCATGCTTCTTGCTTACTGGCTGGCTATCCATGGGGGTGAATTACCATGCATTCATTTCCTTGTTGGAGACCCTCTACCTTTGTCGCAAGGTGCATTGCGAGCCATAATCTCCACCTACCAACAAGCTATCTAATAGAGGATGAATTTTTATGTGCTCATTCGCTTTATTGGGGACTACTGACCCATGCCACTAAGTGTGTAGCGATACATGCTCCTCGCTTGACAAACCGACTATCAATCAGGGTGAATTACCATGCATTCATTTCCTTGTGGGGGACCACCATTCTTATTGCATCCAATATACTTTTAAAACAATTCTAGTTTGGTTCAGGATCACATGATTAAGCCTATTGCTCAATCAATGACCTCGAGGCCTCACCAATAAGGGTTGGCAATCCAATTACAAAAGCAAGCAATGGTCGACATTTGCTGCCTATGTTGTCATCTACTGTTAAAACACAAGTACAAAAGAAGAAACTGAATTGCTCAACATATACAACTGGCTATGAAAATGAAGGCATTAAACACTTGAAAATTTTGACATTGTTCATCTTTAGAAGTATGGGGATGCACAAACCGCCCTGGTAGGCCAGTATCAAAACAATCTAGGGATGGATCCTCAGCTGATTGGTGTAAGGTGTCAAGCTGCTCCTTATTCAAGATAATTGGCACAACCTCCCATATAGCCGCTAACTCCTATGCAACCTCTCTTTGTATTGCCTAAGCAGGTCGACATTCATAGGATTCATGAAAATCAGCAAGTCATAGGACTCCCAGAACAAGAGTTTGATCAAGTTAATTAGCTAATCCTACCATTTGTCCTCTTCCTCCTACCGAGTGGCCTCTACATCGACCATGAACTTTCACTCAGTTGTATGATGGGCCAAATCAACCTTAAGATTTTCTAGTATCACCTTGAAGTTCGTTGCTTGACTCTCCTCCTGCTCCTTGGCATCGACATCCTCCCTTGCCACCCCCTAGCCAGTTGTTTTGCTAATGCCTAAGGCAGTTCGTACACCTTGATTTCCTCCTTAAGTACCTTAAATTCATCCCAAAGGCGGACAAACAATAGGCCCCTTGCAGAAGCAAACTAGTTAGGAAGTTCTGCATAACACGAAGTTCAAAGAAGATAACAAAGTTTCTTCGACAAGGACATCCATAACCCCCTCTCCTTTATGAGTACTCTTCCTAGATCAAACATGCTGGGGGCCTCTAAGGGCTCTACCGACATCTCCTGGAACGGTCACAACATACAATCTAAGTCAGCATAGTATTGAGCAGTGTCAAGCTCCAGTGACACTCGCTTGACCGTTTCTCTATATCCCCAATGAAGCCCCTCCATATCAAAAATGGACACATGCTTGACAAATGGAGGCAAACGGCCCATGATGCTTGGATTCACTGACCCTCTTCTTCCTCTTGGAACCTATATTTTGAGGACTTTGCCCTCATTATGAGAAACCACGACTGCCTCTACCTATTTTTACTTCTCCTTCCCTATGTCCAAGGGATTGGCAGTTATAACAGCTTCAAAGGTAGAGAAAGATTGGTCTAGGACACCAAAGTTAAACTTCTCAGTCGCTACATCGACAAAGAAGGAAAGAATAAGCCACAATTCAAAAGTAAAACAAGAAGTGAATAAAACTACCATCTTTACTACCCGACCCCTATTTCTTATAAGCGGTAGGCCTGATGAGGCCGAGTAATCAACATTAGTCACATTTGTCCCTATCAAATGCTCTCCCTCAATGCCCGCTTTATATGCAGGATGCAAAATATCATACTTATGAGTCAGCATGAGAGAAGGATCTACTTTCATACCAACACTCAACCTTTGTCCTTCCTTTGAACTAATCCCACAGAAACCAGACTCCGTGTCCTAATCTACGGCGTTGCTTGAGGATAAGGGATAGGGACGTCGGCTAGCTGCCAGGGGTCAAATTCCTCCCACTGTCCCAACAAAGATCTACTAACTTATTAAGATCTACATGTTTCAACTCTTTTGTGTCCTCACCTACATCCAAGTCATAATATCCCCAATTGGCATCAGTTTCTAGCCCCATATTAGGATCCTTGAACTTATTCCAACACTAATCCCTTGCCGGTTTGACTAGCTTCTCACTTTCGACCACCTATCTGGGCTACTTCCTCTACTTTGACTCCTCGGCCGTAGCTTAGCCCTATCTTAACAGCTCGACCTTAATGGAGATTGTCATCCACCAACAACAACATCAAATCTAAACATTGGAAACCGACCGCTTTCAAATTCTAGATACGAAGTCATGACACGGTGTTTGACACAAAGATAAGGAGCATTGCTTATTAATGGATGAGGTAAGCATAAGAAAGAAGCAAAAAGAGGAAACAGAAAAAAGAAAGAAGGCTTACAAGGAGAGAAGAAGTTGGTATTCTCCAAGTTGGGTTTAAACCCATGAGGCATGAAGAAGTAATTTGTCGACTAGCCAAGGGCTGCCTTACTAAGAATGCCTAAAAAATCATAGTATGAATGGTAGCTTGAAAATGGTTAAAAGTGCCCATCGGATAATTTCCCTCCTTCTATAATCTCAAGGCCATCTCAATGAGATTTACATTTGGCTGTAGGAGTCCTAGAGATTCATGGGCAACATGGATACCTAGCAAAAAACGATAATTATTTGGCATCAACTCACCAAGGGCAAGCCGAAATGCATTGAGTACAGAGACAAGAAAAGAGTGAAGAGGCAGCATAACCCCCAACTTGAAATAATCAACCGAGAATGCAAAATTACCTAGCGGGGTAAGTGGGAAGGTTGTTCGAAGTAGCAAAATGCACCTCTGTTATGTTTATACTACGACTAGAGAACAGTATGACCAAGTTAGATTTACCCAGTCATAACATGGAAGCTCTGAGGGTTGTGCCTTCCATAAAGGAAGATTGGCTAGTAAAAGCAGAGGAGAAAGTAGCCATCTATAATACATATGATAGTTATTTGAGCACCATAATTGAAAGCCTGATGATCCTCGAGGAATAACTCGTAAGGAATACCCGTACATGCTAGTACTTCCTCTCCCTTCCTAATATAGATATTTGACCCGCGACCCCTTATCGAATGAAATATTGCATACAAGAGATGTCTGTTTACCTACGGGCCCATTCAAACCCATCATCGTCACACAACCACTATCGGTAAGGCGACGACGATTGGTCAACGCTTAAAGAGCCTAGAAAAGAATGGTTTCCTAGCCACTACTTGAAGCGAACCCATGTAGTATAATCCTCAGCATTTTATGCCATGGAAATGCTTTCGAAAAGGGGGTGAAGGTTTGAAAACAAACAAAAAGAAAAAAGAATGACTAAATGCCTCATCCCCACCCTTGCCATAGCACTCACTATAGCAGAGGTAAAGGCAAAGGCATACTTACTTTTTTTATGCGATGATATGAAAGAGCTTAAGGTGTAAAATGCCCAAATTTTTCGGACGACATTCGAAATTTTTCATAAAAAATAAAAAAAGAGGGGATGAGAGGATTTTATAAACTCGCCCCTTAAATCGTTAACGTAGGATTTGAATCGGCCTCATATATCCACCGTCTAGGGGTAACGAATGTCACTATCGTTTCAACCATGCCCCAAAAGCAGCCTTCCCAGCTGCTATATTTGGGAAATCGAATTGTCACAACTAATTGCATGAAGCCACTTGGAAGGCGCATTAAATGCATTGCAGAGTCGTCATTCAAAAAGACTTTTTATGATATTTATTCAAGTCCGCACCAGTAACAGATACAAAACTGGGGGTAGAATGTTGCTTTTCACAAGTAACTAGCAAGCCCAATTAAGGCAATCTGATCTAGTCAAGGCCCGACCCAATCCTATGGTCTCCTACAAGCCCAACACCCCAATAAGGCACCATGGTAAAGCCCAGCCTTTTCAAGTTGCCTTTACAGTGTGCTTTGAGTGTTTGTGTGTTCTGAACTGTTTTGAATTGTGAAGAACTTTTGTTTATTACTTGAAAAGAAAAAACATTTTTCACTGTCATTTGTTTTGCTTGGTTTCATTTGATTTCAATAGTTTTTCTTTTCATTTATTTTCGTTTCTTCTTTGGTTAAAAAAAAAATTTTTTTTTTTTTTTTTTTTTTTTTTAAGTAAAACCCTACTTTTAAGTTTCCTTTCCAAAAAAAAAAAAAAAAACTTGTATATATCTTGTTTTTATTTCAGGGTGCCAAAGCAGAATTGCAGAAGGAGGAGACTTGCTTGCTAAAATAAATTGTTGCCTTCGAGCTTGCCAAAAAAAAAAATTGCTTGCTTATTTATAATTTTCTTTTTATTTTCCTTGCATTGTATATATCTATTGTTTCTGTTTGTCTTGCATTGTTAGTTGCTTGCATTAACCAAAAAAAAAAAATTCAAAATCAAAAACAAAAACAAAATTTCATTCTAGTTGCATTATTAATACACGTTTTATTTCAGCTTTGCATTTCATCTTAGAATTTGATTAAATAAAAACTCGCTTAATTGTATATTGACAGTTGTCTTCTTTGAACAATTTAATTTCTTGGTGTCTAGGCTACGGCAGAGTAATAACCATTTATAAATATTACGATGATTCGTAAATATTATAGTGGTTGTTCCTCTGAAGGTACTTAAACCTTCGGCTGCATTGCTACGGTGATTCGTGGTGCACCGATAAATCCTGCCCGTTACCTGGCTGAGAACTATCTTGTTTATCTAAGACAACTTGTGAATATACAATTTTGGGTTAACTTAGGATAAATCATTTGTAATTAACCCTTGCATTCACTTAGTTGCATTAGTTCATGCATATTAAAAAAAAACAAAAAAAATTCAAAATCCAAAACTAAAAAAAATTGTTAATATTTCTTAACTTAATTTTTTTTTTCTTTTCTTTTGAAAATTTTCAAACCAAAAATCCAAAAAAAAATTAAAATCAAAAATCCAAAAAAATCTTTTCAAAAAAAAATTGAAACCCAAAAACAAAACAAAAATCAATTTTCGATTTTGAAAATTAGATTCTACTTGTAAATATTTTTGTTTATAAAAAAAAACCAAAAAAAAAAAAAAATCTTAAAAATGTCCGAGTTTCCTTTTTCTTACTCACTTGATTTTAGTTGTGAAAATCAATATAATCCATATGAGTTCACTCCAAATTCGTATGGATATTTTAACAACAACTATTGTGTAAATAATTCAAATTTCGAACAACAAAATTTTCAAAACGATGACCAACATTCGACTCTTGAAAATAGAATTGAAATGATTTCATCTTTACTCGAACTTTCTACACGACAAAATCAAGAGATAAATGATTTATGTAATTCTGATTTGTGTAATAACTCGAGTCGAGGATTTCAAAATTTGAATTCAATTCAAAATTCAAACGATTACGATTATAACCCATGCCAATTTAATTTCAAGCTCCAAAATGAATTCCAAACTCAACATGAAAATGGGAACAACTTTTCAAACGAATTTGGCAATGGGAATAATCTTAACCATGTTACGAGTGAAAATTTTTGTTCTCAACAAATCCAAATCGAAAATTCTCAATTTAATAACTATAGATTGGATTTTATTGAACAAATGAATGAAATTTACGATGATCACACGGATTTGTTGTTTGAAACTTATATGAAACAACGTGAACAACAAAATCAAATCTCAACGTGTGATGAGTCAAGTGATAATCCATCTTTTACCCAAATTGACGATTTTCAAACAACAACTTTTAAAACTGAAAATAACAATCTTAATAAAGTTGTTGAAAAAACGGTAATTGAGTTGGATTTCAATTCTTTTGAGGGTGAGAAACTCGATTTAAATTTCGATCTTCCTTTTTCTGAAAATTTGAATACAACAACTTTGGATTTTGAAATGGATATATGCGATGAAGTTGTTGATAATTCAACAAAGGAAGACGAATTTAATGAACATGAATTCTTTGGACTTTTCGAAAATGAGTTGTTAAATTATGAAGGGGAAGATTTACATCACCATTTTGATTTTGAAATCAATAATTTTGAAGAATTTTTCAATGACAAACTTGAATTTCAATTTGGTGAAAATAAACTTGAATTTCAATCACTTGTTTTATCTGCCCCAAAAATCATCGAAAACAAAACAACTCATTCAATTTTCAATAAAACGACATTCGTTTTTCCAAATCAACATTCAACTTCAAAATCTTTTATGGTTTGGTTTTTCGAGCTTAAGCTGTGTCTCGTATACTCGACGAGACAAATGAATCGGTTTTTGGAAGACCGTTTCATTTACTTTTTGACAATATACTTTCTGATCTCGTGTAAATACCTTTCGTTTTCATGTAAATAATAATAAGCATCCCTTTCACTTAGGTTGACTGTGGGGACACAGTCAAAATCAAGTGTGGGGGGAGACTCATCTTCATTTTTTTTTTTTTTTCATGGTTTATTTTTGCTTTAAAATCAAAAAAAAAAAAAATTTAAAAAAAAATCCCAAACACAAATTTTCTTTTGATTTATTTTTAAAAGAAACACTATAAGATAAATATATGCTTTGGTTTATTAAATTGAAATTTTTGAAAATTTATTGGTCTTAACAAAAATAAAAATGAAGTTTGATTACAAATAATTTTGGTTTAACTAGTATATAGGAAGATTCATACGTGTTGATTATGAAGTACATCCTAATTGAAAATCTTTGTTTTAAAAAGTGGTTTATTTAATGTAAAGGATATAACATTTTTTTTGTCTTCTAAGTTAAATGGTGCTAAGGTGATTTTGCAAAACTCCCTCTCAAAAAAATATAAAAATAAAAAATAATAACATCCAAGTATTCACTCTCATTTAAAAGTCCTCACGGTTATGCATGGGTGAATTACTTGGAATCTTTGATTATGTGCTTTCATACTCATTTAAAAGTCCTCACGGTTATGCATGTATGGAACACAAGTAAAAAAAAAAAAAAACCACCTACGGTCGATAGGTGTATGCACGAAAGTGTGTGCACTCGCCATGCTCTGTACTCCCCTCACATAAGCCCGAAAGGCAGTGCATGGGTGGTATATCTGGCCTCAGTTTACCTGAGCTAGGTGTGTAATTTTTCTTGCAAATAATGAGAGAGCAAGCAATTGAAATCCTAGCACTATTTTTACTTATTTGATTTGATCTGTTATTGAAAAGAAATGAAAATACCACTTTGATAAACTTTGATAATCAACTAAGGATCCATTTTATAATTACACTTTGTTATCAACCGAAACAACAAGTTAAACTATTGTCTATTTGTTATGATAACTTGATTTTTGTTGAAAATTTTGACGAGTAAATGACATAAATTTTCAAGATAATAACCAAAACCTATATTTAACTTATTTGTGTCAATTTAAAAATAAATCCTTCATTTGTAAATATTTTCAAAATTTTGCATTCATCTCTTTGTAAATAAATCGTGCATTTTGTAAATATTTTCATCATGCATTTGGATTTTGTGGGTAGTATCCGCTGAAAACCCTCACGAGACAACACTCGTCCTACTGGGGACACCCAGAGGTTTAACGGCTTATTGCATACGCTCAATGCAATCGTGCTCCCTACGAAAACGGATTTACCTTAGTTTTAGTTTATTCGAGGACGAATAAAAAGATAAGTGTGGGGGTATTTGATGTGCACGTAAATGTGCATATTTTTACCACCATATTTATTCTATTTAAATTAAATAAATGATCATATTGGGTATTTTAACTTGTTTAAACCAAATTCCAATTATTTTCAAATTGTCACATATTCATCTTCATATAGGGACAAAATTGTCTTTTTTTTGTGCATTTATTAATTTGTGAAAATTTAATTGAAAATTTCTATGTGTTTTGTAGGAATTAAAATTCAAACACAAGTGGCTTCATGAAAATATATGTATGCACAAGGGTGAATAGAACAAATGAAGATGGAAATAATTCAAAGGCATGATAATGGAGGACCCCACCTACCCACCTACCTTAATGTACAAATTAAAGGCTAATGCACATGCTTTTGGAGATAATGGCTTCATGTACACTTAATGGTGGATTAAGACATGTTAATGATAACTTGGCCTCCACACTTCCTAAGGGGCATTTTGGGCATTCCCCAAAAAAATGAATTAGGGTTTTAACACTTGTATAAATACCCCTTATGTTTCATGCAAACATCTCTTCTCTTAGTCTCTCTTAGGCCTCCTTCTCTTTAGTTTAGTTTAGATCAAATAAAAGAAAGCTCTCTTTCTCTTTTAATGGCTACTTAGCCAATTTTTATTTCTTGTAATCTTTTTTATTTTATGCAATTTAATACATGCTCTTTCCTTTTCATGTTCATTTACTTTCATGTTGTAGTGTAGGTTTCTCTTATTTCATGCAAGTAGATTAGTTTTTCTTTATCTTGCTTTCTTTTTCCTTTTCTTTTTCTTTCATGTTGAAAGCTACATTTGTTCATATGATAACAAATATGAGAGCCTAATCCCTACAATTTAGGGGTAATGAAGCTCTCTAGCATGTAGATGCAACATTTTGATGTTTATGCTCTCTTTTTATGCTTTAATGGAAACACTTGAAGTGGTTTAATGATGTTGTTTAGCTTTGATTTTGATAGTCTATGTTGTTCATAACAAATAGGCTATGCTTAGACAAACATAACACAAATTGCCTCTTCATCTAAATATGACTATGGCAAAGAAGTGAATGTTGAAATTGAAATTTGATAGCCTATATTTCTAAACAATAGTTAATAGGCTATGCTTAAAATAAATTTTGCTTTCAACTTGTTGTCATATTTCATGAGAGTTAAATGTGTATTAGTTGTTGTGTTATAGTTTGATGGTTTATATTGAGCTAATTAATAGCACAAATATACCATACTTATAATAAGCACATCAACTAATTCACTAATGACAAGAAAAGAGAGATCATAACTTCATTTTGTTGATTTATGTGATCTAGAGAGTGGAAATTGCCTCTAAATTGTCTTAACACTTTCATATTTTTATCTATTTTCTTTTCTCATTTTTCTACATTTTTTTTAGTTAATCACTCTTTCAACTTCGGTTAATTTGATTGAATAGAATTTTAAAATCATCAATTCCCTGTGGATCGACCCGTATTCGCCACGTACTACGATAGTACGCCGTGCGCTTGCGGTTATTTTAATTTTAAATTCGTTCGACGGTTTTCTAAACCGATAGAATTTCCGTCGACGAACAGTAAAGCCCAGCCTTTTCAAGTTGCCTTTACAAGACGAGGACTGAGCCTAGAACAGTCCTGCCCAACTCCTCTATATTGACTTCCGGCAATAACTAAAGATCGGCACCAGTCTTGGATCAGTCCCCCTTGACTCCTCTATATTATACTTTTAGAAATAGCTATAGACTAGGAATGGGCTCGAATCAATCCCGTCCAACTCCTCTATATTAAACTTCCAACAACAATCAAAGACTAGGACCGAGCCCTGATCAGTCTCGCCTCAATCCTCTATGTTTTACTTATAGCAGAAGCTAAAAGCTACCACAACCTTCACATGAACAAAACCAGAACCAGGCTCTTATGAGTCCCGCCTGGCTCCTCTATATCAGAGCTTCTCTACATCCAAAACCAATGCTCAACCTCCTACTTGGATGCCCCATAGCTAGTCCATTACTTGCATTTCCCACATGGTCCTCAGCTAAATTCTAAGACTATTCTGTGTTGCCGACATCCAATCAACTGACTAGGCCATGTGGGTACCCAAGTGAAAGACAAAGTTTTCCATCCATCCAATTAGAGCACCATCGATGGGGTGGCTGATCTGATAGGGATTCCATTAGCATTAAATACACATTTAATGAAAGCCCACACTATATATAAAGAGGCGACGAGTGTTTTCTCACCCACCACCCATCTTCTGACATTCTTTACAATTGATGACCAACCACTTCTACAGCCAAATTAATAGTTAAGCCCGATTCCCTCCATTTGTTACAATATAATCTCATTCACATAGTATCCATTCCAGCTTCTATAAGTACCCCATGTAATGATACTTCAAAGGGTTGAGAAAGTAAGAACTAAAAGAACTAAGGTTGGATTCTAGCTAAACTGGTTGGATTCTGTTAAACAATCAAGAATCCTAGATACTATGCACCGTTCAGCGTTCATGATACCACATAAGTCGTTAAGATTGGATAGCTTTGTTAGACTTGAGTGCTTTATTTTCTTACTATCCTCTTGTAATTCCTCCGTTATCGTAAGTGAAATATATAGTAAGAGAACTTCATAGTGGACGCGGGCTGCTTTTCCAAACCACTTTATATCTTATGTTATTTACCTTTTAGTTTCATTTCCTATCGCACCTTATCTCGTTTCGAGGTTGATTAGGAAACTAGTAAACATGCACTGACTTGTAAGACTCAACTCGTATCGTTGAGAAGCCAAATGTTAGGTTGGCCAGGATCTCTTTCTGGAGCTTCCTACCAAAAGTGGAGAATGAGGAGAGAAGATTTTGAAGTTTACTTCATTGATCTTTATTGATAAATAAAGGTAGAAAAGAACAAAAATAAGATATTTTCTTGATTTTCTGAATTAACTTATTTTACCCCAACAGTCTATTGGATTCTTACCCACTTGTAAGTAACCGAGCTGTAAAATCATAGTTATAAAGAATTTCATAACTCATTAACAAAGTTTAAGTGGACATAGACCACAGTATTTTCCAAACCATAAACTCTTTTGTTATTTACTTAATTTTTCAGTTATTTTTTCAATAATCTATATATATAATTTGATTGGATGTTTGACTAACTTTTGCACAAACAAAAACGATATCAAAAATTCCAACAAACAAACAAATATATATAAATATAATATGTATTATATTGGCCAAAAATTAATTAAATAAATATATAACAATTATATATTTTATTATTTAACTGAAGGCCCTCTAATATCAATTCAAATTGTTAATAAATTATTTAATATAACTATTATATTTATTTCTCCGTAATAATAAACTATAGCATTTATAAATTTATTCAATAAATTATTTTCAGTTGGAAGCTGTGGTTGTGTGGCTCCTAAGTGTGAACTTAATATTTAAATAATTTAAATATAAAAATCTGTAAGGACTTTGCTGAACTAGAGTAGTGGACAGGAGCTCAATTTATTATAGATTATATAATGAAATCAAATTTCTTATCTTTTAATGCAACATCTTTAAGCAATGATATATTATGTACGTTTTCTCTTTGTTATCACCATGTCACTTAGGTATCTAGAGCTTAGTCAATGATCAAAACTCTAATAATATCTGTATTTAATTATGAAGTTCAAAATTAAATTCCATGTTTCAATTGCCATAATAATTATTGATTAATGATTTTCTTTGTCTAATACTTTGACTTTATGTCGACCACTAATTACGGTGATACTAACCTTTTATTCATAGGAGGTGAATCCTTTCTTGAATAGTATTTAGCTTCAAGTGGTTGAACCTATACCCAACCGTGGCCATAACAAAATCATCGACATGTGTGATTGACCATAACCAAAATTCTCCACTTACACAGGACTGAATGAGACATTGGAACGGATATACTTGGATACTCGGGATCTCCTTCCTTATCGAAGGCTGGCAAGGAGGGAATCCTCATAACGCGAAAGGGCGTCGGAAAGGCACTGTCTCTTTGATGACCTAAATCGGCATGATACTAACGGCTGTAGGAATCTAAAGGGTATGATCGAGGAGCATGTAAGGAATGGTCAATTGTGGCAATATGTTGAAACTCGAAATGAGGAGGTGGAACATGAGCAGCCGTTGCTTACCTTGAATGACAATGGCACAAGGCCCAGGATGGTGGTCGGTTGGCCATCAACTAATCATGATGATTAGGAATAAGTAACAAACTCTAGGTAGACGGCTAAGTCACCTATTCATGTACTGGAACAGAGCAACCCCTATGCATGCTCTGAGATGATGATAAAATGTGACGCTTTGGTTTGTGAAATCTAGTTTTTCTTTCTGTCCTAGACACTTGACTTTTCTGGTTTGGTTTTGGAGTTTGGTTTGAACTCCTGGTTTTGTTTCTTTTTTGATTTGGATTCTGGTTTGGACGTTTTCCTTTTGGTTTGTACTTTTGATATGGATTTCTAGTTTTCTAGTTTGAATCTAGATTTCGGATTAAATTTTGATTGACTTTTTGTCTGGTTTTTGGCTAAAAGGTCATCGAGCATGGACTATGCTTGGCAAGGGTCCGGAGACACCAAGATTCGGCTTAGGACTTAGGCCCCATATTTTCTATCACTTGTTATTTCAAGTCGTCGAGCATGGACTAAGCTCGGCAAGGGTTCAGAGCAACCGGGACTCAGCTTAGGACTTAAGCCACGGCATTACTTGGCATTCAGGGACACTGGACCAGGAACACCAAGGCATTACTTAACATAGGTCGTCGAGTGTGGAGAATGCTTAGCAGGAACCGGGAGAGGTTATAGATTCAGATTTTGGTTTTGAATGGCAAAGGATTGGCTATAGTCTAGAGCGACTTTGTATTTGGACATCGACCAGATGAGATCATGAATTTGGTTATTAGTTATTGGATAGGGATGGATTCTAACTCGATTATCAGCTTCAGATGGATGAGGAATTGAATAAGGATTTGATTACTGGATATCAGATATCGACTTGGAGTAGTCGTGAATTTGGATAAGGATACGACAATGACACTTGGATAAAATGGATTGGATTATGGATCGAATGGTATGGCTATGGATAACATATGGACTTTGGATAGCGGATTAAAAGCTATTCAAAACATGTATTCCTACCACAAGGCATGTTTTGAGGGGCAAATGCTAATCTGCCTTTTGGCAAGGACATAAACCGGCGGATTTAACTAAATCGATTGCTCGGTTATCGAGGCTGGAATACGATGGCTTTGAATCGACTGGATGGGGAGATGACCAATCGTTGATGATAAACATGATTATGAAGCCAGGATTTGGCATAGTCGATGGACAAAAGATGTGGGATACTCGAAGTATGAGTTTCGAGAAAGGTAGAGTTGATTCTAGAAGGTTGGAGTTCGCTTCGAGTCGCTTATGGGTTTACTTTAGGTTTTCAAATAGGTTTCTTAGAGTCAGAAAAGGCTTTACTTCAGGTTTTCAAGGGATCGACATCTCGTTTTGGGGTCCACAAGCATTTGGAGATAGGTATCGACATGGAAGGGACTGGATTGGGTCGGCATCGAGGAGTGCTTCAGGTCGGCAAGTTATAATGGGTCGGCACTCAACTATACTAGGGTTGGCATTTGGGAATCAGGTAGCAGCTTGGTTTTAGGATCGGTAAGTACGGGGTTGGCTATAAGAGTTGAATGGGATCGATATAAGGCTACAGGTCCGTTGCTTCAGATTGGTACTTGCTCATCTACGGGTTGGTGAAATATGAGCTTCGGTTTGGCTATGGAGAATGGGGATTGGCATGTAGGAGATGGCATGGGGTCGATAGCGTTTTTCCCTGAGTCATAACACAACCTACTTTGGGTCATATGCCGGCATGCTTCCAGTCGTTATTATGAAGGCTTCGGGTCGACTAAAGAGGATCGGATCGGCAGTTTAGGAAGGGATCGACACCTTGTTATTTCGAGTCCAAATGTGGGTTACTTTAGGTTGTAGGCGAGTTTGCTCTAGGTCTTATATATGTTTACTTCGGGTCATTCCTAGGGCAATATTGGATTGGCATGTTCTGGGCTTAGGGTCGGCAGTGGTGTTGGATTGGGGTTCGACTATGGTCTTGGTGGACCGGGATCACTCAGGAAGCCCAGTAACTTGGATTTTGCCTATACATACAACGGGCCGGGCTTTAGAAAAAAGGATCTCCATTCTGTTTTCCTTTATTTTCTCCACTAAGGCTGCTCTGCTATTATTATTTTAAAAACTCTGGATTGTAACTATAATTGATTCTCATATTAGTTAAAAAAAGGAAATTTCTGGAGTGGACGTAGGCCAGAGTAAGCTAAACCACTATAAATCCTCTATTATTACCGCTTTCTTTTTAATTTTGGTTGTTCTTCATATTTAAACTCTCTACATACACCCTACCTATTATCTATGACTATGAATTGGTGCTTTCAACGGTGTTTGGGTGTTAGTGACCAATTTTGGCGCTAACAACATGAAAATAATGCCATTAGAGATTGTCTAATTTTGATATTAGCGACATTTTATTATGGAAAATTGGCATTTATTAGATATAAGAAGGAAACAAGGAATATTGGAATTAAGCATACAAAATAGGAATAATTACACAGTGAATAAGTAAGTGTTAATACAATTTATTACATGTAGAAGGAAATATAATTTTCATAGTAGGAAATTATATAGTTTTAATTATATGTTTGGAAAGGACAGAATTAGTGGGCCTAGCCCGACACTTAGGCTTATGATGATTGGTTTGGTTTAGTGGGTTAGGATGTGAGGTCAGTAGAGTTACACAATAGAACCATGTCTTCACAAAGAGGGTACCAGTAGTTGTGTATACTTATTACTAATTTAGGACGTCTTTAATCATAAGACCTGTGTGGATGTGATATACATTTGCGTATAAGGGTAAGAAAATATACCAAGGGTTCATCTCCCATTTTAAATATTAAATGGCTCGATACCTTTAGGGATGCAAGAGGTTTACTTTAGGGTTGAGGTATTAAATAGTCATTAGGACTATTTCCTTCCTACATAAGAAGTCTTAAATGACCTACGATGCCACCTAATAGGAAAATTAAGTCTGCTTCATATATAATAAGAGGTATTACGTAATTAGAATGAGAATTTTCCTTGACTTACATTAGGTTAGTCTAAACGGGATTTCGAATGTGGGAGGTCGGTGGGCTATGTCAGTGTTGTTGTTGGATTGTTATTTAGTATTAGGGTTAACATATAAATTTTAACCATCATTGACCCTGCGTAGTTGTTAGCAAATACTCTGGTTATGCCTGAAGGATTTCACTTCCTACTAATATAGAATCCCTATGGGATATAGAAATACCTCAAATTTTTATTTAATTATTTGTTGTTTTTTGTTTTGCAGAGGTAGCCTAGTTAACCCTTACATGAGTCTTTAAGATGTGTTAGTAATAGAGTAATTAAATAAATAAGTTGTACTTATAGGTCATCATTCTTTGTGGCTAGGACCAATTGACTAATGTTTACGTTACGGAGGGACCGATTTGGGGTTGAGGTATTATATAGCTAATGGATTAGCCTCTTTCCTATTTAAGGAGTATTAAGTGGCTGGAATTTTGGGTAGTACAACGTCCAGATATATATGTATATAGGCATATATATAGTTATACCTTGGAGGAAGTTAGGCATATCGTAAACATATATAGGATTGAGCGGATTAGCCATGTATAATAGACATAACATTTAAATGGAAATCAATTGGCATGAATTATTTTTATAGGTAAAGTATGTAATCAGTCACCAGATTGTTGATATAACCCTCTCCTCATTACCACCCACATGATAAGTTTAAAGGGATGGACTACTTTTGAAAGGCGGGAATGGTAGATGGTGAAGTCTTCTCATTCATGCTCGGCTGGCAAGGTAAATGGATACTGAAGGAATAATATTGATCCCACAGTACTAGCCTTAGTCGATACATATGTTCTATTATATTTTTCTATTCCACTATGAATTTATATTGGTCGCTCTTTGATATACTTATGTTTATTACAAGTTACCAAAACCAAAGATTCAAACCCTAATGGACTTAGATTTCAATTTAGTCGAAATTTGAGCCCATTAAGGTGTGGGTTATTACATTTAATATAAGAACGAGTTTGTCGATCTTAGGAATTAGGACGAGCTAAGAGAACGTATTTGTATTTTTACTAATAATTAAACTCTATGAATTCCGATTATAAAAGTTGTTACGACCATATGCCACAAGGATGATGAGGCAACTTTGAGTTGGAATAACAAATAGAGTTAAATCGATGCTCCTACCTCCATTATT
This sequence comes from Allium cepa, assembly GCA_030765085.1. Lineage (NCBI taxonomy): Eukaryota > Viridiplantae > Streptophyta > Magnoliopsida > Asparagales > Amaryllidaceae > Allium > Allium cepa. Next base: position 320,733,608 of record CM060928.1, on the reverse strand, counting down.
CCATGAGGTGGAGGCTGTACCATAAGGAGTGGACAGGGAAGAGCATGATTATGACATATGGAAGAATCCTAGAGGTTGGATGGTAATTGACTCCTTTATTGGGCCTAGGCTGCCTTATGATTATGGATTTTGATGGATTATGATTGAAGACGTACATTTCATCTAGATAAATGGAAAGTAAGAAGTAAATGTTGCAAATATCCAGAAAGAAGGTATAATAGAGTGGTGCAAGTTCCCAGAAGGTGTACCATAACCACCACAAGGTGATAAACAAGATTTTTAGTATATACTTTTGATAAGAAGATTTTAAGGCTAAATAGGAAAAGTCCAAAAGAAAAGACAACAAAAGTCCGTTTATAAGTCTGACCCCATATGAAAGAATTTGACAAAATGATTTTTTTGAAAATTTCTTAAAATGTTTTGAATGGGTTTTTCAAAGGATTTATAGAGAATTTATTGTTTTAAATAGCAAGGAAATTTTAAAATTCTTTATTTAAAATGGATTGAGTCAAAGTTTTCAATTTAACAGGTTTTGGTAAATGCGTTCTTTGTTTTTGAAATCAAAACTTTAACTCGATGATTTTCCATATTTTTGAAAGTTTGAAAGTTTTTAAAATTTCTTTCTCTAAGGGTTAGATAAATGAAAATGATACTTGGTTGGAATGGGGTAAGAGAATAGAAGGGTAGAAATGCTTGATATTGAAGATAGGAGGACTATTCCCACATAAGGAAAATATGGATAATAACAACTAAAATAGACTAATACATTTCTCTTTTCAAGGAAAGCCCAATGACTGAAGCAGTATGCGAACACACTGCAATAAGTAGAGGAAATTTAGGTAGGAGAAATTTTAATAATAGCAGTATTAGAAAATTTGAATAGTAATAGTGTTAAAAATCTATATTATTATATTAGTACCGAGTTCAATTTCAAGAGCGCAGAAGCCTCCACTAATTTCTGGAAATGAAAGGTTGCAATTTTTTCTTTCTAGTTCTATCTGTGTTTACTCTTTATGTTTCATAAAACCCTACCTCACGACAATGACTCCTGCAATCCTCTTCCTCTTATTTACTCCATACATGATAGTATCACCCCCTACAATTGAACATCCTCTGTTTTCATCGTCACAGCGCTCTCCCCCAACTAACAGCGTCATCCACTTCGAGTTAGAATCAACTCCAGAACGACTGATAATCAGCTGCGCCTCTCCTTCCCTTTATGTTTTCGTCTTGGTTTGCTCAGATGGCATGATCTTTAGCCGTCGCATTCCAGCGTTCGACTGTGCCAAAACTACGTACGATCTAATGCGTAGCTATTAGGTGAAAATCTAGAAAATTGAGGTAAAGTGCACTTATTATGACAATTTGGTTTGTCACACATCAATTTGTTCTCGCTCTCAAATATTTCGTACGATTTAGAAGTAAGAAACTTAATTTGTGAAAAAATCTTCTATAATATTTTCTTACTTTATCTATCTTTTATGCCATTCTGCTTTTTCTCACATCCTCCTGACATGTTATAATTTTTGTTTCTGTTTTGTGAATATGAATTTTTAGGCAACTTTACTATTTGATGATTTGCTTTGTTAACTGAACACTGGATATGGATACCAACCTCTTGCACCTATTTTATGTCCACTTTTTAAAGAAAAAGGGACAATAAAAGTTGTGCTTTAAATAGCATTTATTCTTTTGAGGTGTTCAGTTTTAGAAACTAAGGATAGTTAAATTACACATTATTTGTTGAGATAAGACATAGTTTTGGCACTATATAGCATATGTAGTTCTTGCCTAGCATTGGTGTTACATTTATGTACTAACGACAAGAAGACTTACCTAAGATTGGAATCTAGATTTTAATTTACTTTATGCAACTTTAATTTTTTGTTACACAAAAGTGTGTTTGTTTTTTGGTTCTATATGCATAAAAGCCTTGCATATGATAAAATTATTGATAGCTAAAACAGTTAAGCATAAGCATTCCGTATTTTTCCATAGGTTTCAAAATAAAATTTGACTACATATACTATATTTTTTTCTAACTCCAGGTTTTAATTTTAGTGAAGATTATTTTGCTGAAGATCTAACATTACATATATTCGTTTATTTTAGTGAAGATTATAATTTGGTAGTGTGAAACTAAAGCAATAGTTCTAGATGAATGTCAACTCCCATTATCTAATGTTCTGTAAGCTCAACTTTCAACTCACCTACAAATTGATTTTATGATTTGTTTGACTATGTAATAATAAACTTAGTTTTTGAGTAGTCTGCATTCCGCATAATGACTCATATTCCCTTTTCATCATGCATTTCTTTGTTTAGAAAATAAAGGGATACCATAGCGAATGTTAAAGAGACTAGGTCATGTCTGCTGCCAGCATCATTACATGTTTAACAAGAGAGGAAAATAGTAGTTTTATTACATGGTAGCTTACTACATCATGTCAATATATACACAAATGGTAGGCAAATATGAACTAATTATTTACTTCTTCCTACCACTTACTACATCATGTCAATATATGGTAGCTCCTTTTTTGGTTGCTTCCAAGACTTAGTATTCCGCTACGGTTGGAGTTGGTGAAAATTAGTAAAAATTTTGCACAACACACTGAAAAGGATGCTAATCAATATTTTGTGCGACTTTTTTGCATTTTAATATTTGCTAAATTTGTGCATTTTAATTTCATATGCCCATAATTTTTTTGAACCTTCTTCGATTTGATTCTCTTAAAAATATAGTATATATAAATATTCGGTACCCGCTTGAAAAACAAATCATATGTAATCAAAATAAAGGTTCTCATGTTATAAGGCCTACTATTATTTCTCTGTGCGTGTGTCTTTCTTCAATGAAATATTATAGTATGCAAACTTTTTATGCCTAAAATAACATTAACCTTGGCAGCCATTTCCTTGAACTTGCTGTTATATACATTGCAAGCTAGGTGGTGATTTTTATCGTTGATGTGGTTATATTACTATTTTTGGAAATATTTCGATGACAATGTAAAAAAACTTTGTCATCCTGCCTTCCATGTTCTTAAATCGAACAATACTATTCCTTTAAGATTATTTAGTAATTTTGCGTTTCTCCTTCTGAAATCATGATACAGTTTTGTATCCTTGAAAAATAGAATTGTAGGAGAGTGCATCACATTACATACCAAAAAAAATTCTTCCTAGAAATTATTTTCTTCGAGATACCTATTTCCCCTGTTAATGTGATTTATTATGCATTTGTAAGACACAACACTGATATTGTAAATGGTTCGTTTTCTCTTAATTCAGTGATGGTCCTGTAATTTACACCTCATGACTTTTTATGCTATTTTTGTTTCTATTTTTAGTTTTTTTTACCACCAATGTTTATGAGAGTGATTCTTTAAATTACTAGGGTTTAAATAATGCAACTGTTTAAGCACAATATCTTGGTAGATTTTTCCCTTATACTTTTGTGAATTTGGAAGTCTGTGCTGCACAATTTTAAAGTAAAATTTATAGAAGAGGAAAGAGGCTTTTTCATATTACATTTCGAGTGTTCATGGTTGAACATCATGTGCGGCTTCAGACGGGTGTGGTATTGTATTGATATCTCCCAAGGATAAAGAAAAATTCATTTCATATGAAACTACAAACACTTCTTCAATTTCCTATAAAAGAAATTTGCATTTTTAAAGTTGTGAAATGGATGCCTCTTGTACGTCAAATACAAAAAATATCCCAAAAAATACTTTGAAAACCATGAAAAAGAACAGGCTTAAATGGAGTGCCAAGTCTTTGGATTTGATAGTGGAAGGAAGTGGAAGCGAGGAAGAAATGGGTACTGCTTATAAAAAGGAGAGCAAAATATGCTCAACCTATGAACTTGCAACAACAACTGAGCTCTCTCTTAGTACAACCTTTGCAACCAAAAACATTGTCAAAGTGCTATTTGCTTAGTATTGTATTTCTTATGGTCTTGAAAAATAATTTGAGCAGTTAACTAGCATGAAGGAAGCTGAAAACATGAACCCTAAAGGAAAATTGAAAGAAAATTTTGCTGTCATTGGTCAATAATGCATTGAAGCTCCTTAAGCTCTTTGAAACTCTGGGCATGAGGTACAAATTACTATAGTTTTGAGTTTGTTTAATTTGAAGAACTAACAATGTAACTTCTATTGACTTAAATTTAGCAAACACATAGTTCCCTTGTACTTACCAGCTTATTCTTTTTCTAGAAAAATGCATGCCCATTGGTGTGTATGAGTTAATTCGTACGTTATTGTTTCTTCTCAAACCTAGGTTTATCTTAAGATTTCTGTTCATATATTGCTCTATATATAAAAGAGGAGCCGCTATGAAAATGTAATTACTAACCATTAATTCTAAGTTTTCAATTACTATCCACTTAGCCATCTCTTTGATTTGATGAAGTTATTTGTTATATGATTGGTTATTGCATTATGATTAACAAAATAATCTCACCTTTCACATTACTTTGAAATCTTCAAAGGTGAACATCAGAAGTTAATCATTGACCTGTGCAGTAACAAGTGGCAAAAGTATATTCCACTTTTAAAGGTCCAGTTCATAAAATAAGCATTTATAGATTAGTATCAAAATTATGATGTTTTCCTTCTATTGGTTCAATTCTATTAAGCTTGTGTACATGCAACCGCATGATAATCCAAACTTTGGGGAAGTATTTGAAGAAGTTGAAAATGATGATTCTTCAAGGATGAAAAGTTAACCATCGTACCATATATAGAATACTCCTGATAGAACCCCATCTCCCAGAAACTCCCAACTTCTACAATTTAATTTATAAATATGTACATCTCTAATATATCTCTTAAGATTCTTATATTGTATCCTTAATGTCGTTAAGTTAAGATAATAAATTATTGTATGCTACATTTTGTTAGGTTTGATATTACGGTTTAGCACATAAAATTCACATGTCTATGAAAGTTATATAAACAAGTTTTGTGAAAATAATTATTATAATAATGTCCAATTTATTACTAAAGCAATAAGTTTTCAACAACATGTTATATACATAACATGGGTTTATGCAAACAAAGAATAGTATCCAGCATGAACAGTTACACTTAATAAATTGAATATTTTCCGAACACGGGAAACCAAAGAATTATAATGTCATCTCAAATGAAGGAAAAACAAATTAGAATATAAAATCACAAAAAAATGTAGTATAACACATGTGCATAGCACGGGTTCGATGTCAGTATTAATTTTAACATTTCTTTTTCCCCATTTTGCAGTTATGTTAATTTTATTATTGGTATGATTCGGTACATTTCCTCAACTTGTTTTAGATCGTAAAGATGGGAATGAGACATGAGAAATGAAAGGGCTCGCTATGAATGCTAAGAGTTTACTTGGAAGTATGAAATTCTAAATTAATGTTAAGTTAGAAATAAATTTTTTACTACCACTAATCCTTGCTGCGTAACACAAGTAAGAAAGATTAATGTAGCAACAGATAGTTGTTTGTCATTAATGAATTTTCCTTGAAACATTTTTTTCCCTAATTTCTCAAAAACAGTACAATGTTGCTTTGCCATTACTAAATCGTGTATTTGTAGAAATTACATTTCTCAAACATAAATCTCTTTCTCCCCTGCGCCAACCAACCCATTATCAAATGCATCGTTTTCGCTATATGCCAGCTAACCCGGCGTTCAAACCTAAAATCATATACACTATTTTTAATTTTTTTTTTCATATCTTACCCAAAAACCTATGATGCCACCTACCGAGATTAAATTAATTTGATTCAAGACTTGGGATATAGATTTAGTCTGATTAAATTGGTTGAAAAGTATATTCTTCCCCAACGTTGTTCTTTTTCTTCTCCTGTGTTTTGTCACTCTTAACTGGTCTCCACGAAATTGGCCTGCCATAAATCTGAGATTCTAACTTAAAGCCTGATGTTGCCACTCCTTTGCCTTGCCAAAGTTTGCAATACCATATGTTGTCCAGTTTCTCGATTTATCTCTTAAGAATTAAAGCGGTTCATTAGGCAGGACTGATTCTGACTGCCTAAATTAAACAGAGCTATTTGGGTTCTTCTTTGGATTTCTTATTTTATTTACTGGATATGATTTAATGAATTTTTTTTGCTTTGATGTTAGCTATTATGTTCTTCTTTGGATTTCTTATTTATTTGCTGGATATGATTTAATGAATTTTGTTTGCTTTAATGTTTGTGTAGCTAGTCACACTAATAATAACAAGAACTTAGTGATCAAAATTGTAAGTTACTGTTTTTTATATGCTGTTTTTTTTAATGATATTTAATAGCGTTGCTCATGTTTAGTGGTAGTACAATGTATCATTCTGTAGCTTTCCATCACTATACCTTCCCCGCATTGCCTCATCCTACCGAGATTTTAGGTACATACATTCATTTACTTATTTGATATCATAACACTCGTTATTATGATATATATAAGATTTTAGATTATTTTAAAAAATTTGATAAACTATATTATAGGGAGTGCACATTTTGCGTTTTTAGAATATTTTTTTGTTAAAAATGAATATATCCATGTTAGAGGTAGTTTTCTTCCCAGTATGATCTTCTATTGCACTTTAGTAAATTATTGGAAGCAGCACTGAAAATTTAGTGTTAGGTTGTATGCTCCAATATTTTCATGTTGGATAAACTATTTGGTTTTGGATTATCGTTTAGAATCATGCATTGTAATATGGCATATGTATACTATTATTAAAGATTACAAACTTTTTATTAAATAATATATTTTAACTAAACATGTACAATGATATGTTAATTGTAACCATTGGTTATTAAACTAAATTTATCTTGTAATTCAAAAAAACTTACATGAAGTTCTATGCTGAGAAATTTTCCCAACTCAGAAAGGAAAATGTTTACGACTCATCATATAAGAAGCAATTGATATATTGAATACTAGTAAAAAGAGTGTTTATTAGAAGAGATAGCTTACTGACCTTATACAAAATTATTTGCGCCTATGTTAATTATTATTACTAGTAAGATTTATATGTTTGATTCACATTTTGTTTATTGGCCATATATACCAAGATTTTGTTAATCATTCCATAAATTTATTCACTATATCTGCCTTGTGATGTTGAACTTTCTATATTGTCGGGAACATGACTATAAGCCTTCAAGTAACCCACCCTAATCATGAATTCATATTTTCCACATGATAATTATAATTGTATCTTTATTCTATAAATTTGAGTTTGAATAATCTGAGTATTAAAATACATTAAATTGCTTATGGGTTTGAAATTTAAAAAAGTCCCAAGCAACACATGATGATATCATGCCTGTATAGAGGTCATTACATGATAAGTACTTAACCATGTATTGTTATTTGACACACTTTGATCTTAGTGTCATTTATAGTTCTATTTAAACTTTTTTACCCATTCATTAATTTTGTAGTTATTATAGACTGAATATAGTTTGTACTTTATTTTCTAAAGTTGATAAAGCTATAGAGTATGGTCGTATATTTAAATAAAGATGTTTTGGCATTGGTTTTGTTTACTTGCTTTTTTCTTTTTATACAATCTAGCTAGTGGATTTATTTTATGATTGATGTCCGTAGACTAATATATTATTTTCATTATAGATATGACGATGATGAGAAATTAGCATCCATTATCTTGCAAAACACTTCATTAAAAATGCTCAATAGCTCATGAAGTTACCAGGTTTACAAATATATGGAGGTTGCCAGGTAATTATTTCTCAACATGCACTATTGTTTCACATGTGTTTTCCATTAATTTCATTTTTAGTTCTTAAATCCTACAACAACTTTATGATCGTTATCTCTTTATCTAAAAACATTCACCATGACCTCATTCTTTGTAGTAGCATTAGTTCTACCTTTTTTCCTACTCTTTGAAATGTCTGTCTGTTTCAATTTTTAAGGAAATTTAACCTTCCCTTTTTTGATGTTGGATTCTTTGAAATGATTGTTTTACTTTTAGTTGCCATTTAAACATCATATCATAAAATGTTTCTTTAGCGCATTCTTATATAATGTTCTCCATAGTTTGCTAGATTACATGAACTTAAAGCAACTATAGGTTTGTATGACTGTACTAATAATCAATTTTGATGTTCCACATGAATATAAGCATCTACCATTTTTATGTTTGAAATCAAAACACGATCCAGTAAAAGAGAAAACAAATAAATTTTAACAAAAATCATAGATCCAAATAATAGAAAATATTGAAGGAATAGGCGAAAGTTGCAAGTTTGGATTTCTTGCATTTATATTGCTAAAATGAGTAAATATTTGAAAAAAGGACAGTCCGTAACATTTGATCTGTATATTTTGCAACAAATTTTTTCCTTATTGTATCGCATATTGTTTTGAAAATTAAGTTAAGTTTACATCATGCTATATTTATTGTTAAGTCATCATTGTTTTATAATTTGAAATATTTGTTAGTGAGGTGTTTGAGAAACATTTTTCTACGACCACCATTCTCATCAATTTTTTTATATTTAATTGCATAATTGTAAAGTTCATACATTTAATTACCAAAAAGTATAGCTTCTTAAGGCTGAAAAGTGATATACCATACCACTCTATAATAGTTTCCATCACTCTAGTATCGTGCCACCCCAATGTATTATGCAAATGAGCAATAATATATATTTGGCGGTTGAATTAACATGTGCTTTAAATATCAAATGCTGCAAGCGTAGTACGAAAAGGGTACTCTCGGTTGCTTGGTAAAGCATTGTTAATATAAGAAGAAATATTATAGAATAGAATAACTTACTTTTTCAACTGATTTACCTACTTATTTATGCTATGCACAACTTAGATTATTTTAAATCTAAATCTAAATTATTTCCATAGGGATAAATGGTAATGAAATCTCTAATTCAAATTCAAATAAACATGAATTAAATTTTATTTTGATTGCTTATAATGAATGCTGCAACCAGTTTTACATTAATTATGATTTATATCAGTTTATACTGTTAATTAAAAGTTAACATGTTATCGATTTTAGAAATTATTATCTCTACTGTCATATTAGTTTGTTATATATTGGTTTGATTGAAAACTTCTTTTACTCATAATTGAAATCAAATATTTCATTCTACTATATGTTATGTAATGGTTTGATTGAAATTTTTTATTCATAATCGACATCAAATATTTCATTCTACTATGTTATATAATGATTTGATTGGAAACTTCTATTCATACTTGAGAACAAATATTTCATTCTACTAAAGGAAAATTTTCTTATGCAATATCTACTCATTCTTTGAAAAAGTTGCCATGTGACAAGTCCAAATCTAGCAAAAAAAGGATGTATTTCATAGGCAATCTTCCACTCTCCTAAATTCTAGATAGGAAATATGTTCTTCTAGGTCATATGCAATCATCTATCATTCAGATCTTCAACCTTACTTTCAAATCTTGATGACAAATCAGAAAATATTGTTTTTTACTACCGAATTTTGTATACAAAGTAATGATGTACTTTCCTTCCATTTTTCAGGCATTGGTGTTTTTGCCAATGAAAACAAGCATCATTTCGTCATAATATAAACACAAAATGGTTATTTTAGAGAAAGTATATGTTTCTAAGCAATCATCCATACATTACTATATTACTATTTCTTCTATCAATGTGTCTGATTCACACTCATCCATTATATGATATAATTTAGTGGAAATTGAGGACATATCCTTTTTTCCTAAGCTTATTTGTTTTACATCCTTCCTTTTTAAAAACTATTTTCTACGTCATGTTTTTTTTAATTTCTTTTTTTACTTCATCCATTTTCAAATTTAAAGTGACCGCTATGACATTTATTGCAGTGATTATGAGTTATGGACATATATCATAAGATCACATGTTAAATTTATTAAAATTACCTAAATACCCCTTTGAACTTAAGCATTTTATGAAAAAAGGATATAATTTATAAAAGAAAATTGAAAGGGATGTAAGATTAAATTTTTATTATCATAAGGATTTACTTTAAAATTCCCCTCTAGTTATTAACGGGACTAACAATACTATTAAGATAACGTTATAATACATAAATCAATGTCCAAGATGAGCATGACACAAGGGACAAGAAATGAGGAGAGTGAAATTGAACCAATGCTTTCGTTAATACTTTATTTACATATATCTTTGTCTTTAGTTCCCTTTAATTAGCATTGAAGGTTGATAAACTTTTTATGTTGAATAGAGTATAACTTATTTCATCTTAAAGAAAATTAGTGCTAAAAAGAATAGTGATTGGAATTGTTAAAAGCGTATGCCAAAAAATGAATCAAATGGAATGCTTGAGTCAATTATCTTTCAAATAATATTTTTATATGAATAAAATAAAGATTTACCGGTCGCTACAAAAAATAAGAATTCAATTCAACTTACCTTATCATCTTATCAAATCTATGGCCAATAGTGATTCACATTTTCGATTGTATGGGTTCACTCTACTTAGCTCATTGGTGGTATAGACAGACGCCTCCTAAATTTAATATGGTTTTTGAAGAATAGGGTCCAAAAGCAGTCTTTATTCTTTCGGCATGTGGTGCATATCTTTAGTAGCTCTACGCTATGGAAATCCTACTGGTATTGTTCGATGTAAGGTGCATGTTATTAGTCATCTTCTTCTCTCGGTTATTATTTTAATCATGCTTGATAATTTAGATGGTTCCACCATCATTTTTCTTTTTTCTTTTTCACTTACCCATTACCTATTTCGTACACTTATTCTGCTCTAGTAAAATCTTACCTTATATATCTAACCATATCTCCGTTAATGCTAAGATGATTACAAATTTTTTGAACATTGGAAAATTAAAGTACAATGTTCTTCGAATGCATTTATTGAAAGTAGTAACCTAGTTGACACTTAACCATGATTAAAGCAACTAAATTAAAGTAATGCATTTTTTACTATTCCATATACATCTATTAGAAGAGTAAATACAGCCATATCCAAATATGTGGAAGTAAAAGTTAGTGCTTCCTCAAGACTTTTATAAGTCAAGTAGAACCCATCAAATCAAATATGCAGATAAATCCCAAAATATTACCATTATTACTAACTAAATTTTTTTAAGATGCAAGATATACACATGAACTCACACAAAGCGGATGTGAATAATACTGTGAGTTATAAATTTGATAGTGTTTTGTCAATTGGCAAACGATAATTTTGGTTCCCTTTTTATTATTTTATGTACAAAGACTAAATAAAAAATAAAACCTAAATAGTTAATCAAATCATCAATTTTCTTTTTGCATCAGATGTTTAGTACCAAAATGTATGCAATAGTTACTATATTCACTGGCATATGCCGATATATTTACTACTATTCTTAATCTCTATACTCAAGTCTTACGTGTTTGTTCATATTATCCTCTCAATAGGTACTCTCTAGCTTTGTTATTGTTGTTTTTTATGAGGTGATGTAATTCGTCATCACCTTTCTCTTCGCTTTAGTAGAACCAAGGATTGCATATTTTAGTACCATTTCATTTTACTAGAGTAGAAAAATCTAAAGGAGATAGTACAGTACAACTTATTACTGTATTATATATGGTAACAGACGCAGTAAGTGCTCATCGATCAATCAAATAACTGATAAATCCAACTTTTAATAAGTAAATTTAATTTGAGCTAAGGTTTAATGATCGCACTACAATACCTGCTAGATAGTTTATTCTATATTCTTTTCAAAAGACCATGACCGTTAGTTTGTTAAACTTGACATCCAACTACTTCAAGTATGATATGACAATTGGTTGAGTGAAGTGTGTTATTTGGAATATTGATAGGTCATTAACAAACTCAATGAGTTTCTTTCCATTATTTTCCAAATTAGAAACTCAACCTGCTATTGAAGATATTTGGCAAGACCTTGATTTTGAGAATCTCTAGCCACTATTCTTGTGGAATTATCAGGGCTGAGAACTAAATTTTGGATGTATGGATACTTGAGAGAAAATTTCTATGACTTTTGTGATATATCTTTGGTTTTTACATTACCGGGGTATTACTAGAGGTTAATGATAAAGTTACTATGCTATTAATGTTTTATATCAAATCTTAGAAATATAGATGAACAGTCATAAAATTTCTTGCACATCAATTGACAAGGTTCAGTTATAATTTTTATTATTCTTTGTTAGTTTCTCAGTTTATTGTAATTTTTCTATCCAAACCTTTTATATCAGATCCTCACTATAGATTCGGTTCTTTGCTAGATTATTCAATTTCTCAAATTAAAAAAAATTCACCTTGGTTTGATATGTATAATTAATGTCCAGAGCAAGAAGGAAGAGAGGCAATCAATGGAAAAGGTAAGGAAAAAAATGGGAGAAAAATGCATATCAACCAAAGGTTAATTTTTTATACTTGTTTGATTCTGCTTTATTATCTCATCAGCAAACATCCATTAATTTTATTTTCCCTTGATATATTGTTACATTTGTTTTCTGCACTTTAGAGACTACTTGGTTGTGCTTCAATTTCTAGAGAGGAGAGATAAAGAGCAAACTAATGATTTTTTTCTTCAGTCATAGTGCCGGTAAGATTTTATTTTTGTAATATATTTTCAATGTTCCTTCAATGCTATAGCTTTGGACTGGTTGTGATTATTTTTCATGGAATTCTTGATGAGTACACTTCCCTTACCTATAATGGTTTCATGAACTCATTTCAAAGAACAATGTAATTAGAAGAAACAAACTATATATCTAAGAAGTTTAGAATGGATTATTTGGCATGTGTTGATTTTAGAAAGCATCATTACAGTTTGTATATATTTCCCATTACCCTTTTTACCATGTTAGTATTATTTACTCTTGAAGCTGCAATAGGGGCAATGAAAACATATTTAGTAGAACTATATGCATGAAGTTATAATGCAATTTACAATTTTATTGTTGAAGTGCTGAACATAACTAAATTTGTACTTGTAGTGCTGAAGTGCTGAACATAACCAAATTTGTACAACAACATAACCAAATTTGGTAGGATAACATAACAAAGTATTAAGGACAAAAGTGTTGAACAAGTGTGTATGTACGATACATAATTTTCAGATTGAAAGCATCATAGAACATAATCAAATTACTCTATTAGAAGAGAAAGAATCTATATTACATGTTTATTCAGTTTTATTGATAATTTGTAGTTAGCTCAAGTTTTATTAGACCACAATTATAGGGGTAATTGCAACTGATTTAACATGGTGAACAAACCCAAAAATTGTGGAACAAAATTTTAAACTGACTCGATTGGGTATGGTAGAATAGAATACTATTTGAGTATGAAGTAAAGATGAAGGAAGATATGTATGCACTTTTTCTTAAGCTGTGTATATTTCATATGAACTGATTGAAACTGATTATTGGATATTGATTATCAAGTCATGGGGCTAATTACTTTGAGGATTATTAGTATTTCAAAATTAATGGATTCATATTTACTTTATAATGCTATGTATGTACAGTAGAAAAGTTAGTTTATTCTATTTTTGATCAATATATTATTATGAGTATGTATATTTGGGAATGAAAATCTTGACAATGGCTTGATAAAGGAACGTGAGTTTACAGTTGGAATGTAGAATCTAAATTTTTTGATGTTTACATCAATACTTGGAATTATTGGCCTATGAGCATTTATGCAATTCATATGTCTTCAGGGATATATATACATGCAAGTATATTTTGTATTTTATTATGTTCCGATTGGAAATGGATTAGAAAACTGTATTATCATTAAGTATGTTTTGAGTTTCATTATCTGTTAATGAAATAACATTTTTTTTCATGTGTGTTAGGAGAAGAATTTTTTCCTTTGATGAAATACTTAAAGATAGAAATTTTATGGTATTATTTATTTTGTTGATGCTATCTATTTAGTTTTATGTTTTTTGGTTGACAATCTTGGTTGGCTGCTACTTTCACATCATATATTATCAATCTATTAAACGTACAAACTGACCATAATGATACACAATATTAAAACAAATAACAAATTATCCAGAATAATTTATTATAACATATCATTAATTAAAAAAATTTGTGCAATAATAATATATTCAAAACATTACGTCCACTCACCTAATTTACTTTCTTTTAATTATTTATGAATTTAACCGTTTTTTGTATTTACTGTCCACTCACAATATTTTCACTACCCCATGTGCGAAACATGGGTTCACTCTAGTTTGTATAAAGATAGGATTAGTGATCTAGTTAGAAATAGTATAGGAGAGAAACAATAGGAATATGATAGGAAGAAGGGATAAATTTCTTAAATACATGTAGTAATTGTGCATATATTTAGACAGGCGATGTCACGGCTGTACGTATCTTTTAGAAGTTCCCCTCATTTGCTATTAAAAGCCATGTTAGGTTTGATAGCGGAAATATCATGAGTAGTAGGAAAATAATAAATGGAAGCTATCTGTGTCTACTCTAGTTTTCATTTTTTAAAGTTGTAAATGACGTTTTTGGAAAAAAAAATTGGTATGATAATTGAGTTTCTGAATGTCTTGAGTTTAAAAATCCTACTTTTGAAGAAGTAAATCCCTATTGTAAAAGTTCTTTAAAAAGGAAAAAAATTCATGACTCATTTTAAGAAGCCAAGCAATTTTTGATTTGGTAAAATGGGTTTTATGTATATATTTCAAATGTAAAGGTTTTGGATTACGTACTTCATAATTGTGAAGTTTTAGTTTTATAAAGGGTGGTGAAACCCAAACCAATTTGTGATATAGAGTAGATAGGGATGACTACTTAGGTAAGATGAGGTAGAGGTTTAGGCTATGAATAAAATAAGTATGGATGCTCATAGGATGCAACAAGGAATCCACATTGAATATAAGTAATACTGGTACATACCGAGGAATATTTTGTTAGAGATGTGTGGAGGCCATAGTAAGAACCCTCAAAAGAATAGAGAATGGTATCAAGTACATTTTTGCAAGTCCTATGGTATACTCGCATGAATAATTAAGGATAGAGGAAGTAAATACCAAAGTTTGAGGGCACTATCAAGAGATTTTGATTGAGAGAAGATAGTAGTATGGTTAAAGAAGAGAGTAATAAGAGGGCAAACGCACATCAAGGGCGTTGATTGAATCAATGTTATAGAAGGTAAGGTAGGTGGTAAGAAAGTTATTCCACCAAACCAATTTTTCAACGAGTTAATTTAAATGTGCATAGTTTATACTCCTTACCCACTACAGTGTGGAGAATGCACAATTTATCCCATAATTGGGTGTAATAATTGATGTAATGGATGGATCTTATTTATAGGGAGCAATGGAGGTAAGTTAAGACATGTGGATTATAGTTTAATGGCATACTAGAAGTGTCGGTCTCAATTGAGTAAGAAGTGATAGGGCTACAACATCATTAACACTGGTTGAGGATGAATGACAGCTTCTCGCAATTATTTCTTTTAGGTATTTAGGTAGTAATCGTTAGTTGTCTCCATTCGGACATTGAAAAAGCACACGATACAATATGATAAATGTTCTTATTTATTTACTCTGATGATTTTCTGAATGAGTTTTGGCCGCTATACATATACTGCAAAGAAGTGTGAGTAAGGAAATCTCATAAGGACACTTAGCCAATGATGAATATAATTAAGGCTAGAAGTTTATTAAATAGATTAGGATACTTTAATCCCAAAAACTATAGAATTTTGAAAAAAATAAATTTCATGAGCGAAGGAAAGAGAAAGGTTATTGCGAAGTCACGAGTCACTATTCTTATGCCTTCATAGCTAAAATTTATAAATATTCCTGTAGGTAGCTTGTTCTTTTAGAATAGCAGAAAAGATTCCTAAAATTTAGGATTAACTGCACAATGCTAGGGTCAATCATACGCATTAACTCATTGACCGAGTCCCGATTACATTAAGATATGGATTGATTTTTTTTTTTGCAGCAAATGTTCTATAAACCTTTCTTCGAATGTTTTTGAAAGGAAAACGGTGTTTAAATGTTTTTGAGAAGTTGGGTTCAAATGCTTTTGGAAAATTTTGTTCAAGTGCTTATAAAAAAAATGATGTGAAAATGCTTTTGGAAATTTGATTTTTCAAACTACTTTGCATATTTGATTGAAAGAACGAAAAATATTTTTGATGGAAAATGGAAATATTTCAATTTTCTAGTGCCATATGCATAGCATTGGAAGAGTCAACGTTTTAGTAAATACGAATTTTACCGTCCAAAAGGGTGACAGTATACAAAACATAGGGAATAGCAATGGAAAAAACCGTTTAGTTTTGGAATTTATATTTCCATACCTTGTTAATAGTGAATAGAAATTGCATTTAGGATAATTCCATTTTAACATCCAAAAATAAACTTCCTTATGTGTGCTGTACTTGGAAAAGTTGGAAAGAATCCAAGGGCAAAAAGAGAAGGTTCTGATGCAGCGCTGGATGTTAGTTCGATTGCCTTAAGTCGCAAACGACTTAACGATTTAAGTGTTGCAGTGCAATGTGAAAGACGACTTAACGATCTAAGTATTGCAGTGTAATGTGAAAAGACCGCGGGCCTTAGGTCGCTCCAATATTAAGTCGCTCACCACAAGTAACTTAGGTCGCTCACCAACTATAAACGACCTAACAAAACATGAAAACCGACCTAACGAGTTAACGGTTCAAAATGAGTTATGTAACGACCTAACATGGAGGAGCTCACTTAGGTCGCGAGCCTCCTTAAGTCGCTAGGTCGCGAATGACCTTCTTAAGTCGCTTCAGATGTTCATAAACTATTTTGTTAAGTCGCTACATGCCTAGGCCGCTCAAGCTACTGATTTCTTTGCCGCTCAGTTCTTTAAGTCGCTCATGTGATAGGTCGCGACCGTGTTTGCATAGGTCGCTACTTGCTTATGTCGCTGAAGCCGAAGCCGCTGAAGATGTGTCATCTACTTAGGTCGCTCAAGATGTTAGGTCGTAACTCGTGAAGTTGTATATGTTGTTGTGTCGTGTGTTGTAACTCGTGTTGCATTTCCTTTGTGTTGTGTTTGTTAACTCGTTTGTAGATAAATTGAAGGTCGTCTATGCCGTTGATAGGTCGCATGACATGATAGGTCGTAGGTCGCGTCTTTTAAGTCGTGTATGTGTTGTGTTGTGCCCCGTTTGTTAGGTCGTTAACGACCTGTGTTAGGTCGTGTGCTGATGTGTGAAAATCATATAAATATCGCGTGAGTTGTAACATTTGAGTTAGTTGATTTTGAATAAAACTTTGTTTGAGTGCTTTGTGCCTCTTTGAAATTGGAAGTTGAGCGTTGTCTCCTTTCTCCATTTTCGATTATTCGAGTGCGCTCGAATCAACGGATTTGAAGCCGATTCACGGAATCTCGTGCGCGAGATCAACGTAGAAGAATCGTAGATCTTTTAACACGGTATCGTGCGCGATCAACGTGTTGGAGATAGCTAGAATTCGGTATCTCTCGAGATCAACGAATTTGGGCGTTCGGTATTTTCAATCCATCGATTTATCTTGTTTCAACTAATCGTTTCATCGGTTAGTTTGACGCGAAATCTTCATTTCGTTGTCATTCGTTAATATCCGCTGCGTCAGTTTGGTATCAAAGCCAGACTTAGCCAATCA
Source organism: Allium cepa (assembly GCA_030765085.1). Taxonomy (NCBI): domain Eukaryota; kingdom Viridiplantae; phylum Streptophyta; class Magnoliopsida; order Asparagales; family Amaryllidaceae; genus Allium; species Allium cepa. The sequence continues at coordinate 320,715,948 of CM060928.1, read as the reverse complement.
TAGCTAAGCCGGGCCTATTGGGAGTAAAGAGGAAGTTTTGGAGTTGTGCATCACTTTGTAGATCAAGGCCGAGTTTGAATTAGTTGGAGCCGAGCCTAACAGTGTCAGATCCGAGCTAAGTTGTTCAAGCCGAGAGTTAAGTATTTGGATTTGTTGAAGATTCTACCATGCCGCCGAGAAGAGCTAATCGTCATCAAAATGTTGAAGATTTGTATAAAAGAGAAGATGCTGAACAAATGGAACAACGAATTAGCAATAAATTCAATGAGAAGTTGGATGAGGGAATTGGTAGATTAGAGAAATTGATGATCGATATGAATCAAAGTCAACGGAGAAGATCACCAATCTCGAACCATGGAGGAAACAGAGTTTCACCATCGGTTACGGAAGCAAGGAGGGTGTCACCACAATCTTATCGAGATTGAAGAGAATCATCAGTTTCAATGAGACTAGAACACCATGAGTATAGAAATGAAAAGAGAAGAACTCCACGTGAGTTTCGAGATGAGCCATATCGTGATGTTGAAAGATATAGTAGAAGAGATATGCGTGATCGTAGAGATGTTGATGGTCGAGATAGATATCGAAGTACATTTGATTATGATGAAGATGGTGACAGAGGAAGTGTTCATTATCGAGATCGAGACCAAGTACGAAATCACTATCGGGATGTAGAAGATGATCGTCGATGGGAGTCGGGGATGAAGACTGAAATTCCAGAATTCAAAGGTGGAATGATTGTGGAAGAGTTTTTAGATTGGTTATCAAATGTTGAAGAAATTTTTGACTTCAAGGAAGTACCCGAGCATCGTAGAGTTAAGTTGGTTGCTACACGATTGAGAGGAAGAGCTATGGCATGGTGGCAACAAACTAAACTTACACGGGAAAGAATGGGAAAGTCAAAGATTGAGTCATGGGAGAAGATGAAGAAGTTGATGAAGGCTACATTCTTACCTTATAATTATCAGTCTCTTATGTATCAGTGCTTACAGAATTTGAGACAAGGGACAAAGTCGGTAAATGATTATGCAGATGAGTTTTATTAACTGATTGCTAGAAATGATATCATGGATACAAAGGAACAATTGACAGCTAGATTTGTTGGAGGATTGAGAATGCAGATTCAGGATATGGTGAATATGTTTGATCCAAGGTCCGTTGCTGAAGCACACCAAAAAGCTCTAGCGTGGGAGAGGCAAGATAGAAGAGGAGGTGGTGTGTTTACAAATTCCAACAGTCAAGCGAAAGGGGCTAGTAGCAATACTAACGTTTCCAAGGCTGTTAGTAAACCGGTTGTCAATGAAGTTGCTAGGACCAAGGTCAATAGTAGTATCAAATGCTTTAATTGTCAGGAGTTTGGTCACAAGAGCAATGAATGTCTGAAGCCTAAGAAGCGAGTGATGGTTGCTGAGGTTGAGGATGCAGAAGTAGAATGTTCCAATTCACCACAAGTTGAGGAGGAAGAAGAATTACTGGCGGGAGACGAGGGATATTCTTTAATGATGAGGAAATCTTGCTTGGCACCAAAGCAGGAAGAGGAGACTAGTTGGCTGAGGTTTTCCAGTCAACATGCACTATCTTGGGAAGGGTTTGCAAGTTTGTTATCGATGCAGGAAGTTGTGATAACATTATCTCTACAGAAGCTGTAAAGAAGCTGACGTTAAAGACTGAGAAGCATCCCAAACCTTACAAGTTAGCTTTGTTGAGGAAATGTGGGGAAGTGAAGGTTAATCGAAGAGCTTGTGTAACTTTTTTCATCGGAAAGATGTATAAGGATGAAATTTGGTGTGATGTTGTGGATATGGATGTATGCCATTTGTTGTTGGGGAGACCGTGGCAATACGATAGAGCTGTGCAACATGATGGGAGGACTAACTGCTACAGTTTCATGTTTGAGGGCACCAAAATCACTTTAGTTCCTAAACAGCGACAACAAAGTGAAAGCAAGTTGGAGGAGATTGAAGAACTAAAGACTCTGTTATCTTTGAAGGAGTTTGTCAAGGAAGTAGAGGATGAGCCTAAAGTATTTCTGTTAATTGGACGTGAAAGTTGTGAAGCAGTTGAAATTCCTAAAGAAGTTAAGCCAGTGTTGAAGGAGTTTGAAGACGTATTTCCTGAAGAGTTGCTAAAAGAATTACCACCGTTGAGAGACATACAACACCAGATAGATCTTGTACCGGGAGCTGTGTTACCACATAGACCACATTATAGAATGAGTCCAAAGGAGCACGAAGCGTTGAGAAGGCAGGTGGAAGAGTTACTTGAATAAGGGCGCGTACAAGAAAGTTTAAGTCCTTGTGCAGTACTAGCATTGTTAGTGCCGAAGAAGGATGGAACTTGGAGAATGTGTACAGATAGTCGAGCACTAAACAAGATTACAGTGAGGTACAAATTTCCGATGCCTAGATTGCATGATTTGTTAGATCAGTTGAGCGGAGCTGCTATCTTTTCAAAGATTGATCTAAAGAGTGGATATCATCAGATTCGAATTCGACCAAGGGATGAATGGAAGATCGCCTTCAAGACACGGGAAGGTTTGTATGAGTGGCAGGTCATGCCGTTTGGTCTTTCGAATGCACCTAGTACTTTTATGCGTGTGATGAATCAGATCTTTCGACCATTTATTGGAAAGTTCGTGGTGGTATACTTTGATGATATATTGATATACAGTGGAAGCACCGAAGAACATCTACTACATTTGTGGGAAGTGTTGATGATACTTCGTCAGGAGCAATTTTATGCGGCAACAAAGAAATGCGTGTTCATGACGCATAGTGTTTTGTTTTTGGGGTATGTATTGTCCAAGGAAGGTATCCAGGTGGATCAAAGTAAAGTTGAAGTAATCAGAAATTGGCCACAGCCCAGGACTATAACTGAAGTTAGAAGTTTTCATGGTTTAGCATCATTCTACCGAAGGTTTATTCCACATTTCAGTAGCGTGATGGCGCCTGTTACTGATTGTATGAAGGGCAAGCAGTTTTCATGGTCAGAGGAAGCAGGATTTACTTTTGAGCGAATCAAGGAACTTTTGACGACAGCACCAATTCTAGTTTTGCCGGATTTTCAGTTGCTATTTGAATTACATACTGATGCATCGAAGGTTGGAATTGGAGGAGTGTTGAGTCAGAGGGGACGTCCAATTGCTTATTTCAGTGAGAAGCTTTCTGGAGCAAAGATGAGATATAATACTTATGACGTGGAATTCTATGCTATTATTCAAGCCATAAAACATTGGAGACACTATTTGTTTCATAAAGAGTTTGTGTTGTATACTGATCATGAAGCCTTGAAACATTTACAGGGACATGATACGGTTGCAGCCAGGCATGCTTCATGGATCGCATACTTGCAACAGTTTACATTTGTGGTAAATCATAAGTCGGGGGCTACAAATCGTGTGGCAGACGCATTGAGTAGAAGAAATCATTTGTTGACTACGATGAAAGTTGAACTGATGGGGTTTGAAGTAATGCCAAAATTGTTTGTTGATGATCCTTACTTCGCTAAAATTGTTGAGGAAGTCGAGAAAGGGAAGACGGATGAGTATCTGTTGGTGGATGGTTTTCTCTTCAAAGGAAATCAATTGTGCATACCAGAGTGTAGTTTGCGGATGAAGATTGTGAAAGAATTGCATGAAGAAGGACATGTGGGAAGAGATCACACTTTGAAGTTGATTTCTCAATCATATTTTTAGCCTTCCATGAGGAAAGAAGTTGAGAGATTTGTGGGGAGATGTCACATATGTCAAGTTTCCAAAGGAACAGCTACGAATGCAGGATTGTATATGCCATTGCCCATGCCTACTAGACCATGGGTTGATATTAGCATGGACTTTGTTTTGGGTTTGCCAAGAACTCAACGAGGGAATGATTCTATATATGTTGTGGTGGATAGATTTTCGAAGATGACACATTTCATAGCTTGTAAAAAGACCGTCGATGTAGTCCGTGTTGCTTAATTGTTCTTTAAAGAGGTTTATCGACTACATGGGCTACCTGAGACCATTGTTTCTAACCGGGATACTCGATTTCTAAGTCATTTTTGGTTAAGTCTGTGGAAGATGGTTGGAACTAAGCTGAATTTTAGTAGCGCCTATCATCCGCAAACAGATGGGCAAACAGAAGTGGTGAACATATCTTTGGGAAACTTGTTGAGATGTCTTGTGAAAGATAATTTGAAGAGTTGGGATGTGAAATTGTGTCAGGCGGAATTCACACATAATCATGCAGTGAATCGAAATACTGGATTCAGTCTATTTCAGATAGTGTATTCAGCAATTCCAAAGGGACTGTTAGACTTGTCGACAGTTCCACTTCAGAAAGGAGTTGTTAAACGAGCTTGTGATTTCATGAATGAGTTAGAGGAGTGCCACAGGATTGTTCATGAACGATTGCTTAAGTCAAATGAGAAGTATAAGCAATTGACAGATAAGAAGCGAAGGAGTGTGGACTTCAAAGAAGGTGATTTTGTTTACGCTGTATTAACGAAAGATCGTTTTCCAGTTGGAGCTTACAAAAAGTTGAAAGCGCGAAAGATTGGTCTAGTAGAAATTTTGAAGAAGATCAATAATAATGCTTATCAGTTGGGACTGCCGGAGCATATCCACACCTTCGACGTTTTCAACGTCAAACATTTGATTCCATATCACGGGGATGAGCGTGTCGAAGAAGAGGAAAGTGTGAATTCGGGGTCGAATTCCTTTCAACCAGGGGAGGATGATGCAGCGCAGGATGTTAGCTTGATTGCCTTAAGTCGCGAACGACTTAACGATCTAAGTGTTGCAGCGAAATGTGAAAGATGACTTAACGATCTAAGTGTTGCAGTGCAATGTGAAAGACCGCGGGCCTTAGGTCGCTCCAATATTAAGTCGCTCACCACAAGTAACTTAGGTCGCTCACCAACTATAAACGACCTAATGAAACATGAAAACCGACCTAACGAGTTAACGGTTCAAAAGGAGTTATGTAACAACCTAACACGGACGAGCTCACTTAGGTCGCGAGCCTCCTTAAGTAGCTAGGTCGCGAACGACCTTCTTAAGTCGCTCCAGATGTTCATAAACTATTTTGTTAAGTCGCTGCATGCCTAGGTCGCTCAAGCTACTGATTTCTTTGCCGCTCAGTTCTTTAAGTCGCTCATGTGATAGGTCGCGACCGTGTTTTCTTATGTCGCTACTTTCTTATGTCGCTGAAGCCGAAGCCGCTGAAGATGTGTCATCTACTTAGGTCGCTCAAGATGTTAGGTCGTAACTCGTGATGTTATATATGTTGTTGTGTCATGTGTTGTAACTCGTGTTGTATTTCCTTTATGTTGTGTTTGTTAACTCGTTTGTAGATAAGTTGAAGGTCGTCTATGCGGTTGATAGGTCGCATGACATGATAGGTCGTAGGTCGCATCTTTTAAGTCATGTATGTGTTGTGTTGTGCCCTGTTTGTTAGGTCGTTAATGACCTGTGTTAGGTCGTGTGCTGCTGTGTGAAAATCCTATAAATAGCGGGTGAGTTGTAACACTTGAGTTAGTTGATTTTGAATAAAACTTTGTTTGAGTGCTTTGTGCCTCTTTGAAATTGGAAGTTGAGCGTTGTCTCCTTTCTCCATTTTCGGTTATTCGAGTGTGCTCGAATCAACGGATTTGAAGCCGATTCACGGAATCTCGTGCGCGAGATCAACGTAGAAGAATCGTAGATCTTTTAACACGGTATCGTGCGCGATCAACGTGTTGGAGATAGCTAGAATTCGGTATCTCTCGAGATCAACGAATTTGGGCGTTCGGTATTTTCAATCCATCGATTTATCTTGTTTCAACTAATCATTTCATCGGTTAGTTTGACGCGAAATCTTCATTTCGTCGTCATTCGTTAATATCCGCTGCGTCAGGTTCCCAAGTTGCGACGACTGCAAATCCGATCCCATTTAGAGCTGACAGTAACCACACATGTCCGGCCCCAAACCAAAAGGAAATATGAATAATCATGAGAAAGAAAGAAGAGATAAGAAAAGAGAAGAAAGAAAGAAAAGTAGAAGAAGAAATAGAAAGATTAAATAGAAGAGACTAAAAATAATTACAGAATCTCACAATCGCAGCGGAAAAAACATATAATATCATATGAATGATCTTTACAAAATAGAAACTATAATATCATATACATCCATCAATCAGAGTACAACCATCAATCACTAATCATCTGCCTAGATAGTTATAATAACCTATCCTTACAATTTATAATAATTTAAACCACAAAGCAGCAGAAAAATAAACATATACGTGGAATACGACCAGAAGACATCCAGCTCTCCTGCTGAAGCTCCAAAGCATCCAAATCTACATCTGTAAATATACTCGATCTGACCCGAGCATTGAAAGGGAAAACTTCTAAATCAGTCTGCTAAACCAGCGTGAGAAAACACATCTCAACTGAATTTATTTTAAAGTTATAAAAGCGTTCTTTTATCAAAACAAAGGTATCTCGTAAGACACGCCCACACATAAAAACCGATGGGTTTTTACCTTTCGATAACCAGAACCTTTCATATCAAATCTTGTTATATTATTACTAATGTCTATTATATCTAGTATTAATAAAGAGAATTCAATGAATAGATTTTCATGGTAACTTTTTGAAATTCCGAAACTACCCTACATCCATCAACATGATCGTACCATCGTTTGCATCCTCCACTACCACTCACTTTTCAACAACTTATCAATGGAATTCAACTTTTCTTGGAATAAAAGTGACGTGACCACCAATGTTTTTGCACTTATAGCACACATCCATACTTAAATTTTTTACTAAATAGGAAATAAATATTTATAGCTATTAGATGCGCATATGTGCAATTTACACTAGTAAAAATAATAAGAATCATAGCCGAAATTGTTACATTATTAAATTCCAGCATACAAGCCACAAATGTGGGTTCTACAAACAAAATGGCAGACACATAGTGGAGAATGGATTTTATACAAATGGCCAGGTGAAGAAACTACCTTCCTGCAGTTCATCTCTAGAGAAATGTACCGAGGTCCAATAGATGGTCCTCTATCAACACAAGACCAGCATACCTCTAACTAGATAGTACCAAATATGCCATCACCCCGATCGTTACCGAAGAAGGTGTAAGGCCACGTACTCGTTGAAGAACCTCTTTTAAAATGGATAAAGTTGTTGAAAGCGATGTTTCAACTGCGGCTACGCGAGAAGCAAACAAAGCTATCAATACGCTTAGCCAATGATTTTTGATTTCTTGATAAGATATGTTGATTGTGGAGAGTTAATCTTGAAAACTTTCAATTGGATTGGTCTTAGTGCGAATCTCATGTCATCTTGGTCTGGATAGTCAAAAGGTTCTGGAGGAGGAGGAGTTTGTTCATGTTGTTGTTCCTCTTCTTGTGATGGTTGTTGAGGAGTTTGAGGCCTAGCTTGTCAGGCTTATTGACGACGTTGCGTCCATTCTTCAAATTACATAAAATCCGGAGGATTTTCTGGTAAGTGCATAAGAGAAAAGAACTTTGTGAAGGCATACTTTGGAGAAATCTCTTCAAAAGTTGATAAATATGATGGAATGTTGTGAGCTTTCAAAAGACGCATGATGTAGATATGGTAGATGATAGATGGACGTGAACGATTCAATAGTGTTTAAGCTCATCGAGTATGAATTCGCCCAATTTACTCTTGTTCCACTGAAGATAGCATATAGAGCCTTATGCTCTAACTCTATGATTTGCTCATGGCTACCAAGGCGAGGAATGATAGTGTTAATAATCATTCTAGTGAGTAGTCTCGCCTTAGGTTGTAAGTATTTTGAAGCAAATCTTGGCATTTCATCTTCCCAAATCTGATGAGTAATATTATCTCTAGGTTTAAGGCGCATATCCAGGATGTTATATAAATCTTCTCCGGAGTCGGAGCAACCTAGAGTTCGGCCTATTATTCCTGGAGTTAGACGAATAGTGTTGCCGTAAACACTTGACCATATTATACTCATTATTGGTGTTCCATACGGCAGTGCTATCGAGGTTAGCATAGAAAAGGAATATGGCGAGCTGATCGATTTAGACGTTATTGGGATTGAAGGAAATCAATGTTTCTAACCCAGCATTTTCGCACATTTCATCCAAAACGTAAATTGAAAACGTAAGAAAATTATAAAAAGGACCTGTATGTAGCTTCTTCTTTTGAACGTCTTCATATCTTTTGATTGAATAAGGTGCTCGATTCATCTATCTCTCAATATGATCATCAGAGTCTTGCTTGCGTTTAAAGATTTTAGGGTTTTTTGTTTTGTTTTGGGCGCCATCGAGCGAATAGGAGGAGAAAACGACTTGGAGAATTAGGGTGTTGATTTTGAAATAGAAACAAAATGAAATGAAAGTGAGAATGGTTGAAAAAAATAGTCGTTATAAGGTTATTTAAGAGTGTCGATTGAATTTCAGACGTCTGGAAGGTGCATCAAACGTCTGATTTAACCTAATATGAGGAGCATAAATATGTTCAGACGTCTGGTTATTGGTGGTAGACGTCTGGAATAGATAGATTTATAAATTTCATAAGGCAGAGAGTTTTGTTAGACGTCTGGATGTAGAATTAGATGTCTGAAATTGGCCTTGTTCTTATGTTAAGAAGGCAGATACGTTGTTCAGACGTCTGGGAACAATTTTTAGACGTCTGAAATAGGCTGTTGTGTTTTTTATGAGGCAGAAACTAATTTCAGACGTCTGATTGGTTATATCAGATGCCTGTTATATGCACAATATTGAAAAATTATGTGATGCAATGGCGTCAGACGTCTAACGACATTGTTCAGACGTCTGAAATATCCAGTTTGTTTTAAAATAGTCTTATTTTGAAGGTGTTGCTTATTTTTCGAGAGATTGATTTTAGTGGAACATAATATTATTATTTTTGAAAAATAAATATAAATATGCATATATGAAAAAACAATAAACAAATTTAGCAAGATGAAGATGGAGCATTGCTATATTAAACAAGTGCATCCATCGAAATCCATCAAATTTAGCGAGATGAAGATGGAGTTTCGCCAGTACTCTTACGATCTGTTTTACATCCATCGAAATCCGCATCACTATATTAAACAAGTGCAAACGATGATCTCTTAGGATAAAACAAACCGTAACTCTAGTACTAGATAAATAACATAAGATACCTTAAACAGCTCCTTGGTGAGACTCTTTTGGTTTTTCTTGAAATCGGGCACAAAGACATACGCTCATCATAATGTCGGGTCGACTAGCCGTCAAATAAAATAAGTAGCCAATCATGCTACGATATAATTTTTCATCAAAATCTTTTCCGTTATCATCTTTTTCCAAGCGAACACTAGTACACATTAGTGTTGGTTTGCTTAAAGTTTCATCCATTCTAAAACGATGTAATAAACCGTTACAATATTTTTCTTGAAGAATAAAAATACCATTTTCAAGTTGTTTTATTTGTAAACCTGAAAAGAAATTCAATTCACCCATTTGAGACATTTCAAATTTGTTTTTTATAATATCTGAAAATTGAGTACAAAGAATTTTGTTAGGTGAACCAAAAGTAATACCATCTACGTAAATTTGTACAACTAAGATGTCATTATTTTCTCATTTAATAAATAAAGTCGTATCTATTTTACCTATTTGGAAACCAGATGCAATTAAACGATTTTTAAGATGTTTGTACCAGGCAAGGGGGGCTTGCTTTAAACCATATAGGGCTTTGTGTAATTTAAAAACAAGATCGGGATATTTTTCGTAAACAAATAATGGAGGTTGTTCAACATATACATTTTTGTTAATAAAACCATTTAATAAAGCACTTTTGACATCCATTTGAAATAATTTAAAATTGTGATGACTTTCAAAAGCAAGTAATGTACGTATGGCCTCGATTCTTGCTACTAGAGCAAAAGTTTCATTGTAGTCGATACCTTCTTCTTGATTATAACCCTGAGCGACTAAACATGCTTTATTTCTAACTATATTTCCTTATTCATCTGCTTTGTTTTTAAATACCCATTTTGTTCCAATAACTGATTGATTTTCTGGTCTTGGTACTAATTCCAAAACATTATTACGTTCAAATTGACTTAATTCTTCTTGCATGGCTATTATCCAAAAATTATCGTTTGAAACTTCTTTATAATTTGATTGACATAAATACAATATGACTTATTTGGTTAAGTTGATTTCTAGTTACTCTGGAATTAAGATCCCCAATGATATTATGTTTTTGATGATCTTTTAGAATTGTAGAGGGTGACACTAAAGTATTATTTGTCTCATTATTAATTTCTTCATCGTCATTAGTATGATGGTTAAGAAAATTTTCATCAAATGAAACATGTAAACTTTCTTCAATTTTGTTAGTACGTTTGTTAAAAATTCTATATGCCTTGCGACGACCCGAATATCCAACAAAGATTCCTTCATCGGCCTTCGGGTCGAATTTTCCCAAATTACCTTTTGCATTTAGTATAAAACATTTTAATGCGAATGTTTTAAAGTATGATACTTTAAGTTTTCTTCCAAAAAATATTTCAAAACAAGTATGTTTAGTCATAGGTCGTATGGTTATTCGATTCAAAACATAACAAGCCGTAGTAATAGCTTGAGCCCAAAAACGTTTTAGTAAACCACTACTATTTGATAGTGTTTGTGCACATTCTTGTAACGTATGATTTTTCTTTCTACTACATCATTTTGTTGAGGTTTGTAGGGAAAAGAAATTTTTTGACTTATGCTCTTTTTATTACAAAAATTAGTAAAAAGATCATTTTCGAATTCTCCACCGTGATCACTTCGAATATTCTTAATTTTCATATCCATTTGAGTTTTAATTCTTTTAGCAAAAAATTTAAGCATACCAAAGGTGTCACTTTTATGTTTTAAAAATAAAGTCCATGTATATCTTGAAAAATCATCTACTATTACGAAAACATATTTTTTGTGATTTATAAATCGTACTTCAGTTGGACCAAATAAATTTAAATGTAATAATTCTAATGGTTGTTTTCTAGAAATAACATTTTTAGATTTAAAAGAGCTTTTCTTTATTTTTCCGATTTCACAATTGTCATATAAATTTTCTACTTTATATTTTATTTTAGGTAAATCTCTAATTAGCTCATATTTTCCTAATTTATTAATATATTTAAAATTAATATGGCAGAATCGTTTATGCCACAGCCATGGATTGTCATGTTTGGCGGTTAAGCATAAGTTTGAATTTCAATTTATTTTCATATTTAAGACATAATTTTTTTTATAAAACCCTCCAAGATAAGTTATTTTTTATTGTCGAAAATATTACATCTATCTTTTCCGAAATTAATTTGAAAACCTTTATCCATAATTGACTAATGCTAAGTAGGTTGTATTTTAAATTTTCTACTAACAAAACATTTGTAATAATAGGGGAGTTAGAAATACTAGAGTTGATGACTTCTCCGATGCCAACGACGTATCCTTTTGAGTTATCTCCAAAAGTTACTATTCCACCATCGATGTATGTTATATTTGATAACATTTTTGAGTTTTCGGTCATATGCTTGGAGCATCCACTATCAAGTATCTGTTTCTTCTTATTTTTTATTTTGGGTACCTGCAAAATAAAAAATTATTTAATTGGTACCCATATATTTTGTTAGGGTCCTAGATGTTAGGAGGAGTAGGTAGCCATACCCAAGAAGGTTTGGTACCTTTATGAACATAATTTTTATTATAAACTGCATTATCTAGAAAATTATTAATATGTTTTTGTCTAATAAAATTATTATTTATCATTGGAATCCAAATTTTTATATTTTTGGAATCCGTTTAGACATTTAGGTCTTTCGATAATTAGAACTATATTTCTTAATATTATTCCCTTTTTTTAGGAATATTTTAAAATCCTATTCCTTTTCTATTACCGGATGACTTTGAAGTTTTGATCAGATTTTTCAAATCTTGTTTTCCTTTATTAAATTTTGAAATATTATTTGTATTTTTATCTAAATTTTCTTTTAATTTTAAATTTTAAATTTTCAATGTTTCTATATTACTTTTCAAGTTGATATTTCTTTTAACAAGTTACCCTTTTCTAGTTTAACTTTTCCAAAATCATTAGGTAGTCTCATTTTCAATTAAACTACTATTATTTTTTTCTTGAGATAATTCTAGTTCCTCCTCTAAAATATTTTTTTTTCATCTTTTAACATTCTCATTTCAAGTTCTGATCTATTTATTTTGGCTATGTGTTTTTTATTTAATTTTTTAATTTGTCAAAATTTATCATCTAATTTCATGTTAAGTTCTAATAATTCATCATAGCTAAGTTTGGGACATACCTAATCAGTGCCATAAAACATACATTAGCTTGTTCTCCGTCAATATCACTGTCACTATCTGAAAATGATGAAGAATCTGAGTCATCCCATGATATTTTGAAATCTTTCCTCTTTTTAAATTTTTTATATTTGTTCTTCTTTTTATCATTGTTGAGCTTAGGACAATCTTTCTTTATATGTCCAAATTAATCACATTCATAGAATTTGATTGACGTTTGATTTGTTGAACTTGATTTTTCTCCTTTCTGAAATCTGGTCATTTTCCTAAACTTCTTGAATTTGTTGTAGTTTTTGGTAATAAATACGATTTCTTCTTCGTCTAAGTCGGAGTCTTCATTTGTTGCTGGAAATGCTATGTTTTTCTTTTTCGAATTTTGTTCTTTTCTTGCCTGCAGATTAGCTTCATATGATATTAAATTTCTTATCAATTTTTCAACTAAGAATGTTGAGAGATCATTAGCTTCTTCGATAGCTAATACTTTTCTTTCCCACTCTAGAGTTAAAGAATTGAGTATTCCAGATATTAAGTCAAAAATTTTGAATTTGACTTTAAGTGCCATTAAACCGTGCTGAATAGTTTGGAATCTAGAGTACATGTCCACTATAGATTCATTTTGTTTCATTTTAAATGATGAAAATTGATTTTGTAAAATTGAAATTTTAGTTTGTTTAACTTTGTTTGTGCCTTCGTGTGTAACTTGTAAGGTACGCCAAATATCATATGCAATGTTACATAACATGACACATGAAAATTCATTCTTATCTAATGAACAAAATAAAACATTCATAGCTTTGGCACTATTAGAAGCTGTGGTTTTTTGAGCATCATTCCATGTATTTGTAGTAGTGTCAGGTGCTTCATATTTATTTTGAGTGGCTGACCAAAATTCTAATCCATTAGCTTCAATAAAAATTCTTATACGTGTTGACCAATATGCATAATTAGAACCATTAAAAGTAGGGGACATGCTGTGGACTGTCCTTCTTGAAAAATACTTGCCATATTAAAGTGATTCAAATACGTGTTACTGTACTTTGATCAAACCTTGCTTAGATACCAATTGAAAGTCTACAACGTGGATCGTGTAGTGTATATGCAAGTATATGCGATAAAATATATGATGCAATAAAATAATATTAATCTAGGTAAATATAAAATAAGCACACCAAGATTTTATAATGGTTCATACCTTCCGTCCTACGTCCAGTCCCGAAGCTCCCCTTCAGAATTCGACTATCAAAAACCCTAGCTTCGCCGAAAGGAATAGGCTTGGTTACAATAAGTTGTCCTTATGAAATGTGTGTTCTAGTATAACACGGATGTTGACTAATTAGTACAATCGCTTCCAATATATATCTAAAGAATATTGTTTATGAAGAACTAAGTATATGGAAGAGTAAATACAAGTGAAGATTGCTAGAGTGCAGAGATCAAGAATATATGATAGAGTATAGGATTAGAAAGCATAAGTAAGTAAGGTGAGTTTGTTCTCTTGATTCTTGATGCTACATATAGTTGTAGATATGTATTTTGAGTAGTTGCATCCAGTAATGAACACTCTAAAGTTGCTTCTGTTGATGGTGAAGAGCTGTGGCGAAGAGAAGCAGAGATGCCCATTCGCATGTGGCAGTTGCAGTTCTTCTCTGAAGTCCAAGTTTGAATTCAAATGTCTGGTATTTATTTCAGACGTCTGATACTATTTTTTTTGTACACAGTAGATTTTCAAACGTCTGAGTGCTATTACCAGATGTCTGGTTTAGCCTGTTTGCTGTTCCAGAGGACTTTTCGAAACGTCTGGCTTGTGCACCAAGATGTCTGATACTGGTGCATATCTGTTTTGTGCATCTTTTCTTTTGCTTCTTTGTACCTATCGACTTGTAGTCTCTTGTAGTGTTCTTTGAGCATTGTTCTTGTCTTTCTAGTGAAGTTGTTCTAGCAAGCACCTGTATATACAAATATATATATATATATATGTATATTTGATTTCCATTGTATAGTTATTGTCACCGAAACCGTATATTGGATTTCCTAACATCCGATGCATATCTCATTTTAAAACATTTCAAAACATTTAAATCCATTTAAAACCATCTCCTCCCAAAACCATTACTACCAAAAGACAAATTTACTTTAAAATCATTACTTCATCAAAATATCACTTCCAAACACCTTTAAATAAAAATCCATATTTACATCTCAAAATAAAACATCTCTATGTTTATAAAACAATTTTTATTTATAAATATTCTTTCGATTTTATAAAACTTCTATTTTATAAAATTCCTTTATTTACAAAATTCAATTTATATTCTTAATTTAAAACTCCTTTTATTATCAAAATCCATTTTATAAAATCCATTACTTTAGAAATAAAATTTATTTATAAAATCCATTTATAATTTCATTTACAAATCAACTTCAAAACCATTTATAAATTCCAATTATAAATCCATCTTTTATAAAGTATCACCTCATAAATCTCTTATGTAAACTTTTTCAAAAATCCATTTTCAAAGTATTTATCACAACTATATTTTTAAAACATCAAAATCATAACTTTTATTTAAAAACAAATTCCTTTCTTTAAATAAACCAAAAATCATTAAAACATATACTACCAAAACCACTTAAAATCATTTTCAAATCAAAATCATCAATTTCAATATTTACAAAATATCAAAAATAAGGCCCAGTGCTACCATAGCACTAAATAAGTCAAGCTGCATCAAAACATCATCATGACATCCACAACATTATATATCATCATATATAAAAAGAAATCAACAGCGGTGAGGAATCCTATTGGATCCCTCCAACCTTTAACCTGCAACAATTCGATATATGAGAAAAATGAACAATGTCTGCTTCGAGGCAGACGTACGTACAAAGAGTCATCCGCTCATACACGGGAACGTATAGGGTCTCATCCGCTTCAAGGCGGGAACATATCCATACCAACTAATATATATATATATATATATATATAATATCATCCAAACAAGCATCATTCATCATAAATAAAATTATTCCCCACTTGTATAAAAGTATAAGCGAGGCAGAGAGAGTGAGTTTTACTCACTTTGGCTGCATTCGTTGTTCCAGCGTTTATTTCGATTAAAAACGAAAAGACAGTCAAATTTGACCAAAATTCCTACATGCTTCAAATTAGTCCAGTCCATCTCCATCGCGTAGTATTTGACAATACAAATCCAACGCTGCTTGTTTCATGCGAAGCCGACCTCATATGAATAAGTTATGAAATTTTAAACATTCAAATAATTAAAATTTAAATAACTTAAATTAATTTTAATTAAATCACTTAACCCTTACTGTTTATTTTTGTTCGTTCCTCCCAGGACCTTCCTCATGCGCTCGAGCTTCCTTTTCGTTTTTTATACACGCGCTCATGTTCAAAATCGCGCACGAACCAATGCCAATCGAGTCGCCACCTTGCCTCCATTTACCGCACCTCCACCAAGTGTCGTGCCACCTCACCTAGACCATGCGCATGTGAATGCATGACCACCCCAAGACAAACCCAAACCGACGATGAGAATGACGAGATTCTAGCCACCATAGCCCATCTCCACCGTCCATTTCCTTTACCTCGACCTCCCGAACATTTCTCCAGTTAACACCCTAGGCTAATTCGACCTAAATTTGCCTCAATCATCCATAGCCGTTAGATGGATGGCGGCTGAGGGTTGGAGAATTAGGGTTTGCGAAATTATGAAGGGTGTGGTCCTTTTATAGCCATTTATAAAATACTATTCACCCGAAATATTTCCAAACTCCAATCGAAGCATGCCGCCTGGCGTTCCTAATGTTTTACTCCTATTCCGAACACAATTGAATATATATCGGTGGAAAATTCCATCATACACAAAAGATAGCTTTTCCAATTCAAATTATTTTAATTAAAATTCCTTTAATTAATTTCTATGTGTTTTGAACTCGCAGGATTAAATGGTAAGTACAATCGACACGAAATTCGATACATACTATAATTCACTATTACGGATCCACTGAAATTGGTTTCATTGAAATCTAAGCAGTGTCAAAAATGACTATTTTATAAGTTAATTAAATTATGAAATTTCCAATTTCTATTTATCTACCTTTAAATCAATTTTAAAAGTTTACTATTCTCATTCTAATTTAAATAAAATTTAAATCAACTTTATAGACCATTTTCAATCAAATTAAATTCAAGATCCAATTATTAAAAAAATTCAAATATTAAATCAATAATTTAATTATCAAATAAATCAATATATTTGAAATATAAGTTATTTAACTTACGAAATTAACTTGTGAATATTTAAAATCAATTAAATATTCTAAATTTAGATGATTGAAATTCTGTATCGTTACAAAAGTACAATGGAATATGTATCCAAAAGAAGGGTGGAAATTTGAAAATTTTAATCTAAATCTCTTTTACAATATAGGAGTATAGATTTATAAAAACTAGATTTTCAAATTTTTGGATGTTAGAAACTTTTTGTAAGGTATTGGATGGTAGGGATTGGATGCAAAATTGGTTGAACCATACTTCTATTCGTAGGAGTGTGGAAATTATTGTTTGAAAAAGGATTTTTGTTTTTTGAAAACTTACACATATATATTATTTGCATTATATTTTGAAAATATTTTTAAAAGAATACATTTATAATGAGGCACCGATTTAGAATTTTTTAGTATGCATATCATATATGTTATGATATAGCATGCATTTGTACACATTTGGCTACAAAATTACATAAATTGGTTGGATAGCTTATATTGGTTGTGTACTATGCTACATGATTCAACCGATGAGGCATTAAGGGGATGAATTTTTTTTAAGTGAGGAGAGTGTAACACCGCATAAAATAGATGGTAATTAATAAATAATTAATAAGGCTTAAAAATGAAATTTGAGTAAACATCGGAATTAGGCCATGAAACTTGCACCATTGTGTTCATGACGATTTTCTAAACAATATTCATATTTGGAGTTTTAAGATCGGGATTCAAACGAATAAGTTATGAAGGTTTAAAGTTTTCAAAGCGGAAACATTTAAAAATGAGAAAATTAATTAAATAATAATAAATGCTGGACTCCATCGGTCGACCCCTTACTTGGGTGGGTCGATCGCTAGCGGTCGACCGCTGATAGGAGGAGGTCGACCAGTTGAGGGTAGCAGTATGTCCTTCACTTTTCTTCTCATATTTTCTAAAGTTTAATATCGATAAAGTTGTAAAGTTTATTCCAGATTTATAGTTGAGTTGTAAAATGTTAGTATTAGTTTAGATTGTCCGAGTTTGACTCAGAATGAGAATTTCTATGTTTTAATTCATTAGGAGTGGAGTACAATTTAGTTGTATCTATTTCGTGTAATTTCCATAAATTTTCTAACTCCACAAATGTTAAAAAGTAGTGTGTCATTCGAAATAATAAGGAATATTACAAAAGGAGAAGTATATATATTCTTCTCCGTAGTTTGCACTGTCTATTTCAATAAATGAAAAGATATAATTCCTTATAATTTCAAATGAAACAAAAGTCCTATTTTTGGTAATCTATGGTAAATTATAACGGTGATCCTTTTTGAAAAGAATAACTCTAATAAATTGAAATATGGAAATTAATATTCTAAATTTTTTAAGCGTAAGAGTTAATGTGTTAAGAACACACACACGCACACACGTATTGACACGCCTACCAATTATAGCGTAATATACGTTGATATTCAAATTGATTATAATTAGGACGTCTAGTTATAAATAGCATAGTAAATTATATGATTAGGAGGTGTATATGAAAAAGAGATAGTAATCCAAAATTAGTAGGGTAATAAATGGGCAGTTAATAAGGAGTTACATGAATTAAATTGGGACATAAATGTGTTTAATGAGACTGGTTAAAGGATTTAATGTGGCACTTATTAGGAAATGAAATTGCATAATAGGATTAAATTAGAACTAGTAAATAAATTTCATTAGAGATTGTCCAATTTTGATATTAATAACCATTTATTATAGGCAATTGACATTTATTAGATATACGAAGGAAATGAGGAATATATGGAATAAGCATACCAAATAGGAAAAATTACACAGCAAACAAGTAAGCATAAATACTATTAAATACACATAGAAGGAAATATAATTTTCGTAGTATAAAATTATATAGCCTTATTTATATGTTTAGAACGGGCATGAAGTAGTGGGCCTTGCCCAACATTTAGGCTTAGGATGATTGGTTTGGTTTAGTGGGTTGGGATGAGAGGTCGGTAGAGTTACACAACAGAAGCCTATCCTTCACCTAGAGCTACCAGCAGCTATGTATACTTACTATTGATGTGGGACATTTCTAAACGTAGGACCCACAGGGAATGGATATACATTTATGTATAGGTGTGGAAAAATATACCAAGGGTTCGCCTCGAATTTGAAGTATCAAATGGCTCAATACCTTTAAGGATGTCAAGGGGTTTTCCTCAGATTTGAGTATTAAATGCTCATAGGCCTGCCTCCTTGCTATATAAGAAGTCTTAAATAACCTACAACTGTACCTAATAAAAAAAGTCTTCATTTGTAACAAGAGGTATTAAGTAGCTAGAATGAGAAATTTCCTTGACTTGCATTAGGTTAGTCTAAATGGAATTTCGGCTGTGGAAGGTCGACGGGCTAAGTTGGTGTTGTTGGACCGGTATTTAGTAGTAGGGCTGGCATATAGGCTTTGACCACCAGCGATCCCATATTGTCATTAGCAGATACTTGGGTTATGCCCTGATGGATTTTGCTTCCTGCCAATGTAGATCTGTATGGAATACGCAAAAACCTCAAAGTTTTATTTAATTGTTTGTTGTTTGTTTTATGGAGTTAGGCTAGTTAACCCTTAATGAGTCCTTGAGATGCATTAATAATACGATAATTAAAATGTAAATTCGTATTTAGGGGTCATCGGACTCTATAACTAGGACCGATTGACTAGCATTTACGTCATGGAGAACCCGCATCGAGGTTGAGATATTGAATGACTATTGGCCTACCTCCTCCCTATTTAAGAAGTATTAAGTAGCTGGGATTTTTGGACAATACAAAGTCTAGATATATATAGGCATATATATAGTTATAACTCGAAGGAAGTTAGGGATGTCGCGCGTGGATATTGGATTGAATGGATAGCCATGAATAATATACATAGCGCTTAAATGGAAATCAATCAGCATAAATTAGTGTCATGGGTAAGGTATATAATTTTCCAATCACTATAACATTATTCTGACCCCCTCCTCATTAAAACCCAAAAGATAGATTTAGCGGAATAGGCTACTAGTGAAAGATGGGAACGATATGTGGTGAAGTCTTCTCATTCATGCTCGATGTTGGCAAGGCAAACAAATAGTTAAGGGATAATAATAATTCCAAGTTAGTAGCCTTAATTAATGCATATGTTCTATTATATTTTTCTGTTCTGCTATGAGTTTATATTGACTGTTCTCTGATATATTTATTTTTATTATAAGTTATCAAAACTAATGGCTTGTACCCTAATGGACTTGGGTTTCGATTAAATCAAAATTCAGGCCCATTAAGGCGAGTGTAGTAAAAATATGCCTTACGCTTCTCGAGCACAGGTTCAAATTCCAGCAAGAAGAAGTTTCGGTTATGTAGCCAAAAATAGGTGCATTTAGCCAGTAGTTGATGTGGTCAATCTTCATATTGACATTGAATGTGAATAGATGGCTGGAAGGGTTCGAGCTTCTATCTATATTTGATTATGGATTGTCTTATTAGGTTGACTATTTGAATAGCTTATCAATCTTTTATTACCAATCCTACATAGCCTTTAGCTGAAATATGAGATAAATTGAAATCATGGCCACTTTTCCATAATAGAAGGATCCTTTAATACAACATTTGTCATATAATTTCCATGTCTATAGGAGCACGATGGAAATTATGTCAAATCTCAAATGAATAAAGGAGAGAAAACATAGAATCAAAAGGTATGACATTGTCCTGAACTATTAAGAAGTAACTATATTATTGACCAAAAATTCAACCAACGTCGGAGTGATGAGACTTGACTAGACATGGAGTCAATTAGTATACAAAAAAGTTTAAATGTATAATTATTTTTAAATTAATGTGAATAAATAGGAAATATGATGCGGTATTTCATAGCGGTCCGATTGATGCGATCAACGTCCACCTTGAATATACTTTTTTGATTACTTCAATCTTGGTTATATAAATTAATATATATACCATAATTTTGTTATCTTCTTTTTTAGTTGGAGCTTATTGTTCTTTTTTATTTTGTGAAGGGTGGAGTAGATAAATTCCACTTCTTAGTTTATCTCGGCAAACACCTTGAACGCTTATGTTGTAGTTTGGACGATTGTGATATAGTAATCTTCAATATGAGTTGGATGGCCAAAATCAAAGCCTTGTTCCCCAAGTATTGAATGTTGATGACAACTACATGACTCAGATGCACAATTCTAGACATTATAGCTATATTGTTGTAGAGACACCATTGAGAGCAGTGTCATTGCCTATTTCTTTTGTTAGAAGAGGTTTCTGCTTTAGTTTCTTTTGTCATATGATGTGCCTTAAATTTTGATTTTGTTAGATATTCTACAATAGTCTCCAATGATGAAAACTCGAAGGTTCTCTGCCTCATGCATAGTAAAAAGACCAATCGCTGAAATGTCGTGCACCTAAGGCATGCCTTGAGAAATTGTTTAGGTCCCTTGCTAATATTGAATAAATTCAAAGCGAGTAGTGTGGTGGTCAGTAGTGTTGACTTTTTATAGATGAACTGATGGCTTGCTAGAGGTCGGGGAGAATGTTAACCCTCAAATAGGTTATTGCCGCTATGCCTGCTAACTTTGTTATGGTTTGGTATGATAGTCATACTGGGCACTTGTACACGAGAAAACACTTGAGCAAATGATCGAGTGAGATAAGGCACCCCATCCTAAGACAGACACTTTATGAGGGTGTTGGGATGCTATTGTATTAGGCAGCGTTTTTTTTGGGGGTTTCTTTTGGTCGAATCCGCATTGGACATGTTCATTTGAACTATGAATTTTTTGCATGGAAAATTCGTGCAACATATATTGTAATCCAAACCAGAAATAGTAAGAAGATGGCCAATAAGCTCGGCTTTAGAAAGAAGGTGACTAGCAGTACTAGAATTACCTGCTAATTTGTTATTTCCTTAATTATGTTATATTATGGAGTGTTTTTATGGATGAAGACAATATATCATTTATTTTAGAGTGTAAGAACTTGTTTGTGAAGGGTTGATTGTGTTTCAAGATGAGACCAAAGAGATTTTGAAGTGTGATGAATGACAAAAGCCAAAAAGTTTCATAAAGGGAGGAGATTAGCAAACAAAACGGCTTAATCTTGCTTATCCTAATAGGTTAAAGGTATATCGATGGATAAGGCACGTGGAATGGATTCATTAGTATAGCCATAATGCAAATATGATATAATTGTATGCGCCAAGAAAGATATATTCTCCTTGTTAATTATTATGATAAAATGGTGTAGAATTGGAGTGGATTGGTTGAAGAATCTATTTAGTGGGTTGTGTATCTGATATGAGAATAAGTTTTGGCTTTTGAGATGACTGTTAGAGTTTTTTTTGTATGTTGAAGTTCATTGTGTGATGGTCGAATGGCTTTGATAACATACAAAATAACAAAAAAGACGGAAGAAAAAACAAGATAATATATTAGAAAATGATAATATCCATATATAATAGTTATTTTCTCTTGTTTTACAAGAATTTGACATAAATAATTGATTACAAGTACATATTATGTTTGGAAAAGAATGCATAAGAAATATGTCAATGTTAATCCCTGAAGTATCCATATTTGTTCTCTTCTTGACTATGTAATGGTCAAAATTCCAATATCATCCACTTTCAACTTTATAGTCTAAATAATAAAGTCCTTTAATCAATAATAATTATTATTAATTAAACTGCTCTTGCTAGAGACTTCGACTTTGAGTTGACTTTAGTTGACCATGATACTAATCTCATATAACCGAGGAGACGGATTATCTTTTGAATAATATTTCAGTTTCAATGCTTCCACTCGACCCAACTATAGTCTTTCGATGGAACCATGCCATAAGCTAACTATTGTGAAAGTGGAGTTTTCATATTGAAGATCAACAGTATTCTCAAGTCAAGAGAACTATATAATTTTGTTATATCGATATTTTCTATTTGACCTTACTTATATTAACTTATAGGAAACTATTGATTGAGTCATTTCGTGGTTATCCAATAACTATCAGTACATAACCCTTTGGTACTCCTAACAATTATGTAGTACACTGCACAACATTTGGAAGGCGTTATGTACTCCAGTCTCGGCGGATGCATTAATGTCCAGTCTTAATACATCTGGACTAAGAATATTTAAAATGGTATGTTTAATTTCATTATGATAAATTACTCATATTTACAACACTTTGTAACTACTATCAAAAACATACCATTTATAGATTTTCTATTAAATATACTTTTAATTAAATTAATCAATTAATATAATAAAAAGAAAACACCTTTTATTTCTAACAATATTGGTTATTAAGTTAGATATATGTAACAAATTATATAAAAAAATTTGGCAAAGCCTACGGGGTTAAAAAGGATCCTACCTTTTATTTATAACAAGTAATATGAGTTACAAGTATAACGGAGGAGACATAGGAGAACATAAGGAAGGTAAGAAAATAGAAGATGTGCTTGCAAACCAAAAGGAAATAAACCCTAGTCGTAGCACTCAAAGGAAAACACCAAGCAAAGTTGCAAATAACTCGAAGCAGAAATGAAACCACAAACAACAACCCAGGCTCGAAGTAGGTTCCAAAACAACTCGAAGCAGCAACAGTGACCCAATAATATTTGCATCTGCAATACTACAGAATTAACATAGAAGATATGACTCGAAGCAGAACAACAGAAAACCCCAAGCAGAACTCCAAGTGAATCACAAAGCATGAAAAGAACACATCAGATTCTCCTAACTAAGGCACGAAAGATATCATGTTTAGAGGAAGAAATTCCTGCAAACACGCATGCACTTCGTTCAGCCCAAATTAGGTATATAAGTAATTTTAAAATTTTCAGAAGCAACTTCGATTTTGAAGATCTCCATCTAATTGCTTTGAAAATGGTATACCATTCAATTCTTGAATTCATACAAGGGGAGTACAGCCCACTGTGTCTTAGAATATGCTTCTAGATAAAGAAAGTATACCGGCATGCAAAGAATAGATGCTCAACATTCTTGGTTGTATGTCCACAAAGGACACAAGAGGACTGATTTTTCAACCCTTTTTGATATAATTTTCCATGTTTATGGAGACCTCCTCTGATCACTTTCCATAATAATAGGTTCTAAGTAGGAGAAGATTTCAATTTCCAGATTCTTGTATACCATGGGAACTTGTCATAATTATTTAGTGAGTTAAGGGCTATGTTTACTTTTTTAATTGAGTGGGAACCATCATCCCAAGTGGTTGCTGACTCAGAAGATTGGAAGATTTTGTTATCAAACAAAGCCCACACATTCCTGATGATACAGGAGCTGGAGTAAGGAAGAGTGATCCTCTCATCACACAAATAGTTTGAAACTTTTGCAGCCTTAGGTGTCCCAGTTATAGCTCTCAAGTTGTATGGAATAAGGGTAGCAAGAATTATACCTTTACTTGTCCTAGGATCAAACCAAAATGATAATGAGTTACAGTCATAGAATATTTAAATATATGAAGAAAACATTGCCTAAGTTTCATCATATTCCTCCAGGTATTACTACAGTCTAAAGGAGATTGCATTGTCCAAAAATGATTTTTTTTGAGTATATTCTTCGCACACCAGTCAGCCCATAGGTTTTGATAATTTCTGAGCAATTTGTCAATGTGAGTGGAGTGAGCAACTGCATTCTATTATTTAATATTCATAACTCCAAGACCACCATAAGAAAGAGGACAGCAGGCTGATTTGAAAGCAATAGGAATAAATCTTTTGGAGAAAGGATTGCCATGCCATGGAAAGTGGTTCATTGCAGAGTTGATCATAGATATCAATTTAGAGGGAAGTATGAAGATTCTGGCATAATAAAGACACGTGGCTGATGTAATGGACTTGACAACTACTAGTCTCCCAGCAATGGAAAGCTTAGAGCTAGGCCATGAGGAAAGTTTGGTAATAATTTTTTCAAACATGGGGAGACAGTGAGAGGTTTTGACACTGGAGGAAGTAGGAGGAGCTTCTAGATATACTTTATCATCAGAAAATGGGCAAAAGATTGATAAATTAATCAAGTAAATTTTGATATCCTCAGTCACACTAGCAATGCATATTTTAGATTTAGATAAGTTGATGCTCAAACTGGTCTGGTAGGTGAAGGAGTGATGGACAGCTAAGATAGTAGAGATAGATTTGACATTTTTCTTGGTGAAGAGCATTAAATCATCAAGAAACATAAGAGTTGATATTGAGGATTCCTACACAAGGGGTGATAATCCATCTGCCTGTTTTCCAAGGGTTTATTGAAGTGAGCTGAAAGGAATTACATGCCACATATGAAAATGTAGAGGGAGATGGGATCCCCTTGCCGTATACCTTGAGTACTTTTAAAATATCCAAATATTGTACCATTGAGACACAAAGAGTATTGAACAGTGGAGAGATAAGTGTAGAGCCATGCCAGGAAGGTTTGTGAGAAGTGCATAAAGTGCAGAATGTAAATGACAGCCTTCCAGTGGACGGTGTCAAAGGCCTTCTAAATATCTAATTTCATCACACATCTTGGAGAAATATACTTCCTACTATAACCCCTTAGCAGCTCATAAGATAGAAGGATGTTATCAAAGATATCCCTTCCAGGCAAGAAAGCATTTTGGTTTGGAGATATGACAGTAGCTAATGCATGCTTCATCCTAGATGCTAAAATTTTGGCAATGCATTTATATATAACATTACAACAACTAATTGGCCTGAATTGTATGACTGAAGTAGGCAGATTACCTTAGAAATTAAGGCAACCCTAGTAGCATTAATACCAGAAAGCAACAAATTGTGCTTAATTTTTTTTTACTGCCCTGACAGCATCAACTCCAATAATGTGCCAACGGGATTTATAAAAGTGAGCATTGAAACCATCAGGACCAGGGAACTGTCAGAGTACATACCAAAGGTAAAATGCTTTATCTCATCATCAGTAGCCAGATTAATTAAAGATTGACTATCAAAATCAGATATACAAGGCAGCTTAATATTTGAGCAAATGATCATCAGAGGATTGAGGGGCCAGTAGATTGATGTGATACTGGAGAAAAGCATTTTGAACTATGTCAGAAGAAGTAAAAAATTTCATATCTGATCTTGAATTGTAGAAATCTGAGTGGAGGCATTTTTTATTTTCAAATAATTGTGAAAGAAAGCTGTATTTTTATCCCTATGCAGATGCCAATTAGACCTAACTTTTGTTTCTACATTAAGTTCTCTTCAACCAAAGCTTTAACAAGCTCTTCACGAACTCTATCTTCTTTAGATAAGAGGGGGTTATTCACTAGTCTGTTGTGAATTGATGTTTTAATTGACTTCAGTTGATCTCTTAATGAATGTGATAATTTCGTTCCCTTGCCAAAATGTAAGATTTTATGAAAGTTGAAGATGATTACTGCAGTATTGAGGAGAAAAGAATAATGCTTTGTATTGCATATTGTATTCGAAAAATGTTGAAGTTACAAAGCAATATATATCAGTATATATCAGCTAATATGGGCTTTATATGACACAGCCCAGCCCATTACAAAAATAATGTTAAAGAGTATATCCAGTGTCTTGTTTTCTTCATTACTCCCCCGCAAGCCCGACTCCTTTAGGGTTTGAAGCGACGAAAGAATTAGCCTGTCAATGGCAAAGGAATTAGGTGATCTTCATCGCTGGCATAGAAAATGAGAGAAAGTTGAAGGAGAAACAGCTAGGGTAGCACTGATGTCATCATCATGTAGTGATAACTGAATCAGGAGGAAGAATTGATAGATCTTGAGAAAGGCTTAGTCTTTTGTGCTGTGATAACTTCATATTCCTTCAATTGAAAGATCTTGGGAAAGGCTCAGTCTTTCGTGCTGTGATGACTTCATATTCCTTCTTCAGACTCGAATTAATCTCAGCAGTAGGTAAGTTAGGTATGAAGGTATGATTTTTATTACTGCTACTTCTATTTACTTTCAGTTGATCTCTGAATCGAATAAAATTCGATTTGGAAAGTGGTTTAGTGAGTATGTTGGCTATTTGATGTGTAGATGGTAAATGATTAACATTCAGTTTTCCACAGTTAACTCGATCACGAACAAAGTATAAATCCAATTCCATGTGTTTGGTACGAGAGTGTAGAATAGGGTTTGCAGATAAATGAACTGTACTCAAGTTGTCACACCATACAGTTGGTTTGTTTTCTGATTTAACTTGTAGTTCAGATAACAGTGATTCAATCCACATAACACAGCATTGGCTACACTCCTATACTCGGCCTAGCTACTAGTTCTAGCAACTGTAATTTGTTTCTTTGAACACCAGGAAACAGGATTTTTTCCAAGAAATATACAGTAACCACTTGTAGATCTACTGTCGTCAGGTTCATTTGCCCAGTCTGAGTCAGCATAACCAGTTATGTTTAGTGTTTTACTTGCTTGCATATTTAATCCAAGATCTATTGTGCCCTTTAGGTATCTCAGTATTCTTTTGACAAGTTTCCAATGATCAGTAGTAGGTTTTTGCATAAATTGGCTTGCCTTGTTAACACTGAATGTTATTTCTGGCCTTGTGACTGTTGCATATTGTAGTGAGCCAACTATACTTCTGTATGGTTTATCATTGAGTATTGCTTCCCCATGATGTTTAGATATTTGAACGTTACTAACCATAGGAGTAGATATTGAGTTTGCTTTATCCATTTTTGCTCTGCATAGGATTTCAGTGATATATTTCTTTTGGCATAAGTAAATGGAATTATCTGGAAGCTTTGTAACTTCTATGCCTAAAAAATAGTTCAGGTAGCCAAGGTCTTTGATAGAAAACTCTTGATCTAGCTGGTTGATTAACTTGTTAACTTTAGTTTCATTGTTGCCTGTAACAATGAAATCATCAACATAAATCAGTACATATATTGTGATATTGTTATTGTATTTGGTAAAAAATGATATATCGAATTTTGTTTAGTTGTATCCCAGTTTGACAAGTGTGGCTTTTAGCTTTTCAAACTACACTCTCGGTGCTTGTTTCAGCCTATAAAGTGATTTATTTAATCTGCACACAAGTCCTTTATTTTCCTCTTTAATGAAGCCATGTGGTTGTTCCATGAAGACTCTTCCTGTAAAATGCCATTTAAAAAGGCATTAGTAACATCAAGCTGTTTGATGGTCCAATTCTTGTATAAGGCAATAGTAATGACTACTCTAATAGTGGTGGGTTTCACAATAGGTGAAAATGTTTCGTTAAAATCAAATCCTCCTTATTGTGAATAGCCTTTTGCAACTAATCTTGCTTTATACTTAGATATTGTACCATCTGCATTTCTTTTTAATTTAAAAGTCCATTTGCACCCAACAACATTTTTGTGTTTAGGTGCTGGAACCAATTTCCATGTATTATTCTTAATTAAAGCACCATATTCCTCTGCCATGACAGATTTTCAGTTTTCATTCTCTAAGGCCTGAAGGTAGTTGCATGGTTCTTCAGTATTTAAATTGGCACTGTAGACTTTTGGCTTGAAAATTCCACTTTTTGATCTTGTCGCCATGTGGTGTCTTGTAGCAGTGTTATCCTGCTATTGGTTCATATTTTCACCATGCTGTTGTTTGCTTTGATTTTCTGATTGTTGAGATAATTCATAGGATTGCATGCTAACTCTTTGTTGAGATGGATGATCAGGTGTACAGATCGTGCCATCCTGTTCTTGACCTGGTCTGGTGCTGGACTGACTGGTGCCAGACATAGTGAGTTGAGGACCAGTGATGTCATTGTGGGCTTGATCAGTGTTGACTTGGCAGATTGTTCTGATACAACTAGCATAGCAGGTATAGAATCTTTTGGGTTGTACATCTTTTTGGTTGTTTTGACCTCTGCTTCTTTGAATGGAAATATTTTTTCATTGAAAACAACATGTCTTGAGATGAATATTTTTCCATTTTTGTCTAAGCACTTGTACCACTTTTGATTTGTAGTATATCCCATAAATGTACATGGGGATGATCTATAGTTTAATTTGTGCTTATTATAAGGTCTGAGATAAGGAAAGCACAAAGAGCTAAAAACTTTTAGATGTAGATAATCTGGCTTGACCTTGAATAATGTTTCCAGTGGACTTTTCATCTTCAGTACCTTAGTGGGTAATCTATTTATTAGGAATACTGAAGTTGAAAAGGAATCTGGCCAAAAATTTTGAGGCATTAATGATTGAGCCAGCAAAGTCAATCCAGTTTCTACAATATGTCTGTGCCTTCTTTCAATTATCCCATTTTGTTCAGAGGTGTGTGGACATGTGATTCTGTGAATAATCCCTTTATTTTTAAAATAAGTTTTTAGTTGTAGGAACTCTGATCCACCATCAGACTGAAACACTTTAACTGTATGGTTTGTTTGCTTTTCAGCAGTATTTATAAATTGTATAAAAACATTATATGTTTCAGATTTAGCTTTTAAAAAGTATATCCATACATATTTGGAATAAGCATCAATAAAGGATATGTAGTACTTGTAACCATAGTCTACACATATTGGTGCTGGTCTCTACAGATCAGTGGCAACCATTTCCAGTGGATTATTATATATAGTTTTAGAGTCTGTAAAAGGTAATTTGTGACTTTTACCCATTTGACAATATGTGCAGATATATGGTAAAGTACAATCACCAGAAGAGATGGCATTGTTATTCATCACATATTTCACAATTTTTACATTGGGATGACCAAGCTTGCTATGCCATAAGTCAAACATTTTACAATTTTCAGTCTTCCTATTTTCAGCACTATTACACCACATTCTTTTATTTTCACAGTATCTTGACTTAGCCAAACAGAATTTGTATAGGCCTTTATGATTTTTACCCTGCAGAAGATTTTCTTTGGTTAGAATATCTTTGACAACACAGTGTTCAGGATGAAATTCAAAGTATACTTTATTGTCCTTAGCAAATTGTGACACACTTAGTAAATTTCTTTTAATTAAAGGAGCTCTAAGAAGGTTATTCAGGTATAGTTTTCTTTTTCCTGATATAACAGACTTACCAGTGTGTGTAATAACAATAGGGTTACCATTACCCATATGAATAGAGTTCATACCTTTGTACTCCTTCCCACCAAGATTTAGATTATTCAGATTATTTGTGATGTGATTGGTTGCTCCTGAGTCTGGGTACCAATAGTCTTCACTTGCTGATTCAGTGTTTTCTGATTCATTTCTGTTTATTATTTGATTTTCTGAATTTTGCTGAACTTGAGCCATGTTTGCACTTGAATTTGAATTCCTCCGATTGCTAGAGCCTTGATCTGGTACATAGTTCAGGTTCAACCTGAAGTAACATTTAACAGCAGTGTGACCAATTATTTCACAAATTTGACATTTTGGTTTGTAATTGTTGTTGAATTTTCCTCTGCCTCTTCCTCTGTTAGAGGTTCCACCCCTTTGTATGTTTTGACCATCTCTGTTACTGCTTTGTATGTTTTGACCACCTCTGTTTCTGCCTCTGTAATTAGCAGCATAATTTGCAGAGATGTCTGATTCTGGTAATTTCTTTATGTCTAATATTGTTTCATGAGATAATAAGATAGAATGAATGTCTTCAATGGATGGTAAATTTTTTTGTGATGTGAGAACAGCAACAACAGACTCATATTCTTCATTTAAACCATTAAGAATTGTCATAACATGCTCAGAGATGGACACTTTGTGGTTAGTTGCTTCCAAGCAGTCACATATTGACTTGATCTTGAATAGGTATTCTCTCATGTTCATGTTGTCCTTTTTTATTAGGTGGAACTGCCTTTTATATGATAGAATATTGGCAGCAGATTGAGAATTAAAAACCCTTTCAATAGTTGACCAAATTTCAAATGCACTTTTACACCCTGCTACATGAGATAGAAGCTCTACAGTAATAGAGGATATTAACCATGAGCAGATTAGTCTATCTTGTCTGTGATATCTTGTGTACTCATCATTACATATGGCTTTTCCTTCTTGATTTGTGATGCAAATAGGGGGAATTTGAATGGTGCCAAAAATATGTCCCTCGAGGCCATATCCTTCTAATGCAGTTTCAACTTGTAGTTTCCAAAGTAGATAGTTATCTTCAGCAAGATGAATATTGACTAATTGACTTTGTGGGTTAATTCCAGATTTGAGGAGGCTTTCAGTGGCAGTAATGGCTCGCTGAGAGTTGATGGCACTGGTGGCAGTGGCTGAAGTGTCTTCTTCAGCCATGTGGTTGCAAGAATGGATAGCAAACAGAGAGGGAAATCACAAAAAAGAACTTCAAGAAATGAGAGATCTTACCAAGAATTTGAATTTCTTGATAAGATTTGATGATTTGATATTTTTCTTTTCTGTTTGAATACAAATCTTGAGAAGCTTCAACCGAACTGATGTTCTTGGCACAGCACTTCTCAATTGTGACCGAACTGATGCTGGATTTGGTACTTTTCCTTGCTGCTTGAATGTAAATTTGAGAAGTTGCAACCGAACTTATGTTCTTGGTAAGGCACTCTCAATTTAATTCAGGTATTATCCTTAAATGAGAAGAACTTTGTCCTTTGATAAGGATTTAAACCCAAATGATGAAAATTCCTCTGATGGGTTTAATTATTTTCAAAAAATCTTGCTGTAAAGCAATATGGCTCCGATACCATGCAAGATTTTATGAAAGTTGAAGATGATTACTGCAGTATTGAGGAGAAAAGAATAATGCTTTGTATTGCATATTGTATTCGAAAAATGTTGAAGTTACAAAGCAATATATATCAGTATATATCAGCTAATATGGGCTTTATATGACACAGCCCAGCCCATTACAAATAATGTTAAAGAGTATATCCAGTGTCTTGTTTTCTTCATTACAAAAGTGTTGAATTCCCAGCCTTTAAGCCTGCTTTTGAGGATCCTCAGCTTTTTCTATGAAATAAACATAAGATTACTAAATAATTTGCATCTCCAACTGTCATTAACAATATTGAAAAATTCGGTATGAGTGGTCAATTTATTAGAAAATGAAAAAGAGGAAATTCTGCTCAAGGCAGCATATCCTCAGTCAAGGATGATAGGGGAGTGATCTGGGAGAGTGGGAGGACGGACATGTTATAGGAGATTTCGCCACTAGGTTAAAGAGTTTATATTGGAGTAGGCCTTGTCCAGTTTACAGAATGTTCTGGTCTAGATCTACTGTAGTTGTTCCATGTATATATACAACCATCAGAATGAATGGGAAAGAGGTTGGATGAAAAGATAGAGTTGTCGAGTGGTCTGGTTTGCTGCAAGGAGAGAAGGACTCCACTACATTTGTCATGAGAGAATTGCATACAGTTCCAATCTCCCACACAAATCTATGGATCATTTAGAGGGTGAAGAGAAGGAAGTTGGTCAAGCATTAGTTGTCTGGGGTTTTTATGGTTCTCAACATAGATAGAAGTTAGAAAAAAAGATTGGCCAGATGGAATATGATAGATTTTTGAGTGAATGAGTTTTTTTGTAAAATGATGGGTTCAACAGAAAAAACTAATGGGTTCCAAAGCATTAATAGTCTTTCAAAAGGAGCTTGGTCAAGGTTGTGAAGTACGTCCCAATGATTGTTAATTAATGAGGCAGCATCATGGGTTGTAGCATGATTGAGTTTTGTTTTAGCTAGAATGGGCATTTGCAGATTATTGGATATAGGTAGATTCTTGGCTTCAAGTTGTTTTGCTATTGAGTTGGCCCCTCTAATATTACAGAACCCAATATTGTTGATTTTGTGTATCATACGGAAAAAGTTGAGGAAGACCTAGTTTTAACACCAGGTGATTGAACAATAGATTGAGATGAAACAAAGTTAATTTGGTTGAATGTGAATTCAGTTCCACCATTAAGATCAGAAATAGGTGAAGGAACCGGGTTTTTCTTTGGTCTCCCTTTTCTTTTGAGAGAGGAGTCAATGGAGGAAACTGATGGATTGGCAATGCAGGGAAGATTTTTTGGGGAAGAGACACAATGGAGTAAGAAGTAGGAGGAATAGCATTTGATCGATGACCAGAAGAGTTATTGATGTGGATTGCAGTGTTCAAATTGTCACAAGAATTGGTTTGAAAGGATGCAGAGAGAGGAGGAGGGGTGTGCATGTTTTGTGCATATCAGTTCACATTGAAGTTTTAGTGGTGGTTAGATCATGATTTGCAGGAGATATTTCACTTTCCTCATTACGTTCATTATCCTCCATGTCAATTGCAATGTCTTCATCCAGGAAAAGAAGTGGGGCAAAGGGATTTGATGTTTGAAGATTTTTTGAGTTAGAAGAAACATAAGCATCTTCAATATTTTCTTCCTGACCAGTTACATTTATTGTCAATCCATATGCATGAGCATCATTTTGTTCATTTGAACTGTAGTGTATAGCTTCAGGTAGACACACTTTGTTACTTCGGGCAAGCTCCGAGTCCCTAGCCACAGAATCAAAGATCTGCACCACGCCATCAACCTTTGTTAACAAATTCTCTTGCTCACTAACATCCTTCATATTATCACTGACATCCATGCATGTTTTGGCGTGATTTGCCATAACAGCCTCCTTCATATTGTTACTCTCAACTTTTTTACTTGTTTTTGCATCTTGAAAACTCTCCACCTCATTAGATTTATTTTTTATACTAGTTTTAGACTTCATCCAAATTCTTTTAATTGTTTTCCTTTTCCTTTTGACTGCAATAAACTTTCCTATTGCATTCTCATCATTTTCTGTTATTAATATCAACACTCTGCATTTTATGCTCTTCCTTTCCAGTTCCTTCATACATAATATTGTCATCCACCTTATTGTTGATAGAATTTTACCTCACAATTCTCAAAAGCATGTCCAAATACCTTACAGTGCATGCAAATCAAATGGTTCATGAATACTCAGCAATCACATTAGGGCATTTATCATCACCAACGGCAATAAAATTTGGCAGTTCTTTATCAAGCTTCGCCTAAATCAAACACATTGCGTATTCAAATCTCTTCATTTTTTCTGTAATTTCAACTAGGCAAATCAATTTCCTCAAATGGCATGCCAACCATTTAATGCCAAGGAGGGTGCAGGACATCAGTGCAATTCTGTAGAGATGTAACATACTGGCATAGTCTTGACTTTCGACTGAGCAGACCAAAGCTTGGGTTCCAGGCATAAATGATGAACATATGCCCTCTAATGAACATTGGATCCCTCTGTTGAATGGCTAACTTATCATCAGGGGATATAAAT
Organism: Allium cepa; assembly: GCA_030765085.1. Taxonomy (NCBI): domain Eukaryota; kingdom Viridiplantae; phylum Streptophyta; class Magnoliopsida; order Asparagales; family Amaryllidaceae; genus Allium; species Allium cepa. The sequence continues at coordinate 320,682,091 of CM060928.1, read as the reverse complement.
TGAAGTAAAAATTTTGTTTGTCAGAGTACATTTCATATGAGCTTTGAGTTTCCACACCTTGTCAATATGGACTTTTAACTTCCATGTAGTTTATGGTACCATAAAGAAAGAATCCTATGAGGTGATTTGACCAGGAATGAACTCCTGCACTAACAACCTTGGGTGGTGGATCAATTGGCTTGCCAACATAGTTAATATCTAAATGAATAGGGGAGTAACAGCCATCATTTCTTGGTTTAGATGAAAAGAGGGAAGACCATCAAGGAGGGGGAACATGTAGTGAAGGTAGGGAGGAGGTCAAGGAAAGAGGAAGACATAAGGAAGTAGGAAGAGGAGGAAAAGGGTTCGGAGGGGTCGGTGGAGAAACAGGAGGAGGAGGACAGAGGGATGGGGGGAGAGCTAGGAAGAATAGTGAAAGGTAAGGGGATGATAGACGATGGAACAGTGGACGGTAGGGGAATAGGTATGGGAAGTGGAGAACGGGGATAGTGGCCATGAACAGACATGATGATATGTGTGAAAAAATTACATAATTGCTCCTAGGGAATACCCATAACACAATCAGTTTGGAGGAGCAGTTTAATGGTCATGCTAGGAGTCAAGCTCTTGCATTTTATTTGCAAGATCTTTAAGTATCGGGGAAGATCCGATATTCTCAGTCACGTGGTCATTCTGATTATCGTTATTGTCATGTACCACTGATGAATGTACTGTAATTTATATTGGACCGGGCATTTATAACTGAACCTGTATTGTTCTGCGCATGAGTATAAAACAATTGTTGATTTTGATTTGATTGTATTGTGTCTGAGCTATTATGCATAGAGTCTTCGAAACTCGACAGTGTCTCTGAGCATTCTTTTTCAACGTCATTCATATTTTTTCCAGCTTCTAAAATGTTAAAATGTTGTTGATTCTATATTTCAAATTGCATTTGCATTTCGGCTGATAATTGACATATTTTTTTGTTTGCATATCATTATTGTTCCGCACTTCTATTGTTATGCATTAGCAGTGTTTTACATATCTTGTTCTATGGTTTGGCAATCTTTTACTTATTTCCTTTGCCTACATTCCTTTGAATATATGTTGTCATTCTATACCTGCTCCGTAGATACTGGATTGTCGGTGTCCAAGAAATCATTTAAGGGTTCTTTTGTTTTCACTATTTTGGCGACTCAAACATTCTCAAATTCCCAAAACAATTATGGTTTGGACATACTTTTTGCCTCCATCCATACTTAATCAGTTGCATGAATGCTTCATTATTTTCCATCACAATAGCAACTTTGTTAGGAAAATTAAAGTCATTGTTTATTTCGATTAGCACCCTGGCAAATGAAATCTTGATCATACATTTAGTGATTTTTATATGGTTACCTAAAACAGATGTAATTCTACCTATTCCTTCCTCGAACCAAAAATATAATTTCAATCATGGGATTGTGACCTAGACTGGGATAGTTTATAAAATTTCTTTTGTGATATTGATTCTAGGCATCCATCATTTCATCATTATAAGTTTTTGGTCATAAAAATATGGTCCACCATCCAATATTCTCTTGCAATCATCATTATTATAAAATTTAATGACAAAATCCATTGTCTTTGGTGTGTACTAAATTTGGATGACTTAAATATATTCTAAATATTAAAACAGAGAAGATATTAACCGATTCATGCAATAAAATATGGGAAACAAATGGAAAAGGTAATCAATAAATTTAAGAAGATAGTTTAATTGATTAAGGCAATTAATCAAATATGGATATATGTGGAGCAAAACCATTATGCTTAATTTGTGTTGAAATCAAATCAAGTAAATTCAAAAAGATTTCAACCTTATCTCTTGGGCTGTCTTCGTCATCATACATATATGTACGAAGATATTTGTTCATCTTTTCAACATTAGATGACAATTCTTCATAAAATACCTTCAATAAATCCATATTTCTGTATCAATTTTAGGGCGGGTGAAATTTATTGTGTTATTTATGTTCTTCTCATATTGTGATCCTTTTTGAAGTGAAGAAACAATAAATGTTCTTGGGTCCAAGGACGTAGGCATAGTTGAACCTCATTATATTGATGTGTTCTTTGTTTTCTGTCTTTTGTTTGTAATTTGTGTTCTTTGATTTTTCTTTTTATTTTCTTTGTTGGATTGGAATTGTTGAGATTGTCCACATACAATATTATTGGATGTCCTGCTTCTTCTATCCAAAACTCTGATTTTACGCTACAGTTTGGTATATGAGTTTGTTGTTCTATTTGAAGACTATTTCATCTATATCTTATTCTACAAAGAATAGCATTAGTAGAAGCTCTTCAAATTATGGAATCTTTAAATTTGATGGAAAGGGAGATTTGGCACATGGAAGATGAAGATGGAAGCGTTGTTGAAGAAAGAATGGACTTTTAAGATTGTCTTGGATCCGGGGAACTGAAAAAATTGACACCTAAAGATATTAAGGAATTAGACGAGGTTACTTTTACCACCATCCAGCTTAAGCCTTTTTGATGTCTTTAGAGAGTTTTCTCATGTGAAAACTGCTAAGGAATTATGGATGCTATTTATAAAAAGTTCTATGAAAAGTCTCCCACTAGCCGCATCATCCTATAACAACTTCATTCATTTAAGATGAAGCATGGAACCAATGTTTTAGCTCACGTGGGTGCCCTGAACACACTTTTTATGAATCTACAAGTAGCTGAAGTAAAAATTGAGGATAAAGCGCAAGCTGTCTTATTTTATATTCTTTTCCTGCGAAATATAACACTCTTGTTAACTCTATGATCTATAGAAGCTCTTCTATATTCTTAAAGGTTGTGAATTTTTTTCAGCATAATGAGATGATAAGGGGAAAGTTAGAAAACATGAGCACAGAGAATGGTTTTGAAGGTCTTATTACGTAGGGGGAAGAAGTAAGAGTAAACCTAAATATGTTGAGATAGAGGCAAGTCAAGATCTCAGTCAAGGGAAGCTCTGATGGGAGTTTGTCATTATTGTAGAAGGCCTGGACATTATATTGCAATTTTTCCCAAGTTGGTGAATAAACACAAAGCGGTTGCCCAAAAGGCTTCCGCTTCTACAGTAGAGACATTAGATTCAGAGAGTGAACCTGGAGCTTTTATAGCTTCTACATCTTCTATATAGAGTACTATTTGGATTATTGACTCTGTAGCATCCTACCATATGACACCTGATAAGAACTCTTTTTTCACTTATTATCAGATTAATGGAGGAGAGATTCTCATGGGAAATAATGCTACTTGTTGTATGATTGGTAGTGAAATGATGAAGGTCGAGATGTTTGATGGTGTTGTTCGTACTTTGTGCGATGTTAGGTATGTGTATGATTTGATATGTAGTTTGATCTCTGTTGGGGCAATGTGCAATCTTGGCTTGAAGCGCGTAATAGAAAAGGATTCATTGAAAATTGCAAATGGCTTATAGATAATGATGAAAGGGGTAAAAGATGAAAATCTATATTTGCTGAAGGGTACCATTGTTGTTGCAAAGTCCTTTTCGGTTGTTGATTCCGTCAATTCCAATTCTATTTGATTGCGGCATTTTCGTATAGGACATATTGGAGAGCGTAGTTTTGAGGAGTTGAGAAAGCGACGTTGGCATTTATCATTCAAAACTTGGCTTTTGTGAGGGATGCGTACTTGGAAAGCTGACGAAGGTTTCTTTCGGCGTTGCAGAGCATAAGTCCAAATATATTTTAAAGCATGTTCACATTGATGTTTGTGTCCCCGCACCATGCCTATCTATTGGAGGAGTGGAGTATTTTGTTGATGATTTTTCTAAAAAGGTATGGGTTTACTTTATGAAATCCAAGAATGAAAATTTTGATAAGTTTAGCAGTTGGAAATCTCTTGTCATGAAGAAGTCTGGAAAGAAAGCAAAGGTTCTTTGTTCAGAAAATGGTGGTGAATTCACTTCTCAATAATTCACCAAATTTCATGAGTGCGAAGAAGTCAAAAGGCACTGCACCACATCAGGTGGCCCTCGGTAAAATTGGATTTCAAAAAGAATGAATCATACATTATTAGAAAGAAATTATTACTTACGTTTGACTGTTCGAATAAAGAAGAGATTTTGGGCCAAAGCATTATCTATGGTGGTTTTCCTCAACAGTTGCACACCTTCTACCGCCACAGATATGAAGATTCCTGAAGAAATATGGAAGGGAGAGCTTGTTTCATATTCCTTTCTTAGAGTTTTTGGTTGTCCAGCTTATGTGCATGAGAGCAAAGAGAAGCTGGATCCAAGATCATGCAAGTGTATTTTTCTTGGCTATAGAAGAGGAGTTAAGGGTTATAGGTTGTAGTGTCATACTACGTAGAAGATTGTTACTAGTAGGCATGTTACTTTTGATGAAATTCTATATTAAAGGTAGAGCCTACTTTTTCAGTTAATGATGATGTTCAAAGGACAAATTCAAAGTTCCAGACACTAAGTAGATCATTAGTCTTCCATATAAGTACAAATGGTGTTTCCTTTGACAACGTGGTTGATGAGGAGAGGATAGAGGACCAATCTCAAGATGGAGCTCAAATTCAAACTCGACCAATCAGAGAGAAGAAAAGACCTAGATGGCTAGATGATTTTGTTGGATTGGGCATTAGATACATTGACTTTGATGAGATGGATGCTTATGCATTAAGCATAGTACATGATGAGCCTACAGATAATAAAGGTGCCATTAGTTTAGTTGGTAGTTCTAGTTGGTTAGCAGCTATGGAGGAAGAAATTGAGTCTTTGCTTAAAAATCACACTTGGGATTTAGTATCACTTCCTTCAAGTATCAAAGTAATTGGGTGTAAGTGGATTTATAGGATGAAAGATGACTACAATGGTGACTTAAGGTGTAAGGCAAGATTAGTAGCAAAGAGGTATGTTCAGAGGAAAGATGTGGAGTTCCATGATATCTTTGCTCAATTGTCAGATACACTTCCACTCACATTCTTTTAGCATTAGTTTTCCACTTCGACATGGAGTTAGAAAAATTAAATGTCAAGATAGAATTCTTGCATGATGAGCTTGAGGAGGAATTTACCTACAACGGCTAGAGGGGTTTATTGACAGTAGTAGGCCCAGTCACGTTTGTAAGCAAATAAATCTCTTTATGGTTTAAAACAGTCTCATAGATGGTAGTTTAAATTTTTTGATATATTGATGATCTCACATAGTTACTCTAGAAGATTTAAAGATCAATGCATCTATTTTGAAAGTACCATGAAGATATCATCTGTTTATTGCTTTTTTTTCATGATATGTTGATAGCTTCTAAGAGCATGACTAGAGTTTCAGAGTAGAAGACAGAGCTCGGCAAGGAGTTTGATGTGAAAGATTTTTGAAAGGCATAGAGAATTTTGAGTATGGGGATTCAGAGGATAGAAAGCAAAGAATTTTAGGGCTTACTCAAACTCATTATATCAAGAAAGTCCTATAACAATTTGGTATGGAGAAAGCTAAACCGGTGACTGCTCCATTACGCTCTCAATTTCAGCTATCCAGAGATTTTTGCCCAATATTAGATGAAGACAAAAGGAATATGGCTAACATTCCTCACTCTAGTGTAGTTGGAAGCGTTATGTATGCTGTGATATGCATAAGGCCTAATTTAGCTGATGCAATTGGTATTGTTAGCAGATATATGTCTAACCCGGGGAAGACTCATTGGTAAGCAATAAAGTGGATTCTACAATACTTGAGAAGCACTCCTGACACTTGTTGTCTGGAGGAGGAGATAGCGATATAGCTCTAATGGGTTATTGTAATTCGGATTATGTTGGGGATGAAGAGGTAGGAAATTGATTTTAGACTATGTTTATACACTTGGCTTAAGCCCGATTTCTTAGAGATCCAAGCTATAATCCATTGTAGCTTTATCAACTACAGAGGCAGGGCTTATTTCTATTGTGGAAATGACATAGGAAGGATTGTGCTTGTTACAGCTTTAGGAGGATTTATTAATGATGCAAAAGACGGTGGAGTTGTTTTCAGATAGCTAGAGCGCCATTCATCTTATTTAGAATCAGGCCTACAACTCACGAACAAAGCATAATGATGCTAGAATTTTCTTTTTCATGCTTGAAGAAGAGGAAAATAAGATAAGCTATAGAAGATACACATAAAGGAAAATCCACCTGATATGTTAATAAAGTTAGTTCCAAAGGACAAGTTTATGCATTTCTTAAACTTGATTAGTGTGGTACAAGCTACTTATTGCCATGGGGCACCGACCGAGCAACCGGTTTTGTTGGTCGGTAGATATATTTGAATCAAGATGGAGTGTTAAATTTAGACGATTCAAATATATTCTAAATATTAAAAGGGGAAGATATTAATTCATTCATGCAATCAATCAAATATAGGAAACAAATAGGAAAGATAATCAATTGATTCAAAAAGATATTTTAATTGATTTAAGCGGTTAATCAAATATGGATATATGGAAGCAAATATCATTATGCTTAATTTTTGTTGCAATCAAATCAAGTAAATCCAAAATGATTTCAACCTTATCTTTAAGGCAGCCTTCATCCTTGCATATATATATAAAGGCTGTTGGTATTTTAAATAATGGTTTTGATGATAACAACTATAGACATTATATAAAGTATAAATACTAATGTTTTATCAAGTTATATATATTATATAGTGCAGGATATTAGACAAGTGTTGATTAAGAAGATTGTACAGTATCAAGAGTAGGTTCAAGATGCCAATATAGAGTTTCAAGAGTTGGAAAATGAAGACTTATGAGTGTTGAAGGGTTCAAGATTTCAAGATACTCCAGATAATTTATAGAGTCGTAGAATTTATGTTAAAACTTTGATAGCACTTTCCTGATCACTCTTCTTTTCTCTAATTTTTTTTAAATTGTTTTCCAAATATCTTGGTTTTTAAAATAATATTTTCAAAATATTTCTCAAAATGATTTTCAATCTCTTATATTTACAAAGATGTTATTTTAGTGTTTTTAAGTTTATATGTATTGAATTTTTGTTTATACTTTAATAAGTTATAATATATATATATATTATTTACATTATATTAAAATTTTCAAAATTATTATATAAAATTTTATCAAGTTTTATTATGATTAAAATATATATAAACTATGCTTAAATGATCTTACAAAGTATCAAACTATTTTACAAAACAATGAGATTTCAAAATAATGTTTTAAAGTATTTTCATATTTTAAAGAGTATGTCGACATACTCTATGTATGTATGTTGACATAGTAGCCGATTTTTTCAAAATTTAAATCCAAAAGAAGTATTTTTTCATCTCATCTCTTCATGAATGGATATGACCGTGGTTCCTCTATAAATATCAGACTTCCAAACGAATTTTTAATTATAATTTTCCTATTCACCTCTCCTCCTTCCACTCTCTCATTTTCTGAATCAAAACATACCCAAACACTTTCGAAATTCAACCAGAATCAAATTTAATTATGACTAGTTTGATTCTCTTTCATATACTATCTGATTTCTACTATCTCTCTCACTTAAACCAAGATCAAAGTGTTATTCAAGAGTTATAAGATCAATTGTAATCAAGATTGAAGATCTGAGTCTGCAAAACTCTATCAAATCATACTACTATAACTGTGGGTGTGATTATTACCCGTGTGCTTAGTAGCCCGTAAATCTAGCGAGTGTGCTTGTAGCTCGGAAATTAAGTGGCTTTAACCAGAGGTCGGGATTATAGAGGGTGTTTCTCGTATCCTTGAAATCGAAATTGTACTTACATTTATTAGTTGAAAAGAAATCCGTACAAGGAAGCGAGACTGGATTTAGATTAACCCAAACTAGTATAAAATCCTGGCATGTTCTTTCGTTTGTACTTTTACTGCATTTACCTTTATCCGCACTTTGTTTCTGTACTTGTTAATTACATTATTCCAATTAGATTCTTCAAGAATTTGAAACATATTCATATAATGAACTAAACACTATTTACCCCCCGTCTAGTATTAATTTAGCCTTAATATCCTCATTCCCCAAGCTTACATTAATATATAAAATGTAGGCATAGATTAAGGGGGTTTTGTAACCCAGGGAGAGTTATATTATACTTTATATATAGAGTTGTCATCATCAAAAAAAGGAGATTATCATTACCTTAGGCACTGGATTGATGATAACAACTATAGACATTATATAAAATGCTGATGTTTTATCAAGTTATATATAGTATATAGTGTAAGATATTAGACAGGTGTTGTTTAAGAAGACTGCATAGTATCAAGAGTAGATTCAAGATACTTATATAGAATTTCAAGAGTTGGAGAATGAAGACTCATTTGTATTGAAGAGTTTAAGATTTCAAGATATTCTTGATAAGCTATAGAGTCTTAGAATTTATTTCAAAACCTTTATAGCACTTTCTAGATCTCTCCCCTTCTCTAATTTTGTTTTAAATTATTTTTCAAATATCCTAATTTTAAAATAATCTTTTCAAAATATTTCTCAAAATGATTTTCAATCTCTTATACTTATAACGATTATTTTAGTGTTTTATGTTTATATATACCTTGAATTTTTGTTTATATATATATATATATATATATTATTACATTATATTAAAATTTTCCAAATTATTATATAAAGTTTTATTACGACTAAAATATGTATACACTATGCTTAAATGATTTTACAAAGTATCAAACCATTTTACAAAACAACGCGTATTCAAAATCATGTTTAAAAGTATATTCAAATTTTTAAAGAGTATGTCGACATACTCTATGTATGTGTTTTGACATAGTAGCCGACTTTTTCGAAATCTAAATTTTCAAAACAGGTGTCTTTTCGTTGTATTTCTTCACAAATGGATATGATCATTGTTCCTCTATAAATACCAGACTTTCAAACGAATATTTAATCATAATTTTCTTATTCATCCCTATTTCCACTCTCTTATTTTCTAAATCAAAATATACCCAAACTCTGCTGAAATTCAACCAGAATCAAATTCAATCATCATTAGTTTGATTCTCCTTCATCTATTCTCTTTTTTCTCTTATCTCTCTCATTCAAACCAAGATTAAATTAATATTAAAAGAGTTATAGGATCAATTATAATCAAGATCGAAGATCCAAGTCTATAAATTCTATAAATAATATTGCTATACTTGTGGGTGTGATCGTAGCCCATAAAATCAATTGGGTATGCTTAGTAGCCCGTAAATCTAGCGGGTGTGCTTGTAGCCCAAAAATCTAGTGACTCTACCCAAAGATCGGGATTCTGGAGGGTGTGTCTTGTAGCATTGAAATCAAGATTGTATTGGCATTTACTAGTTGAAAAGAAATCCGTACAAAGAATTGTGCGAGATTGGATGTGTGGTAACTCCGAACCAGTATAAAATCCCGATGTGTTTTTTTCCTTTTTACTTTTATCTGTACTTTGATTCTGCGATTGTCTCTGTGTTTCCTAAATACATCATTCCAAGTTGAATCTTAAAGAATTTGAAAAATATGCATATAATCAATTAAAAACTATTCACTCCCCCTCTAATGTTAATTTAGCCTTAAGATCCCAATTCCGCTGACCTACAAAGACATTTGTTCATCTTTCAATATAAGACAAGAGAGTTCACTACAAAATATCTTCGATAAGATCCTTATTTTTGTATCTATGTTAGGGAAAGTAAAATTTATTTAGTAATTTATATTCTTCTCATATTGTACTCCCTCTTGAAGTGAAGAAATAATAAAGGTTGTTGGGTCCAATGACATAGGCATAACTAATCGCCGTTATATTGGTGTGTTCTTTCCTTTGTCTGTTGTTTTTTATTTTTGTTCTTTGATTTTCTTTATTGGATTGAAATTAATGAGATTTTCCATAGATCAGATTATTGGGTTTCCTACTTTCGCTACCCAGAACTCTGATTTTACGCTACATGCATATGAAAGTCATTTATTGGTTTCCATGTCCTTTTGATTTAAAATTTAAAATAATTGTAATATGGGTGAGACCCTACCACATAGATAATAATCGAATTTTCCCACTACCTCTTTGCGGAGTCGATTATAGAGTTTGTTATTCTAGCATACGTTTTTAGCCTAAATTCGATAAAGGTTTTGGAACTTGAAAAGGGTTAAAGGGGGATTTCCTCTTCGACTATAACTAATTTCAAAGCTCTTATAGAGGGATTCCCTCTCGTTGAATACATGTCTGCTCATCCTGATGCACGATGAGGTGGTGAATTATACTTCATTTTGGATATTGAAGGGTGAACGATCTGCGCAAAAGCTGGTAGATCTGGGCTATACATTGAGGATTTTGCATGGAAAAACCTAGTCATTGTTATACGTTCTCTTGCTTGAGAATTGAAAAAACATTTTTTGGCTCCTATGATGTATGATAAGGGTGAACTCGTCATCAGGCTGATCAGGTAATGGCGAAATCAGACTTCGATCCGAATGGGCTGGGGGAGGAAGGATTGGCGGTTGGGTTTGTTAGGAAAGACTAGGGTTTTACATGGTCATTCTTTGAATCTTGTAATTTTTTGAGAAATAAATATTTGAATGTGAAATGACGTAAGAAGCTTAGTGGAATAGCTATAAAAAGTACCCAACTATAAAAATTTGAAAATAAATTATCTGTAGAGAATTAAGGAGAGTAGAGAGAACCCTTGAAATTAATAAGAAAGCTTGAAATTCTTCATTGTAAAATTTATTTAATATATAACTATGAAGGTAGGAGAAGAAAACAAGATAATATATTAGAAAATGATAACAAGCACGTATAATAACTATTTTCTCTTATTTTTATAAGCATTTGACATAATTAACGTGATTACAAGTACATAATTACATTTGGAAATGAATGCACAAGAAATATGTCAAAGTTAATCCTGATGTATCAATATTTTTTAATTTCTATCCTTAACGAGCCACATCGTTTACATTAGATGGTAACTTGAGAGAAAAGTAATTAACAAATTCAAGTCAAATGAAAATTCACTAAAACTAGTGATATTTTACTTCCTAGATTTTCTATATCAACACTTCATAGATTACTGTTTTCATATTTAAACTTTTCAAATGTATTTGAATTAGTAAAAGGTCGTTACTATCTACCAAATACATAATATCAAAGTAATTAAAAAGAAAATATAAATCACTCCTTAAATTCAATACATATTCCTTCCCTTAAAGATTTGAACAAAATCAACGACTCCTTCCAGCACTCTCTACTACAATCCCTTAAATTTTTGGCTTCCATTGTCAACCTAAGATGCGTTCTTGGAGGTAGGCAACCTATTTATTCTCTAATAAACCTGCTTCCTCATGTACATGGACAATCTTCTATCCTAGATCATCTTATATATATTATTCTTAAGATGCAACTCATCCGTGGAGTGATTATTGAGTTGATAGAACCTGCCTTAGTATCTTCTCTATGCCTAGATCTAGCGAGGGGGAATCTGATATAGAAAAAGTCCTGGGTCGAATGGAATATGGTCTCTCTATCTCTATCAAAGGGAGTAAATACGCTATACCTAGACTAGTACTACGAACAATTTCTTAAGTATTTTCCTCCGCATTCATATCAGCCATCCATTTTCGCCATCACATTTTAGTTTTACCTTTCTCCTTTTTCATCGTTATCCTTGTTTTGTTAAACTCCATCCACATAATCCCAATTACCCTCTGATAAAAATCGATCGTAGTTGTGGTAGGTCTTTGTAGGTTTTCTCTCCATATTTTAGATCTACATCTAACTCTCGGTCGGTGGGGAATAACCAGGTTGATGTCATCCATCTCTCTAGCATGGGAAACCTCCTTATTGGTTAGAGCGATGAACAACTATAGTTTCTTCCCCTTGCCTACTTGATGTTGGCTAATTTGCTGCCATCATAGATCAGATCCTAGAGGCGATGAATCGAGCCTTGAATTGATTGGACATTTGTTCCAAAGACCTTATGCTTCTCGGGTATGGTTCAAAATCCAACATGAAGAACCGCTGGGAAGTGTAGCTAGGAATAGGTGCATTTAGCCAGTCATTGATGGGATCAATCTTCATATTTGCGTTTTTTATCCATATAATTTTCAAAGGATATAAACCAGGAAAAGCAATATTGAGGCTGAAGGATTACATCGAAGTTCAAAGCCCCAGATGCTAGGATAGCATTAAGAAATAAATGTCGACTTCAAGGTCTCCATCGACGTCGACGACATTAACACCGCACCAATAGAAGATAATATAAAGGAAGCAACACCAAAGACATAACGTAGAGTCAACGACAAAGACCATAAGATTATACCACTCTTCTACTACGTCGACATTCTTTTATGTCGTAGGTATCCGTGTTGAACTTGGTCAATGCTACATCAATTTTGTTTATGATCTCTCTTTTGTGCTTAATGGAAATTATAAATGATGGTAGTTTATATTTCTTTTTTAGTGAATTTAATACTCTATGTTGACATCTCAAATAGGCTATGCTTAATCCAATAGAAACATAAACTATTTGATCATTTGCCCAAATGATTTGATGATGAAAGTCAAACTATAATCAAAATTTGATGATCTATGTTACTAGTTCATAGTAAATAGATCATGCTTAAAACAGATTTTATTTTTAATTTCATATCACTTTCATCAGAATTTATAAGTGGGTTTGAATTGTGTGTTAGAGTTTGATGGTTTAAGTTGTGCTAATTAATAATATGAATAAATCACACTTATAATAATCACATCAATCATTTCTACTTAAAATTAAGAGGAGAGATAATATATGAATTTTGTGCTAATTTATATGAATGGTTAGAAGTGGATTTACCTTTAATTGCTCCTTAATCTCATAGTTTTATTCACTATTTTTCCAGTTTATTTTCAAAAAAATTCTTAGTTTAAAACAATTTCAAAACCTTAGGCTAATTTGATTGAGTAATATTAAAATCTAGTTCTTTCCCTGTGGATCACCCATATACTTGCATACGTACTGCAATTGTACACCATGCGTTTGCAGTTTTTATAATGATTATATTTTTCCGTCGGTTTTCTAATCGATAGAAAACATTTCGAATAACAAGTTTTTGAAATTAAATTGTGTTCCCCAGCAATGGCGGTTTTTATAACGTCGCAGGGGAATGCAATTTAATTTTAAAAAGTTGTTAGTCGACGGATTTTTTATCGATGAGAAAATCACTGAAAAATATAATCATTATAAAACCGCAAGCGCATGGGGGTACAATCGTAGTACATATGCGAGTACGGGTCGATTCACAGGGAAGAATTAAATTCTAATATTACTCAATCAAATTAGCCCAAGGTTTTGAAATTGTTTTAAACTAAGAAAATTATAGAAAATAAACTAGAGCAAAAGTGAATAAAATTATGAGATTAAGGAGCAATTTAGAGGCAAATCCACTTCCAATCATTCATATATATCAACACAAAATTCATATATAATCTTTCATTTAATTTTAAGTAGAAATGATTGATGTGTCTATTATAAGTATGGTTTATTTGTACTATTAATTAGCACAACTTAAACCATCAATCTCTAACACACCTTTCAAACCCATTTATAAATTCTCATGAAAATGACATGACATTAAAAATAATATCTATTTTAAGCATGATCTATTTACTACGAAATAGTAACATAGATCATCAACTTTTGGTCATAGTTTGACTTTCATCATCAAAATCACTTAGGCAAATGATCAACTAGTTTATGTTTATGTTGGATTAAGCATAGCCTATTTAAGATGTAAACATAGACTATCACATTCACAAAAAAGAAACATAAACTACCATCATTCGTAATTTCCATTAGGCATAAAAGAGAGATCATAAATGAAATCATTATGTTAATTTAATATGTTTCATGAGATCTTCATTACCACTAAATTGGAGGGGTTTAGCTTCTCATATTAGAATACATATTAACATAAAGTGATTTCAACATAAAAATTAAGGAAAATGAGAGATAATTAAAAGAAAACCGAGCTGAATACTTGCATGAAATAAAACTAAACTTGTTGCAAGAATTAAATCTATTCTACTAACATGAAATAAGAGAAGCATAAACTAAATTAGAGAGCATAAAATAAAAAAAGCATAAGAGAAAAGAACATATAAACAAAAGAAAATAAGAAGGCTAAGAAGCCATAAAAAGACATTTGATTATCATTGATTTTGTGACTGCAACTTGCATAAAAGAGAAGCTAATTTCATGAAATAAAAGGGGTATTTATACATGCTTAAAACCCTAATTCTTTTTTAAGGGACTACCAAAAATGCCCTTGAGATAGTATAACCTCCAAATTATCATAAGGGAATTAGTTAGTCCCTATTAATATGTCTTTAAGTCTCCATTAACGTGTGCATGTCCTTTTAATTATGGTCCATTAGTTAGTAGGCATGTGAACTCCTCCATGTTGCATGAATTCTTTTATTTTCTTTTTTCATTTGCTTTCAACATATGTGCATGCATACATCCATGAAGCTCCATCCAATTTGCACTCAATTTCCTATAAGTAAAAACAAAAATATGCAAACAAAGTTTCTTAAAATTTATTCATACACAGAATTACCATTTTGCCCCCAAATAAAGATGAATGAATGATGATTTGAAACCAATTTTGTAATGATCCACAGTTCCGTAGCCCTATAGTCGACACTATTCTCCTTCAATCAACTCAAGATGTATGGAAATACAAACCATGAGGGTTAAAGAAGAAGTGGTAGAAGAAGAAAATAGGAAACAACATTAGAATCTAACCATCGCAACAGAATAAAATATAATAGATAATAACAGATCTTTACACAAAAGAAAACTATATCTGTTTATACATTACATCATCAGAGTTCAACAACATCAACAACATACAACTGGACAGTCATGTAAACTTATCCTCAAAACTGAATATGCAGCGGAACAATAATCAAGTATGGAAGTACGTATCGCCATCCAGCCCGTCTCCTGAGCTCCACAGTATCATATCATATATTCTATAATACTCGGTCTGACCCAAGCATTATAGTTAAATAACACCCGAGTCAGTCTGGAATACCAGCGTGAGAAAACCACACTCAATTTGATTATTAAAGTTTCAAAATCCTTTTGAAAGCAAAAGCATCTTGTAAGACCATGCCACAAATAAACATGTCGGATTTTTACCTTACGATAGCCAAAAGACTTTTTATCAAATCCGTCTGATATTATAATAGTGTCTATAGAAAGTAAAATAGAATCTAGCTGAAATGCTTGCATCTCACGTTTTAGCAATAGTTGGGCACAATCAAAACCGTACAGGCGCGTAGGGAGAATGGATTTCCAACTAATGACTAGGCACTGCGGTACCACCTGTCATAGTACGTCGTCTAGATCACTGTACTGAGGATTACTCCCAATCCCCTGCAACACAAGACCGAGACTGCCCCTTACTGGATAATCCCGAGTAAGATCACCCCATGGTTGGGATCAGCAACCGCACCACTAAGCTGAATAAAAGGGACATCTAGACAGGGATGACCTCACCCTAATGGGCGCTATCCACCTAGCCTTGCTGCATAACCCCTGATTTTCAGTCATTCCTGGTTGATAAGACTCGAAGCTAAGCGTTACCTTTTTGGAACGTTTTACTTAGAACGCCCATTGTCCACCTGACGATGTTCCGAAAGCATTCATGTATACAAGTCCATCCTGGGTTCGAACGGAACCGAAGGCACTACTCCTACTACATCCATTTTGGAATCATCATCAGGATTAGTAGCGATTAGCCCTTGCACTTCATTGCTTCATCTTTGAATCCAAACTCGTCTGCCTCATCAAAACGTACAAACCGGATCGAAGTGGTTTTCGAGAAATAAATCCCGATCCCGGTCTCTTCGAAACGATCAGCACATTGACCAATATTGATAGTCGGTTATTTAACTATCAATTAACAGTCACAAACAACCATCAACCATAAATAATTTCACCAAATTATTTATTAACCTCAAAATATGTTCGCAAGGTATATCTCCATTTTCAACCCTTTTTAAAACAGTTTTCAAACCACATTTTCTCATGGAATGAATTCCCAAATATTTATTTCCATTGAAAGCACCAAGTACAAGGTTTAGATTTTTAAAATAATTTAAAAACTCTTTATTATAAAATACACTTTAAGTCATTTAAGTTAAAACTATTTTAATACTTATTCAAAAATATATACTTTAAGAATATTTAAAATAAAGCTTCTTGAAATGTAAAACTAAATTTTTATTTTATTTTTTTTCTTAAAACAAATACCAAGTCACTTTAAAATTTTTTTTACTACAATAATAGATTTGAAAATACTTACTTTAGAATTTAAACATTTAGAAATAATAATTTTTTTAAAACCTGCTTTTTAAAACAACTTGAAAGATTTTAACTTATATTTAAAAAATTATTTTGAAAACGAACTTGGCTATCCAGGAAAATATACTTCTCTTCACATCTTTTAAAAATAAATCACTATTTATTTTTGATCAAATTTTCCCATTCCTTTAATAAATTCCCACCGTGAATTTATTCTTCCAAATATCCACTGATATATTACCTCGCTTTTATAAAACCAGTTCATAAATTTCATAGTCACATTCTCCTTTAAATTTCCAATTTCAAACACGCAAATCAATTTCTAAATTGATTTCCAATTTACTCCATTTTGAAATAAATTCCTTTACTTACTTACTTTTTTTCTTCAAAATCCATTAACTTCAGATTTTATTTCTTCGTTTTAATTTTAAATCTTCTAACTAAAACATACTAATTTTAGATTTTCCAAATTTCTTCTTTATTCTTTTAAATAAATTTTAAACCTTAAAATTTAAAGTAAATTCTTTCATTCCTTTGAATAACATCACTTAAGTTTTAAAATTCATTATTTTTCCATTTTATTCAAATCCACTTTCCCATACTTGGAATTTATTTATTAGAATTTTAAAATCACCTTTTATTCTTTTCCAGTTCATTCTTCAATTTATTCAATTCTCTATAATTATTTAACTTAAAAATTCCCTCTTTTATTTTCTTTTCAAAAATCCAATTCTATATATTTTGATAACTCAGTGTACCGAAATATATATTCAAGCAAACCATAGCATTCAATATTCCAATTATCGATTTAGTTCATCACAGAATATCAAATATTCATAACACAGAATATTACACAATCTAAATAATTTTAAAAATCCAGTTGGATCCCTCCAACCTGTTTTCCTGCATCCACAGATGTTAGCACAATATCAATTCCACTTCGAGGTGGAATATCGCGGTATATGGGATTAATATAATATCATCCGCTATCATGCGGCGCATAGGGTCTCATCGGCTATATAATGCGGGAAATCAATTACTCCAATATATACTATATACTACTATATATAATATAGCACACCAAATCAATTCAATCATTCAACCAATTATTTAAATTTAACCATTTAATTTAAATAAAACCCAGATGAGTGAGATTAACTCATCTTAGACTTTTAATTTGCAGATCCGATCCAAACCGGCTTGCCTCTTTACAGTTTTTGACCTTGAAAAACATTTTACGGTTTATTAACACTTTAAATCATCTAACAATCAATTGGCATTTAATAATTTAATTTAAACAAATTCTCCTTTAATAAATTCTTTTTAGTGACTAAAATAATCAAATGAACTGGCTAAACAAATTAATTACCTTAATACTTTGTTTTTAAAATTAGTAAATTTAAAATGTATATGTATGTATATTTATTTTATTTATTCTTTACTATGTAAGTGTAAACCTTAAATCTAAAAGTAGATAGTTTTATGTATCTTGCTTTAAGAATAAATTCTTCAATATATATTTCTGTCCTACATATATATACATATTTATATATATATATATGAAAGATGAAAATCAATACCTGACAACACATTCTTAAGCTTGCCATAACTCCGGCCAACCCCCGTTAAATCTCGCGTCCCTTCCTGGCCTCTACCTGAAAACCGTAACCGGTCGCGTATAGATCCTACGCTCCTTGTCATAGTTCGCCTTCGACATGCGGACATAGGGGCTATCACCAAGACAGGATTCACAGATAGTGGGAAAATCGAAATGTTCCCAGCCGTTCGATTTCACATCTCGTGCTTGCCACTTGTTCCCATAGCCTCAACTATCACCAGAGCAACGACTCGCTACCACGAGCTAGCGGAACCGCCCACCCTCCTCGCGAACTCCACTATCTAGCACGAAATCCTGGCCATGCTCTTCCCATTGCAACGACGTCGCGCTGTCGTTTCGGCCCCTCTCCTCTTTCTCTCCTCTCGATCGACTCTGGTCGTATGCGATGATTGATTCGCGTATTCCAAATGTTATTATTTTGTTTTGCAGAAACGAATTGATTCGAGAATTTGAATTTGGGGAAAGAGACAGCCATATATGATTTTAGGTAAAAGGAATTGATTTGATTCACATGCCACTTACTTGTTGAACGAAAACCCCTCTTGTTTTGTTTACGAAATTGAATTGGTTTCCCTCATTATTTCTTTCTAAAGAGAAGATCGATTGCTTCTTTCTTTACTTATTTATTTATTTATTCTTTTTTTGTTTCGATTTAAATTCGAACCTGGGAAGCGAAGTGAGGAAGGAATAGACAAATTAAAAAGGAATGGGAAGCGTGAGATTGAAGATAAGGGTAGCGTGTTTTGAATGTTTTGCATGCTGGGATAAATTTGCTACAGTAATTCGAAGTGAAAGGAAAGCAGCTGATGTGAGATGAAATTTGACCAGTCAAAATTAGGTTGTATTTAGATTAAATTTTTCGATATAGATTTAAGCGCGTTTATCTACCGTACAGAAAACGATCACTCCAAACACTACAAAAATTAAAACCCGATAATAATGCAATATTACGAATCCAATGGAACTTATTTCGTCGAATTCAGAGACTATGCCCCGAAAGGCTATTTTTAAATTCAATTTAAACGATATATTTTCAAAACTGAACAAAACACTTCCAAATTCAATTTTAACACTTTTACTATCTTCAGTACTATCACTATAAATTTTACAAGCCTTTAAAATAATTTTAACAAGTACAAAACTTCAGATTTTATATTTTACACAATTTCCAATTATTAAGTTAAATAGTTATATCATTCAACAAACCGCTATATTAAATTCTGAATCTATTTTATTGAATAAAAACCAAACTTTTCATATTCAAAATCAATTAAAATCCAAATTAAATATTTAGACCCATTTGAACATTCCAAACTCAATGCTGAAAAATCCGGGTCGTTACATTCCTCCCGCATAAAAGAATTTCGTCCCCGAATTTGCTAGTTAAGAAGAATGATCCAATACCCATTACTATTTTCCAAAACCAAACAGTTTTATCAACTTGCCATAACATATCTTTTATTAAAGGCCCGATATTACTTCAACCAACTTCCCAAACCTTCCATAGTTTCCAACAACATTATTTGCTTGACTTATTCAAATTTAAATTTAAATCCAAATTTAAATTATCAAGATTTTCTCAAAAATTTCCTAACTCTCTAAATTTCCAAAAAAATTCACCAGCGTCTTCTTTGCACGGCTAGCTCGGTACAACTACAAAATGACTCTACGGGCTCCCAAATTTCAAAAGAAAATAAAAGCCAAGTGGCTAGACTAGAAAATGATCAAATTTCATACAGAAATTTAAATACATACCTTTGCCGAGCAAATTTCAATTTATCCTCTGAAATCAAAAATCCCAAATTCACTTTCCTAGTCCTTTAGTTCCAACTAAACAATTAGTTTCAATTTCCATTTCCAAAATCCCTTATTTCAATTCCAATTTGAAATCATTTTGTCGCTGACAAAAAATTTTTCAAAAATTTTTCTAACTCCCAAAATTTTCGAATTTTTTTGGCAGAGTCTCCTTTGTACGGTGGAGCTTTTGCAATTTGACAAGAGATAAATATATATACATCGACCCACACGGTCGGAAAAAAAAACAGTTCATATTTCCTATTTTTTTGCATAGGCGTACCTTTATTTAGCATTTTTAAGCAAGCGGCTTATTATTTTAGCAATTAGCATGTCCAAATCCAGCCAAACGTCTTCCCGGTACCTGTACTTACTCAATTTAAATATGTAAGTGCCAAAATCATATAACTTAACAACAGTTTACACATTTAACTAGTAAACATACGAGTTTCTATAAGCAATGCAGGTTAAACAATATTTATAAGCAACTGATAGGGTTCCGACATTAATTTTAATTGTTTACCACCAATTCATATACAACTTCATTCAATTTAAATGGTTTACAACTCAATTGCTTACATTCAGTTCATTTTTAAGCAAAACAAACTCATATTCATTTCAATTGATCTTAAAATCAATTTATTTAATCTCTATCACTCATAGGATTTTAATTACCTTCATTTACGTCAAACGACAATTCATTCTGTGCACTTTGATGACATCCATGTGAATAAATAATTACTTAAGTTTTATAACCAATTTAAATTGATTCCGACTCAATTTATTTCAAATTCCACCCCATTTATAGTTTATTCACCAACCATACATTTGCATTTCATCTCATCTCCACATTGGTTTCATTTTAAAACCATTTCATTGAGCTTGACAACATTCAATGCCTATATCAATAACCATTTTCCAAATTAATTTAACCCAAAACTTTTATTTACTGAACTTTCCCCCTTTCTCGAAGCTAAACTTCTATAAATTTTAAACTTAAGTTAATTTACTTTAATTTATTACAATTTCAAAAATTAAGCTCACTTCATTTGCAAAATAAATTTTCCTTTTTAATTTAACTTGGTTCTATTTCAATCAAATCTCATTTCAATCTACAAATTTATTTGATTAGTTATTATAAATTTTAATTTCCAAATTCAATTCATTCACGACTCATTTAATTAATTACAAGGCCATTTTCAATTTATTTCTACCTTCTTAAACTTAATTTGCAATTCAAACCATTTCTTTTTAAATCCAACTTCCTTTTATTCGATAATATTTCAATTGTATTCAATTTATTAACAATTCAAGTCAAATTTAATTTATAGCTCAAGTTTTCATTTCTTATCCGCATTCATTTTATTTGAAACCATTCTATTAAGCTTGAAAACATTCCAATTCTAAAATCCTTTTATTTCAACTCCTAAGCAATTTCATTTCTTCTTAACTTGCTGCAACTAAAACTATTCCATTTTCCAACATTATAGCATATGTTCATTTCATTCAACCAACTTCCATTTCTTTTCACAACCAGTTCTATTTCCATCTTTCATTTGATTCTTATTTAATCGAATTCCATTTAATTTAGTTAGCCCATCCATTTAATTTTAATTCACCTTCTCAATTTATCAAAATAATATCTAAGCACATATTTAACTCATTCACACTCGAATTGGAATTATTTGTAACTCAAATCATTTCTATTATAATCCAATTCCATTTCATTTGACAACAACATCGATTCATAATTACCCTACTTACAATATGCGATGAATATTATTTATACTCAAGTTTTATTCCTATCATTTAATTCACAAACCAATTTTATTAACTCACGATTCAACTTTTATTTCATTTCAATTCTTTTCAACTTACTTCAAATCCAACCCACTATTATTAACTTTGCTTAAATTAATTTAATTCTAATTAGTTATATTTCTCAATCCAAATTTAATTGTTATTTTCCCATTCCAATCACATTCAAGATTTACTAATTATTTCTTCTAATCATCTATTAAATTTTCCACAATTTAATTTTTTCCAAATTAAATTTATTTAACTTTTTCACTTTAAATTTTAATTCCAACATTCAAAGTTCATATTTTCCCCCTTATTTTAATAATCATCTCAATTTATAAGTTTATAACTTATCTCACCAGGATTTCCAATTCAATTAAGGATTCAGGATTCTTAAACACGCGGCTTTTCGATTCAAATCATTTTGAAATCACCAATATCCCAAAATCACACTTCTCAAAATTTTAAACCAACCCTGGTTTTTATCCCCAACAAATTTCCTTTGAAATTTCAAAAACAAACTAGTTCTCTGAACAAATCAATTTGGCAGCAATCCATCACTTAGAAACTCGAAAATGAACATCGATGATGCTGCAGTCATCATCGAAGTTATTTTTCAACGATTGAAGTGAGTTCAATGCTATATCCCTTCTCAAAATCTATTTGAAACAATTTCCTTTCAGAAATACTTCTAAAACAATAATACTATTATTTGTCTTCAAAACACTTCGAAAAACACTTCCAAAATCTCCGGAGTTTTAAATTTTCAAATTTTGACTTAAATTTGATTTTAACTATAATTCATTTGCATAATTTATGCTCATACAAATTTTCCTTTTGATTATACAAGTCATTCCAATTTTTATAATCTTATTTTTTTAAAATATTATCATCCAATCATCCAAGTTATATAACAACTTAAGGAAATATTTCTTTTATATCAAAATATATTTTGGGTAAAATTATATCATTCACCCACATTTAAAACAATACTGTGTCAATTTATCATGTTAGGTGTTTATAAACTCTTCTCGAATAGCGGCCAACTTACCCGACCAGAATTCATATTCCACCCAACCAATAAGTCAACACAATATTAAAACAATTTATATTCACTAACAAATACGTGCTCATATCTATTAATACGCTCAAACTCGTTCGAGAGCACTACAGACTCTATTTTCAATGAGTAATCCCCACCAGAGCCAAGGTTATAACCAACCTATGCTCTGATACCAACTATAATGACCCGTAGTTCCGTACCCCTAGAGTCGACACTATTCTCCTTCAATCAACTCAAGATGTATGGAAATACGAACCGTGAGAGTACATCATCAGAGTTCAACAACATCAATAACATACAACTGGACAGTCATATAAACTTATCCTCAAAATTGAATATACAGCGGAACAATAATCAAGTACGGAAGTACATTTCGCCATCCAGCTCGTCTCATGAGCTTCACAGTATCATATCATGTATTCTATAATACTCGGTCTGACCCGACCATTATAGTTAAATAACACCCGAGTCAGTTAGGAATACCAGCGTGAGAAAACCACACTCAATTTGATTATTAAAGTTTCAAAATCCTTTTGAAAGCAAAAGCATCTCGTAAGACCACGCCACAAATAAGCATGTCGGGTTTTTACCTTACGATAGCCAAAACACTTTTTATCAAATCCGTCTGATATTATAATAATGTCTATAGAAAGTAAAATAGAATCTAGCTGAAATGCTTGCATCTCACGTTTCAGCAATAGTTGGGCACAATCATAACCATACAGGCGCGTAGAGAGAATGGATTTTCAACTAATGACTAGGCACTGGAGTACCACCTATGATACTACGTGGTCTAGATCACCTACCGAGGATTACTCCCAATCCCCTGCAACATAAGACCGGGACCACCCCTTACTGGATAATCTTGAGTAAGATCACCCCATGGTTGGGATCAGCAACCGCACCACTAAGCCGAATAAAAAGGACATCTAGACAGGGATGACCTCACCCTAATGGGCGCTACCCACCTAGCCTTGCTGCATAACCCCTGATTTTCAGTCATTCCCAGTTGATGAGGCTCGAGGCTAAGCGTTACCTTTTTGAAACGTTTCACTTAAAATGCTCATCGTCCACCTGACGATGTTCCGAAAGCATTCATCCATACAAGTCCGTCTTGGGTTCGAACGGAACCGAATGCACTACTCCCACTACATCCATTTTGGAATCATCCTCAGGATTAGTAGCGACTAGCCCTTGCCCTTCATTTCTCCATCTTCGAATCTAAACTCATCTTCCTTACGAAAACGTACAAACCAGATCGAAGTGGTTTTTGAGAAATAAATCCTGATCCCGGTCTCATCGAAACGATTAGCGCATTGGCCAATATTGATAGTAGGTAATTTAACTATCAATTGACAGTCACAAACAACCATCAACCATAAATGATTTCACCAAATTATTTATTAACCTCAAAATATCTTCGCAAGGTATATTTCCTTTTTCAACCTTTTTTGAAACAGTTTTTCAAACCACATTTTCTCTTGGAATGAATTCCAAAATATCCATTTCCACTAAAAGCACCAAGTACAAGCTTTAGATTTTTAAAATAATTTAAAAACTCTTTATTATAAAATACACTTTAAGTCATTTAAGTTAAAACTATTTTAATACTTATTCAAAAATATGTACTTTAAGAATATTTAAAATAAAGCTTCTTGAAATATAAAACTAAATTTTTATTTTTTTTCTTAAAAGTAATACCAAGTCACTTTAAAAAAATTACTACAATAATAGATTTGAAAAATACTTACTTTAGAATTTAAACATTTAGAAATAATAAATTTTCTAAAACCTGCTTTTTAAAACAACTTTAAAGCTTTTAACTTATATTTAAAAATTTACTTTGAAAACGTACTTGGCTATCCAGGAAAATATACTTCTCTTCACATCTTTTAAAAATAAATCACTATTTATTTTTAAATAAATTTTCCCATTCCTTTAATAAATTCCCACCGTTAATTTATTCTTCCAAACATCCACTGATATATTACTTCGTTTTTATAAACCCAGTTTATAAATTTCATAGTCACATTCTCCTTTAACAATTTCAAACACTTAAATCAATTTCCAAATTGATTTTCAATTTACTCCATTTTGAAATAAATTCTTTTACTTACTCATTTTTTTCAAAATCCATTAACTTCAGATTTTATTTCTTCGTTTTGATTTTAAATCTTTTAACTAAAACATACCAATTTCAGATTTTCCAAATTTCTTCTTTATTCTTTTAAATAAATTTTAAACTTTAAACTTTAAAGTAAATTCTTTCATTCCTTTGAACAACATCACTTAATTTTTAAAATTCATTATTTTCCCTTTTTATTCAAATCCTCTTTCCCATACTTGGAATCTATTTATTAGAATTTTAAAATCACCTTTTATTCTTTTCTAGTTCATTCTTCAATTTATTCAATTCTCTATAATTATTTAACCTAAAAATTCCCTCTTTTATTTTCTTTTCAAAAATCCAATTCTATAAATTTTGATAACTCAGTGTACCGAAATATATATTCAAGCAAACCATGGCATTCAATATTCCAATTATCAATTTAATTCATCGTAGAATATCAAATATTCATAATACAGAATATTAAACAATTAAATAATTTTGAGGAATCCAGTTGGATCCCTCCAACATGTTTTCCTGCATCCACAGATATTAGCACAATACCAATTCCACTTCAAGGTGGAATATCGCGGTATACGGGATTAATATAATATCATCCGCTATTATGCGGCGCATAGGGTCTCATCCGCTATATAATGCGGGAAATCAATCACTCCAATATATACTATATACTACTATATATAATATAGCACACAAAATCAATTCAATCATTCAACCAATTATTTAAATTTAACAATTTAAATTTAAATAAAACCCAGATGAGCGAGATTAACTCACCTTAGACTTTTAATTTGCAGATCCGATCCAAACCGGGTTGCCTCTTTACAATTTTTGACCTTGCAAAACATTTTACGGTTTATTAACACTTTAAATCATCTAACAATCAATTGGCATTTAATAATTTAATTTAAAAAAAATTCTCCTTTAATAAATTATTTTTAATGACTAAAATAATCAAATGAACAGGTTAAACAAATTAATTACCTTAATACTTTGTTTTTAAAATTAGTAAATTTAAAATGTATATGTATGTGTATTAATTTTATTTATTCTTTACTGTGTAAGTATAAACCTTAAATTTGAAAATAAATAGTTTTATGTATCTTGCTTTAAGAATAAATTCTGCAATATATATTTCTGTCCTACATATCTATACATATACATATACATATACATATACATATATATATATATATATATATATGAAAGATGAAAATCAATACCTGACAACACATTCCTAAGCTGACCACAACTCTGACAAACCCCCGTTAAATCTGGCATCCCTTCCTGGCCTCCACCTGAACACTATAATCTGTCGCATACAGATCTTATGCTCCTTGTTATAGTTCACCTTCAACATGCGCACGTAGGGGTTATCGCCAAGACATGATTCACAGATAATGGGAAAATGTAAATGTTCCCAGCCGTTTGATTTTGCATCTCATGCTTGCCACTTGTTCCCTCAACTATCACCAGAGCAACGACTCACCACCACAAACTAGCGGAACCGCCCACCCTCCTCGCGAACTCCACTATCTAGCACGAAACCCTGGCCACACTCTTCCCATTGCGACGACGTCGTGCTATCATTTCGGCCCCTCCCTCTTTCTTTGCTCTCGGTCGACTCTGGTCGCATGCGATGATTGATTCGCGTATTCCAGATGTTATTATTTTGTTTTGCAGAAACGAATTGATTCGGGAATTTGAATTTGGGGAAAGAGATAGCCATATATGATTTTAGGTAAAATGAATTGATTTGATTCACATGCCACTTACTTGTTGAACGAAAACCCCTTGTTTTGTTTACGAAATTGAATTGGTTTCCCCCATTTTATTTCTTTATGAAGAGAAGATCGACTGCTTCTTTCTCTTCTTTTTTATTTATTTATTCATTTTTTGGTTTCGATCTGAGTTCAAACCTGGGAAGCGAAGTGTGGAAGGAACAGACAAATTAAAAATAAATGTGAAGCGTGAGATTGAAGATAAGGGTAGCGTGTTTTGAATGTTTTGCGTGTTGGGATAAATTTGCTACGGTAATTTTAAGTAAAAGGAAAGTAGCTGATGTAAAATGAAATTTGACCAGTCAAAATTAGGTTATATTTAGATTAAATTTTTCGATATAGATTTAAGCGCGTTTATCTACCGTACGGCCAAACGATCACTCCAAACACTACAAAAATTAAAACCCAATAATAATGTAATATTATGATCCAATGGAACTTGTTTCGTCGAATTCAAAGACTATGTCGCGAAAGGCTATTTTTAAATTCAATTTAAACGATATATTTTCAAAACTGAACAAAACACTTCCAAATTCAATTTTAACACTTTTACTATCTTCAGTACTATCAATACAAATTTTACAAGCCTTTAAAATAATTTTAACAAGTTCGAAACTCCAGATTTTATATTTTACCCAATTCCTATTTATTAAATTAAATAGTTATATCATTCAACAAACCACTATATTAAATTCTGAATCTATTTTATTGAATAAAAACCAAACTTTTCATATTCAGAATCAATTAAAATCCAAATTATACATTTGGACCCATTTGAATATTCCAAACTCAACGTTGAAAAATCCGGGTCGTTACAAATTTCGATTTTGTTTTGAAAATGTAAAGTACCCTAATAAGTTCATTTATTTAAACAAAAGAACATTAAATATAGGATTAAAAATATTCACTTTTACATGCACATCATAGGCATCTGTGTTGAACTTAGTCAATGCTGCATTAGTTCCATGCAAAACTTCCTTTCATCCACACCACATTCCATCACATTGTAATTCATTAGCATCATATCCCATCGACAAGGAAAAAGAAGAACATTGCCTTTGGTCGAAGTCGCTTAGGTCACGCACTACCCATTGTGGAAGTCTTACGACACCGCATGTGATCGAAGTTGTTAAAAGAATGATAGTATGTTCATTAAGACGTCATTGTTCATTGAAGTCATAGGTACCACTAGCTACTAAACATTGACATCGAGGGTTATCATTGTCGCCGTTGTTTAATGACCATAATGCCGCCAACCATTAATCAAAGAAGGTTACAAGCTATAGGGTCGTCGTCGCCGATATTCATTAGCCATGTCAAGAACCATCATTACATCCAAAAAGGTTGTAAAGGCTGCTTTTACTAACGTCTTTTTTCGTCAATGTTAGTATGTGGTGGTAATGAAAGTTGATCGACGGAGAAGAGACTATCAATACCAAGTTTAGAAATACCAAGTATCGACTCTATTAAACTAATGCCGAATTTTAGCTATGTGAACACAAGAGTACTGGCTTTGATGTTTGATGACATAGCTAATGTCAAAGCAAATAAATTACCAACTTTGATGTTCAACAATGCAATTAATGCCGAAGCCAATGGATGTCGAAGCTTGCCACTTGCCGAACCATATAAATATAGATCTAGAGGCCTCGTGGAAGGGAACAAATTTTCATTTCTCTCTCTCTCTCTCTCTTCTCTACTTAAATCAAAGCCTTGTAACCATAAATCGAATTAGGGAAAAACCTTATGTAACTGTAATTATATTCGAATTTATGAACAAGGACTTATTGACTTAGACTATGACCTTTTTTTAGATATTATTGTTATATACTTGCATATTTTTGGACTCATCATGATCAAAATCCACATGAACATAATCAATGGGCCTTGAAATATAAACTCCTATATGCATAATTATATGAACCATGAATTTTAAACATAAGGACTGAATCGTGCATAATTGTATGCCCACTATCGTGCATAATGGACTATAGCTTGGACACGTCACTTATCTTCTATATCTCTATCGAGTATATGATATGACATGGGCCTTTTTGGAAAATCCTATTAAAAATCCTAAATGAGCACATATATGTAATAACTTTAAGGACTTCGAGCATATGGGCACTTATAACCTTAGTGGACGTCGAGCATAATGACTCTAATGAACTCTAAGGACTTCGAGCATAATGATTCTAGGATAACAAAAATACTTTCGTATAACTTTCCTCAAGGGCCTATCGCTATCCATTCAATAATGATTCTATCATAAGATTAATCTCAAATGATGAGTTGTTATTGATACACCATTAGGGTGGTATTGATCAATTCATACTTGATCATGTCCCTATAAATGTTCAAATCAAGAGCTAATTCAACATGATTGGCATCTAGAGTGTTATATTATCTTTTGGTTTAACATCTTTGGCGCTAAAAGGAGAACTTGAACCTCTAACTTGTTTAGCTCTCTCTTATCAATTTAGTAAATTTTTGTTTTAGAAAAATGAGATCAAGATGAATTAGTGCTCTAAATGAAGTGGTTACCCAAACAACAACCTTAGAAGAGAATGTAGTTCCCAACTTCAACTTGGAAAGTGTAGAACCAGGATAGCCATCAGCACTAGCACAACCAACCAGCAATGAGGCCAAGATTAAAATCATATATCAATAGGTGTTAGCGATGAAGGGACTTTTGGAAGCAGTACTTGCTCAGAAATCCTCCAAAATTACAAGGCCTGGATGAGGAATTGAAGCTGAATCTCCAAAGAGGGACTTGAACATTTCTTTGCTTAGGAGTAAAAGCAAAGGCAAAATTACCTGAACTCAACAAAATAGAAGAGGCAACCAGTAAGCTAAAGTAAATACCAAGGAAGATTAAAGGAAAAACTTAAGGAATGATTTGAAAGCTCAATTTCTGAAGGGTACAAACCTAAAAGGGGTAACTATTATAAAGATGAGTCTTACTTAAGAGACTTGGCAGAAAAAATGGCGAAAGACATGCACGAGCTCATGGGGAAGAGAACCGTACACAACAGAGTCAATGATAACCCTTAAGAGGCTCCTTTCAAAAATGAAATTATGGCCGTAGATATTCCTTCTCACATTAAGATCCCGTCTATCAGATATAATGGAACAACTGATCTGGGCGAACACCTATTGGCCTTTGAGAGATGGACATATACATGCATTTGGAACTTTGTGTTATAGGCTTTTCCCAACTACTTTTCAGGGGGCGACAGCTAAATGGTGCCATCGGTACCGAGAAAGGACCATATATTCTTGGAAGCAGTTTTCTTATGAGTTCTCAGCACAATTCTATATCTACAGAGATCAAGCTAGTGACTACACTATGGTAGCTAATATCAAACAGAGGCCGGGAAAGATGTTGGGTGACTATCTTAAGAGATTTAATACGGAAGCCCTAGCGAAGAACATGATTGATAGAGATAAGCTAGTAGCGGTTCATTATGGACCGATCAAACGAACCCCATTCTGGAGGGAGCTCTACATCCATGAGTACAGAGACTTACAAGAATTTATTTCTAAACTGTTAACTTTATTCGCATGGATGAAATGTATCATGCTAGAGGGAAAGCCTAAGGTAAGAAGTAAATAGGAAAGATTAACAACAATCGCAACCATAAGAAGCCAAGATGGGAAGAAGATCGAATTCTAACCACGTCTCATATATATGCCATAATGAAAGAAAAAGATGACTGCCCTACCTCTTACAAAGCAAAAACTGATCATAAGCCAAAGAGAGGAGGAGATTACCGCACTTATCAAAAATCAAACGGACACCAAACGGATGAATGCCGAGTATTGGCAGGCATAATCCAGCATATGATCCGCCCTGGACAACTAAAAGAGTTCATTAAAGATGATCAGAAGGCAATTCTTTCTGAAAACAACAACAAAAGGATGTTAAGAAATGTTGCAAATATGGTAGAAGATGATATTCAGCCTAAATTCATTCAACCTTTGAATCAAAGTAATGTGATCCACGAAGGCCCACACTTGCATGGGAATAGCAAAGGAGCAAGAATTCGATATGTTAGGAAAGCAAGGGAGGAAATATTATCTATCCATGATTCTTAGTCGTTGATCCATAACTTCATTCTGCCCCCTATTCCAATGGTGGGCTTCTGGTTCCGGCTCCTAATGTCATTTTGCATTTCGATTTTCCACCTTGACTCAAAGATTAACCGTTTCCAAATATGAATGCTCATCCTAGATCCAAATCGATCGTGCCCCCAAGCTATGAAGCATTATTTCAGTTTTCTTTGCTCTATCTCCAGATGCTCCAACATTAGCTATGACGACCTACAAATCCATACTCTTTGAGTTGACAATAAACCACACATGTCCGACCCACAAAGCATAGACTAACGGAAAGTCAAGAGAAAGAAAAGAAGAGAGAAGAAGAGAAGAGAAGAGAAGAAAGAGAGAAGATAGAACCAAACAGAACAATACAGAATCTCACACCGCAGCGGAAAACATATAATATTGTATCAATGATCTTTACAAAATAAAAGCTAGGTATATATACATTAATCAGAGTACAACAATCAATCACAAATTATCAGCCTAGCCGGTTATAATAACCTGTCCTCACAATTGCCGATAATATAAACAACTAAGCATAGCAGATAATCAATAATCAAAACAGATACGTGTATACGAAAATGAAGATCTCTAGCTCTTCTGCTGAAGCTCCAAAAGCACCAATCTAAACCTGTAAATATACTCGGTCTGATCCAAGCACTGAAAGGGAAGAACGTCCGGATCAGTCTGGTAAACCAGTGTGAGAAACAGACTCGATTGAATTTATGAAATTACCAAACTTTTCCTTTATCAAAACAAAAGTATCTCGTAGGACAATTCTACACATAAACATGGATATGCTTTTACCTTACGACAACTAAAACATTTCATCTCAAATCATATGATATTACACTAGTGTCTAGTACACAAATAATATTAATCATAGCCGAAATTGTTACATTGATCAAATTCCAGCATATAACCAAAAATGGATAATACAATCATAATGACAGGTACGTAGTGGAGTTAGGATTTCCATACAAATGACCAGGTAAAGGGACTACCTTCTGAATGGGTACACCTCTAGATGGATGTCCGAAGGCACAGAACATCTTCCCTCTACCAACACAATACTGACCCACCTCTATAACTAAATGGTACCGAATATATCATCCTTTGGTCGTTACCGACCCTTACCGAGGGCCCTTAAAGCATACAAATCACAATAATCAGATACACGATGTCATAGCATGTAAAGATATATCTAGAAGAGGATGATCGTACCCTACTTGGGAGCAACCCACTTAGCCTTGCCACAACTAACCATGTTTTGGTCATTTTCGATTGATGAGGCCTGAGGTAATGATTACCTTTCACAAATCACAATCACATCACTTTGAATGCCACACGGCTATTTCCGTTGACTACTAATTGTCTTCCACAAAAATTCAACCCCTAAGCTCATACGTCTCAAGGAGGGTGTTAAGCTAGGAGAAATTGCCTTCTCCACCACCACTTATGTACGTTTGTAAAAACCAATGTACGTAATCTTTAGAAATGCAATGTCAGACAAACATTCATACAAGTTGTCCAGGAACAGGACAAACCGTAGGTACTTTCCTACCACATCCTGATGGGAAATCCTTTGGACTAGTAGCGAATAGTCCCTGCATTGGATATTTCATAATTTAGAGACCACTGCTACTATATGTATATTGGGATTTTAACCCTAAACGATCAACAAGCAGTCCCCCACTATGAAAATCCGGAACATCAATATCATCATAAGAAACCTGCACAATCGTTACATATACGTTGGTCCGATGTGGTTTTCGGATAAACCAATCTTGGTCTCTTCGCACCAACAACACAAAAAGCGTTTCTTAACCTCACACAGAAACTAAGTCTCATAGACTTATCACGTCCCTAACTTTCAACTTGCTATCCTTCGGGCCAAGAACGAAGCTCGATAGATTGGAGTAATACTCCGCACTATATGAATCAACATCCTCAACACAAAGGATAATCAAGCCTACACAGAAAGCTACGTACTAAGTGTACGAATAAACAGTTCCCACATCAAGTCAAGGAACTAAAATGGCCAAATTTGATAGCCGGTTATTTAACAATCAATGCAAACAAACAAATATTTAGCACCATAAGCAATCACTAGGCCCTTTTAATTAATCTTATATTAATTAAACCATTTGCCAAATATTCACTTTAAATTATCTTCAAAAAGATATATTTCCAAAACATTTCAACGTTTCAACATTGGAAAACATTTCCATATACTTATTTAATAATAAGTAATTCACAATTCACTTTATTTTCAACACTTAGAAAGTATTCCATATACTTAAATCACGATTAAATATATATTTAATTCTTTAAGGAAAATATTCTCTTTAAACACATTTATCTGGGTCAAAACGAATGTTGCATAAAACATCGTTACGACAACACAAAATCACTATTATAGGGATTCAAAAATAAGATAGATATATAAATCACATATACTATACAATACATCTCCTTTTGAAAATCATTTATTATAACAATAGTGTTATAGTCCATCATTTCCTTGTTTCCTAAAAACGTCTATTTCAACAATGAATGTTGAAATCTATGTATTCGATACTTAACACATTTTAAAACATCTTTAAACCATTTAACTCTGTTTAAAATATCACCTTCAAAAAAAAATATTTATTTTATTTAATATATTTTTCACTGCCCAAAATCATGAATATAGTCCATTTACCACATCCAATATTTCTATACATTTTATTAAAGAATTATCCACTCTCCAAAATCGTGCATATAATGCCTTTACCAAATTCATCACTACTATAAATTTAATTAAGGGATTATCCACTATCCAAAATTGTGGATGTATCTCCTTTACCAAATTCATTACTTTTACATGTTTTATTAAAGGATTATTCACTGTCCAAAATTGTGGATATAATTCCAACCAAATACATTGCTTTTACGCATTTAATTTAAAAGATCATCCACTGTCCAAAATCGTGGATATAATACCTTTAATAAACTTCCATATTTTAGCTTATCAAATTCAATTGATTTTGGATTTATAAGACAATGTTTATAAATTCATATGTGTTATTTTGTAAAAACTTCCATTTATAAAATCCCTTAATTAACCGATACCATTTATCCCTTATTTATATGCCAAAATCCAAATTATAAGTTAATTCACTTATAAATCATTTATTTACAAATTCATTTATAACTTCACAAATTATAAATACTATTCACTTAGAAGGTTCACTTACAACTTCATTTTAACATTTATAAACTCCTTTATAATCCAATTATTTTGATTTATAAAATATCGATTTTATAAATCTTATATACATACCATTTATAATAATTCAAAAATCTTGATTTATGTAAACTTATTCTTTAAACAATTTAAAAATCATTATTAAAAATTATATAACACAAAAAAACATACTTAACTATATTTCACAAAAATCATAATTTTTATAACATAAAAATTATAAATTTAATTTATTTAAAATAAATCCATTTACTTTAACAATTAAATTATATATAAAACATCAATTTTAAAAATCACTTGAAATTCCTTTTATTAAATTGAAACAACACTTCAACATTTTAAAATTCCAAAAATTGGCCCAATGCTGCAATAGCACTAAATACATCAATCACGACATCAAAAACATCATATAACACACGATAACAACATATATCACAATATCTGTAAATAAATCAACAGTGGCGAGGATTCCAATTGGATCCCTCCAACCTGTCACCTGCAAAAATATATGTATTAGAATATGTGTACAATGTCCGCTTCAAGGCAAAAGCGCGTACAAAGGGTCATCCGCTCATACATGGGAACATATATGGTCTTATCTGCTCCAATAGGCAGGAATATATCCAAGTACCAATCAATATATAGATAATATATCATACATCATCCAAATAATCATCATAAATAATATTTATTCTCACTTATATAAAAATATCAGTGAGTGAAATAGAGTGAGTTGGACTCAATTTCGTTTTAATAGCAGTTGCAGTGTTTTATTCCGAATAAAATTAAACAGTCGTTTATTTTATCCAAAATTCACGCTAGCTCCAATCAACTCCAAACTAGCTCTAAAATATAGTGCTCGTCAATACGGACCCTACGCAATTCATTTTTAGCGAAACAGATCTCGTATGAAAAAGTTACGCATTTTTAAAGTTTGTACAAATTTATATAATATAAATTTACACATTTATTTTTTTATTTTAAACCCTCGCTTTCAATCTGGCCATCGATTTCTTACTTCTCCACATTAGGCCGATCGTCCTTTTCTTCCTAGGTTATGTTCACACATGCAAAACCCATCCACCTCGATTGCTTCCCTCGATTTTCGACCCTTCTCCGATCATCTACACATCGATCAAGAACCACCACCCCAAAGCTCAATGCGAGCACCACCGTTGGCCAAAATATCGAGGAACTCGACTACCCCTATTGCGTGCAATTTTCTTATGAATGGCGTGACTTCACACGCAATTTCCCATCGATCCACTCAGTAAAAATCCATCACCACCGTTGAAAACAAAGCTCTTATCATCCTCTTCATTTTTCATTTAGGAAAATTTTCGTATAAATGCATAGATTTGAAGATAATCGAAGGAGATGATCAAAAATTACTGGCCAGCAAAATAAAAATGGCGGCTTGCCCTAGCCTTGTTAGGGTTTAGTGAAAATAGAAGAAATAAGTCCTTTTACATTAAATTTCGCGCACTATTCATCCGAACTTTCTTCAAACTTGAAATGAAGTGTGTCATCCAGCGTTTATAATATTTTACCCCTATTACGAACACAACGGAATATATATCGGGAGCCAATTCGATCGTATTTGGAAGATTGGTTTTTGAGTCAAATTATTTAAATTTAAAATTTACTTTAAACAAATTTCTACGCATATTATCTTGCCTCGGACAAACCGTAAATCCGATTGACACGAAATTTGAAATCTTACAAATAATATAACATTATGGATCCAATGAAACTAGTTTCGTCGAAATCCGAGACTGTTTGAAAAATGGCTATTTTTACTCGTCAAATAAATATTAAAATATTCAATTTCTGTAAATTAACCTTTAGTTCAATTTTAAAAGTCCTCTAACATTATTCTAATTCGTAGAATTTAATACAACTTTATAAATCATTTTTATTCACATTAAATTCAATTTCTAATTATTTCAACAATTTCAAATATTAAATTAACAATTAAATTATCCAATTAAATCACTATATTCAAAATATTATTTATTCAGCTTATAAAATTAACTTCTGAATATTTAAAATCAATTAAATATCCGAATTTCAAATGACTGAAATTCTGGGTCGTTACATTCTCCCCTACTTAAAAGAATTTCGTCCTCAAAATTATAAAGTAAGAAAAAGTCACAAAATCCTTTAACTTTTCAAAAGTAAATATTTCAATTTTGATTTCAAATTCATTTAAACATTTTTACTTTTCCAAAAAAATCCATTAGTTAAACTCTTTTAAAAACTTTTCTAAGTTTTCAAATCCATATATAGTTATCTTTTCAAAACCAACTATTATCGTTTAACTTTCAAATTAAAAATCAAAATTTTAGTTATCAAATTTTTTTCGAAATTCCCAAAATTTTCTAACATCATGAATTTTCAAAAAAATTCACCAGCATCTCCATTGCGCGGTTCGATCATAATAGGATCACAATATATATATATATATATATATATATATCACAAATATACATCTCATCTTCGAGGATCAGACATTCTGTTAGGGAAAAAGTGTAAAAGTACGTTATGTAATCCAAGATATGTACCTTATATATTATTAGCGAGCATATATGGCTAAAATAGCACGAAAGCGAGCTCCAAATGCGAAGCATAAGCTATCCGCACCTACTAAATACTCAACAACAAATGAGAAACATGTATATGTGAATATAATATCAATATACAACATATACCAATACAACTACTATATATGCCAATATAGAAAATGCAACAAAAGGCAAAAAATCCAACTACCAAGCAACTATCATCCAACAACTATCCAAACAATCCATAACCAAATCAATATACATTCACTTCTCATTAATATTCATTGAATTGGTTTTCCAGATTTATCCACATTTGATTCATTAACATTGGATTTCTCTAACATTTATTTATTCAAATTCATTTAGTTTACATTCACTAATTCACATTCAAGTTAGTTTACTTTCAAATCAAATCAAATTCAATTCTATTTAGATTCACTTCACTTCCAATTTGAATTTAATTATTTAGCTTTCAATTTGATTAATTCAATTTCATTAACACTTAATGAATTTCTATATAACATGCATCTAACAACTAATGTATATCCACATTACCAAATTAATTTACTATACATTCATTCAGTTATTCAATTCCCAATTTCATTAGCTCTTAATGAATTAACACTTACATCTATTATTCCATATCAATTCATTTACATTTGATTGATTAATATTCAATTCACATTGGATTCAAGTATTCACTATACTCACAACTTCTTAGTTTTATTCAAATTCCTGACATCAACATTTCCAATCCATTAGTTCAATTCAATTCATTCGTTAATTCAATTGCTAATTCATTTTACAAATAAAGTTGAATTTCGTTATATAACTCAAATTCATATTCATCATTTCACTTTATTAACTGCTTATTATTCAACTCTACTTTGCATATTCATTTTATTTATCAAAATCAACTTGATTCAACATTACTAAAGCTAAACTTCATTTCATCTTCACTTATATTTACTTTCATTATAAAAATTAAGTTCATCTCTAATTTAATTGAAATTATATTTTATTCAACTTTTACTTAAGTCAAATTAATATCACTATTCTAATTCAAATTTTGTTTTGCTTAACAAAATTGTTTGACCATTTTAACAATTCGTTTTACTTACCTTTTCTCATTCTTTAAGTTGTACAACTTATTTAAACTCCGAATTTGTATTATACAATCACTTACTATCTTAAGTTTAAATTCCATTTCAATAGCTTATCTAAATCTAGTTTAAATCTGATTCCAATTATTAACTTTCCTTTCATTAAATTTCACATCATATATTTATCATGCTAACTCAAATTTATTTCAACTTTACCAAAGTTAAACTTCTTTTCATATTTTAAGGCCAAAACTCGTTTTATTTATAGCTATTAATTTCATCTTGGATTTTAAATTCAAGTTTGTTTATCAAAATAAAACTACAATTTCAATTTACTATTGGTAGCAAATCAATCACACAGAAACTCAAAAATGATACTGATGATGCAGCAGTCACTACCCTTATTATTTCCAACAACAATGGCAAATTCAGTGCTTTATATTCTTTAAAAATCCTTTTTATATTTATAAATCACATTTATAAATTCTCTTTACTTATATAATTTCACTATTTTACTTCACTTATATAAGATTCATTCCAAATTCATTTATCTTATTTAGATTTTTAATAATATAACCTCTTTACTTTGAAAAATAACTTCTAAAATCAACAGGATTCGAATTTTCAAATTCTTAGTTTAAATTCATTTTTTTATAACTCATATTCATACATATATTCATATAATTTCATTTCATATATATAAAATTATTTCACAATTGCAAATCATATTAATTATAATCTCATACTTTATAATTCATTTGCTTATATAATTTCATTATTTTACAATTATTGTTTCCATTAAGATTATCCAACCAACTTTTTTATTAACTCGTATATATTTACATTTTCAAACAACCAAACAATCAATTTGTATACACTTTAATAATTTCTGAAAAATTGTTTCTTTATATATAAAATATAATTGAGGTAAAATTATTTCATTTACCCAATTTAGAATAATACTATGTCGACTTGTCTCGTTTAAGTGTTTAGAAATCCCTATCGATAACATGGCGTCCCACATACCGACCAGAATTCACAAACAGCTCAACGGCTAAGCAAACACAGTATAAAACATTTTTATAATAACTAACAAATACGTGCTAATATAAACAAATAAGCACAGCGAATAATCAATAATCAATACGTGTATACGAAAATGAAGATCTCCGGCTCTCCTGCTGAAGCTCCAAAATCACCAATCTATACCTGTAAATATACTCGGTCTGACCCGAGCATTGAAAGGGAAGAACGCTTGGATCAGTCTGGTAAACCAGCATGAGAAACACACTCAACTGAATTTATGAAATTACCAAACTTTTCCTTTATCAAAACAAAAGTATCTCGTAAGACAAGTCCACACATAAACACGGACATGTTTTTACCGTACGATAACTAAACTATTTCATATCAAATCATCTGATATTATACTAGTGTCTAGTACACAAATAATATTGATCATAGCCGAAATTGTTACATTGATTAAATTCCAACATATAGCCCAAAATGGGTAATACAATCAAAATGGCTGCTACATAGTGGAGTTTGGATTTCCATATAAATGACCAGATGAAGGGACTACCTTCCGAATGGGTACACCTTTGATGGATGCCCCAAGGCACGGAACATCTGCCCTCTACCAACACAAGACTGTCCCACCTCTATAACTAGATGGTACCGAATATGTCATCCTACGGTCGTTACCGACCTTTAACGAGGGCCCTCAAAGCATTCAAAGCACAATAATCAGATACATGACGTCATAGCGTGTAAAGATATATCTACAAGAGGATGATTATTCCCTACTTGGAAGCGACCCACTTAGCCTTGCCGCATCTAACCATGTTTTGGTCATTTCCGGTTGATGAGGCCCGAGGTAACGATTACCTTTCACAAATCACAACCACATCACTTTGAATGCTACACGACGATTTCCGTTGACTACTAATTGCCTTCGACAAAAATATAACTCTTAAGCTTATACGTCTCAAGGAGGGTGTTAAGCTAAGAGAAGTTGCCTTCTCCGCCACTACTGATGTACGTTTGTAAAAACTAATGTACATAATCTTTAGAAATGCAATGTCAGACAAACATCCATACAAGTTGTCCAGGAACAGGACAAACCGAAGGTACGGTCCTACCACATCCTGTCGGGAAATCCCTACGATTAGTAACAAATTGTCCTTGCATTGGATATTTCATAATGAAGAGAACACCGCTACTATATGTATATTGGGATTTGGATCCCAAATGATCAACAAGCAGTCCCCCATTATGAAAATCCGAAATATCAATATCATCACAAGCAACCTGCACAATCATTGCATATACGTTGGTCCGAAGTGGTTTTCGATAAACCAATCTCGGTCTCTTCACACTAATAACACAAAAAACATTTCTCTGCCTCACACAGAAACTAAGTCTCATAGACTTATCACGTCTCCAACTTTCAACTTGCTATCCTTCGGGCCAAGAGGAAGCTCGATAGATTGGAGTTATACTCTACACTATACGAATCAATATCCTCAACACAAAGGATAATCAAGCCTACACAGAAGGCTACGTATTAAGTGTATGACTAAATAATTCACACATCAAGTCAACGAACTAAAATGGCTAAATTTGATAGTCAGTTATTTTACTATCAAAGCATACAAACAAATATTTAGCATCATAAGCAATCACTGGGCCCTTTTAATTAATCTTATACTAATTAAACCATTTTCCAAATATTTACTTCAAATTATCTTTAAAAAGATATATTTTCAAACCATTTCAACATTGGAAAACATTTCCATATACTTATTTAATAATAAGTAATTCACAATTCACTCTATTTTCAACACTTAGAAAATATTCCATATACTTAAATCATGATTAAGTATATATTTTATTCTTTAAGGAAAACATTTTCTTTAAACACTTTTATTTGGGTCAAAATGAATGTTGCATAAAACATCGTTACGACAACCCAAAATTAGTAGCATAGGGATTCAAAAATAAGATAGATATATAAATCCCATATACTATATAAAACATCTCCTTTCTAAAATCATTTACTATAACAATATTGTTATAGTCCATCATTTCCTTATTTTTCGAAAACCTCTATTTCAACAATGAATGTTGAAATCTATGTATTTGATACTTAACACATTTTAAAACATCTTTAAACCATTTAACTCCGTTTAAAATATCACCTTCAAAAAAATATCCATTTTGTTTAATATATTATTCACTGTCAAAAATCGTGAATATAATCCATTTACCTAATCCAATATTTCTACACATTTTATTAAATAATTATCCACTCTCCAAAATCGTGGATATAATGCCTTTACCAAATTCATCACTATTGCAAATTTAATTAAAGGGTTATCCACTGTCCAAAATCGTGGAATATCTCCTTTACCAAATTCATTACTTTTACATGTTTTATTAAAGGATTATCCACTGTCCAAAATTATGGATATAATTCCAGCCAAATATATTGCTTTTACACATTTAATTTAAAGGATTATCCACGATCCAAAATTATGGATATAATACCTTTAATAAACTTCCATATTTTAACTTACTAAATTCAATTGATTTTGGATTTATAAGACAATGTTTATAAATTCAAATGTATTATTTTGTAAAAACTTCCATTTATAAAATCTCTTAATTAACCGATTTCATTTATCCTTTATTTATGTGCCAAAATCCAAATTATAAGTTAATTAACTTATAAATCATTTATTTACAAATTTATTCATTTATAACTTCACAAATTATAAATCTTATTCACTTATAAGGTTCACTTACAACTTCATTTTAACATTTATAAAACTCTTTTATAATGTCATTATTTTGATTTATAAAATATCCATTTTATAAATCTTATATATATACCATTTATAATAATTCATAAATCTCGATTTAAATAAACTTATTCTTTTAATAATTTAAAAATTGTTATTAAAACTTATATAACTCAAAAAGTCATACTTAAGTATATTTCACAAAAATCATAATTTTTATAACCTAAAATTTATACTTTAATTTATTTAAAATAAATCCATTTACTTTAACAATTCAATTATATATAAAACATCTATTTTAAAAATCACTTGAGATTACTTTTTTAAATTGAAATCATCACTTTAACATTTTAAAATTCCAAAAATAGGCCCAATGCTGCAACAGCACTAAATACATCAATCACGGCATCCAAAACATCATGTATCATACGATAACAGCATATCTCATAATATTTGTAAATAAATCAAAAGTGGTGAGGAATCCAGTTAGATCCTTCCAACCTGTCACTTGCAACAGATATACACGAATATGTGTCCAATGTCGGTTTCGAGGCAGACGCGCGTACAAAGGGTCATCCGCTCATACACGGGAACGTATAAGGTCTCATCTGCTCCAATAGGCAGGAATGTATCCAAATACCAATCAATATATAGCTAATACATCATATATCATCCAAACAATCATCAATCATCATAAATAATATTTATTCTCACATATATAAAAATATTAGTGAGTCGGAAAGAGTGAGTTGCACTCACTTTAGTTCCAATAGCAGTTGCAGCGTTTTATTCCGAATAAAATTAAACAACCGTTTAATTTTATCCAAAATTCACACTAGATCCAATCAACTTCAAACTAGCTTTAAAATGTAGTGCTCATCAATACGGATCCATCGCAACCCGTTTCGTGCGAAACAGACCTCGTATGAAAAAGTTACGCATTTTTAAACTTTGTACGAATTTATATAGTATAAATTTACACATTTTTTTATTTATTTTAAACCTCACTTTCAATCTGGCCGTCGATTTTCTTGCTTCTTCACATCTGGCCGATCATGCTTTTCTTCCCAGGTTATGTTCACGCATGCAAAACCCATCCACGTCGATTACTTCCCTCGATTTTCGGCCCTTCTTCGATCATCTAAACATCGATCAAGAACCACCACTCCAAAGCCCAATGCAAGCACCACCCTCGGCCATAATATCGGGGAGCTCGGCTGCCCCTATAGCGTGCAATTTCCTTATGAATGGCGTGGTTTCACACACAATTTTCCATCGATCCACTCAATAAAAATCGATCACCACTATTGAAAACAAAGCTCTCATCGTCCTCTTCATTTTTCATTTATTTCGTATAAATGCATAGATTTGAAGATAATCAACGAAGATGATCGAAAATCTCTGTCCATCGAAATAAAAATGGCGGCTTGCCCTAGCCTTTGTTAGGGTTTAGTGAAAATAGATGAAATAAGGTCCTTTTATACAAAATTTCAAGCACTATTCATCTGAATTTTCTCCGAACTCGAAACGAAGTATGCCACATGGCATTTTTAATGTTTTACCCCTATTTCGAACACAATGGAATATATACCGGAAGCCAATTCAATCGTATTTGAAAGATAGGTTTTCCAATTGAATTATTTAAATTTAAAATTTACTTTAAACAAATTTCTATGCATTTTAGCTAGTTTCGGAAAAACCATAAATCCAATTGACA
Source organism: Allium cepa (assembly GCA_030765085.1). Taxonomy (NCBI): domain Eukaryota; kingdom Viridiplantae; phylum Streptophyta; class Magnoliopsida; order Asparagales; family Amaryllidaceae; genus Allium; species Allium cepa. The sequence continues at coordinate 320,639,038 of CM060928.1, read as the reverse complement.
CAAAATATAAAATATTACAATAATATAACGTTCCGGATCCAATGAAATTGGTTTCGTCAAAATCCAAGACTTTTTAAAAAATGACTATTTTTACTCATCAATTAAATATTAAAATATTCAATTTCTGCAAACTAACTTTAATTACATTTTAAAAGTCCTCTAACATTATTTTAATTCATATATAATTTAAGAAAACTTTATAAACCATTTTTATTCACATTAAATTCAATTTCCAGTTATTTCAGCAATTTCAAATATTAAGTTAACAATTTAATTATCCAATTAAATTACTATATTCGAAAGATTATTTATTCAGGTTATAAAATTAACTTCTGAATATTTAAAATCAATTAAATATCCAAATTTCAAATGACAGAAATTCTAGGTCGTTACGTTAGCTCCTTATCCTTGGTTCTGAATTTCAGCAACTATAGTTATTCCTTGTTGTCTCATCCTTTGGAAGAACCCTTCTAGCATCTCTTACTGGTTAGCTATTATCTCATCTTACATTTCCTTCGTCATATCTCTATCTCTTCTTTGGTCACGTAGTTGGGCTGATGAGAATTTGAGGACACCACTTGGCTGCCCCATGCTTTGGTTGACTTGCTTCGTTATGGACCTAGTATTAGGCCTCTTTATCTTCTCTAAATCCCAAATTCAAGCTTCAAGTCTTTAGATGTCACTCTTTATTCTTAGTGAAAACATCAAAATGTTAACCCAAGAAGTGAATCAACACCCTAAAATTGGATGAAAGCACGGGATCAGATTAAAAGTAAAAGGCAAAGCAAAAAATAGATAAGAATGCATACAAGTTTTTATAGTGGTTTGACGTAATCTATGGCCTACGGCCACTTTAACCTACTTTGTTGGTTGTGCTCTCTCTGGATTATAATCAGTTAGATTCGATCTAACCACGATCTATTGGATCCCAGATTTACAATGGAGTTAAGAATGTTATTTGGGGAGAATAGAAGTGAAGAAAGTGTAATGGAAGCTCTAAGTCCAAGAGTGTTAAAGGAGATCCAGCGAAAAGAAGATCCTTTTCTGGTAGTTGATAGGTTGATATTTATAGAAGAATTGGGCAGCATAAAATTAGAGGGCCAATAGCAATAATGTCTAAGAGATAGTGGAAAGTCATGCCAAAAGACCCAGGCCGACCAAGTCAAACCCTAAACTCATGCCGAGTTAAGGTCCTTAACTAGGGTTGAGTTTAGGTGCTTAGCCCAATCATGGTGAAACTTTTCTAAGTCCTTCTTTTTCCTTTTCTAAGTGCTTTCGCCAAATTTCAAGTCATTCTGATTCCATCTCGATGTTCTCCTTAACTTTGGATGAGTTAAGGTCCTTAACTCGAGGTTGAGTTTAGGTGCTTGGCCCAATCATGGTGAAACTTTTCCTAGTCCTTCTTTTGCCTTTTCTAAGTGAGACCAAATTTCAAGTTATTCCAATTCTGTCTCGATGTTCTCCTTAGCTCGGGATGAGCTATGGTCCTTAACTTGAGGTTGAGTTTAATTGGTGGGGCCAAACCACTCCAAACATTTTCTAAGTCCTTTTTTGTGTGTTTTCTAAGTGTACGTGTCAAATTTCAAGTCGTTTTGTCTCCATCTCAATCTTGTACGTCCATATCATTGATTTCGCAACATTTTATGTTTGTCAATTTCTAACACTTATAAATGTTACAAACTACCAACGGTAAAAAAGTGTTAGGAAAGTGAAAAAGTGATAGTATAAACTTTGTAACGCATTGGTTTTTATTTACAACACAAATAAGTGTTATAACAGTTGGTAAATATGTAAATAATTCATTAAAACAGGGAGTATCCTGTAATTTTCATATACCATCTACTTTCTCACGCCTGGCTATTCCAGGCCGCCAAAATTTAATTTCATTATTAGGGTTTCAGGCTTCTCTTCTTCGACATGAAATCCATTGGTGGCTTCTCCTCTTCATAGCAACACCGAAGACGATGATGTCATCTCTTCTTCTTCATGCAGGTAGCTCGTGTAATCTAGGGTTTTTCATATGGCGGCGTGTCCATTTTCTCCATGCACGATATCGCCCCTTTAGATTTCAGGCGGCAAATTAGCAGTAACAAAGTTCAATTTTATATTAAGGTTTGATTCTATTAATTTTTGCTTCTTCTTCCTTCTATTTTCTATGAGTAAAAATGATATTTCGTTTAGCTATTTTTTGCTGTAACGTTCCTAGTTGGTTGGTTCTTCTTTGGTTTGCCTCTTTTTTGGTTCTTTATATTAAGGTTTGATTAAGGTAAAATTTTCATTTGCCTCTTCTTTAGGTAAAAATTATTTTTTGTTAATTATATTTAGGCTTTAGGTCGGTAATTAGGTAAAAATGTCGTTTTCCTGAGTGGTGATTTGGAAACTTACTCTGCAACTCGAAGGGCAGCCTAAGTGGTGATTTGAAAAAATATTTTGATTAGTAGATCCGGCCAAGTCAAGGTGGTAGGAAGTGGATCTTGTGATGGTTACGCTTAAGCCAGACGAGATAAGGCCTTTTATGTTTTATAAGATGCGTTGTTTATGCCTTTCTTATTTAACTACAAATTTTTATTTATTCAAAAGAATATTGTTATTCGGTATCATGAATTTAAGGCATAAATCAACTATATAGAATTTAGCATGAAAATATATTTGTTTCTTTTTTGCCAGATGTACCAAATTGTGATAGTTAATGTTATTCTAATCATTTTAGTTTTGATTGGATCTTGTTGCCCTTGATTTTTAATTTGTATTACGACTTCTACTAATTCAAAATTTGTGTCTATAGTATCCAAACATATACGGTTTGATATTTTGCCCAAAATTATATAGTTGTAACTGCACTTGAAAAGAGGAGGCGAGAGGAAGATCCCTCTTCTACAGTACAAAGAACACATTTCTGTCGCTCGGTTTGATTCATCTGCTTATTTTGCCTTTTATAAGCGGTCTGACTAGCAAAGCAAAGTAAGTTGTAGTTGTAACCTTGTTGAAGTGGCAGTTCTTCCATACACATTATTCACAAAGAAGTGAGAGCTTTGATGCTTTATTTGGGTACGTTGTTCACATATAGATCTATTTTACAGTTTGAAAATGATAACTTACAGAATGTTTCGGTACAAAAATAACGAGCTAACAAAATTTAATTTAGAGATACAACAAGTTATTCAGATTTTATTTTTGTAGGAATAACCACATTGCTTATTTGCTTTCTCTGCTCTGCAATTTTTAATTTTGCTTCTGCTATCTTCTAAACTATTAACTACTAGTTTATTTTTGTTTGCAAAAGGAAACCTAAAAAAGTTTGCTAAAAATATATTAACTTGCATATACACCTTTACAGATTTTGATATATCTTGGTATCGAAAAGACCATATTGCTACTGTGGAAATCTAGTACCAACAACTCTAAGAGTAAGTCTTTGCCCAAGTTTTATGACTGAGATACGTAGTACTCACATTTAAGAAAATTTACTGCAATATGCACCATGCATATGTACATCTATATTCTCAGTAAGTATTGCATGAGCTAATTTGAAAGTTGAAGTATTATTAGACTGCACTATCATAAAATCAATATATCATCAGCCTTTTATGTTCCTTAATGTTGTTTAATAGTAAATTAGGATTGATTAAGCTTAATTTGTGTTTAGCTTGACACAATTTTTCTCAAAGCAAAGGTGCTTGTCAAAGTGATGAAGGCCATACTCTTAAATACTAGTTAGTTGCAAACTTTTAGAAGCATGGATTATAGATATGAAAATTCATAATAATCAAATCAACGCTATTAACATGCACATGCTAAAATTATCTAATATGATAACTACTATCTGTATCCAATATTTTAGCACTATAGCAAGTTTTAAATCATATACAAATCTACTAGTACCATAAATTAGAATCAGTGTTACTAATTTATACAATTTTGTTAACTGCTATCGTCTAAATTAACTATAATAAAAAAATTGTAAGTACCGAAATTTATTCAATAAGCAATTGTGATGTTTAAATTAGTATGGTAGTAATAAGTTACCAACGTGCAAATGTTTTCACATGTGTGTATTTTGTATGGTATTAGGTATTGTCAAGTCACAAAAGATACAACAATTATCAGTATAACATGTGTGTATTTTGCAGGTATTGGGCACTTGAAATTTTATTCCAATCTACTGCATATGACTCCTCCAGTTGGTGAGTTTTAACAATTAACTGATCTTATATATTTTATACACAAACAGTACGTATTGACCTATGATAATTATGATTTCTTACTGATGTGTAGATATTCGGGCAATGGTGATATAATGGCCCAGCTTATTACTCTGAGACCACTTTTTCATGGCAAGAGGTATACATTTGAAATCATCTTTCTTTCTTTGTTTTAAATGTCAAGGCAGTGGTCAATATCGTCATTTCCTTCATCTTTTTGGCCCATTAGATTGTAAAATTTCCCAAGATTGTTCTTATAAATTATTCCAAGTATAATTTAGCTGTGTTGGGAACTATATTGGATAGACTCATTTAACCTTTAATTATTATAGGGTTACTGGATGGGTTTGCCTTAAATGTAAATGCAACCCAGTTTTCTTAAGCTGGCAGTGAGTTAAAAGATGAGTAAATCCTATTGAAATATTAATTATTTTAAACACACCTTGATTTTGTTGGTAACATTCAAAGACCACTTAATGATGCAACTTGTTGGTGCAGCTGAACACTATTCTCAGTTGCATTTGCCACTAAACCGAGTAGTTTAGTTGGAAATGCAACTGAACTGGGCACAGTGCTCAATTGTTGCAACTGAGCACTGCTTAGTTCATTTGCAAATGAAACTGAGCACTGCTTAGTTGCAAATGCAACTGAACTGAGCACTACCTAGTTGCATTTGCAATTGGACACAATGCTCAGTTGTTGCAACTTAGCACTGTTCTTAATGTGCTGGGTTGCAATAACTCAGTTGCATAATTTCAACTGAGCATTGTTCCCAGTTGCATTACTGAACACGGTTTGTAATATTAGGTCTCAGCACTTTGTAAAACAAATATTCCTCGGCCATGACACAAATTATTATAGAATTGTTCGTTCCTAGAGTATAATGCAACATGTTTAGCGTGAACACTACTATCAACTTTGCATATTTTGAACGATAATTTATATAAAACCAAGACCCAAGTTTCCAAACACTGATCACTCTACATTAGCCAATCTTTACCATCATGCTTATATAATGCCAGTTTCGCTCTCCATCTTATTGTACTAGCAATCCTATATGTCTAAACATATCCTCTTTTGTTAATCACTGAATTTAAATTTATTATTTCACCGTTTATAATTCTTTACTATAGTTGCATGACATATATTTAGTTTTAGACTTTTAGTCTTACCAAGTTTCAATTTTTTTTTATATTTCTTCATGTTTTTAGTTTGATCAATTTTTATGTCTCAATTTGCACATTTGCAAACATCGTGCATCATATGGTATAACCTCTTGAATTCTTTTATTATTTCATTCAAGATTAACTCAAACAGATATAGAATCAGAACTGACGTATGGCGCAACCCATCTTTACTGAAGACTCGCTAATTTCTTCACATGCAGGTCGTACTTTCATCATGAAATTTTCATTATTATCTTAGATAAACTTTATTATGTGTGTTGAAATATATTAACTATTTGCTGAGTGAAATATACCAATTCTTTTTAGCCATTCAGCGAGTCCTAGTACTATACGATGACGACGACAAAGGATATATAGCGTGTGCATAACATTGAAGGGCTTTGATACTTTTCTTTCAAGGTTTCTTTATTTTCGACAAAGGTTTCTTAAGCTATATTGTTTACATAAATATTTATTAGCAATAGAAGTAACTAATTTTATAAGGTTTAATGATGTCAATCTGAAATGTTAAAATTATCGTTTATATAGTTTCTATTACTCTATCTAATTTATATCATTTTTTTAACCGTTGAGCTCTTTCAACGAGCTATTTGCACTCCATCGAATATTACTTGCTTTTTAATATGAAGTTCTATTTATACTATAATATTTTATGTCTGCAATAAATAATTTTTTATTACAAAATTACACATACACGACTTCAGATAAATATTGATACAAGTTTTGTAGATATTTATATAAATATTATTTGAGTCTATTTATCGTATACTATAATTCAATATAGAAGTTGAGTAAAATCACATGCCTTAGGATGTGAATATACGCACGTCGTGCATGTTTATTTACCCAAGGTGAATATAAGTAAATAAAGATGCACTAGCATGTTATGTCTAACATTTTCTATAATTGCTTTGACTATATAACCTGGTCCATAATTTATGTTCTAGGTAGATGCTAAGATGATTGATTCATTTAGTTATTTTTCTGTAAGCTGTAATATTTCTATTAGAATCAGGCTGTTATTGTTCTTGATGAAACTATTTCGCCTTAGTAGAAATCATTTACTTCTTGCATCTAATGAAATGGGATAACATGACGATGCTGGCAGTGACAACACGCGATATCCATTTTAGTCACAACACATTAAGTCGGTACCCCCAGCTCCTCATAACTTCTTAATAGCACTTAAATGACAATTATAAAAGCATAATACCAAATATTATGTGAAAATAAATTTAAAGGCTGTTATTTTAATAAAAGAGAGCTAAAAGGGAAAGCAAATAACTAATAATGATTAGTTGGATTGCTCCGAACAAAGGAAATAAATTCAAGGGTTGGAGCTTTTTTCTTCTGATTCAAGAGAAGTAAAGTTTAGCTATGGAGCATTCAAGTTTGTCAGATGATTTATTTGGTTTACCTTGTTTACATATTTCTTGATTCCTTTACCATGCCATTTAAACGATGATACGAGCTATAAGTGAAGTTAAGTTGTAAAAATGCTATAAATTTGTTTGATCAGTAACAATCGATTTTCCATTTGACTTTCTTTGATATCATGCTCAAAATCTAATGAAATATGAGTAATATAAGTTCCATTTTTTGATAACTGATGTGCAGGTAGGGTATGAGCGGCTTTGTTGCCTTAGATGCATGCAACCACGAGATCATAATTTCGGAACGACTTGCGTCTACAGAGTTCCTAACATCTCAGGGAAGAAAATGTCATAGAATGTGTCCACTGTGGTTGTTGTGGCTGTGCAAGTGGAGACTGAAGCTTCTTAACTGTGGTTCTTTTTTATTATTTTTTCCTTATGCTACTGATATCTGTAGGAAAACATTGCTAAAAATGTACATTATGATATTATATGTTGTAATAATATCTGAATATATGACATTGTGGTATTTGAAATATGTAAATAATTGTTTATGATATATTATACTACATTTGCATAGCATTTAAACTTTGCATTGAATGTGTATGATGAATTATTTGTGATATGGAAACCATTATTTGCAGAGTGTTTATATTTAAACTATGCATTTAAGTTTGGTGTATATATATACGTGTAACTAAATAATCATTTTCCAACACTTATAAGCGTTACCGTATATTTTTGTACCAACACTTATAAGTGTTACCGTATATTTCTGTACCAACACTTATAAGTGTTACCGTATATTTCGTTACCAACACTTATAAGTGTTACCGTATATTTCTATACCAACACTTATAAGTGTTACCGTATATTTCGTTACCAACACTTATAAGTGTTACCGTATATTTAGGTACCAACACTTATAAGTGTTAGTAATACGTATGTTTGTAACACTTATAAGTGTTATAAATTTGGCCGCTCCATTCCTCACAGTCCATTAGTAACACTTAAAAAAGTATTACTGACATTATTTGTAACACTTCTAAATGTTAGAATTTGCCTGTTTTGGTGTAGTGAAAGCCCAATGCGAGCACCACCCTCGGCCAAAATATCGGGGAGCTCGGCTGCCCCTATTGCATGCAATTTTCTTATGAACGGCGTGGCTTCACACGCAATTTTCCATCGATCCACTCAATAAAAATTGATCACCACTATTGAAAACAAAGCTCTCATCGTCCTCTTCATTTTTCATTTAGGAAATTTTTCGTATAAATGCATAGATTGGAAGATAACCGACGAAGATGATCGAATATTTTTGTCCATTGAAATAAAAATGGCGGCTTGCCCTAGACTTTGTTAGGGTTTAGTGAAAATAGATGAAATAAGGTCCTTTTATATAAAATTTCGCACACTATTCATCCGAATTTTCTCTGAAATCGAAACGAAGTATGCCGCCTGGCATTTTTAATGTTTTACCCTTATTTCGAACACAAAGGAATATATACTGGGAGCCAATTCGATCGTATTTGGAAGATAGGTTTTCGAATCGAATTATTTAAATTTAAAATTTACTTTAAACAAATTTCTACGCATTTTAGCTTGTTTCGAAAAAAACGTAAATCCGATTGACACAAAATTTAAAATCTTACAATAATATAACATTACGGATCCAATGAAAATGGTTTCATCAAAATCCGAGACTGTTTGAAAAATGACTATTTTTATTCGTCAATTAAATATTAAAATATTCAATTTCTGTAAACTAACTTTAATTCAATTTTAAAAGTCCTCTAACATTATTTTAATTCAAATAGAATATAATAAAACTTTATAAATCATTTTTATTCACATTAAATTCAATTTTCAGTTATTTCAGCAATTTCAAATATTAAGTTAACAATTTAATTATCCAATTAAATTACTATATCCGAAATATTAATTATTCAGCTTATAAAATTAACTTCTGAATGTTTAAAATCAATTAAATATCCGAATTATAAATGACCGAAATTCTGGGTCGTTACGTTAGCTCCTTATCCTTGGTTCTGAATTTCAGCAACTGTAGTTATTCCTTATTGTCTCATCCTTTGGAAGAACCCTTCTAGCATCTCTTACTGGCTAGCTATTATCTCATCTTGCATTTCCTTCGTCATCTCTCTATCTCTTTTTTGGTCACGTAGTTGGGCTGATGAGAATTTGAGGACACCACTTGGCTGCCCCATGCTTTGGTTGACTTGCTTCGTTATGGATCTAGTATTAGGCCTCTTTATCTTCTCTAAATCCCAAATTCAAGCTTCAAGTCTTTAGATTTCGCTCTTTATTCTTAGTGAAAACATCAAAATGTTAACCCAAAAAGTGAATCAACACCCTAAAATCGGATAAAAGCACGGGATTAGATTAAAAGTAAAAGGCAAAGCAAAAAATAGATAAGAATGCATACAAGTTTTTATAGTGGTTTGACGTAATCTATGGCCTACGGCCACTTCAACCTATTTTATTAGTTGTTCTCTCTCTGGATTATAATCAGTTAGATTCGATCTAACCACGATCTATTGGATCCCAGATTTACAATGGATTTAAGAATGTTATTTGGGGAGAATAGAAGTGAAGAAAGTGTAATGGAAGCTCCAAGTCCAAGAGTGTTAAAGGAGATCTAGCGAAAAGAAGACCCTTTTCTGGTAGCTGATAGGTTGATATTTATAGAAGAATTGGGCAGCATAAAGTTAGAGGGCCAATAGCCATAAAGTCTAAGAGATAGTGGAAAGTCATGCCAAAAGACCCAGGCCGACCCAAGTCAAACCCTAAACTCATGCCGAGTTAAGGTCCTTAACTGGGGTTGAGTTTAGGTGCTTAGCCCAATCATGGTGAAACTTTTCCAAGTCCTTCGTTTTCCTTTTCTAAGTGCTTTCGCCAAATTTCAAGTCATTCTGATTTGATCTCGATGTTCTCCTTAAGTTTGGATGAGTTAAGGTCCTTAACTCGAGGTTGAGTTTAGGTGCTTGGCCCAATCATGGTGAAACTTTTCCTAGTCCTTCTTCTGCCTTTTCTAGGTGCTCTCACCAAATTTCAAGTTATTCCAATTGTCTCTCGATGTTCTCCTTAACTGGGGATGAGCTATGGTCCTTAACTTGGGGTTGAGTTTAATTGGTGGGGCCGAACCACTCCAAACATTTTCTAAGTCCTTTTTTTGCGTTTTCTAAGTGTACGTGTTAAATTTCAAGTCGTTTTGTCTCCATCTCAATCTTGTACGTCCAGTTGAAGATGCTTTAGTGTTAGCTCGGTACCAAATCAAATTCTTAACTCGTCAAAATCCTTAGCTCTTCAAAATCCTTAACTAGTCGAAGTTCTTAACTTGGGGGTTGACTTAAGGCCTTAAATCGAGTGGTTGACTTAAGGCCTTAACTTGAAGATGAGTTAAGGACTTAGCCAATTTTTCAACCAAACTTCTTGAGCTTAGTTCTCTAGTCTTTCTCAAGGTGTTTCCAAGTCTGTGAATCATTATGTCTTTGCTTTAACCTTCTAAGTCCAGTTGGAATCTGCTTTGATAAAAATCAGGTTAACAACACATTAGGATAATATTATTCAATTCATTCTTGATCGTGTCCCTATAAATGTTCAAATCAAGAGCTAATTCATCACGATTGTCATCTAGAGTTTAATATCATCTTTTGGTCTAACAATGTTGAACGCGGATAGATAGCCAGAAAGGTTCGAGCTTCTATTTATGTTCGATTGTGGGTTTTCATATTAGGTTTGACTGTTTGAATAGTTTATCAATCCCCTCTATAGCCAATCCTACATAGTCTTCAACTGAGATTTGGGATAAATCAGTATTATAACCAATTTTCCATAGCAGAAGGATCCTTTAATGCAACATTTGCTGTAGAATTTCCATGTCTATTTGAGTAATATGGAAACTATGTCAAATCTTAAATGTCTGAAGGTGAGAGAATACAGAATCAAAAGGTATAAGGTTGTCTTGGACTATAAGAGAAGTAACCATGCTATTGACCGAAAATTCAAAAAACCTTGAAGTGATGAGACTTGACTAGAAATGGAGCCAATTAGCAGGAAAAAATGATTAAGTGTGTGATTAATGTTAGTAGATGGAAGATACAATGTAGTATTTTATAGTGGCTTGATTGATGTGATCAGTGTCCACTTTTAATCTACTTTTTTTATTGCTTTAATCTTGATTATATATATTAACATGTATACCATAATTTTGCTATCTTATTTTTTAGTTTGGAACTTGTTGTTCCTTTTTATTTTGTGAGAAAGGAGGGAGGGAAGGAAGATGATCCCATTTGTTAGTTGATCCAAGCGAACACCCTTAAATGCTAATGTTGTAGTTTGAACGACTATAATGTTGCTATCTTCAATATGAGTTGGATGGTTTAGATAAAAGCCTTATGCCCTAAGTGTTGTTATGAATGTTGATAACAATGAGACATCTCAGATGTGCAATTCTAGACATAATGGCTACGTTGTTGTAGGAAAAATGTGGGACAACAGTACTCTTGACCATTTCTTTGTTAGAAGAGGTTGTTGCTATAGTTGCTTTTGTCAGTGGGAGTGCCTCAAATGTTGCTTTTGTTAGATGTATTACGGTAGTCGTCCAATGTTAAAACTTTAAAGGTTCTCTAGCTTCACATGCGGTAAGAGAGTGACCAATGAAATGTCGTGCACCCAAGAATCCCTTGAGAAATTATTCAGATTCCTTGATGGTATTGAATAAATTCCAAGCAAATATTGTACTGGTCAGTGGTGTTGATTTATCGTGGATGAACCGATGGCTTGCTAGAGGTCTAGGAGAATGGTAACCCTCAAATGGCTAGTGCAGATATGCCTGCTAGCTTTGTTAATGGTTTGGAATGATAGCCATATCAGGCATTTGGATACAAGCGAACACTTGAGTGAATGGTGGAGTGAGATAAGGCTCACCATCCTAAAATATTTTATGGAGGCATTGAGATGTCACTGTACTAGGCCACGTCGTTTTTGATTGGGCTTATTTTGGTCGGATCTGCATTGGTTATGTGCATTTGAACTATGAATTTGTTCCATGGAAAATTCATGTAACATATGTTATCGTAATCCAAACACGAAACAGTAAGAAAATGGCCAATAAGCTTGATTTAGAAAGAAGGTGACTACCAGGTCTAGAATTGTCTGCTTGTGTATTTCCTCAACTATGCTATCACATGGAGCGTTTTTTGTGGATGGAGACAAGATGTCATTTATATTGGAGTGTAAGAACTTGACTGTGAAGGGAAAACTATGTTTCAAAATGAAACCGAAGATATGTTGAAGTTTGATAAAATACGAAAGTCAAAATAGATTCAAGGAGGAGATTAACGCGGACAAAATGGTTTAATCTTGCTTATCGCAATAGATTGAAGGTATACTAATGGATTAGGCATGTGGAATGGATTCATTGATATAGTCCTAATGCAAATATGGTATAATTGTGTGTCAAAGAAAGATAGATTTTCCTTGTTAATTTAACCCTGATAAAATGTAGGTTTGGAGTAGTTGGTTGAAGAATCTATCTAGTGGCATGGAGGTTGTACATGTGATATGAGAATAAGTTGTGGTTTTTGAGATGGCCTTTCGAATGGTTTATTTGTAGGCTAAAGTTCATTGGTGTGTTGGCCAGAATGGCTTTGGTAACATACAAAATAACAAAAAAGGTGGGAGAATAAAACAAGATAATATATTAGAAAATGATAATAGCCATATATAACGATTATTTTCTCTTGTTTTTATAAGCATTCGACATAACTAATGTGATTACAATTACATAATTACATTTGGAAATAAACGCGAAAATATGTCAGAAGTAGGGATGAAAATTTAATCCATGGGGATGGGTAGCCACGGAGACCCGCTCCTAATTGGGCGGTTAATGGGGCGGGGGATGGGGGTTGGGGTGTGGGGGGGGGGGGGTGTGGGGATGATTTCAATACCCGTAACGGGCCAGGGCGGGTACAGGGTAATATTATTCACCCCATATCCGACCTCAGTATATATAGTTTCTGTTTATAGTTTGTGTGTGTGTATAAAAAGAAAAAATATGATCGCTGGGTATTGATGACATAACAGATGATGAAGCAGTAAGTTATTTATTTGTATTTTTTTCTTATTTACTAACAATTGGTATTCTTGACTTTTTTTAATGGTGTAGGGAGTGGAACCAAGTTTGTGAATTTTGATGCTTCAATCATGAAGATCAAATGATGGTGGTGAAGTGGCGGTGATTGTTGATTTCAAATGTGAAGACTTTGTCACCATGAGTATTTTAGTTCCATTTTGATGCTTATGATTTGTTTACCTTTTAAATTATTAAAAGTTATGAAATTCTGACTGTGTGGTTGGTTAAGTTTTTTGTTTCAAACTTGAAGGCCTATCTTTTAGGGATTATGAAGTATATTTAATATTTGTTTCATTTAAATTTAAAACTTTTGTTTTGCCATTTATTTTTATATATTACTTTTTTTCTTCATCCTGCCTTAATGTGTACCCAACGGGTTTTCCATAACCGACGGATATTCTCCTACCCGAATCTGTTGGGTATTAAATGGGAATGAGGAGGCATAAATGGGTAGAGGGGATGGATGCGGAGGATGCGTTTCTCGCATATCACCGTCCCATTTCCATCCCTAGTAGTCAAAGGTAATCCCCCAAAAATCAATATTTGTTAATTTCCCTCCTTAATGAGCCACGTTATTTACATTAGATGGTATCCTGAGAGGAAAGCAATTCAAGTCGAATGAAAATTCACCAAAATTAATGATACTTCACTTCTCGGATACTCTATTTCAACACTTCATGAATTATTGTTTTCACATTTTAAACACGAGTGTAACGACACGCGCTTTGCGCGTGAATTGTTTTTCTTATAAATTGCATATGTTTAAATCAGTCAAAAAAATAATTTTTTATTTTCAAGTAATATTTTGTAAAGAAGTATTTTGAATCTGTAAATAAGGTTTAATTTTAGATCCTATTTTTATAAGCATTTTGAATCTTAAAGCATGTTTAGTTATTAGATCCTGCTTTTATGAGCATTTGAATTAGTAAACGAAATTTAGTATTAAATCATATTTTTAAGTAATTAAGATTGGAAAATATATACGGGGCATTTTTGGTAGTTCACGTTGATACCAAAAAAGTGTGACACCAAAGCTATTACAACTATTATTAAAGATATCAAATGTATCTGAGTCAGCAAAGGGACAGTACTATCTACCAAATACATCACTAAAAGAATCAAATTAATTAAAAAGAAACTACTCATCACTCCTAAAATTCAATACATGTTCCTTCCCTCAAAGATCTGAACAAAATCAACTACTCCTTCCAGCACTCTCTGCTACAATCTCTTCAATCTTCTCCACCACCGCACTCACATTTGGTCTTTTCCCAGGCTCCATCACAGTACATTGCCTAGCAACGTCCATCAACTTCAACATTTCATTATGTCTCCCTCTCTCCCCCATTATTTCCAGATCCAAAACATCAGTAGACCATTCCCTTCTAACCACTGAATCAACCCAAGAAGGCAAATCTCCATTTTCACATTCTTCGGGAGAATTACCCGTTATAATCTCCATCATTGCTAAACCTAAACAATATATATCTGCTTTTCTGTTCAACTTTCTTCCTTCTTTAAACTCTGGTGTTCTTCCTACTGCAAGCCTTTGTAAATGTTGAGGAGATAGTAGAGGAAGGAAGCCATAATCAGTTAGTCTTGCGTTATAGTTTTGGTCGATGAGGATGTTAGATAGTTTTAAATTTGCATGTGGAACTTTTTGAGAGGGAAGAGAATTGTGTAAATATGCTAATCCTTTTGCTATTCCTTGTGTAATTGTTAGCCTTGCTTGCCAGTTTAAAGGAACTCTTCCTCCTCCTCTATTTTCTGTTCATAAAACACGCATGTACAGTGTTAGGATATGTTTGTATGTACTTAATATGCACGACAGGAGGCCAAAGGAAAAGAAAAAGAAAAATTACCATGTAAACACCGAGCTAAGCTTCCACCATCCACATTCTCATAAACTACCATCTTCTTATCTATTGTATAATGATAAGCAATTATTTCCAGGATGTTTTGATGTTTTAAAGCTCCAAGCTGCTTTATTTGGTGAAAGAACTCTCTCTTGCTTACTTCATGCACATTCTCTAATCTTTTTACAGTCACAACTGGTCCTGATTCTTGCACAGTTGCTCTGTATGTCGCTCCAAGCTTCCCTTTTCCCAAGATTTCTGCAGAAGATGCTAGAAGAATGTCGATGTTAAAATCGGATTTATTCTTGTCGACGAATTCTAGTTTTTCAAGATTTTCTTTCGCGTTGGCTTTTTGAACGTTGAACTCATCATGAGAAGTATCTCCTATAAAAGAGAGGAAAATAACATTATTTGTTATGTATATTTTCATACCACATGTTTGTGTAAAGATATATGTAAACTGTTACAATTTTATGTTGTTAATCTAATGAAAAATAAATTGTACTAGTAGCACACAAACTCTTCTCTAAACCAAACTGATACAAACAACATTGCGATCTTAATTACTATGGCTCTTTTCAGTACCTTGGGTATAATCTCAGAATCAAAATTCAATTGTAAGTTATTAATTATGATTTAATTATGTTCAAAATTTTCTTCTATATCCAAGATAGTGCAGACAACAAATGTTTATGCGGGGACTCTCATGATCACATTGTAATTAAGAAAATTTTGGTATATGATTCAATAAATTTAGGAACAACTCTCTACATCTGTCATCCATACATAAATGTCTATAGTTATATGAATAATTGAGAAATGATTTTTGAATATGATGAAGCGTTGGAAACAATGACATTTGTGGATCTTGCTGGCTGAGTTGTGTGCTTCGTACATCGTCGTTCTTTTTAATATGTTTCGCCGCTCTAACCAAAGTGTGCAACGCATGCTATAAACAACGCCGCCTCTAGGATAAAACAACCGAATATACTATCATTAAATTCTAACATGAAGGGTGAAGTGTTTTATGTCAATAAATAAAGGTATATCCTGGTGTTATTTGAAGTTTGAAACACGTCTTTTTTAATATTTCAAGCATCATCATGAGAGCATATATCCCAGTGAAAAAGTGAAAAAGAGGGAAACAAACTGAAGTATGGAACTTTAAAAAGTACAAACAAGAAGTCCAATATTTAATGAATAAGCTTATTACAGGTAGAGTTAATCTATTTCAAATTTAATGATAGTATGTGATTATATACTTTCTCTATGTACAATTTTATTGATCAGTTCTTCTTTTCAACAGGTAAAATCAACCTCACATGATGACTTTATGATTGAATTGGGAAAGGATCACTATTCATCCAATTCGATCCCAACCACTCATCATGAAAGTTATTTATCACCCTCTTCTAGTAAGTATAGTACAATTTAAAAACATACCTGAATCTTTTTCACTTGCATCATCCTTGTGATACATCTTATAAAGGCACAAATAACAGAAAACCAGAATAAAAGGCACCAGAGCAGCACCAACTGCAAGCAATATAAGACCCCAAAAAATCATTTTTTTCATCGAACTCACACTTTTCTTGCCTGGGCCTGACCTTGGTGGAGGTGTTGGCTTAGGCTTGGGCCTTGGTTCAGGACACAGGTTACCCAAAGGCTTCCCACACAATCCAATGTTATGCTCGAAAGAATCTTCTGAAAATCTCTGCATAGCTGAATTTTCAGGTATTTTACCCTTCAAAAAATTATAAGACACATCAAATCCCCTCAAAGAAGTCTGGTTAAAAGGGGGTATTGTACCATTAAGAAGATTATTGTCGACAAAAACTGTATTCAGACGCAGAAACTTTGTATACTCCAAAGGAATCGAACCCGATAAACGATTCTTCGAAAAAGAAATGCTCCTTAATCCAGTTGAATTACGCAAATTTGGAAGTGAACCACGAAGGAAATTATAGCTTAAATCAATGGAAGCAAGTTCAGTCAAATTTTGAAATGTGGTGGGCTGAAGAATTCCAATAAGGCGAATCGCTGTAAGATTGATGGCTTGAATACGTGCATTGTCTGTGCATGTGATTCCATGCCAGCGGCTTCTGTTTTGGTAACAGGGAGGGCCAGTCCAGTTTGAATGAAGGTTTAAATTAGAAGTAAAGTTATCGCGAATATACAGAAGATCTTGCCTCTCGAAATGATGAACTGATGTATAAAGTGCATGAGTTATGCATTTTGATATAGAGATGAGAAGGAAGAGATGAACGAAGAGATTGGTAATTAAATTCATGTTTATGTAAAGGAAGATTGGCCACGAAGATGTTAAGCAATTGAAAATTAAATGTTTTGGGAAAAACTTTTTTTTTCCTCTTTTAGCTTTTGATGGTCTTGTTGAGGATTATGCTTTATATACTGAGGAGCGCTTTTACTTTGTAAAAAGGATGATCTAGGAATTTGCGGAGCTTTGGATTGGGATAATGTAGGTTGTTGGATGCGGAGAATGGACGACTAGATTTTGTGGGGTAGATAGTTTAATATATTGTGGTATTAACGAATATAGTGGCAGTTCGTAACCACTGCAATCATATAAGCTATAACCCTATCAATTTGTTAAAGTGGATAAATGGACGTTCGTCGTCTATTTTTACGTGGATACGATTTTACACGTGTTTATTATTTATCTATTTTTTTAACTCCAAATTTAATATTAACTTTGACTTTGATTACTTTGACTTTAAGATATATTAAATTTTGACGCACATTCATTTTTTTTAATCAATAATTTATGGCTTCTTATGTTTCAAAATTCATAAGGTAGACTTAGTGCTTGTAGTTTCTACTTCTAAAATTAAAATTTTGTATCTTTTATTTATTTTAAATTCTAGGATTGCACGACAGTATTCTTAAAAGGGTGTGAAATAAACAATATTTTGTAAGATTACAAGAAAATCACACGAATAAGTGATTTGAAATAAACGTTTGCATTGAGGTGGTGATGTAGTACAAAATTCTTCAAATCCAAAGCCCTGCGATAACAAAAGTATAACATTTATCCTCAAATCATCTAACGTTTTTATAAAGATTTTATTCATAAATTTCTCTTTAATATTTAAAATAGTAGTATGATGTAGTTTTGAAAACGACCCATAGATAATTTCCTGTTTGGTTTGTTGTTTCAAAAACATCAAAAGTACATTTTCAAAGATTTTCAAAAAGTTCAGGTTTTTTTTTGATATCCCTAATAATAGTTGTAATAATTTTATTGTCACAATTATTTGTTGTTAGCGTGAAGTAGCAAAATCATTTTTCTACAAATGTTTATCAAATCTTAATATCGCTTAAAATATGATCTAATAGTTAAATTTCTTTTATAAATTCAATAAGTTCATCTACAAATATTATCAAATCTTAGTATCACTTAAAAATAGAATCTAAAAAATAAATTTTCTTTTCAAATTTTTACAAATTTGAACTTAACAAAAAAACTAGATGTTGCAACTTAAAAAAAATTCAAGCCAACTACACATGGTTTCAATACAAAAATATGGCTAAACATTGATGCAAACCGTTTCCTCTTTAATTTGTTAAACATATAACATTTGTACAAAAACAATTCACACGCAAAGCGCATGTCGTAACACTCGTAAAAATATTATTTTTTCGTCAAGAACCTATTTGCCCAATTGGTTAATGGTATATTGCTTTAGACTTAGGTTCTACAGCTTATAGGTTCGAACCCTTGAGACATCAAAATAAGTGATTTACTTGAACAAAGCACCACTCTTACCATAAAAAAAATGTATTTTGGTAGCTTTTTATTATATATAACTTTTCAGTTTCTTAAATATCATAATTCTGATAAATAAACTTGAATTTTATTGAAATTTCCAAATTTTGACATTTAAAATCCAAATTTTTAATGAAAGGGAACTTTCTAAGAAATACGTTTATGAACAATTTTGACTTTCTTTTGAGAAAAGAAAACTTTTCTAAATAAATATGAATTTACGAAGAAAAATTATTTGAAAATTTCTGTAATGAACCAGAATTTCTGTCATTTGAAATTCAGATATTTAATATTTTAAATATCAACAAGTAAAATTTATAAGTCGAACAATTTATTTTTCGAATATCTGGATTTAATTGGATAATTAAATCGATGATTTAATATTTGAAATTGCGTAAATAATTGGAAATTGGGTTTAATGTGATTAAAAATGATTTATAAAGTTATATTAAATCATATTGGAGTTAGAACAATGCTTGTGAACTTTTAAAATTGAATTAAAAGTTAATTTGTGAAAATTGAATATTTTAATATTTAATTGACGAGTTAAAATAGCCATTTTTCAGACAGTCTCGGATTTTGACGAAACCAGTTTCATCAGATCCATAATGCTATATTATTGGAAGATTTCAAATTTCGTGTCAATCGGATTTACGGCTTGTCCGGGGCAAGCCAAAACGCATAGAAATTTGGTTTATTCGATTTACTTTAAAATTGATCGTTTATTTGCATAACTCGCACATATGATCGAATTAGCTTTCGAAACATATTCCATTGTATCCGGAACGCGGGTTAAACCCTAAAAACGCCAGCCAGCATGCTTCGTTTGGAGTTTGGAAAATTTTAGGTGAATAGTGTTTTCGTTGAAATTTCTATATAAGGACCTCGCATCATTCACAATTGCAAACCTTAACCCCAGAAACCCTAGCCGTCGTTTGCTATTGAATGGCCAGAATTTTTTTTCGATCTTCTCCAATTATCTTCCAATCCACTCATCATTTCAACAAACTCTCAATTACAAACTTCAAGATCGTATCGAGAACTATAGATCCATACAGTTGTGATTTGATTTAATGCATCGTAGTGGGAGTAATAGGGGTGCGTTCGTGTGCCATTCACTCACGATTTTTGAGAATCGTGGGAGGCCGAGCTTCGTATGGTGCTAGGTGGAGATGCGGGGTGTTGCGAGCTTCAACGCGAGGGTGGTTGATCGTCGTCTCGATCGAAGAATTGGGAGCATAATTCGCTTGAACGATGGCGGCTATGGGTTCTCTTTGAACCTGGAGATAACGTGCGCGTTTCTTCCTGACGGTGAAGATGATAAGCGCGTGCGGCCCTGATGCTTCCAAACAGAAACGAATGGCCAGGATTTGATTTAGGTTAATAATAATAAGAAAGTTGTTAATTTAATTTATTTTAAATCGTTCAAACTTTAAAATGCAATAACTTTTGCATACGAGGTCGAAAAATTATGAAACAAATTGTGTTGGATTCGTTTTGTCGAGCACTATGCAACGGAGTTGGTTTGGAGTCGTTTGGAGCTAGTGAAAATTTCGGGTAAAATTAAACGCACGTTTAATTTTATTCAAAATGAAACGCTGCAACTGTTATCGGAAACTCAAGGTGAGAACTTCTCACTCAATCGAATTGTTTCGATTTCAATTTTAAATAGTTAAATTTAAAATTGCTTGATTGTGTGATTGGATGATAATTATTATCTGTTGTTTTGAAATAGACCCTATACGCCGTATATTAAGCGGAGGTTATTTATTAAAAACATATACCGCGATAATTCCAACTTGAATGGAATTGGTATTATATATGTATTTGGAGTTGATTTTCCGCACCGCATAATAGCGGATAGTATTTTATAAATCGCATATACCGCGATATTCCGTCTCGAAGCGGAATCGGTATTGTGCTAACATCTTTGGATGCTGGGAAACAGGTTGGAGGGATCCAACTGGATTCCTCAAATGACTGAATTTGTTTCAATGTTGTGTGTTGCTCTATTTATAATCCGCGTGATTGCCTTTGTGATTGAAATCGTTAAAGGCTAAATTTTAGCCGAATATTTTTTTTGGTATCGTTAGATGCCGAAAATAAATAAAATTTGATTTTTGAAAATTAAGTTGAGAATTCATAATAAAATTTAATTTTGAAATTGATTCATTTTAAATAAATAAACGTTGAGATTTTTATATTATAAAAATTATGATTTTTGTGAAATATAACCGAAAAATAAGTAGTTGATTAATTTATAAAATGGTTTAAATTGGGATTTTTGAATTATTATAAATGGTTTATATAAAAGATTTAGAAAATTGATATTTATAAATTAAAATGTTGGAATTATAAAACGAGTTTTTATAAGTATTAAAATGAAGTATAAATGGATTTCATAAGCGGATGAAATCTATAGATTTATAAATTGTGAAGTTATAAAATGAATAGATTTTTGTAAAATAAAAGATTTACAAGTAATTAATTATAAAATTGAATTTTGGCATGTAAATGGAATATGGATAGAATTTGTTAATAAAGTGATTTTATAAGTTGAAGTTGTTATAAAGTATAAATGGAATTTATAAACGTTGTTTTATAAATCCGAAATCGACTTATTTTAATAAGTTTAATTATTATAGCTTATTAAGGAAATATATCCACGATTTTGGACAGTGGATAATCCTTTAAATAAAATATGTAGAAATTGAATTTGGTTAACGAAATATATTCACGATTTTGGACGGTGAATAATATATTAAAGAAATACTTTGGGAAAGTGATATTTTAAATAGAATTAAAACGATTCAAAAATGTTTTAAAATGTATTAAGTATCGGAACCATGGATTTCAACATTTATTATTGAAATAGACGTTTTCGAGAAATAGAAGGAAATAGTGGACTATAACACTGTTGTTATAGTAAATGGTTTCCGAAAGGAAAAGTTTTGTATAGTATTGGGGTTTATATATCTATCTTAATTTCAAATCCCTATACTAATGATTTTGGGTAGTCGTAACGATGTTTTACGCAACATTCATTTTGACTCAAATAAATGGGTTTAAGAGAATGTTTTCCT
This sequence comes from Allium cepa, assembly GCA_030765085.1. NCBI lineage: Eukaryota > Viridiplantae > Streptophyta > Magnoliopsida > Asparagales > Amaryllidaceae > Allium > Allium cepa. The sequence goes on along the minus strand of CM060928.1, from coordinate 320,617,393 downwards.
TATAGAATAAAATATATACTTAATTTGGATTTAAGTATATTGAATATTTTCCAAATGTTGAAAATAAATGGATTTGTGAATTACTTATTATTAAATAAGTATGAGAATGTTTTCCAATATGCAGTGAATGTTTTGAGATTATATCTTTTAAAGATAAATTGAAAGTGAATAATTGAAATCAATTTGAAAATCGTGTATCAGTGGATATCTGAAAATTTAAATTCACAATGGAAATTTATAAGGGAGATTTGTTTAAAAATAAATATTGATTTATTTTTAAAAGTGTGGAAATAAATTTACGGATTTGGGACGTAAATTTAAAGTAAATCGGTAAGGATTTATTTAATTGGTTTAAATGAACCATTTTGAAATGAAAGTTATAAAGGTGAAGTTTGATTTGAAATTTGTTTTCAAATGGTTGAAGTGTGGAAATTATATCTTATAAAGATATTTTTATAAATAATTTGGAAAATTATTTGACATAGGGTGATGTTGTGAATATTGATTGATAGTTAAATAACCGACTATCAATATTGACCCTTGAATGGCTATTTGTTGTGAATTGGTTAAAATTGAATGCTACACTTATTTTTAAATCATTGCGCTCATTATTCGGATTACCCATTCCGAATAGTGATACGACGTAATGGATAACAATGAAGACCGGTGGTGAAGACTAGGTATTTGTGAAAACGATAAGATGACCAATCGATTGTCTCTGCACCGTTAGCTACGGTATGGAGATTTCCTTTGTGATGGAAAATTCGATCGGTATTGTGAATACCCGGATTGCAAGGGCTTCTTTTGAAATGCCTTCAGTTCTGTTCGAACCCGGAACAGACTTGTATGGTTACGTGTCTGACATTACATTTTGAGATATAAAGCAGATTTCTTTCAAATACATTTCTGTTGGTGGCGGAGAATTTATTCTCTTAGCTTAACACCCTTCTTTGAGACGTACGAGCTCAGAGGTTATGTAGTTGAAGGTTATCAGCGATATATTCCCAATTTGGTAATGTGGCATGCTGAGTGTTGCTGTGTGATGACTATTTATTGATCATTTGTTGATCAAAGTGTGGCTTGGTGAAAAAGCGTAGCTTTGTGGACGAGACTTCGTCAGACCTCATACCCCGAAAATGGTCAAAACAGGAATATGCGGTAAGGTTATGAGGGTCGCGCCCTTTAGGGTATGTCATTTCCTTCTGGAAAAGGGTGGTGTCAGGTATGGAGCCCTGATGCTTAACCTATGTGGTTGCTCCAATCTCATTTTTCTGTGTGGTTGTTGCTTGGTGATCGAGGGCCCTCGGACAAAGGTCTCAAAGGACCGGGGGTGGCATATTCGAGAAGTAGTTACCTAGTTGCAAAGGTAACCCGGCCTTGTGTTGGCATAGATCCGGTTAGGTTCTCGGGACATCCTGCCAGAGGCGATCCCATGTGGTAGTAGGAAGTTCCTTAGCCTGACCATTTGTTGGAAATCCAAAGAAACAATACGAGCCTTGTACGTTTTTAGTTGTAGAACCTGCCATTCACTTATGGTGGCACCCCACTGTTTGGATGGTAGCTATAGTAGGCATAGTTCGAAATGTCTATGTTGGCTAACATTTATATTCTATTTTCGAAATGCGTTCATCACTATGCACTAATAATAATATCAAAAATGATTTGTTTTGCGTTGTAAGCATCTTTGACTATCATAAGGAGAAATCTCCTCTAATTCTGCATTTGCATTGTGTGTGTGCGGGGAGGCCTTATGGTAGTTTCATTTTTCAAAACATTGCGGATATTTTTCACTTCCCTTGTTGTTATTGTTGTTTTAAAGATAAATAATTGTTTTGAGTTCTCACACCAGTCCCATGACTGACCTGGAGTTTATTGTTCTCTTCCTAAACTCTAGGTGTCCAAAATTTTCCACACGGGCAGTCTAGAGTCGGGTTATCAGGTCATTCTGGATTCAGGAGTGCTATGGAGCTCAAGTGGCGAGCTGGATGGCGAGACGTATTACTTGTATATGATATTATCTTTCCGCTGTAAATTCACTTGTAAGGACACGTTTGTATAGCTGTCCATTGTTTGTTGTGTTGTATATTGTTGTTGTATACTATGATGTAATGTGATATAATAACTGAGATAGTTCTTTGTTTTAAAGATTATTCATTTATCTAGTATATGTTGTTCCGCTGCGACTGTGAGATTCTGCTATTGTTTATGTTCTGTTTCCTTACTTCTTCTATCTTTTTATTCTACCTTTTCTTTTTAACCATAACAGTTCGGTTTTTCGGCATTTGATACAGTGGACGTAAGAATGCCGACCTTCGGATCCCGACAAAATCGAATATGTTACATGTGGTATCAGAGCATATGGTTAAGTGACAACCTTGGCTCTGTTGGAGATTACTCATTAGAGATAGAGTCAGTAGTACTCTAGAATGAGTTGAGTGTAATAATAGATATGAGCGCGTATTTGTTAGTGAATATGAAATTGTTTTGTATTGTGTTGACTTATCGGTTGATTATTTATGGATTCTGGTCGGTGCAGTCTAGCTAACTGTCATCGATAAGGGTTTCTAAACTTTTAAACGAGATAAACCGACATAATATCATTTTAAATTAGGTAAATGAAATAATTTTACCTCGATTATATTTTATATATATAAAGGAATAATTTTTCAGAAATCGTTGAAGTGTATATAAATTGAATGGTTTGATTGTTGAAAATGTATGAAAATATATAAATGAGTCAGAGTTGTTCGAATAATCTGAATAAAAATAAAAATTGTGAAAGAATAAATTATACAAAAGCAACAATTGTATAAGTATAGAATTATAATTGAAATGATTTACAATTGTGGAATAATCTTGTATAAGTAAAGAGAAACGATGAAATTCTATAAGAAAAGATTTATAAATGTGATTTATAAATAAAAGAAAATTTTGAAAGAATTTAAAGCATTGGATTCACTACTGTTGCTGGGGAATAATAAGGGTGATGACTGCCGCATCATCAGTATCATTTTCGAGTTTCTGTGTGATGGATTTGCTGCCATAGTAAATTAAAATTGAATTTTGTTGTGATAAACAGATTTGAAATTAAAGTCCAAGTAGGAATTGATGAATATAAGTTATCAAGTTTTGAATTTATAATATGAGATAATAAAGATTTAACTTTAGTAAAGTTGAAATAAATTTGAATTAGCATAATAAATATATGATTTGAAATTTAACTAAAGAAAGTTAAATAAATTAAATCAAATTTGGAAGTCAAATAATAAGTTGTATAACTTATTAAATGTGAAGATGTAAGTAAAACCAATTATTAAAATGGTTAAACAACTTTGTTAAGCAAAACGAGGTATAAATCTGAATAAGTGATGAAATTGACTTTAGTAAAAGTTAAATAGAATTTACTTTGGAGTTGGAATTTGAATTGGATTTTAACTGGATTAGATATGTTGTTGAAATGGAAATTTAAGTTAAGTTAAACAAATGATGTTTAAAAGGAATATAACTTAAGTGATGTTGAACAAGGTTAATTTTGGTATCGAAGTAAATTAATAAAATGAAGTGAATTGAATGGATATGAACTTGAGTTATATGAAGGAGATTAAACTTTATTTGCAAAATAAATTAGTAATTGAACTAACGAATTGAATGTAAATCAATTGAATGTAAAGAATTGATATCGAATAATGGATATAAGTGTAAATTCATTAAGGCTAATTGAATGTTAAACCAAATTGAAGGTAAATAAAGTGAATATGAATGTTGAATGTAAAGTGAATAAATTTGGTTGTGTTGGTTATACATTGGTTGTCAGATTATTGTTAATTGATTGAATAGAAATTCATATGCAATTGAATAAATAAAATTGAAAGCTAAAGCAATTAAATTCAAATTGGAAGTTAAGTACATTTAAATTGAATGAAAATTGATTTAAATTAAGTGAACCAATGTGAATGTAAATTAGTGAATGTAAACTAATTGAAAATGGATAATTGAATGTCGTTGTATGTAAATTGGTTGTATACAATTACAAGTAATGTTGAAATCATATAAGTTGCTTATAAACCTTGTTTAGTATGCATTTCTTTTAATATGCATGTGTTGTAGTTGTTTAAAAGAGTAAAATGTTAATAACTTCCTATATATGTCACTTACATATTTATATTGAGTTAGTACAGGTACCGGGGCTAATGTTTGGCTGGTTTTGGTTGCGCAAAATGCTAAATAAATAACTGCTTTGCTTAAAAATGCTAAAAAGGTACGTCTACGTAATAATAATAGGAAATATGAACTGTTTTTCTGTTTTCCGACCGTGTGGGTCGATGTATATATATTTATATCTATTGTGATATTGTAAAAGCTCCTCCGTACAAAGGAGGTTATGGCGAAATTTTCTGGAAATTTAAGGCGTTAGAAAATTTTCGGGAAATTTTGAAATTTTTTTGTGAAAACTAAGTTTTGATTTGAGTTGAAAAGTTAAACGATATAGTTGGTTTTGAGAGGATAACTATATATGGATTTGAAAACTTAGTAAATATTTTGTAAGAGGTTTAATTATGGATTTTGGAAAAGTTAAACACTTAAGAGATTTGTAAATCAAATTTGAACGGTTTGTTTTGAAAAGTTAATGGATTTCAAAACTTTTTCTTACTTGGTAATTTCGAGGACGAAATTCTTTTAAGGGGGGAAGTTTGTAACGACCCAGAATTTCTGTCATTTGAAATTCAGATATTTAATTGATTTTAAATATCAACAAGTAAAATTTATAAGTCGAATAATTTATTTTTCGAATATCTGGATTTAATTGGATAATTAAATCGATAATTTAATATTTGAAATTGCGTAAATAATTGAAAATAGGGTTTAATGCGATTAAAAATGACTTATAAAGTTATATTAAATCATATTGGAGTTAGAACAATGCTTGTGAACTTTTAAAATTGAATTAAAAGTTAATTTGTGAAAATTGAATATTTTAATATTTAATTGACGAGTTAAAATAGTCATTTTTCAAATAGTCTCGGATTTCGAAGAAACAAGTTTCATCGGATCGGTAATGTTGTATTATTGTAAGATTTCAAATTTCGTGTCAATCGGATTTACGGTTTGTCCGGGGCAAGCCAAAACGCATAGAAATTTGGTTTAATCGATTTAATTTAAAATTGATCGTTTATTTCCGTAACTCGCACATATGATCGAATTTGCTTCCGAAACATATTCCATTGTGTCCGGAATGCGAGGTAAACTCTAGAAACGCCAGCCGGCACGCTTCGTTTGGAGTTCGGAAAATTTTAGGTGAATAGTGTTTTCGTTGAAATTTCTATATAAGGACCTCACATCATTCACAATTGCAAACCTTAACCCCAGAAACCCTAGCCGCCGTTTGCTATTGAATGGCTAGAATTTTGTTTCGATCTTCTCCAAGTATCTTCCAATCCACTCATCATTTCAACAAACTCTCAACTACAAACTTCAAGATCGTATCGAGAATTATAGATCCATACGGTTGTGATTTGATTTAATGCATCGTAGTGGAAGTAATAGGGGTGCGTTCGTGCACCATTCACTCACGATTTTTGAGAATCGTGGGAGGCCGGGCTTCGTATGGTGCTAGGTGGAGATGCGGGGTGTTGCGAGCTTCAACATGAGGGTGATTGATCGTCGCCTCGATCGAAGAATTGGGAGCACAATTCGCTTGAACAATGGCGGCTATGGGTTCTCTTTGAACCTGGAGATAACGTGCGCGTTTCTTCCTGATGGTGAAGATGATAAGCGCGTGCGGCCCTGATGCTTCCAAACAGAAACGAATGGCCAGGATTTGATTTGGGTTAATAATAATAAGAAAGTTGTTAATTTAATTTATTTTAAATCGTTCAAACTTTAAAATGCAATAACTTTTGCATACGAGGTCGAAAAATTAAGAAACAAATTGCGTTCGATTCATTTTGTCGAGCACTATGCAATGGAGCTGGGTTGGAGTCGTTTGGAGCTAGTGAAAATTTTGGGTAAAATTAAACGCACGTTTAATTTTATTCAAAATAAAACGCTATAACCGTTATCGGAAACTCAAGGTGAGAACTTCTCACTCAATCGAATTGTTTCGATTTCAATTTTAAATAGCTAAATTTAAAATTGCTTGATTGTGTGATTGGATGATAATTATTATCTATTGTTTTGAAATAGACCTTATACGTCGTATATTAAGCAGCGGTTATTTATTAAAAACATATACCGCGATAATTCCAACTTGAATGAAATTGGTATTATATATGTATTTGGAGTTGATTTCCCGCATTATATAGCGGATGAGACCCTATTGCGCCGCATAATAGCGGATAGTATTTTATAAATCCCATATACCACGATATTCCGTCTCGAAGCGAAACTGGTGTTGTGCTAACATCTTTGGATGTAGGGAAACAGGTTGGAGGGATCCAACTAGATTCCTCCAATGATTGAATTTGTTTCAATGTTGTGCGTTGATCTATTTATAATCTGCGTGATTATCTTTGTGATTGAAATCGATAAAGGCTAAATTTTAGCCGAATATTTTTTTTGGTATCGTTAGATGCCGAAAATAAATAAAATTTGATTTTTGAAAATTAAGTTAAGAATTCATAATAAAATTTAATTTTGGAAATGATTCATTTTAAATAAATAAACATTGAGATTTTTATGTTATAAAAATTATGATTTTTGTGAAATATAACCAAAATGTGATTTTTGAAATAAGTAGTTGATTAATTTATAAAATGGTTTAAATTGGGATTTTTGAATTATTATAAATGATTTATATAAAAGATTTATAAAATTGATATTTATAAATTAAAATGTTGGAATTATAAAACGAGTTTTTATAAGTATTAAAATGAAGTATAAATGGATTTCATAAGCGGATGAAATTTATAGATTTATAAATTGTGAAGTTATAAAATGAATAGTTTTTTGTAAAATAAAAGATTTACAAGTAATTAACTTATAAAATTGAATTTTGGCATGTAAATGGAATATGGATAGAATTTGTTAATAAAGTGATTTTATAAGTTGAAGTTGTTATAATGTATAAATGGAATTTATAAACGTTGTTTTATAAATCCGAAATCGACTTATTTTAATAAGATTAATTATTATAGCTTATTAAAGGAAATATATCCACGATTTTGGATAGTGGATAATCCTTTAAATAAAATATGTAGAAATTGAATTTGGTTAACGAAGTAAATTCACGATTTTGGACGGTGAATAATATATTAAAGAAATACTTTGGGAAAGTGATATTTTAAATAGAATTAAAACGATTCAAAAATGTTTTAAAATGTATTAAGTATCGAAACCATGGATTTCAACATTTATTGTTGAAATAGACGTTTTCGAGAAATAGAAGGAAATGGTGGACTATAACACTGTTGTTATAGTAAATGATTTCCGAAAGGAAAAGTTTTATATAGTATTGGGGTTTATATATCTATCTTAATTTCAAATCCCTATACTAGTGATTTTAGGTTGTCATAACGATGTTTTATGCAACATTCGTTTTAACTCAAATAAACGGGTTTAAGAGAATGTTTTCCTTATAGAATAAAATATATACTTAATTTGGATTTAGTATATTGAATATTTTCCAAATGTTGAAAAAAAATGGATTTGTGAATTACTTATTATTAAATAAGTATGGGAATGTTTTTCAATATGAAGTGAATGTTTTGAGATTATATCTTTTAAAGATAAATTGAAAGTGAATAATTGAAATCGATTTGAAAATCGTGTATCAGTGGATATCTGAAAATTTAAATTCACAATGGAAATTTATAAGGGAGATTTGTTTAAAAATAAACATTGATTTATTTTTAAAAGTGTGGAAATAAATTTACGGATTTGGGACATAAATTTAAAGTAAATTGGTAAGGATTTATTTAATTGGTTTAAATTAACCATTTTGAAATGAAAGTTGTAAAGGTGAAGTTTGATTTGAAATTCGTTTTCAAATGGTTGAAGTGTGGAAATTATATCTTATAAAGATATTTTTAAAAATAAATAATTTGGGAAATTATTTGAAATCGGGTGATGTTGTGAATATTGATTGATAGTTAAATAACCGACTATCAATATTGACCCTTGAATGGCTATTTGTTGTGAATTGGTTAAAATTGAATGCTACACTTATGTTTGAATTATTGCGCTCGTTATTCGGATTACTCATTCCGAATAGTGATACGACGTAATGGATATCATTGAAGACCGGTGGTGAAGACCGGGTATTTGTGAAAACGATAGGATGACCAATTGATTGTCTCTGCACGGTTAGCTATGATATGGAGATTTCCTTTGTGATGGGAAATTCGATCAGGATTGTGAATACCCGGATTGCAAGGGCTTCTTTTGAAGTGCCTTCGGTTCTGTTCGAACCCGGAACAGACTTGTATGGTTACGTGTCTGACATTACATTTTGAGATATAAAACAGATTTCTTTCAAATACATTTCTGTTGGTGGCGGAGAATTTGTTCTCTTAGCTTAACACCCTTCTCTGAGACGTACGAGCTCAGAGGTTATGTAGTTGAAGGTTATCAGCGATATATTCCCAATTTGGTAATATGGCATGCTGAGTGTTGCTGTGTGATGATTATTTATTAATCATTTGTTGATCAAAGCGTGGCTTGGTGAAAAAGCGTAGCTTTGTGGACAAGACTTCGTCAAACCTCACACCCCGGAAATGGTCAAAACAGGAATATGCGGCAAGGTTATGAGGGTCGCGCCCTTTAGGGTATGTCATTTCCTTCTGGAAAAGGGTGGTGTCAGGTATGGAGCCCTGATGCTTAACCTATGTGGTTGCTCCACTCTCATTTTTCTGTGTGGTTGTTGCTTGGTGATCGAGGGCCCTCGGATAAAGGTCCCAAAGGATCGGGGGGTGGCATATTTGAGAAGTAGTTACCTAGTTACAAAGGTAACCCGGCCTTGTGTTGGCAGTGATCCGGTTAGGTTCTCGGGATGTCCCGCTAGAGGCGATCCCATGTGGCAGTAGGAAGTTCCTTAGCCTGACCATTTGTTGGAAATCCAAAGATACAATACAATCCTTGTACGGTTTTAGTTGTAGAACCTGCCATTCACTTATGGTGGCGCCCCACTGTTTGGATGGTAGCTACTGTAGGCATAGTTCGAAATTTCTATGTTGGCTAACATTTATATTCTATTTTTGAAATGCTTTGATCACTATGCACTAATAATAATACCAAAAATGATTTGTTTTGCGTAATAAGCATCTTTGAATATCATAAGGAGAAATCTCCTCCAATTCTGCGTTTGCATTGTGTGTGTGCGGGGAGGTCTTATGGTAGTTTCATTTTTCAAAAGCATTACGGATATTTTTGACTTCTCTTGTTTTTGTTGTTGTTTTAAAGATAAATAACTGTTTTGAGTTCTCATACCAGTCCCATGACTGACCTGGAGTTTATTGTTCTCTTCCTAAACTCTGGGTGTCCAAAATTTTCCACACGGGCAATCTAGAGTCAGGTTATCAGGTCATTCTGGATTCAGGAGTGCTATGGAGCTCAAGTGACGAGCTGGATGGCGAGATGTATTACTCGTGTATGATATTATCTTTCCGCTGTAAATTCACTTGTAAGGACACGTTTGTATAACTGTCTATTGTTTGTTGTGTTGTATATTATTGTTGTATACTCTGATGTAATGTGATGTAATAACTGAGATAGTTCTTTGTTTTAAAAATTATTCATTTATCTATTATATGTTGTTCCGCTGCGACTGTGAGATTCTTCTATTGTTTCTGTTATGTTTCCTTACTTCTTCTATCTTTTTCTTCTACCTCTTCTTTTTAAACACAACAGTTTGGTTTTCCGGCATTTGATACAGTGGACGTAAGAATGCCGACCTTCGGATCCCGACAAAATCGAATATGTTACAATTTTTATTTCGTTTTATTGGGAAAAATGAAGTTTCCATAAAGCAAAACCAATTTCTTTGGAAAAAATTGATTTTCTTTCTAAAGTATTTCAAAAATCATTTGTTTAAACAATCAGTCTGTCAATTTCATTAGTGTTTAAATATTAAAATATATATGAATACTAATTTTAGGTATTCATAGATAGTCAAATGAACAATAATGTAGAGAATTAAAGAGATATGTTAAAAACAAGACTTCTAAACCCCCTTTCATTTTTATAGGATCGTAATGTAAAGTCGTGTTGTTGGAATTAAATATGACCAAATGTGTATAATTAGAGTAAGACGGTAAATGCAACGAAAAATATAAAGTATATCACATAGTCGATTTATACTCGCTCGGACTCCCTCTCACGTGTCTAATGCTAGAACTTCCTTTGGAATTTCACTAGTCACCCTTTCTTGATCTGTAGTTCTGCAACCGCCAGAACAACTGAACTGGACATCAACACAGTTTGAAACACTGCAAAAACTTCACAACTATCTGCCTGTGGACATTACAACTGGACATCAACTCTACTGACTTCTCAGATTCAGTAATAAGTAAAATATAATTGACTCTTATATGTCAACATAGTAGTCAATATTTCTATAACTCACACAAATATTACTGAGTGGAGGTGCAGAGTGTAACGAATCGAGATTTTCAACCCTCAAAAATCGACACCAATATGTCCACTGTATTGCGTACCGAGCAATCGAATACCGAAAATAGAAAATTATTGTGAAGGATATTTTTTTTAGCATTTTAGCCTCATGGACAGACCTTTAGTCTTTTAGCCTGAAATACAACTTTCTTTAGGTATCAGTTTTTAATTATTGATAGCATTTTTTAGGTATCAGTTTGTAGTTATCGGTAGCAGTTTTTAGGTATCAGTTTTTAGTTCGGTAGCAGTTTTGAAAGAATGTTTGTCCTTATGAATAATTTTGGAAGAATGTTTGTCCTTTTGAATAATTTTTAGAAGAATGTTTGTCCTTGTAGTTAAAATATTGAGGTCGTGTTCTTGAGGCTAAAAATATATGAATTTTGTCCTTTAAATTAATTCCCCCACCAGAAACTCCTATTGTTAGGAAAAAAGAAGAAGGAAGATGACAAGAAGAAACTAAACAATACCGAATCTCACAGCGGAACGAATAATCCATAATATACAACAAATCCTTACATAAAAACAAATTGTAAACATATGTATATACAGACATCAATAACAGTATACTGACCTATTTCAGCCCGGACAGTTATAACAACATGTTCTCATACTTGATGATAAAAACAACCAACAAACAACAAAGCGGAACACAAAGAAATACGTAGATACATTTTGGACCTCCAGCTCGTCCCTTGAGCTCTAATGCATCCAAAGCAATTTGTAAATGCTTGGTCTAACCCGAACATTATAATAAAATAACACTCAAGTCAGTCTGGAAAACCAGCGTGAGAAAACACATCCAACTGGATTTCTAAAGTTACCAAAACCTTTCAAAATTAAAGTAACTCATAAGACCACACCGCACATAAACATAGATGGTTTTTTTTAGCATATGATAATCAAAACATTTTCTATAGGATAACCCATTGATACAATGATAATGTGTAAGGGTCAAAGTAAAATATGAATATAGCTGAAATGCTTGCATCTCATGTTTCAACATAGTTGGGTACAACTAAATCATAAGGCTCTATTGTAGAATGGACTTCATACTATGATAAGGTAAGGAACTGCCTTCCGATGGTGCATCTCTAGATAAAATACACCAGGGTCTGACAAGAACATCTTTTACCCCTACCATACAGAACTGGCTTACCACTAGACTAGCAGTACCGAATATGATCACCCTTTCGTTAATGGGCATCGAAGCATACATGAGTAGATAGTAACCGATCTAGATTCGGAATAACCATACCCTGATGGGAGCGACCCACATGGCCCTCCTGCATGCCCGATTTTTGTCATTTCGTTAATGCCCGATTAGAAACCATTATTCTCCATATATAGTCATATACTATGATAGAGAATCCCAGAATCTAACAAAAATCGATATCCAGTGTTCGCCATCAAAAGTCGAATGAAAAATTCTTACTCGGACCGATGTAAATCATCTCGAAATCATATATTTGAATCTGGATCAAACAGTTATGCTAATAAAATAGTATACGCACAACTTATGTATTTATTCCAATTATTTTCTTATTATTCAGATTCTTTTATTTGCATTCATTTATTCATAATCATTATTCATATTGCTTTATTCATATTCACTTATAACTTGGTATATTTGTTTCTCTACTAATATCACTTAAGAACTATTCCATCAAATTTTATGTTCAATAACATTTCACTCCATACTAAATTCATTTATGAATCATTTTATAGAATTTTACTTAAGTTTTTAAACATTTTATACAACACTTCTCATGTTTATTGTCACTTCACAATTTAAATCCATATCCATTTTAAATCAAATTCATTCCATTTAATTCAATTCATTGTTCAATTTCAATATTCAATTCTATCAAACAACATTCTAAACGATATTCAATTCACTAATTTATTTAGTTAGTTCATTCATTAATTCATTTCAAATCACAATCAATTTCATTTCAAAAATTATTTTATTTAATTTAACTTAAGTTTCATTGCATTTCCATAGTTTCGTTTCTTTACATTCATATTCAATAATTTAAATTTTTTTTAACTTACTAGTTCTCAAAATTTATAATTTATGAACTTATTTTCTCATATTTTCATAAAACACTTAAATAAAAATTTTCAGAGTTTAAACGCCCTGTTCTTATTTCAAATTATTTTTAAAACAATAATTCCTTTGTATTCCAAATCATACTTTTGAATCTTAAAATCAAACTAGTTTTACCAAAAACAAAGCTCCAATAGTAGCAATCCCTCTCTTGGAAACCCAAAACTGAACGTCGATGATGCTGTAGTCATCATTGAAATTATTGTCCAGCAATCGAAGTGAGTTTAGTGCTCCTATTTCTTTTAAATCCTTTTAAAATATTTCCATCAAAATATTTTCAAAATAATACAGTTATTATTCTTCAAAACTTTTGAAAATCAATTTTCAAAATCAACAGAATTTAAATTCTCAATTTCTCAGTTTTTAAATCTTTTTTATTTACAGATCATATTTCCAAATTTCCTTTATATATGATTTCGTTGGTTATATAAAACTATTTCTTAATTTTTTATCTTTATTTACGTCATAATAATAACAATTTTTACTAGAACACAAATAATAAACAACAAACAACAAATGATAATAATCAAATATTATCATTCACTAATAACCAAACACACCATATATACTATAATATTTTTTGAAAATTTATTACTTTATATATAAAATATAATCAAGGTTAAAATTATTTCTTTTACTCAAATTCAAAACAATACCATGTCAAATTGCTATGTTCAAGTGTTTAGAGATCCCTATCAATAACATTCATTATGTATTGACCAGAATCCATAAGCCACTCAATTGATTACCTAACACAATATAAAACACTAACAATAACGTGCTCTCTCTCTCTCTCTCACACACACACACACACACACTCAAACTCATCTTATAGTGCTACTGACCCAATCTCTATAATAAGTACCCCACCAAAGCCAATGTTCTCGCTTAATCTTGCGCTATGATACCAAATGTAACGATCTGGGATTTTCGACCCTCGAAAATCGACACTAATACATTCATTTTATTGTTGTCGAGCAATTGAATGTCGGAAAATCCAATTGTTAGGGAAAAAGAAGAAGAAAGAAGACAAGAAGAAACTAAACAACATAGAATCTCATAGCAAAACGAATAATCTATAATATACAACAAATCTTTACATAAAAACAAACCGTAACATATGTATATACAAACAATAAGAATATAATAACCTTTTTCAGCTCGGACAATTATAACAACCTGTTCTCACACTTGATCATAAATACAACCAACAGACAACACAGCGGAACACAAAGAGATACGTTGATACATCTTGGACCTCCAGCTCGTCTCCTGAGCTCCAGTGCATCCAAAGCAATATATAAATAACCTGTTTGACCCAAGCATTATAATAAAATAACACCCGGATTAGTTTGAAAAACCGATGTGAGAAAACACACCCAACTGGAATTTTAAAGTTACCAGAACCTTTCAAAATAAAAGTATCTCATAAGACCACACCACATATAAACATGGACAGGTTTTTTTACCTTACGATAACCAAAACATTTTCTATAGAAAAATCCATTGATATTATGATAATTTCTACGGGTCAAAGTAAAATATGAATTTTGCCGAAATGCTTGCATCTCACGTTTCAGCATAGTTGGGAACAACTAAATCTATAAAGCTTGTATTGGAGAATGGATTCCATACTACAACTAGGTAAGGAACTACCTTCCGATGATACATCTTTAGATAAAATACACCGTGGTCTGACAAGAACATATTATACCCTTACCACATAGGACTGGCATAATACTTGACTAATAGTACCGAATATGATCACCTCTTTCGTTAATGGGTGCCGAAGCATACATGAGTAGATATAACCCATCTTGATTTAGAATGACCATACCCAGATGGCAGTAACCCACTTGGCCCTACTGCATGCTTGATTTTTTTCATTTCAAGGTTAATGAGGCTCAAGGCTACGTTTTACTTTTATATAGCACTTCCCACTTAGAATGCTAAACTGCCTTCCAGGCAACAATGCAATATCTGCATTCATCCATACAAGTTCGTTCTGGGACTAAACAAAACCGAAGGCATCACTTCTACCACATCCATTTTGGAACCGCCTTTAGGATTAGTAGCAAGCAGCCCTTGCATTTCCAAGAGCTCTGTCTTCAATTCTATAATCTTTAAGATATCTTGACTTCGAAATGCTTGGGTTAGATCGAAGTGGTTTTCGGATAACATATCTGACCTCGGTCTCATCGAAACAACATTCGATAATTTCTGGTAAACTCAAACCCGGTTCTTTAGGAAATAAATAGTCAAAGATAAGAGCGAAGATCACCTTCTAACCGTTAGTGGACGGATTTCCTTATCATTTGTCCTAAAAGAGCGAAATGAGATTTATACGCATAATACAACATCATTGGAGATGATTAATTATGACATATAACTCTTATGTTTCTCCTAGATATTTCCAAAGTTACATTTTGGGTCCTAATTCGATCGTCAGTAATTTAACTATCGAATAAACAAACATTCAAATTAGGGATTTAATTCCATAAGGAAAACCCAATATTGGCCACTGGCCTCTTAAATTAATCTTTTCATTAATAAAAATCATCTCGTAATATTTGTATAAAAGTACTATTACAAAGATATATTCACAATCCCTTTATTTTCAATACTTGAAAAAAATATCTATATACTTATCTCAATGGTATAATTATATTCATAGAAAAGAGGAGAATTTCCATTTTACACAATTCTAAAACATTTACAAACTCCTTTATAAATTCCTATAACCCATTTATAACTATTTCATAAATCCTTGGAATCATTTATAAAAATCCCTTTATCACATTCCTAAAATCATTTATAAATCCTTTATAAATCCATAAAACCGTTTATCAAACTCCTTTTATGAATCCATAAACTCATTTCTTAAATTATTTTATAAGTACCTAAAACCATTCAGAAAAAACCTTTTTTTACCCTTTACTAATCTTCCTTTAAGTTTCGAAACCATATTATAAAAATCCCCTTATAAAATCCCAAATCTATTTATAATCTCCAAAATTTATAAATAAAGTTCAAAATTTTCCTTTAAAACACTATTATATAATAATAATTAATAATAATAAACATTATAAATAAATAATAATTATCAACTTCAAAATATCTTAAAATAATATCTACTTATTTCAAAAACATTATTAAATAAACCATAATAATTTATCCTTGCCATTATTATAATAGCAATTATTTATTTCCAAAAAATTATTAAAAAGTCATGATTATTAATTTTAAACCATATTATTTAAATAATTGATCTTCAAAATATTAGAATACTAATAATAACCTTAAAAACAGTTTGAATTATAATTAAATAACTTTAAAATAAATATTAAAGATAAATAAGTAACTTTAAAAAAACAATATTCGGTATAAATAAATAACGTTAAAACATTTCTAATGACTTCGAAAGACAGTTAATAAAGTCGGAGTAAAAAAGAAACTAAATCCTCAAAAAAATATTTTCGAATCCCAATTCCAAATTTAAAATCATTTCCTGTTTCAAAATCAATCCCAACTCAAATGGCAATTTATATTATTTTTAGAATACTAATTTGAAGCCAATAGCTACCTAACGTTTATCCGATATCGATATTGATTTCCTACCACTACAGGGTCTAAGTTTGAAAATATAATAATGTCATAAACCATAATGTCCACAATCAGGTTTCATATTTAGTAACCATATAACATGAATATTATTGAAATTTGAAATCCAAAATGGCTAGGAATGCTATTGGATTCCCTAAACCTGTTCCCTACATCACAAACAGTATATAATTATATAATATGGGTCATCCGCTACTAGGCGGATATATGTAAAAGGTCATCTGCTCCGAGGGAGGGAACAAATCCAAATCATCTAATAAAATAGCAAAACATTCAAACATTTAGTCAGCAATTTTTTTCGACTATATATCATACTAGTTAACCAAAAAGGTGAGTTTAACTCACATTTATTCCAGTTGTTGCCGACACATTCTGGTTTGGGAGTAAAATCGAACGACATCCAATTTTAGCCAAATTTCAGCTGCTTTCAAATTCATCCAAACTAGTGTCGTTGCGAAGATTGCATCATCACGAGCGCAATGCAAAAATCCACACCTCGATTGGACCTCGTATGCGAGAGTTATTCGAATTTTAAGTTATTGATATTTTAAATTATAAAATAATAAATTAATCACATAATTAACTATTAATTACATTCTAAATCCTTCTTCCCTTGCCTTAATATTTTTCCTATACACACACCGGAGAACCCAAAATGTGCACACCTTCAATCGATCATTTCTCCATTAATTCTCGATGAAATCACCTCAAACCAATTCCGACGAACTGCACATTCGACGGGCTTTGCAACCATCACCTTAAAACCATGCTCGAAGACCCCTAGTAAAACACGGCCCCAATCCAAATGCCACCATACAAAATTCGTGGCTCTCTTTAACCCACCACATGCCACTGAACTCTAACCTTAGGTGCAACCCACCATGCCAAACCCACCCTCCTTTCGACCTCTCGACGCCACAATTGAGAAATATACCCAACCCTATTTTGAAGTTGCCTTAAACCACTACCATTGAACACTTCACAAAGATGACGCACCTCTCCAAACTCAATCCAAAAATACGATTTTTACAGTTTTCCAAATTTTATACGAATAGTTTTGATTTTTCAATGATCCGCCTTTCTTCATTTCTTTTTCTCTTTTTCACTAGAAGTGAACTATATAAAGAAAGGAGAGGGATGGTGAATGTGATGGGGTATGGAATGAATTGATGTAAGTATGGGCTATGGATGGTACATATTACTTTATTAATTAAAATCTAAATTATATGCCAAATAAATCTCGAACTCCTATCGAGGCATGCTCATTGGCGTCCTATATATAATACTCCTATTCCAAACATAGTGGAGCCAGTCTCGAGACTAAATTCGATCATATGCAGAAGATAGCTTTTCAAATCCAATTATATTATATTAATTTCTATAATTAGTTTATATGTGTTTCAAACTCGCACGACCACACGATACGTCCGATCTTCATGAAATTCAATGATGTACAATAATTTACTATTACAGATCCAATAAAACCAGTTTCATCGAAATCCAAGACAGTCCATCGGAAGGCTATTTTCACACGTTAACTAAAATGAATTATTATTAAAACCAAATTAATCTTTTTTAAATTTAAATTAGAATTTTTCTATCATCATTCTTATTTAATCAGAATTTAAATAAGTTTCCAAGATCATTATTATCCATATTAAATCCAAGGTTCAGAAATTCAAAATTCCTAAAATCTTTATATTTGAAATTTAAGTTGTTTGACTTATAAAAATAATGATTTGGTATTTAAAATCAATTAAATATTTCGAAATCAAAACTAAAATTATGGGTCGTTAAATTGAAGTCTAGGAAACAATACGACCGGAATATGAGAATATGGAGATAATTTGCAATACCCCTAACACTCTAGAAAATCTTGAATTTTTTTCAAAATTCCATGGGAAGTGTAGAAGGCAAGTAATTTGGAGATAGTTTATGGAGTTTTAACAAATCCAGACTACTGATGCTCGGTAAGGACTCAACAAACAACATACTTTATTTTTGTGCCCGTCTGTCCACCTTCAATAATTTCTTCAACGTTGTTGTGTCCTAGTAGATTTGTTAACTCCATTAAGTGTTTTAGAATACCTGTTCTCCATTGTAGATGTCTTTGTTTGTTTTATTTTGATTTTTTCCATACATTCGACTATGTAAATTTGTATCAATTTCCATCATAACAAATTTTTTATATAAGCACTATTAATTCTAAAATTACTCAATAAACATACTAGTACCATTGACATATAATCTTTATCATTGAAGCACTAGAATCATGTCCATAAAACTTTGTCTCTTTTTGACGATGACAAACATACGACTTATACAACATTAAATAAAATAAAATATTCCATGAATTAGTAATTCCCTTGTATCTATGTACTCCCCCTATCAATATGCTTGAGCTTTCTACATTTTTCTTCCATTTGTCATCAACAAAAACTGCAAAAATATGAGAAATATGCACATATACTTAGTATAATAATTATTCTCCCTTATTATTATTATTTTTGTAATTAAGAAGGATAAATCTTTTAGTTTACATCGTTTAAAGCACAAATTCAACTTCTCATTTTAATTTAATAGAGGTAGTTTCACAAATATTTTAATCATTTTAAGCTTCAATAATACCCATAGAAATCGTTCTTAATATTATAGTTATCTAAAAATTAGTTTTGAAAAAATATTTGATGTTTTTATGCGTAGACAAAACTGATTTTTGAACATAATTTTTATTTTATGGGATTTACTGATAGAAAATCATCTAAGCGTACCTTTGCCAATATTTTCAATTCTTATGATAATTCTATTATGATCCAAAAAATCTGCTATCCCATTCCTCTTCTTACGTTTGAGTGTCTACAAAGAATAATAATGTATGATAGTACCCATATAACAACTCGGTTTTAAGTAAATTAACGTTATTAATTGGTATTTAACTAACTAAAATGAATAATTTGAATATTAGAAATTTTTTAATGAAATAATTAGAGGTGAAATTAAATGGCTTTGAGAATAATTATTTGTTTAAAGGATTATGAAATAAATTAATTTACAAATTAATTAATGAATGGCTTTAAAATATGAATATTAGATATTTAAATTTAAATAAATTGAAATATGGAAATATAAATTAATTATTTGAAATAAAAAGTCAAAATAAATTTGAGATTTATTTTGATGACATAATTAATAATATGATTTTTTTGGGAAGAGTGGCCCTCTTATGAGGAGACCACTTATATTTTATTAAGCAAAATCAACATTCATACAAGAGTTTAATGGAAGTTATCTATTACAAGAATGCAAGATCATCTCTATGATGATTAATAAAATGAAATCGGCAAAACTAAACAAGAAATTATCTGTAGAATCCTATGTATATACTAAATCTACTAAGAGGAGTGGCTTGAGTTATGACTCATTTGTATAAGGGGTTGAGCATGCCATATGAGTATGAGGCAGAGCCGAGCAAGAAGGATTGGTCTTGCATGATGCTGTACCATGGAGGATGAAGCACAGTAAGCTTGAGGCAATCTTTCAAAGGAATCAAGGGAGGAGATATGCTGTGTGATGTTGTCAAAGTGGCAGTGTGGTATGCAGCAGTTGGAATCGGCCAGAATGCTGAAGGTAACTACTATCTTGATGTTGCCTATATGTTGCAGTCTATGTAGTTCATATTGGATAATATCGCTGATCTATCTCAGATCACTCCTAAGTCAATATTTTTTTATATCACTTAAAATATCATTATTGATATGCTGTCCAATATTTTTCGATATATCACTCCGATATTTAGTGTAAAACACCCAATATATTTTAAGAATATCGTTCATTATTGTATATGTTAGAAAAATATATTTACAAACAAATATCTTCACATTCATAATATTTGTTTACGCTGAATGATAATAGGTAGACCTACTAGAAATCCCAATGCACTAAATTTTTAGTTTTAGTGATACACTTTCAGTCTTCTTTATTAATCTTTCAATAAAGAAAACTCTACTTATTTCGTTACTTTATATTTTTTTTTATTTTCCATGAAGACTTTACCACTAAATACAAGATCATGAAAGAGCTACTTCTCTTTTTAGTTATTTTTTGTTCACCATTTATAGTTGATAAGTTAGCCAATGGAAATTTATTTTATTTATTATTGTCATACATCAAAAAAAATTAAAGAGCATTAAAATTATATATTTGACATAGCGATAAGGAACGAGCTTAAGTGGTAATTTGTATCAAATCAACATCGCTTATTCGATAAGTTAAATGAAGATGATAACGTAGAAACTATAAACATGGAAACATTATGAAAGTAATATAGATGATTACTGAAGAAACAATGAATATAGTATAAAAATGAAGAGAATAATAAAGATGTACGCTATACGAATTTATAGTTTTTATAAGCCTGTATTTGATTTATATTCAATATAATAACCTAGAAAATAGATTGTATAAACTATATGCAATTAGTTTATTATAGTAATGTTGATTTATTGATCCATTTATTTGGAAACTTAACATCAATATAACATTATAATATAGTATAATATCGTTTATAACATGTTCTACACATGTCCGATATTTTATCGATATTATTAGATGTTATCATGATATTTTAAAATATCTCATATTGGTACATGACTGATACATACCCGATATTGATATTAACTACTTAGGTTGTAGCAGCGTGATGTTGCGTAAAACACCTATATGCATAAGCCAAATAGGTGGTTGTTTAAGGGTTTGAGCGCATGTTGACAATTGTAGTTTATGCATTTTGGGGAGAAAAGTTATGTATTTGATTGGCTGGTTAGAGAGATGTGCAAACTGAGTTATTGAAGGTAACAACTATCTTGATGGCCGAAGCTCAGCGATTATTTTCAAAGTTGTGTAGGATGTCTAATGACTGAAGAGATGGAGGTGCTGGTATCAGGATGGCTGAAGCTAGTGGTTGCTATCAAAGGTGCTACGTTGTGCTGATGTTGAGATCAAAGGTGGTGATCTAAATCGGTTTTCTTAAGTAATTGAGCTTGTAGAAAGAGAAATATTAGTGTTGTTTCCAAAAAATACAGCTTCTAATAGGAAAACGGTGCTTAGGATGATTTTAATACAGGAAAAATTATTTATTGAGCAGTTATTAAAATTATGTAGCTTTATTGGTCTAATCATTGTGTAATCTGAATTCTTGATATATATAAGATATTCTACGAATGGGAATTTCTATTTTGATCAAGAAGTAAAGGAAGATGTAAAACTTACCTATGGTTTTTAATGAATATGTATATTGGGTTTGTTTTTGTAGGGATAATACTATGCTAGCTCATATGTAACAAATATGATATAATTATTCAATCTTATATGACGATATTCTATATATTATATTTTTGCTTCTAAAAGCAAGTGCTTTATGGTTAACCTAAGAGTAATATGTTTCTTTTGATATTGTGAGTTTAATTTGCAGTTCTAAATTGAAGATTAAAAACATTTTATAATGCTTTTATTAAGTATTGTTAGTTAATAGATAACCAACCCATTCAACAGGCGTTCGAGTGATGTTTATCTTTCAGTAGGTGCTCGATTCCATGCATAAATTTAAACTCACGGTATCATATTAGGCATGCAAAGTTAATAGAGTTCTTTCTAAAAAAAACCTACTCCCGGGAGTAGAGCTAGGGAATTCGGTTGGACCGCCTTAATCGCCCCCCCATTTGAGCCAGTCCAACAAAGAGCATCAATCCCATAAGCTGTTTTTGCTTTATTCAGGGATAATTGCTTCAATTCTTAAGAGATGCATAGTGCAACTTGCTAGGACTCGAACCCAAGAGCTTAAGGAACTTTGTTCCATGGTCGCTAGCCAGTCCTGACTGACTGAGCTATACACATTGACATTTTTTTGAAATATAAACAGTAAATGTTATTAATCTTTGCTTCTAGTAATGCATTAATGTTTCCAGTAGCTAAATTAGATTAATGAAAATTTAAAGAAAATAAATTATAAAATTACATAAACAAATGGTCGACTTTCCACTGCTGTTTGGTTGTATTAGTTTTAAGATGGACATTTATCATTAAACGCACACATACATATGTATACAGAGTGTTATTAAAGGCGTCTAGTTTTCCTCTTTCTAGTACCATTAAAAAAGTAAATGCAATTAAATTTGTGTGCTTCCTAATACCAAAGTCATTTCACATGGCAATCAACCGCCATGTAAAGTCATTTTGCACGTTGAACAATCGTCGATAAACACTATTTTCCACGGCTATCAACCACCGAACTACTGTTATTTAGCGATTGATCGCAATGGAAAATGGCGTTGGTCAGTCATTGTTCACCGTGCAAAAAAAGTAAAAAAATGATGTCTTTGGCAGACCCTCAAAAAGTCCAGTATTAAGAAGACTATAATGTAAAATTTTATGGTATGTTTTAGCAATGATATTAGGAAGAGAAAAATGAAATGTCCTTAGCAACACACTATATATACACCAATATGCAGACACATCCAATCGACATGTTCATAGATAAATGTGATCAAAACTGTAATTGGCTTTTAGGTTGAAAAGTTGCTGGTATAAATTGGTTTTGTTGGTGGGCTTGATGTTGAATTTGTTTCATGAACTAAAGAAAGAAAGAAAAGAAAGAAAACGTAAAATGATTTCCAAAATAAACAAAGCCAACATTCTCAAGCCCAAGATCCAAACCCTTCCATCATGAATTCTCCATCTCCAAACAAATCATTTTCTAGTGTGTTTATCCCTACATATAAATATACCCTAAACATAAAAATGGATTGATTTTAGAAAATCAAAAACTAAAACAAGTCCTATCACTTTGAAAATCAATATATAATCAAATAAATTGTAATGAATTTCACAATTTGAGTATGATCGTCTAGACGTCATTTTATACATATCAAAACAAGAAAATGAAGGGTGTGATCATGAAAAAGGATGCTGGAACCTGCGCAGGAAGAAAGACATGCACTGCAAGCTTTAAGTGAGTATACGCTCACAAAATCTATGTTCTAATCATCGTATATGTTGATATTGGTTTGGTGAATTAGTAATTATGGAAGAATACATCAAATTGGTGAAGCTAGCATTGAGTTGAAAGAGGTGATGTCCGAAATTGATGAAGTTCAGGCATGAGAATGTATCATCGGAGACTTCGACCAGTCGCCCGCCTAGATTAAACCGGTCGACTGCTAGCGGCCGACCGATGGCAGTGACTGGTCAAGCATTTTTCTATCTTTGTGTATGTTTATATATATTTATAGATTTCTATATATTAATAATATATATAAGAATGTTTTACTAGAGAAAAGGTGTTTTAAGCAAATATTTGATTATAGAAAAGTTCTATTTAAATTAAATATTTATTAGTAATTATAGCTATTAATTATTAAAGGAAATTACTATTCTTAACTTGAAATGATTATTTAAAGATTTGTAAAATTCTTAAAAATAAGAAATATTTTCTAACTAATATTTTAAGTAGCTTAAAATGAATTTCATAATTAATTAGTTTAATTAGAAGTATATTATATTTATATTTATATATAATTAATGAAAATATGTATTTATTAATTAAAGGTTAATTAAATATTTAGTTTAATTCTATAATTCTTATTACACGTTTATGATGTTCTCAATTGTTTTATCAAGGGATTTATATTAAATATTGACTTGATTATTATATATATATTTGACTAACTAAGTTTATTATACTTTTCAGATTTCTCATCATTTCCATATTGATTTTGGATGATATGAAAGATTCACTGTTGGTATTAAGTTGATTGGTGCTTTGATATGATACAGTGATGACATCTGTTACACCATATTTTCCAAACATCATTAGAGGAAGTTGGACACAAATATCGATGTAAAAGAACCGCTCCTACAATAATGTTAAAATAAGAAAAGGAAACAAAAATGAAGTTTGGATGGTAATGCGCTAAAATAACATAAAGCCGTGGAATGATATAGAGACTACAACCACTCGTTCAACATAGCGTATGCACTATTACCTGAAATGGCTACAAGGTGTATGAACTGACCTACTGCCTTCATACTTGCTTTGATAGGTGGAACAATAGAATAGTTTCTAAGTAACAACGAGATGTAGAAACAATGCTGCGGTCCCAAACCAACAATATAGGAATATAGCACATCCCCTTAAGCGACTATATGCAAATGGGGATGTACCGCACTCCTAAACTAACATTTGAAAGTGGCAGGTCCATGCCGTAATTTTATTTCAAAAGGCTACAGGGATGTGCCGCCATTTGACATTGATGTGACATAACAATGCTGCAATCCTATATCAACATTAGATCAATGAAGAATGTGCCATTATTTTGATATGAAAAGCATAGG
Source organism: Allium cepa (assembly GCA_030765085.1). NCBI lineage: Eukaryota > Viridiplantae > Streptophyta > Magnoliopsida > Asparagales > Amaryllidaceae > Allium > Allium cepa. The sequence continues at coordinate 320,592,672 of CM060928.1, read as the reverse complement.
GACTCAACGGACGAGGTGATAGTAAAAGACTATGTTGCTACCGAGAGATTTAACTTCTTCTCCAAGATCATTAAATCTGGTTCAAAGACAAAGGCGATGGCATAGTACCCTCAATGTCGAGAGAAGCTTAAAAATAGATTTATGCAAGGAAATCGCTCTCCGTAACAGCAACAATCACCCTCAATAATAGCAACACGGTCTTTTCTACTAGGCCATGCAACTCAACATCAACTATCTCTGTTTGTACCAAAAGTGGGAACAATGCTCGTCGGATGTAATTGAAGAGATTAAATGAAGAAATTAAATGAAAAATGAGGCTAATCTAACAATCATACTAAGAAAAGTAAGTAGAAATAGAAAAAAGACAAGAGTTTATAGTGGTTCGGCATTGTAACCTACGTCCACTTTGAAGAGTTTGTTGTTTATTGATGATTCTTAACTGATTTACAACAATATAATAGTTAGCTTAGTTATAATGGAGTTTCAGCAGTGTAACGGCGTAGAAGCTTCAAAATTCCTTTTTCAGTTGGCGTATGGGTGCTATTTATAGAAGTAGATGTGGAAATATCTGCCTCAAATCTCGGAATACCTCTTCTCACATGTAGTTGGCCCACTAGATCGATCTGGGGTTATTTGGGATCGATCATGACCAATCCATACCCTCTTTGTATCGATCAAGAATTGGCCCAATGGAGCTGCGATCGATCATGGACGTTCTTGAGTGAATAAGCAGGCTTCTGTGAAAATTTCATGGCATTTGGACTTGTAATTTGAGAGTTATGATCGATCCAAGATTGAATTTTCGTTGAAAAGCTGAAGGCTTCGTATCGATATGTTCGTATCGGTACAATGCGTATCGATCGATTGCGTGTCAATGACGTGGCACTAGAGATCCACATTTCATGCCTATAGACCGTTTCCTTTGGTTTGACCTATTCCTTCATATCCATCCAAGGCCACACTCTTTGTATCGATGCAACGTTTATGGTTTCGTATCGATGCTTGGCCCCCCGTTTCGTATAGATTGATCGGCTGATCGATACGAACTATGCAAAAGTGCGATCGATATGAAATGGGTGGTTGCTGAGCAAATGAATATGATTGATCCGGGAGGCGATATTACTTGATGGATACGAAATAGATGGATGCTGAGTGATGGACTTGTGCTCATTTCATATCGATCTGGATGGATATGAAATGATGGATGTAGGTTGATGGATATGAAATTAATGTGTTCTACATGGATCTTAATCGATCTACAAATTGTGCATACAAAATTCGATTGCCTGAAATTTGAAATGTCGCCTTTCATAGCTTTGCTTGTCATATATGCTAATTGTAGCTCGATCCGGACATGGACCAAGTTTGCCTGTATCCATCGTGGACCTGTAGATAACCGATCTTTGGGACGGATTGTCTTCGGTCTCTAGTCAAGCCCTTAGTGTCACAGCCTTGCTAAAAGGCGGGATAACATTTGCCACCAAAGTACGTCCTTCATGAATATGACGTGCTTTGAAAAGTTGCAATTTTTATCCTGAAAAAGTTCTATCTGATTCTTCAAACAGTTGTTGTCTTTTCATCAAGTGATGTGACCTTTGGTAGAATTCCAGTAATATGAATGTTGAGTTGTAGACTGCCAATGATCATGGGTTCTTTGTTGTAACTGAAGGTCGAGGGCTATCAATTTTTTGTTTATCGTCTTGATTGTCACCAGGCAATCATTCAACTCCTGCTAACTTTGAAAACCAAATGATAATATGACATATATGTAGGTATGTTAACCTGATTCCCATCCATGTTTGCACGTACACTAGTCATTGTCAAGTTCTTTTTTCTTATTTTTATTTTGATCGAGTTTCGTATTGATCCTCTCCTGGATCGACATGGAATCCGAGTCGCAACAAAAATCGATGGTTGTTTTTGTTCATTCCTTTATATCGATCCACTCCTGGATTGTTCTAGGATGTATGAAGGTATGCTACATATAGATGACCATCGATACGAGATAGATTGAGTACAGCGTGCTGCGTATCGATCGATATAACATATTGGTTCTTTAATCGATGGATACAAAAGTGATGTTTCATATCGATGGAGTTAAACGGTCTAAACATAATCAGGCAGCGATCTTCATACCGATGGATACGAACTAGTGGCCTTGGATCGATTTGCATCGATGGATACGAATTGCCGACCTTACATTGATGGATGAACAGTGTTATGCTCTGGACTGCCTTGTGCTGATGGATACGAAAGTCAATCTTTTTATCGATGGATGTTGACTACTTCTCTCGGTTTAGCGACTGGGATACAAAGACATATAAATAGTTTTTGGAATTAGAAAAGTTTTCCACTTCCTTTCATTTTTACTTTGTATAGATAGATGAAAAATAAACAACTAGAGAGCCTTCATCTTCAAAATAGTCAACCGATTAAACTTTAACCCAATTCCTCCAATCTGGGTAACTGACCAGCAAATTCACGTTTCTTGTGACAAGCATCGAGATTCACACCACTTCGTTGATGATGGTGGCCATCTCTGGTGCCGTTGGTGTTGAAGCGTGGTGAGGGTGAGGTCGAGGGTGCAGTTAATGATATCTTGGAGGCTCGGGGAAGAAGAAGAGCAATCAAAGGACTCACTAAATCCAAGTTTCTCCCTCGATGCAGATCGATTAGAATGCCATGAAGTAGTTTGTAAGCGGCTTTTATGATCCAGGCGAGAAAGCAGTACTTTACCGATCGATCAGGGATGGAACAATTCGTATCGATGAAAGAGGTGTTGTGATCAATCCGATACCAAGGTCCTTGGATCGATACGAAGAGCATCGATGCTTGGGGAGATCGATACGAAACCTGACTCCTCAGATCGATACGAAGTGACTGATAACTAGGGTGATCGATATGAACATGGGCTTCAGGGGAACGATCCAACTCGAACCATGATGGATATGAAACCAATTACCATTTGCATACTTGAACAGTTAGCTTCGAGGAGCTTTAGCCTTGCATATCTAGACTTGATTGAAAAAATGCATATATGATTACCTTTCAAAGCTCGTCAATGGAACTGTAACTTGACAAACATAATCAATTTTAACATGGATCGTTCTTCAAAGTCAGGATGACACGGTTAATATGGTCAGCGATGACGATCACTCTGGTCGAATCTCGAAATCTGATCGCTTTACCATCTTTTAAACTTGTAGAAATTCAGAGTATTATGTAGCACTTCACTACACAACACGATCACTCACTTTACATTAGGGGGAACACGGATTTCTTGCCATCTAATAATAGTTTTTATTGAGTTCAGTAGCAAGGGATCCAGGAAGCTCCGAGCAGCAGGAAAGTTCAGAGTCCTCCACTTCCTGGAATATAAAGGCTAGACATCACGGCAGACACAGCATACCCTGCTCCGGATAAATTGCCGGATGCTATGCTGGATATAAATCTGGAAGACTTCGTCCGGTCCGAAATTTCAGAAGATATGCTCGACAAAATTGATCTCAATCACGGATTATCTTCAAAGGAAGTTCTCTTACCGGGACCAGATGATAAGGCGCACAATCCCCCAAAAGGGTTCACTGCCTGTAATAGATTCATGTGCATGGCCGGAACATTGCACCCGTTAAACCAATTCATTTAGGACGTTTTATTTTTCTTGAGGATCGTGCCTTCCCAACTGCATATGAATGGATATGCGCTTCTTTGCTTATATATCATATCTATGAAGCATCTCCTTCGACGCTCGACCTTCGAGGAGCTCAGATACTTATTTAATGTCAAGAGTCGGGGCGATAATCCTTGATTCACCTTTTTAGAAGCGGTCAAGAACTGCCAAGTTATGGCAGGTGCTTGGAGTAAGTTGAGGTACTTCAAGACTGAGTGGTTCTTCGTGAGATGCCAACCGGGGTTTGTTAGGAAATGGTTAGTTAGACGTAAGTGCTTTAACTTCTTTGTCAATTAACTGGATAATACAAATCGATACTGAACTCATTACTACATTTCTTTTATAGCTTCCATTCCTCGGCCCGAAGGAGCTCCGTTTAAGGAGATAGTGAGAGTGCTTCAAGCGGTGCCTTCCGAACTTAGATTAATAGATGAAGTTCTCAATGATGATAACTTGATTGCCGTCGGGCTCACTGAAAGAGGCCAGAGTATTGGGTTGACTGGGTTCCTAAAGTGGTTCTAGTAAGGCATATTGGAAGACGGGTTCCTACTATGCTCCCAGTCGAGGGAGCTTAGAGTGCACTTGGAGTTACAATCATTGAATTGGGCGATGGCGACAGTATAGCAGCTAGACATGAGTCCATGTTCGTGCCTCCGTAGAGCCTTCGATCATCAGAATCAGAGAGAAGGTGAAAAACTCTCGTCCACAAAGCCAAAAGGCATAAGACCATTGTAATAACTCAATCCGTTGCAACTTCCATAGGTCCGGAGACCTCTTCTCTGCAAATGGAAGGTTCATTGAGAGGATCATCAGATGCTCCTATTCCCGATGACACATCTTCGTTCCAAGATCTTGGATTAGAAGGGGCCCACTCTCCATTACGAATTGGCATGGGCCTAACTTCTTTAGACATAAGGGAGCCAACTCCAATGAGCAAGGCCACCGTAATCGGTCGGTTAGGGGTTTTGCACATGCATATACACACTTCACGGCACCAATGACTTCTAATCGCATGCTTCTTAATTTTTGGAGATAACTAATTCTGCTTCTCTTTTGTTTTATAACACGATGGTGAAACAAGGGTCCCTGCTCAGCAATCTTCGCCCTTCACCCCATTCTTCCAGTTCACGCTCTGAATCACAGCAGTGTGAAAGTGAGAGAGACTATGGCCATGGCTATCACTCCAGCCAAGAGCGCGAGCGCCATGATAGGGAGAAGGAAAGGTCATATCAAAGCAGGCGCCGCTTTTGGTCGCGATCTCCACATCAAAAGGACCTACAAAACCATCTGGCTTCGATAGGCCATCTTTCGAAACTTCACATCAAATAGCGCCATCTTACATTCCGAAATCCAACGATCAGCACCGTAGAACTGAAACAGATGTTCCCGTCATCACAGAACAGACTGCTATAGAGCTCACATGGGAGGGAGCCATCCGAATCGCCAAGTTGAAGAAAGATTTCCCGAATATTGTTTCGATGGCTTCCACTTCCCTTCAAACATGAAAAGAATCCCAAACGACATAAAAAAACTGGTACAAGATTACGTGCATGACGTGTACAACTAGTACTGGGAGTGGATTAGGACGGTTGAAAGGTTTTCGACGGTATCTCTCGAGCAAGCTAAGACAATCGAGAAACTGTAGAGCGACCTTTCTCAAAAAGGCATACTAATAATGACGCTCACCAACGAGCTTGAATCTTAAAGGAAAACGAAGAAGGAGGCTGACCAGAGAGCCGAAGAGGCGAGGCAGTCCATGGAAAACATGAGAAAGACTCTCATGGACCTGGTGGAGGAGATGGGACACCGTAACACTGTTATCATCCGAGAAAGAGATGAGGCGTAGAAAGAAGTTGAGCAGCTAAAAGCAAAGCTGACTAAGGCCCTTAAAGAGAAGGATGAAGCTTATAAAGTGGCCTAGGAGGCATGTGAGGAGACGGTAAGGCTCAGGGGAGAGAGGGATGCAGTGAGTCTAAAGGCCGAGGAGGCTGATGCTAGGATTTAAAGTGAAGTTAAAGCGGCTGAGGCGAGGATGGAGAGCGAATTTGATGATCTTCTGGCTACTTACAATGCTAATGTCTTGAGAAACCACAACCTTAACTGGCTCAGTGAAGACTATCCTTTCCAACTATATAAGGCCTAGAATCTCTTACTTGAGGACGAGAAGGTGATCCGCAATACTACAACCGTCGACGAGTTCAAACTAGAAACTCAAGTGCTAATCGGAGATGAGCCTAAAGTCCTCCATGAGACAACCATTGCTCTCAAGAAAGAAAAACTGGCCGCCAGTTATCCAGAAGTTGGAGAAGGATCCAGAAGTGAATACCACAAAGTAGGTTCCGGAGTGCCTCCAACGTCCCAATCTAAGCCTACTTCTTCTATCGATCGTCTAGTTGTTCTAGGATATGATCTTGACAGGCCGCATCTCTCCTCGATAATCAAGCGTGGCTCGGAAGGCACATTGCTCAATATGGGAGCCAACTTGAGGAAAGTACTCTGGACACTTCTCCCGTTCATCCAAACATAGGAACAATGTCGGAAGATATTACTAATATTTTTTCCTGTCTTCATTCAGCCTAAGATTTTGCACCGACCGATCCTTCTACAACTCAAGAAATTCACTATGAGCGGGAGGTGCTAATAACAGAGGCTACAATCATGACGATCACCACATCGGCTGGGGAGACGCATGATAGCAGTTGCATGCTTGATGAACAATTGATGGAAGCGCTCATCAGCCATCAAAGTGATCTGATTATCGGGTGCCCTTCAATATTGATGAAGATGTAGTCATACCGAGCTCCTCGGGTCTGACCAGCAGCGTTCCGATGGGTATACATGTGGATTGAGCAAAGCAAATAATGGAGGAAATCAAGGTTGAGATCGAGCAAGCTGAGCAGGTTTGCAGAGCCGGTGGAGGCATGGTAGGTCCCGGTCTGGTACCTATACCTGTGGTTTCTCCGGGTGGCACTACTTTTGAGACCAGCATGCCATGTTCTTCTATCATTGCGAGTGCCATTATCCCTTCGGTTTCGCACACAGAGGATACTCCAGTCGCTATGAGGTCTCAAGAGTAGACTACATCAATTCCCCTTACTGGAGACAAGCCAGATGGAGCAGGCCATGGAGGTAAGGGTTCAAAGAGGATTCTAACAGGCAGCTCGAGCGAGTTTACGTCAAAAAAAAGCAAGAAGGATTAAAGACTGAAGGCATAGATTCACATTTTTGCTTCCTCTCTTTTGGATAGGCAGAATAAGCTTTTCTTTTGCTTTTTGTAGGCCATGTATAGATGTGGGTTTGGCCTTCGCTTATAGGGATTCTTTGAACATTGCACTTACTTTCTCAAAGAGTATTATGAATAAAAATTTCCTTTTTTTACCATAACTCTGTGTTCATTTGTCTAAGTGATCCAACATTCACACTTCCATTCAACGTACTTTCAGTCTCTGAGTCAAACTTGAATACGGTCTTTAGATCTTGAGTCATGGCTTCGGGTGGTAATCAAACGTCAAGTCGAGTCCTAACGTTGCAATGTCTCGGTCAGCGGTAGGTACTTGAGTTATGCCTCCAGTTCTGGGGAGAATTGAAGTAGTTAGTTGGCAGTTGTCCTCTTCCTTCACTAACTTTAACTTGGTCAAAACAAAGTTAAAGTGACATGAGTTTGAGTAGTCGGATTACACTCGCTCACTTGCTTATATTTGCATCCACACTCTGAGGATTAGACTTGTATGCTGGCGGTCAGTCACGCCTACTTAATATTTAGAATCTTATCCATACTCTAGGGACACAAGTTATTTTATAGGCGGTTGTTCACACCTTTTTAATGTTGATAATTACATCCACACTCCGGGGACTCAAGTTATCTATGGGCGGTCGGTCACTCCTGTTTAATGTTTCTACTCTAGTTCACGCTCTGCGAATCTAGAGTCAGTTGGCAAACGGTCCGTCACATCGATTTACGTATTAGGATCACGTTCGCACTCTAGGAACAAGTAGTTGGTCTAGGTTAGGAATGGTCGGATCACATCTGCCTTGATTCGGAAAGCGAAATCATAGATGGATGGATCCATCTTCTTTGAGCTTTGAATATAAGCGAGGTCATGGATGGACAGATCCATCCTCGTCGACCTTTGGAAATAAATGAGGTCATTGATGGAAGGATCCATCAAACTCAAGCTTGGATTGAGGCGTGGTGGTGGATGGACGGATCCATCTTCCTCGATCCTGGATTGAGGAGGGGTCGTGGATGGACGGATCCATCCTCCTTGAGCCTAGATTTTGGAGTTTGTACTTCAGGTCGCACTTTGGGAGCTGGAGTTCATTGGAGGATCGTCGTATTTCAATCCTTCTTTACTTTTATCGTTGCTTGCTTGCCCCAAGCTTGGGGTTTCACTTAGCGAGTGACCGATCAGATCACGATCACTCCCTCTTTGAATGAGTCCCATCGTAGGATGGGACTTAGCTCTTCGTACATCGTGACGGACGCATGATGCACTTCAAGAATCGCCAATCTGGCTTGATGAGTCTGCGCTTTATTACTGAAATAAGAAAGTGTGGCAAAGTCAGTTGCCTTATTACAAGTTCAAATTCTAAAATTTCATAAAAAAATTTCAAAAGAAAAGCATATTAAATGAATAGAAGCTAATTATATGTAATAGCGATGGAGACTCTCGCTGTTCCATTCCCTCGGTAAAGTGAGACCGTCAACAGTTGATATTTTGAATGTGCCATCTCCAAGTCTTCGCTCAATGACATACAGTCCTTCCAACATTGGTTTCATGTGTGAAGGGACCGGATAAACTCATTTAAGTACGAGATCACCAATTTCAAAGGTTCTTGGGCCAGACCCTAGCATTGTATATTCAAACGACTCGACTGCGATGTGCGACTATCCTCAAATAAGTTTCTTCATGCTTCTCATCCAGTAAGTCCAGTGATTCTACTAATAGGATGGCATTTGTCTTTGGGCATAATAGGTCATGCTGTGAGAAGGTACTTCTAGTTCAAATGGAATAATGGCTTCAGAATCATAGGAAAGTGCAAACGAAGTTTGGTCGGTCACGGACTTGTGGGTAGTTCGATATGCCTATAAGGCCATGGGGAGCTTATCAACCTACTTACCTCCAGCCTTCTCCTGTCGCTTTTTTAAAATGGACTTGATAACTTTATTAACAGCTTCGATTTGTCCATTCTCTTAAGGGTGAGCAACTGTTGAGAACTTCTTTTGGATGCGGTAGTGTTGATAGAAATCTTTGAACTCAACACTATAGTTATCAGTTATAATCGTTCATGGGAGGACAAGGCGACAGATAATGTTGCATACAACAAAATTTATGACTTTCTTCGTCGTGATAGTGGCAAAGGGCTCATCTTCCGCCCATTTAGTAAAGTAGTCAACTGCAATGATGAGGTACTTCGCACCACCCTTAGCTACAGGTAAAGACCCTATTATATCAATGCCCCATGTAGTAAACGGCCATGGAATGAACATCTGAGTAATTTTGGATGGCGAGGCTCTTGGAATTCTGGCATGTTTCTGGCACCTATAACATTTCTTAGCATAATCTGATGCATCTCGGTTTACGGCTGGCTAGTAATATCCATATTCAAGTATTTTCTTCGCAAGGGCTTGCCTCTAGTGTGATCGCCACACTCTCCTTCGTGCAAATCATGTAACACTCGTTTGATCTCGTCATGGGCAATACACCGAAGTAAGGGAACAGAATATCCCCTTCCGTACAGGACTCCATTCTGGATAATAAATCGTGGAGCCTTTCGGAGAACTTGTCTTTTCTCACTTCTGCGTTCGGGTAATGCTCCATGCTTAAGATAATTTCTGATTGGAGTCATCCAAGACTCCCTCTCGGGTGTTGTCTCGTGCACCCAGTCGGTCTCTAACTGATCGATACTTGGAACAGTAAGTGTTTCCACTGGGACCAGTCTCATTTGCTGTGCTTCGCCAGTACTGGCTAGTTTTGCTAAAGAATCGGCTTTCTAATTTTTCTCTCGGGGTATACAGTGGATAGCATAATAGTCGAACTGATTCAACACTTCCTGAACTCGAGTAAGGTAGGTGGCCAATCTTCGGTCTCTGGCTTGATACTCCACTCGAACCTGGCATACACCAATTGCGAATCATAGTAAATTTCCACAACAATAATTCTCAAGCCTCTGGCAAGCCTAAGTCCAGCAAGCAAAGCTTCGTACTCGACATCATTGTTAGTCGTGCGAAAGCCAAACTTTGGAGCATAGCATATGGATCGACCATCTTGGTTTCAAGTACCACTCCAGCGCCCAAGCAATAGTCTTTTTGATGCACTATCAATGTATATCTTCCATGTACACTTGGGAGATTCACGGGCTTTGGGAAAAATCCTCCGGCATGGTGAATTCAGCTATGAAGTCTGCCAAAACTTATCACTGAATAGCTCGCCTCGATATATAAGTGATATCAAATTAACTCAACATGATGTTCCATTTAAGCAATCTATTAGATGTCTCAGGTCGTGTTAAGATCTACCGCAATGGCTGGTCGGCGTAGACAGTGATCAGATGAGCCTAGAAATATATACGGAGCTTCCTCGAGGCTATGACGAGACAACAACTAGCTTTTCCACCTTCGGGTATTTTCTTTCTACCCCAGTTAATCTTTTGCTGATATAATAGACATGTTGTTGGATCCGATCCTCTTCCCGAATCAAAGCAGCACTGATTGCGCTTGCTGAAACTGCCAGATGGACATACAATCTCTCATGATCAACCGACTTCGACAAGATAGGTGGTGTCGCCAGATGTTGAAATAGTGCTTGGAATGTGCCGTTGCACTCCTCTGTCCACTCAAAATTCCTTTTTCCTTTTCTGATCAGATCGAAGAAAGGAATGCATTTGTCTGTAGATCTAATCTGCTTAAGGCTGCCACCTTCCCATTAAGGCTTTGCACCCGCTTTATGGTCCTGGGAGTTTTGAGATTCTGAATCGCCTAGATTTTTTCAGGATTGGCTTTAACTCCATTGGAAATTTATGATGAATCCGAGGAAATTTCCCGATGCAACTTCAAAATGACACTTCAACGGATTGAGCTTCATTCTATACTATTGGAGTACGTTAAACATTTTTCCATATCACTGACATGGTTGATGGATAGTCGCGACTTCACGATCATATCGTCCACGTACACCTCCATAATCTTTGTAACACCCTGCACTTAATGGCAAATAAAGTCAATTGAATAAACATAATTGCAAAACAGCGAAAAGTATAAATGTCAAATATATTCATTTAAAAAAATTAAGAGATTACATAGATATATGCAACCAATGAGTGTATGATTAATTGATGCAACAATCAATTAAAAGAGGAACTAATTAAGAGACATAGAGGCGTCGATTTGTCAAAGAATATGTCACTTTTATAACATTAATTAATTAAGAAATCTTCTAATAAAGGGAAATGTATGTGGGGAATAAATTAAATGACAACTATCTTAATTTATAATTGACGCAATCAATTAATTGAGAAATTAATTAAAGACATTAAGTAAGCGTCAACTAATAAATGATGGAAACTTATATGTCAATTAATTGGGTAATGAATTGGCGGTTTAAATATGTACAACTAATAAATGTGTGATTGAGTGATGCATAGGAATTAATTTGGATATCGATTAAAATGGAAAATGTGTCAATTAATTAATTGGCAATTAGTTGAGCATTTTAAAAAGGGTATCAATTAATCAAAGAATATGCCATTTTTACAATAGCTAATAATGTAAATTAATTAGCTAGAAGAAAACACCAGTTATAGGTTTATTTGTTTCCAAGTTAAAAAAATGGGAATGCGTACAAAAATCAAACAAAGTAATTAGGTTTATGATGAAGGTAAATTAATAAGAATAAATTAAAAAGTATAACTTTTATATGCATTCAATTAATAGAGGTATTAATTGACGTGTTCAGATAGGTAAGAAATTATAACATATAAGAACCAGTTAATATTGGGTATATGTATGTATGTATGTATGTATGTATGTATGTACGTACGTATGATCTAATTAATTGGATAATTACTGGGAGAATCTTATTTAGAAGGAAACATGGATTAATAGGGTCGTATAGTAAAGGAACAAATGAATAACGTTGGAGAGTTATACGTTATAAGCTAACGTAAACAAATCAAGTTTTGATGGTGAGGATTGTTTTTAGGGTTAATCGGATGGTACCTTGTTGTTCACTGCACCTATAAATTGAACGTAACTTAATCCTAGCCCATACTATTTTCTCTGAATTAGCTGCTGTCATTTACAGCGAACTCCACTTCTCTTCTCCCTCTTCATTTCTCCTCTGTTAATCAAATCATTCCCTAAACTAAAAATTTTAAGTAAATACATATAAAATAAAATGAAAGAATTGCGCAACTAGTCGGGTAGTTTACAGCGAATCAAAAAGGGGAGAAAAGCATAGCAAATTAAAAGGGATAGAGATTGAAGCTAAGGATGATATGTGAGTGGGTTTAAATTATACATATTTTACGTTTATGATATATTATCGTTAGATTCCATTTAATATTTTAATTCAACATTTATTTTAGTAATTAGTTCTGTTGAAAATTGTAAATTGTATAAGAGAGCTTATATTTGATTATTATTTATATAAAAAAGGAAGATAGTAATCCAATTAAATATGAATAATATTAGGCTTGACAGTTTGAGAAAGGCATAAGTCTAAAAGTAAGAAATTTACAATTATTTACATCTATTTTAAAGTTGAAATTTAGCCTGTAAACGTTAGCTTCTTTTTATCCTCTTTACGCGAATAAAATAGTTAAAGAGAAGAATTCGCAAATATGGACTAAAATAGAAAAACATTAGATTTACAGAAATTAGATGTAAAATAAGAAAAACTAAAATAAAAAGAGAAAAACAGAAATTTACAAATTATGCTAAAAGGGGAAAAATAAATAAAAAGAAGAGAATTTAATAACTTGATTGGGAAGTTAGTGATACATTAGTTGGTTGATTTAAAAAATAGAATGCATTTCCATAGTTTAATATCTAATAGATAACGATAAACGTAATAGCAAGAATAAAAGAAATAAAAAGGGAAGTAGTGTAAAATAGAGACACTACTGTATTTTGCACTGCCCAAAAAGTAAAGAAATAATAAAAGAAATATCTTGCAGCTACTAATTATTGTTTATAGCATTATTTAGTATAAAACATGGAAATGGATTTTTAGCACAGTTTTTGTAACCAACCAACTTACTTGAATATAAGAAAATAAAGTGAAGAATTAAAGGAAGTATAGAAGAAATCAAGTTAATTATTAGACAAGACTAGAAGTAATGTAACTAGATCTGCATTTTATGCAGATAGTAGAATAAAAGCGAAGTTGTTATTGTGATAAGTAAATTTGTCACAGTCGGACGTAGGCCCCAAAAAAATTATCGCACATCATAAGAGAATTAAAGAGAATTCAATGTCAAAATAAAAGAAAACAGACTAGAATAGAAAAAAGACACTTGTAATATAATATGTAGATTACAAAAGAATATAGAAGTGGCAATTATAAGTAAAATTATAGCATAAGAAAGAATAGAAAAGGCTTATTTTAAGACTTAGATTAAGTTAAAAAGGAAATTAGAGCAGAAATAACAAAAGAGGCTTATTTTAAAACCTTCACTAAGTTAATAAGCAAACATAGAAACATGGCCCATACCAACTGCATTCCCTTTCAGTCAAGAACTGATGGTCTCACAATAGATAGGTGAGGCTGGGACAAGCTTATGCTGATTATGGCAAATAAGTAGCCAATAGAATAAGAAAAGTAAAATAAACGCAAAATAAAAGATTAGATTTAGGGTCTAACAAAAGAGTAAGGTGTGTTTGAAGTAGCCCAAAGGATGAAGAGCCTAACGCAATAGTTCATCATTGATTTTTAGCACAAAAGAAGCACATCTAACTTGGATATTTTAGGCTAGAGGAAGTACGAGACTTCAATGGGACATAAGGGTACTCTAGGATGGCCCTTTGGGGTAGGCCTAACGAAGCGGTCCTCGAAGGCAGGTCTGTAGGTGTTCCTTCAAGAGAGCATACCTTGACTGCTTTTGCATGTCAGGACCATTGTAGGCAGTCAAAAGGGTTGATGTTTGGAGTAGGATATTTGTATGACATCGTACTCTGACTTGCGAGTAGGTTTTAGTGGGCAGGACCCAAAAGAATAGTTGCATGCGGATATCAGACGAGCATCAAACCAAGTAGCGAATTTGGGAAAGACTAGAGTTAAGCTAAAAGGCCAATGATTCTTTCACTATCGAGACATTGGATGAGGGGCACGACCAATTGGATATTTAGATTGTTTTACAGTAGGGCACAACCACTTAGCTCTTTAGATGTCTTTCGATTAGTTAAGAGTTGGCTGCGTGGGGCCATAGCCACGATAACAAAAGTGACAGGCCAAGTAGAATATCTATACTGTAGGCCTAACAAAGCAGTCCTTTACATATACAGAAAATTCCCGACTGAGTTCTGTACAAGGTAGAACTTATTAAGCAGGATTCAAGGAGTAGACAGAGCGATTACATATAGTCCTCAAGGTACGCACTTGGTGGTACTTTGTGGATGTCGGAACATTATTATAGGCTAGTGCGGACGTATTTTTACATTTTTATAGCATACGACGGAACATATATATTGTAGGCCTCACGAAGCTGTCTTTTACAGATGTAATCACAGAACGCTCTAGGAGCCAGACGATGGTGTCCTTTTCAAGGAGGATACTGAAGGTACTATAGGTAGCACCTAGGACCAATGCGGTCATTGAGCATATAGCTATATATATTAGTTATTAGTTTTCAATCTACTAGGGAGTAGATGAGTATGATTCACGCACGGAGGCAGAGTAGGATAAACCCAATAAACCTAATATAACAGAAAATGAAGATAAAACAGTATACGTAGAATAAACTTAGAAGTGTATAATTTTTCCATTCACGAGAACTTTATTTCTGACCCTCTCCTCATAACATCCTACATGTTAGGTAGATGGCAGAGACTTTTCAGCTTTGAGACACTTGTTTAGAAAGTGTTATTATTTTGATGAGTATTTACTTACTATTATATTTTAGTCAGTTCCACTGTGAGATACTGATGTATTTGTCTTTGCCTATTTGCAGGATACCAGAATCCCAACTCGGGTTTCAGTGGGCTTGGATTCTAGCATTTTTGCAAAAAATCCAGCCCCAATAGAATTCGGGTTGTTACATTTGTTATTAGAGCCTAGGTTTAGGGTTCCTACATAAATAGAGAGTGAACGTATTTGTATTTCTTAAAATATAAATATATTATCTTGTATATACCTAGATCCATAGAAAGACCAACTTTTAAGAGAAATGACATATAGAAAGATTTTGAGTAACAATTTTGTACATCAATATTAGGATTGTGGGAATCCAAGAGTTATAGGCCCTAGTGTGGCAAAGTATGAGATGTTCAGTAGATTCAGTATAAAAATGGAAGATCATATTTTAATATTTGGAACTTGATAGTTGTATCAGATTAGTGGGTAGGGCAGTAGTGCCTTAGAATAAATAGAAGTATAAGAGAGGAAATGGATTAGGAACATATATAATTAAATTAAGAAGAATGACGTTGTGGGAATATTTGGGAAAGTATAAGGAAGTTAAGAACCCACTTTGAGTCTAGCCCAATAATTAAACTTTTAAGAGTTTGAAAAAAGAGATTTAGAGAGTTTTCAAATTTTAAACTTAAAAGTTTACAGTTTTAAATAAGTATTGGTTTAAAAATGGAAAATTTTATGAAAATAATTTTTGAAAGAAAAAGAGACATTTTTGAGATTTGAAAATTTGAAAAAAAAACATATAAGTAACACATTTGAAACGTACATATTTGGTTTTGAAAAAAAAATAAGTTGTTAAAATTTTGGAAATAGAGTAGATGTTTTGAGGAAGTTTAGTAATTGACATCTAATAGTAGGTAACCGCATTAGTGTAGTAAGAACTCAAATAAACTAAACAGAGATAAGAATCATTATAGATGAAGTATAAATTTGACATGCTTTAATTCATTAGAATCAAGAAGTAATGGTACTAGTTTATATGAATAAGCCACATTATAAATGAAGACGTTTTGTTGAAATAATAAGGAAAATAAACATAGCAAAAGAGATGTACGAAATATGGAAAACACTGTATTTTATACTGTCTATTTCAACAGAGAAACAAAATAAAAAGTCCTTATTATTTCACACAAAATGCACATCCTCCTTTACAGTATTCAAATAAATTTTAGCGTTAACAGCAACTCTTAGGAGTAATAGTTCCAATGCATTAAGGTGTGAAATCTCTATGTAGAAAGTGTAGTAATAAGAGAACGTATCGTTGGGTAATAATAGTTATACTATAGAGAATATAATTAGAGAGGTTAAGCAAGGGAAAATAAACGTTTTTCCTTTTTATGCACAATTAATTGCGTGTCTTTAGAAAAACCACCTTGAACGAAGAGTATGAGCTATTATGAAGATAATTGAGGAACAGTTGTTCTTTTCTACTCCAGTTTTTATGATTTGAAATAAAAAAAAATTGTTTTGAAATAATGAAGTGACTTTTTTTAAAATGGTTTGGTGAAAAAAAAGTTTTAATGCGGAAAAACTTAAATTATGGATCCCAAGAATTTATTGGAAAAAATGCTTTAAAAAGGAAAAAAGACTAAATTTTAAACTTATAACTATTGCACATTCCCCGCTAGATTTAAGAGCATGGCCTAAAGCCAAAAACTATAAAATATAGATATTTGAAAGTAGAAATGACTATGGCACTAGGTATTTTTGAAAAATTCTAAGTGACACTTTTTGACGGTTAGGATATTGGGAATTGACATTTCAAAGTAAATAAATGGATAAGCAGACTTTTGAAACTTGGAATTGTGAAAGAAAAAAAAAAGATTTGTAATGAAAATTTTCTTATGTAAACTGTGCTTAGGGAAGAATAGGGAATTTTGTAGAATAGTGGCATACGTCCCAAGTACGGATAAAAAGGTGCACAAAAGTAAAATGGGAAATGTGAGGTTTTTCCGTTTTCCACCTTCTTTATAACATAAGAAATCGAATTTTAAAAATTAGATTTTTCTAAAATTTAAAAATTAAAAGTTGTGTGGTAGGTTTGGACTTAAATTTTTTTGAACTATGCTCTTATTCAGTAGGAGTGCGAAAAAAATTGGATGAAAAATATTTTGAGTTTTCAAAATATTGCATTCATATAGAAATTGCAAGTATATTTAGGATGTGTGCATCATGTTTTAAAAAGAATTTCTAAAAGAAAAAGCATTCATATAGGAGGTACCACTTAGAAATTCTTGTACATGCATATATTTTATGATGTATTGCACTTTGCATTATGCACGGATTGTTGCAAAATTGGTTGTACACTAAATGGTTGTTAGTGTAGAATGGATGCACGAAGGTTGCATGATTGAAACCTTAACAAATTTCGGGGACGAAATTTCCTAAAGGGGGAGAATGTAATACCCGCACTTTGATGACAAATACAATCCATTGAATTAACATAATTGCAAACAAGTGAAAAATATAAATGTCAAATATATGTATTTAAATAAAGAATATAGAAATGACAATTACAAGTAAAATTATATCACAGGAAAGAACAGAAAAGGCTTATTTTAAGACTTAGATTAAGTTAATAAGCAAATAGAGCAGAAATAACAGAAGAGGCTTAACTTAAAACTTACACTAAGTAAATAAGCAAACATAGAAACAGGGCCTATACTAACAGCATTCCCTTTCAGTCGAGAACTGATGGTCTTACAATAGCTAGGTGAGGCTAGGACAAGCTTATGCTGATTAGGGTAAATAAGCAGCCAACAAAATAAGAAAAGATAAATAAATGCAAAATAAAATATTAGACTTAGGGTCTAATAAAAGAGTAAGATTCGTTTGAAGTAGCCAAAGGATGAAGAGCCTAATGAAGCAGTTCATCATAGATTTTTAGCACAGAAGAAGCATGTCCAACTTAGATTTTTTGGGCTAGAGGAAGTACGAGACTTCAACGGGACGTGAGGGTACTTTAAGATGGCCCACTGGGGTAAACCTAACAAAGTAGTTCCCTGGAGGTAGGTCTGTAGGTGCTCTATCAAAAGGGTATACCTTGACTGTTTTACATGACAGGACCATTGTAGGTAGTCAAAAGGGTTGATGTTTGGAGTAAGATATTCGTATGATACCGTACTGTGACTTGCGAGTAGGTTTTAGTGGGCAGGACCCAAAAGGATAGTCGCGTGCGGATATCAGGTCAGCATCAAACCAAGAAGCGAATTCGGGAAAAACTAGAGTTAAACCAAAATGCCAATGGTTCTTTCACTATCGAGACATTGAATGAGAGGCATTGCCAATTGAATGTTTAGATTGTTTGTAATAGGGCACAACCACTTGTCTCTCTAGAGGTCTTTCGATTAGTTGAGGGGTGGCTGCGTGGGGCCATAGCCACGATAAGAGAAGAGACGAACCAAGTAGAATATCACTATTATAGGCCTAACAAAGCAGTCCTTTATAGATGTAGAAAATCTTCGACCGAGTTCCGTACAAGGTAGAACTTGTTAAGCGGGATTCAAGAAGTAAACAGAACGATTAGGTATAGTCTTCAAGGTACGCATTGGATGGTACATTATGGATGCCCGAGTATTAGTATAGGCTAGTGCGGATGCAGTTTTACGTTTTCATCGCAGATGATGGAACATCTGTATTATAGACCTCAAGAAGCTATCTTTTATAGATGTAGTCACAAAACGCTCTAGGAGCAAGACGATGGAGTCTTTTTCGAGGAGGATACGGAGGGTACTATAGGTAGTACCTAGGACCGATGTGGTCATTGGGTATGTAGTTATATATATATATATATATATATATATATATATATATATATATATTAGTTATTAGGTTTTAATCCACTATGGAGTGGATGGGTACGATTCACGCATGGAGGCGAGAGTGGTATAAACCTAATAAACCTAATATAACAGAAAATGGAAATAAAATAGTATAAGTAGGAGTTAAAATTAGAAGTGTATAATTTGTCCATTCACTAGAACTTTAGTTCTGACCCCTTCCTCATAACATCCTACAGGTTAGGTAGATCGCAGAGACTTTCCAGCTTGAGACACTTGTTTAGAAAGTGTTAATATTTTGATGAGTATTTACTTACTATTATAGTTTTTCAGTTCCACTGTGAGATATTTATCTGAGCTCTGGTATATTTGTCTTTGCCTATTTGCAAGATATTAGAAACCCAAATTGGGCTTCAATAGGCTCAAATTCTAGTTTTTTTGCGAAAAATCTAGACCTATAAGAATTCGGGTTGTTAGGGTCTTTACGACTTGGTTGGTAAACATTCAGTTTATGAGCCTTTGATAAGTTGCTCCAGCGTTTTTAAGTTCAAATTGCATCACCTTGTAGAAATCGAGTCTCAAATTAGTGATGAAGCTGGTATGTTCCTTGTCCGGAAGGTGCGTCAAGATCTGATTGTAGCCGGAGTATGCGTC
Organism: Allium cepa; assembly: GCA_030765085.1. NCBI lineage: Eukaryota > Viridiplantae > Streptophyta > Magnoliopsida > Asparagales > Amaryllidaceae > Allium > Allium cepa. The sequence goes on along the minus strand of CM060928.1, from coordinate 320,573,437 downwards.
CATGAAGGGTAAGAGCTTCTGTTCGACTATTGAATCCACCAGTTGATCATTTCCGAAAAGAGGAAAACTTTCTTTTGGTCAGGCTTTGTTCAGATCTAAGTAGTCCACAATCGCCATTTAGATCTAAGTAGCCACAATCTCCATTTTCCATTCGACTTTTTGACAAGCACTGGATTTGACACACACTCCGAGTATAAAGCATCACCAATAAACCCATTAGTCTTGAGTTTATGCACTTCTTCCTTCATGGCAAGAGATCTCTCTGGATCCATACCGCGCCTTTTTTGTTTCACCGGGACGTGCCATGGGTCATTATTTAATGCATGGATCGCGATGTTCGGTGAGATCCCACACATGTCTGAATGAGTCCAGGCAAACATATTGAGGTTTGACTAGAGAAAATTAACCAATTGCTTCCTCATCCAAAGGCTAAGTTAAGACTCGACCTTTACAATTTTGCAATCTTCATGATCGTGGATCGGAACATCAATCGTCAACTCTATCGGGGAAGCCTGGTGATCTCTAACTTCCTCCTCATCATTATTATCTCGAGGGCCAAGGTCCTTAAGGAACTGGTTAGGCCGCCGGAGCCTTGGCCCAGGCATTAGTTGTCAATTTTCTAAAAAATGGACACAGAGAGATTCCTCTACGCCCTTTTCTTTCTCCTTCCATCAAGCATCCTATAGATCTGCAACATAACAGGCCCGTGCAGCCGCCTGATCACCATGTGCCACTCCGACCCATTATCAATGGGGAACTTTAGAGTTAAGCACTATGGGGCAATCGCTGTCCTGAATTCTGTGAGGGCCAATCGACCCCAAAAAGCATTATAAGGGGAATGTATGTCCAACACAACAAACTGCAACATCCGAACTCTCTGGCGATCTCCAATACACAACTCAATGGGTAACTCTACCATCCCAGCTGGTCTGGTTGCACTTCCATTAAAGCCATGTATACGTGACTGGCATGGCTTTAAGTCTTACGCTTCCATCCTCGTTTGGTCATAAGCACACTTGAAAAGTATATTGACAGAACTTCCGCTGTCGACTAAGATCCTCTTCATTCAAGCAGGACCTATTTGGGTTGAAATAAGAACAGATCAATAGTTCGGGCCTCGACTCTGTTAGCATCATGATTTATGAAAATGATTTCGTCTGTCATCGTCCTTTGTTTATTTATCGGGGCCCCGTCATCAGTATTACTACAACATTCGAAGTCCACATGCCTAATCGAACTAGCAGACGACTCCATTTCCTTCCAGCTCCGATCAGCCGATTGAGACTACCACTTACAGTATTAATTACCAACCTCCCGCCTATACGCATGGGTTCTTCAGGTCTCGCTTGACCTTGACCTTGACCTTGATTTGGATTAGATGGACCTGCACTTCCATCCGACGGAGCCCAAATGAACTGTTCTAACTTTCTCTCTCTAATCAATCTCTTAGTGATATCTTGTAAATGACGACACTCATTAGTGTTATGGCCATAACAATCGTGGAACCTACAGAACTTTTCGGTCTGAATTTTTTTCTCATATGACAGTTTCGAGCTGACTTCTTGTACTTTCCAATATTACAAGTCTAAAGATAACCATTTTCCAGCGACATGTTTAAGGGAGTATATCGGTCGAACACAGGAGCTCTTGGTCTCCCACGATGTGGGTCTCTCTTCTTTCCTTGACCTTCATTACCCTTCCGTTGACCTTGCTTGTTTTGTATGTTCAACTGTACCTTACTGGAATTCTTACCGGTCTACTTTACTACAATATTGCTCTGAATGCCTTCACCACCGAGCCTCACATTGTCCTACTTCCTAGATCGTGTAGCCTCTTCTCTCCACAACAAATGGGCTGCCTTAGCGTAGAAAAGATCCAACGAAGCGGGGGGTTTCCCAATCAACCAATCACCAAATTCGGAATCAAGATCGATCCCTCTAGTTAATGCCGTCAGAATGGAGTTGTCATTGGGATTGCTGACCTCAGCACAAGCAGCATGGAACCTTTTCAGATAACGCCTAAGAGTTTCTCCTAGAGCTTGAGTAACACTGGACAAGGTATTGACATCCTTCAGTCTTGTAGCATGCATACAGAAATGCTCGAAAAACTTAGTAGCCAACTGATAGAAACATGAGATGGATCTGGGCAGTAGATGAGTGAACCACATAGTCGCAATGCCTCCCAAGGAGATATGGAAGCTTCTACACTTAACCACATCGTTAGCTCGAGCGGCGTTCATATCCATTCATATTTCATGATATGCTGGTTAGGATCTGAATTTCCTTCGTACAGCAACAAGGTCAGTATCGTGAATTGAAGGGGTGGTTTTGCATAGAGAATGTCATTGGTGAATGGAGTGTAACTTCGAAAGATTCCCCAATCATCGTTTGTGAGGCCTTGACTTTCTCTGATCATTTGGCGTATCATGGATGGAATGTCAGGCATCTGGATGTTTGGGGCCAAGGCATGGTCTGGTTCCATGTTACGGGGATGGTTCAGTCGCTGTCTACGGTCCGTTCGACACCTCCTTGGCTCTCGGCCTTAAAGGAAGTGCGGATCCTGAGCATGAATGCGGCGATGAGGTGTTGATCCTATTGCTTCTAGATCTCGGCTTCCAGATCTTTGGAAGCAACAGCTGCAAGGTCATAAGTGGTATGATAAGGAAGTGTCCCTCCTCAGGAGGAGGGTCCAGCTTGATGTCCTGTAGAAAGACAATTCCCGGCCTGTGCGAGATTCATAGCCTGCAGATGCCCGGAGGCTTCTACGTAGTTTCCATTTGGTCAACGGTGCATAGATCTGTGATCGAAGTCATATGATGCCGAGCTTTAAGTCAAGGAATAAGAGGAATGATCCCTTTTAGATCTCCGTCACCTAGCTTCATTCAACTGGCTCGTGAGTTTCTTGTTGACACAAATCTGCTGAGTGAGCTCTTGACGGCTCTTAGTTAGCTCTTGCATAAGGGTCTGGAACTCTTCTCTAGTCACTGGACCACGTGGATCTGGAGCTCAAGTGAGGTTTGGCCTGCTGTGGTCAGCTGCACAGGATTTTTCATATCCCTTCCTTTTAGATCTGCAGCATTGGAAGCAGTTCTGGTAGTGCGCACCATGTTGAATGTAGCTCTTCCTAGATTTGAAGTAATCTAAATAAATGAAAGGAACTACTGGAAGACAGATCTGAATCTCCTCCTTAGGTTTTAGAAAATCCAGTGACGGTAAGGGTTCCATGGAATCGGAGAAAAATGGAATACTCTCAGTGAAAAGCACCAAAGTGTTTGTACCAAAAATGACACAACACTCGTAGGGTGTAATTGAAGAGATTGGAATGAAGAAATTAAATGGAAAACAAGGCTAATGTAACAATCACATCAAAAATAGTAAGCAGAAATAGAAAAAAGACAAGAGTGTACAGGTGTTCGACGTTGTGTCCTACATCCACTTTGAAGAGTTTGCTGTTTATTGATGATTCTTAACTAATTTACAATAGTATAATAGTTAGCACTCAAGTTACAATGGAGTTTCAGCAGAGTAACGGCATAGAAGCTTTAAAAGTCCTTTTTTAGTTAGCGTGGTAGTGCTATTTATAGGAGTAGATCTGGAAATATCCGCCTCAAATCTCAGAATACCTCTTGTCACACGTAGGTGCTCCCACCAGATCGATTTGGGCTTGTTTGGGATTGATTCTGACGATCCATACCCTCTTCGTATCGATCAAGAATTGGCCCAATGGAGCTGCGATCGATCATTGACGTTCTTGATTTAATAAGCTGGCATTTGTGAAAATTTCATGGCATTTGGACATGTAGTTTGAGAGTTATGATCAATCCAAGATTGAATTTTCCTTGGAAAGTTGAAGGCTTCGTATCGATATGTTTGTATCGATGGACTTCGTATCGATACAATACATATCGATCAGTTTCATGTCGATGGTGTGGTGTTGGAGATCCACATTTAATGCTTATAGACCATTTCCTTTTGGTTTAACCTATTCCTTCGTATCCATCCAAGGCCACGCTCTTCGTATCGATGCTACGATTGTGGTTACATATCAATGCTTGGCCCCCCGCTTCGTATTGATTGATCGGCTGATCGATACGAACTATGCAGAAGTGCGATCGATACGAAATGGGTGATTGTTGAGCAAATGAACTATGATAGATCTGGGAGGTAATGTTGCTTGATGGTTACAAAATAGATGGATGTTGAGTGATGGACTTGTGCTTATTTCGTATCGATCTGGATGGATACGAAATGATGGATGTAGGTTGATGGATATGAAATTGATGTGTTCCACATGGATCCTGATCGATCTACAACTTGAGCATACAAACTTCGATTGACCTGAAATTTGGAATGTTGCCTTTCATAGCTTTCCTTGTCATACCATGCTAATTGTAGCTCGATCCAGACTTGGACCAAGTTTTCCTCTATCCATCATGGACCAATAGATAACAGAATTTTAGGACGGATTGTCTTCAATCTCTAGTCAAGGCCTTGGTGTCATGCCTTCCCAAAAGGTGGGATAACAATCTCCAACATAGTACGATGAAAATATTGCAGATAGGATAGTGTAGCATAGCTTCACAAGTATCGATGTAGCATAAAGGCTATATGACATCACTATCCCGAGCATGACAAAAGCATAGCTCCCAACAAAATAAAGAAATATCTAAAAGTGCTGATAATGATACAGCCCACCCTAAAGAGAAGGGCAATGCCTTATTGCAGTTTCATTCTTAGATATGTGCAGGTTATAGGCCTGGTGCCTTTTTGAATCAGAAATGCACAACCTATTCACATTTGGGATTTCCGCCTTGATTCTAGGCATTCCCTCTTTAATTTCAAGCTTTTCACCAAGTTCAAAATCAACCATTCAAATCAGAATTTCCCAACTAAGGCCATGTCAGCAATCCGTGCACATCAAAAATTCATGATGGGTATTTGACATGTGGTATAGTTCAATGGTAGAAATATAAAGAGCAGAAGAGTGATGTTGGCAATCTACGCGAATCGCTATATATTATAATGGATGGGCACTATAGCTGAAAAGGGGGGAATTTTTCATTTACCTTTTTTATACATACAAAACAAAAAAATTGTACTTCATGCCATTTTCTGGTTTGTACTAAGAAATCAAGAAAGAAGAATAGACATTTTACCCATGAATGTAGGATTCCTTAACATCCAAACCATGTAAATTCTTTGTTTGTTTTTATTTTCAACACTTTACTTAATTGTTGAATTTGCCAGCGGCAAAATCGAATTACATTCTGTGTAATAAGTTAATACTGTAAATATTCTCTCTCATAATTAAGTAAGCTTTAACGTGACATAATTATTCCTATTGAAGGTAATTTTAATACCACTTAATTTTGTTGTAGTCACGAAAGTGTTCAACACCATGACTACTACATAAAAATACTGAGGTATTTCTAAGACAAAAATTCTCACTAACATTTTTGGCATCAAAAGAAGGGCGAGATTTCCCTCTCTAGCAAATTTTACCTACATTTTCTTCAAATACCATGAATCCCACATATTCTAATGCTCCTCCTAACCAGGTGCAACTCTACATGGCCTCATAAATCCCTATAAATGCCACTCATCCTCTTTGTAACCCAAATTAATGTTGGAGCTCCTACAAATCCCAACTCAGACCCAATCCTGGCCATGCTTCAACCTTCACGAACTAAATGAACCAATGTATGAAGGGGTTAGAGAGATCCATGGCCCAACATACTACTGTTAGGCTAACCTCTCCTCAACAACACACAACCGCCACCATCATTCACTGACTACACTGACTATGCAGCATGTGAATGATAATGGCACTCTTAAAAATGAGAATGGTAAAGTTGGCCCAAACTGATGCCAAGCTCAAAGGAAAGGTCCCGATCAATCCCCAAATCAAGTCAAAATAAATTAATATCAACCTGCTACTGTTGAAAAAGTAGGCCCAATCCGCTCCCAATGATGGCAACGTTACTTCACTTTGCAAGGTTAATTTGTCCCAGATGGATCCCAAGGAAGATGAAATCCATCAATTGAAAGTTTATATAGAGCAGTTGACAAAGCTTTGCCAGCTGAACACCGGAGAAAAATAAGGGAAGAAGGTTCTTCTTCATTCAGTGAGACCATTATATAAATATTTTCCCAACAGCTTTAAAGCCTAGTCGATTGACAAATTTGATGGAAGCGCAAACCCAGAGGACCGTATCTTCACCTTCGAGTATTATATGGATATTTTGAAAGTGGAAAGGATGGCTTAGTGCAACATCTTCCCAGTTTATCTAGCCGAAGCAACCTTTAGGTGGTTCAAGAGATACGATTAGGGGAGGTTCGTTCTTGGCGGCAGGTATCTGTAGATTTCTTAAGACTATTTAACTTTAGGAGAGAAGCCTCATTAGATGTGAACACTATGTCCTATATGAAGCAGGGTGAAAATGAGAACCTACGCAACTTCATCAAGCGCTTCAAATGTGTGATGCTTTGAATTGGGGTAACAAGTAAAGAGGCACTATTGATGGCAGCGCATGCTGGAATAAGGAATGATACTGCCATGTAGGATAAGAACCGCAAAAAGTCGTGTCTCGGCATGAAAGCTTTATATAAGAGGTATAGCGGCTACAGTAGAACGGAAGGGCCTGGATCTACACCACAGTCTCAAAGAACCTTTTTCCCCTACTATGAGAAGAAAAGCATGGTAGAAGAGTATCATCCGTTGGCAAAGCGAGGAAGGAAGTTAAACTCACTACAAAAACTCCCCTTGCTCATATCCCTGGATAGATATATGATATGACCAGGACCAATTGACATATAATCTTCTGAACAAAGGGAAAACGACAGAGCAAAACAGAGGCGGAGTATACTATCGCTTCCATAGAGCAAACTGCCACCACACTAACAATTGCCAACGGTTGAAGAATTAAATAGAGAGACTGATTCAGAATGGGTACTTAGGCAGCTTCCAAAAAGAAAACAATGGAGAGAGGATAGGAAACCTCACACCAGACCTGAATGAAAACCTAGTAGGGAATCCCTCTAACCTCGTAGCCTCAATTCATGGAGGACCGCACCTAGCAGGAAAATGCAGGACGACACAAGAGCGATATGTGAAGGAAGCGAGAGTGGAGCAGAAAACCATTTTTCATGTTAAGAAAAAGCCATCATAGGACATAGTATTCACAACAAGTGATGTCACTAGAGTATTTTTCCCTCCTCCAGACTTGCTCATTATCACGGCGCAGATCTCAAACTGCACCATAATAAAAGTCCTCATTGATTCTGGAAGCTACAAGCTGAAATATTAAAGCCTAGACGAAACCGATCTACGGCTTCAACAACACCGCAACCATTCCCATTGGATCAACATGCCTTCTTGTCACTGCAAGAACTGCTCCCTTTCACAAATCCTACTATGCAAGCTTCCTGATCATTGATCAACCATCATCATACAATGCATTTTAGGAAGACCCACTTTAATTGACTTGGGGCGGTCATATCTTAGAAGGACCTACTCATGAAGTTTCATACCCCTATCCGAATAGGATCAATTAGGGGAGAACTGTTGTTGGCTAGAGAATTATATAATGTAAACCTCAATCCTAACAATAAAATTGTTTTAGACTATTCTAATTTCTCCTCTAATAACTATGATGATGCTAATAAAGAAGTTTAGCCAATTATAAGAACTGCATAAGTACAAGATACCAAGACTGATTCTAAGGTTGGTCATTCCATGACCATAGCATCGGCCAGGAAAGAAAAGAGAAAATATATGCATATGATTAGCACTGACAAGTATAACTCGATATATATGCAGTATTCTTCCGAAGAAGCTCAGAAACAGGTATCCTCCACTACCTCTCAACCTGAAAAGAAAGAAGAAAGTGAAATAGACTCATGATTAGGGCTAGCTAGGATAGAGTTGAAGCTAGCAGATGATCTTGAAGAAGTACAAATAGATTCGAACTACCCCAATAAGGTTCTCAAAATAGGAAAAACTCATTACAGAATCCTAGATTAGGAATGGTATAATGCTCTACATGAAGAGGTCAAGAAGCTGAAATTAAATGGATTCACCAGAGAAGTATGCTACGCAAAGTGGACAACTAACCCAGTTCTTATGCAGAAGCCCGATGGAAAACCGAGAACCTAAATAGACTATACCAAGCTCAACAAGGCCTTCCTAAACGGCAGCTTCCCTAATCAAGAATTGACTGATTGGTGGATGCAATTAGTGGTCACGAGCTATTCTCGTTCATGGATGCATATTCAGGTTACAATAAGATATCCATGTTTGAACCAGATCATGAACACACCCGTTTCGTAATAGACAATGGATTATACTGCACAAAGTGATGCCATTTTGTTTGAAGAACATAGGATCCATATACCAAAGGCTAGTAAATATGATGTTTACAGATCAGATTGGCAAGAATATCGAAGTATATGTGGACGACGTGCTAGTCAAGTTAAAGACGACATCGAATCATGTACAGGATCTGGAAGAAACATTTACAGTTCTAAGGCGGTATAATATGAAGCTGAACCTCTTAAAATGTACTTTTGTTATTCATTCAAGAATGTTCCTAAGATACGTAATGAATGGTTGTAACATCAAAGAAAACCCTGAGCAGAATTAGGCAATAAGGAAGCTCACGTCAAGCCTAGGGTAGAGATAATTAAAGACGTCCATGACTCGCTGTAAGGCAAACTACCCCATCTTGCTATTAACTTCTCCTTTCTAAGTTTCTCTATGAGGACGGAAATCCCATACTGTTAAGTGTGTTGACTAGTGCTACAATGAAACTGGGGCAGCCTGAGCTTTCCCTAGATAATTTCAAGCTCATAGATCCTAGGTACGACATCCCTACTTGTTTTCTCTAATGTATTAATAAATTTAGCCCTAGTCTTCTTTGTGTTTCTATAAAAGTCGCCAAAGTATTTAGGAGCATCTTCAATCCACCCCTTTCTTCATGAGTGAGGATTCACCCTTAACTCCTGTCGCTCCATTTGCTGCTTTTAGTGAGTTCCATCTCTTTAAGCTTACCTTGGAGGCATACTTCCAATTTTTTTTCCATTCATCCACCAAGAGGGGTTCATACCTGTAGGGAAGCAGAAGCCACATCCAAGCTAAGCCCTTCTGCATCCTCTCCTTGACACTGTGATATCCTATAAAAATTAATTAAAAAGAAAAGAATTAACTAATAAATTAATAATAAAGCTAAAAATGGAAAGTAATAAACTAATAATTACAATTTTATACAAAGAAGTTGAATAGAGCATAAAAGTATTTGAATTGTAAGTTTCTATTAATGTTGATTCCATTATTTTAGTATTAAATAAGTTCATCGTTGATTCTATTTTATACAAATCTATTGATTGAACTATGGATATTGGATATATGGTATATTTATTGATATGCAATGGGACTTGTATAAATTTAATGTTTTGATATTTAAATGTTAGTTTAGGACGTAATCTTTGCATGCTTGGAAATATTTTATACGCATGTGCATGTGTTTTTTTTGTGTGTGTATTACCGTAAACAGATTATAATTATAACATATTAATTATTTAGTTAATTGGCTATTAATTATCATTAAATCCACCTTAGGAAAGAAGTTAAATAGTAAGGGAGAATAAGAGTTTTCTTATAAGGCTATATATGGAATGCGGTGGGATGTGTGATAATATGTTAAAAAGAAGGTTATGGATTATGACTAAGTTATACTAATGCGAATTCGGTCAAATGCATACAAAATTCTGCTAAGTTAATCTAGCTACCAATAGTGTGAATTTAGGACTGATATGAGACATCGTCTATAATAAGTACCCAAGAGGAGGCACGGTTAGTCCCAAATTTTATAGGGTAAAACTGGCTTGTTAATCTGGCTATCAGTACCTATGAATAGTCGGTCTAATGTGAGACGTCACAGTTGGGTTACGAGTCATAATACTAAGGACTTGCTTTAGGGTTGAAGGTATTAAGTGGCTAATAGAAGGCCCGTCTCTTCCCTATGTAAGAAGCGAATGGTCAGGGTTAGTGGTTATGCATAGTGGAGCTTATCTCGAGAAGGGTCAGCTTCAAATTTGAAGTATTAAGTGGCCTGAAGAGTTTTCATGCAATGTCAGCTAGATAGTACTAGGGAGGATTCCACCTTCGAATAGGTTTTAATTGATGATGCTACTTTGAATGAGATATTAAATGGTTAGGGACTATCTAGTTCCCATTAAAAAGGTATTAAGTGGCTTGGGTGCTATCTCTTATATTGTTAGGACATTATTGACGATAGATATGGGTTATTGTGTTGAAAAAGTAATGGTTATGGAATTGGACCGGGCAAGCCTTAGGGCTTATTATTGGAGGACTTGCAATATAGTTGGGATATATAAGAAATATTCTTATTAAATATTATACAGCTCAAGTACTATTATAGCGAGGCTCAAAATTTTATTTATTAGACATTGTTATTCTCACTCTCTCCTCATTACAACATAGGTTAGAGATGATGATGCAGATTTTCGAAGATGGTGGCGGAGACATAGACTTATGGCAATTGTTTAGCTATCTATGTTTTTTTCCTATTTCTGATATGCCTATTGAAATATGATGAATTTTAAGATATTATACCATGAATAGTAGGCGCTATTATGTAGTATTATGCTGTTTTTTTTTGACATTTGAATTTTAAATGAATGTGTACTATTTTGGATATTATATTTTATTCTTTCGCTATGAGATTTTGAATGTGTAGATAGATGGCTCTCTATATTGTTCTTTAAATCAATTTTACCAACCATTAACTAGTTTTGAAATGGGTCTAAGGTTCGATGGGCCTTTTTGGGTTGAAAATTAGGCCCGTTTCAAGATGGGTTATTATATTTGGTATCAAAGCTTAGGTTACCTGATCAATGGGGATATGTATACGTATGAGTGGCATACTTGTTATTTTTAAAAGTATTTTTCAAAAACCTCATGGTATATAAATCTGTATACTTGTTTTGAACATAGGCCTTTCTCTATAAATTCCCACTATAGAAGTAGTTGCAACCATATTCTGATAGGATGAACGAGGCGACTATGAGTCAGAAAAATAAATAGAGTTAAATTTATGCCCTTACCCTGATTATCCCATGGGGTAGAGCTCATATCGTAAGGAGTAAACCAAGAAGAGCATGGGTGCAAAATATAGAAGTACCCAAGAAGCTGAATCATACTTGACTCCTTTGATTGGACAAAGAGTACCATATAATTGTGGATGTGGATGAATTGCGATTGAAGATATACTTTCATCTAGATATATAGGAGATAAGTCTATATGTTGTAAGCATCTGGAAGTAAGGAATGATAGGAGTATAGAAAGATGTGAAGGAGCGGAGGAAATTCCCACAAAAAGTTGTACATTAATCACCATAAGCAAATAATCATATTTTTATGACGTTTGAAGCAGGGGAATGATGTTTGTTAAAATTTCTCCACTTAAGAAGGTCATGCGAATTGGTAAGTTAGGAAAGTAGGCAGCGAGATTTGTTGAGACTTTCCCAATTTTAGGGAGAATAGGAAGACTTGCTTATTGTTTGGAGCTACTAAATAAGTTGGCAGGATCCCATGACGTTTTTCATGTTTCGCACTAGAGGAAATGCCTTCGTAGCATTGCCACTATGGTAAAGTGTGACAATCTCTCTATACCACCGACACCAATAATATACAAATAGTGCGCTACAGTCGTGAATGGCCGATATAGGATGATCATCAAGATGAATAATAACAAACATAGTATATGACCTGTTGTATACCTCACATCGCATGGATAAAATATAAATATCACAGATATAACAAAAGAGACAATAATAACAATGTGAACTAATCATCAAAGTATAATATCCACACTTCTCCTTCCCTGAAACTAACATCTCTCGTTGCCTGAGACAACAATAATAATAATGGACAAGTCATCTAGATTAGAAACTGACATCTCTCCTTGCCTGGGATTAGCAAACTTCCTGAACAATACCTACTTCTGGGCAGTCGGAATGAACTTTTCCTTGAAGCTTGTTTGAAACTATTCCCAACTGAACTAATCCTCAAGCGTAGCAATTTTCACGACATTCCACCGATTCATGGCCCACCCGTGAAGTTATCTAAAAGCTAACTTTCTCTTTATAGCATCCTCCACTCTCATATCACCGAAGATGTACTCACAAGTATCAATCTAATCTTGCACTTCTATAGCTGATTTCGTTCCACAAAATGGATTTCCTCCTAAAGTAGAGTAATCTTTGCTCAACTTAGCGAAATCATCCTTAGGCACTTGCATAGGAGTACCTCTACCAACAGCCATACAAGAAGCATTCCTCATCATCATTGTCATCATACTATTCAACATAGCTTGAAAATCAGGCGTAACATCTCATGATCCTGCTCCTTCTTCAACTCCTAGAGTAAATCTCACAGTATTCCTTATTTGCTAGCTCATTCTTATCTGTAACAAGAATGATCGGTCTCTTATAAATAAAACTATGTCTATAGTGCTCATGTGCATGCGACTTATACTATATAATATATTACTATATAGTTTTGAAAACGAAAACATATAATAAGTATGCATTCTCTCGTATATATACACTATGGATCTAGTCTAAGGCAATAGCACCTTCCCTATCTCTACCGCATCACGGTATTAACTTCAGTTAATCATGTAACCAGAGCTCCGATACCAAATGTAATGACTGCCCTATACCACCGACACCAATAATATACAAATAATGTGCTGCAGTCGTGCTTATAGGATGATCATCAAGATGAATAATAACAAACATAAAATATGACCTGTTGTATATCTCACGGAGCATGAATAAAATATAAATATCATAAATATAACAAAAGAGATAGTAATAACAATGTGAACTATTCATCAGAGTATAAGATCTATAGAGTTATACATCAATAGTCATAGGGTTTTTACAATGGAGACAAACTCAACAACTATCTCAAATACAAGCAAATAAGAAGTCATTGCTAAGGTTTCCTAGTGCTTCACAGCCGAATAAGCATAGAAATCCATTATAATACCAGATAGCTCCATCAACTCGTCCTCCGAACAGCTATTGCATCACCTAGACTTGCTATCTAGTCTACTCAATTAAGAGTACCCAAGATAATAAGAAGAAAAGCATAAAAACTTAGGTTAGACAATAATTTGGGTGAGCGGTAAATGAATCTAAAAATAGTATACAGGTAAATATGGAAAGGAAAAGAGGTACACGAATCATATCTAACCCGTCCCTGCAACCAAAGAGTTAGCACAAAATGATATAATATGCTACTCTATAACATCATAATGGTATATTACTCAAAATAAGGATATTAAATCTCCAGGTATTCTCATCTCCAATACCTACTTCCAATGATATCTCCAAGTGATAGCCTAGAAAGAAACTAATGCAAACATAGCATCCATCAAGCAATACTCACTATCACTTATCCCTATCTGAATATATAATAAATTGTATGACTTCCATGCCAGGCACTAATGGAAATCCCGGTGTTCTGTGTACTCTTGTATCATGCAGCCTAAAGCTCAATACGTGTCTCATAGCTCAAAGTTAGATACTAGACCCAAAGCCATTGGTCCAGAGTGTACAGGTCCCTCATTTGACCATGGGCATCCCCACATAAAATACCCCTGTTTCGAGTATACAAGAAAACACTCAGAACATCAACGATTCCTTAGCATGTACTCATCCAAGCCCTCCTTTGCTCCATTCAGATCTGAGCCCTACCTTTTCCCAATCCAATTTCTACGGTTCATACCCACCACACTCCCCATTCTACCGCTCCTTCCTTTATCAATCTGCTATCTTCAGTACCTACTCCCACCATGAGCCACAAACCAAAGATTCTAGCTTTCATCAAATTGTTACATTTCCATCAGTCCTCATGCGAACAAGCCAAAACCTCTAGCACGATCTGTAGATCTTTCATTCCATACCCTAAAAATTCCACTTTCATCCAGTGGCACTTTCAGCGAAGTTTTCCTCCTTGCTCCTGGTACCCCTTTCCCAAGAGATTTAGATGCCGACCTATTCCTCCTTGATAACTCGGCCCTAAGCTATAGCCTTTATTTTCTAACTTCTATGGATAACTCGGTATATCACCCAACACTTAACCAAATCTCTTGCTTCAAGCCATGAACCACCTCCACTAGCCAAACTCCACCTGCCGATGCTAATGATTGACTTATAAGGCCCACCTTTATAACTTGGTACCGAGTTATATAACTCGATACCAGGTTATACCCTAGCAAATTTAAAGGCGCAATTTTTCCAACAAGCTCCTCTCATGCTTTAGAGCCTCTCTTTCAAGTTTCGTCCAATTCTGACCAACCATTATAACTCGGTACGAAGTTATAAATAACTTGATACTAGGTTACACCTTTAGCAAATTTTGAGGTGCAATTTTTCCTGCAAGCTCCTCTCACGATTTAGAGCCTCTCCTCCAAATTTCATCCAATTCCGACCAACCATTATAACTCGGTACCAAGTTATAGATGAATCACTACCATATTATACCCTTAGCAAAATTTGAGGCATGATTTTTCTAGCAAGCTCCTCCTATGCTTCGAAGCCTCTCCTTCAAGTTTCGTCTAATTCCAACCAACTTTACCTCTAATTTGCTCAAGTCACCAACCTATCTTCCAAAACATCCAAAACACTAGCAAACAACATCAAAGCACAACATACAAGTATAGAATAACATGCAAATTACATCGACCCAAATAAGCAATACATAGAGTTATACCAATCAAACAATTTCTAATCCAAATCTAAGAAATCCATGAACATATGAGTATGAATAAGGTGAATTACAAAGCCAATTCTACAAATCATATTAGAATTCATCAATTTAGGTAATAACATATGTTAACATGCGATTAAAGTTAGAAATGGATTTTTAGATCAAAAATCTTGTTAAAACCTATAATTATACCATGTAAACTTGCGTAAGATAGTGAGAAGTCATAAAACACTCACCATTTACCAAATCCAATCGATTTGAGCCTAAATCAACAGTAGACAGCAATGAAAAGCAATGCAAGTCAACCAAATTGATGATTTAATCTTCTAATCAATGATATATTCTCTAACCTTCAATTCAATGTGATTTAGAGAGTAATTTGTGTGATTTTGGACAAATCTAGTGTTAATGGGGGTTTAGATCGGATTTAAGAGAGTGGGAATTTTTTTAATTTGGTTCTTCGGTGCTCTATTTATAGTGACTATAATTAGACTAGTAAGCCTACTTATGGGTTAATTGATTACACACTAATCCTGGCTAACAATTATTAAAACATAAAATAGTCATAACTTACTAACCGTAAGTTCCTATTTCTACTATGACCACTCTATGGAATGGAAAACCATCATCCTGAAGTAATGGAACTAGTTTAAGACCCAAATTCAGCTCGTATCAAAATTTATAGTCTAAACAAGGTTTTTAGGGTCAAAATAGTCACATAGAAATTTGGAAAAAATCATAGATGTGTAAAATGTACCTAAAAGTCATATCTCAAAATTATACAATCATATGACCTTATACAAACAAAACAATTACATCCTCCGATACATAAAATACATCCGACACATAAAATATGAGTCATTACATGGAGCCAGATCAATTGGGGAACATTGAAGTGGAGCGAATAGCATCATATGCCATTGCATGCATTGTGAAGCATGGAGCTAGGAAACTCTATAACCAAGAAATTAGGCTAGTTCGAGTACAATGGAGGGAAACCGATGGAAAGCGTGAGGACTTCTCATCCTAAGCTTTTCTCTAGCAAACTTTCTCTCTCCAAATTTGGTTTTGGCTACTTCGTGGTAGCTAGATTGGATGGAAGGATGTGGTTGTCACACTTTCCACTATCACTTTTGCACTCATATAGAGGACTTTTTGCATGTTTAGGATGTTGCCTACATGCATATATGTCATGACACTTGCATTCATGCAGGATTGAGCTAACCTATAGTATATATGTATACATAATTGCATTGCACTTTTGGTTAAGTAGATGGTTGTGTCGATAACTTGGTTGTATAACACGGATGCTTAATGCACATTATGCAAGTCCTCATTTAGGCAGTTTATAACAATCCACTTTCTTATCATAAATACGACACTTAACATTCACGATCTTCATGTATCGATCATCTAGGTGTTTGAAAGATAGGCCATTGGGGAAAAAAGAAAAGAAAAGACAAGAAGAAAGATACATAGAATCTCACAGCGCAAGGCAATCACATATAATAGAACATAAGATAGTACATATGATCACTTCCAAAATGAAACATCAAAGTTACAATAGGTACTAACTTCAGCCAATGACAATTATAATTGCCCACCCCACAATGTTAATACATAATAAACATACACAACGGAAATAAATTCGATAACTAGATAACGTCGAATCCATCTGCTCCATGCTCCTCAAAAATGCATTCGTAAGAACCTGGGCTGCTTGGATACTCATACAAATTTATGTACCCAAGAGATATAAGGAAAGAAAAAAAATCTGGGTCAAACCTGGGTTTGGTGTGAGCAAAATACAGACAACTGAATTGTTATACTTATAAAACTCCTTTAAAAGTAAAGGTATCTCGTAAGACCATACCACACATAAATATGGATGAGTTTTTACCTTATGAGAACCAAAACATTTCAATAGAAAATCTAATGATATTATATAATGTATAGGGATTAAAATAAATATTGAACCTAGCTGAAATGATTATATCTCATATTCCAACGTATTTGGGCACAACTAGGCCCTCTAGGCACTTATTGGAAAATGGATTCCATCAATGACAAGGCTATTGGGGTACCGACATTCACAGTACACCTCTAGATAAAATGTACCAAGGGCTCGCACGGACTCCCTGCATAGCAGGACCAGCCTACCTCTTACTGGGTAGTAACAAATACGTCACCACCTTACTTATGGTCAAAAAGTTTGCTTGGGACACTAACATACAAAATATGGAAATATCAATCAAGATCGGGTGATGACTATACCTTAATGGGTGCGACTCACATGGCCTTGTTGCATATCCTTTGTTTTAGTCTTCCTAGTTGTGAGGATTGATGCTACGTTTTACCATTTTAGATAGCAATCCCACATGGAATGCTAACACTGCCCTCCGAGCGACAATGCAATGCTAGCATTCGTCCATACACATCGTTCAGGATGTGAACAAGCCGAAGGCACTACTTCTACTACATCCTTTTTGGAACCATCCATAGGATTAGTAGTAAGTAGCCCTTGCACTTCAAAGATCTTCGTCTTTGATTCCATCATCTTTTAGATTTTTCTAATTCGAACGGTTACGTTGGTTGGAAGTGGCTTTTGGATAACTCATACTTATCTGATCCGGTCTCTCCGAACCAAAATGCAATAATTTTAAAACTGATCAAGTTATCAATATTGGAAAAATCCACTATCTTAAGTGAGCATAGATTTGCATATGGATAGTATGACAGCCTATACTTATCCCCACTTTTTGATTTCAAACAGTACTATCTCTTGATTAACGATGAAGTTGGACAAGTTAGAAAACTATCCTTGACTCGACATTCATTCTTACTTCTTGTGATTGGATGAGTTTTCATACCTCAAAATTTGATGTTTAATATATAATGAACTAGCTTCCATATAATTAATTAATCATGACTCATTTATCGAAATTAACTCTCTTATATTTAGCACATTTCCAACATTTTGACTTCTCTATCCTTCGTTTAAAAGATCTGGTTCTAGATCTCACAGATAGAGGAAAATCTATCCATCGACTTTAGTGTTAAATAAATGATGACTTACCTTTAATAAAATATATCAACGTTTTAGCACTACTTATCATATTTTCCTAGCTACTTAATGGCACAGACAAAGAAAACCTTTGTGTTTTAAAACATTCTTCAACTGGCAGCTGCTTTTAAACAAAACCAATCATTGGAAATAAAGCGATTTAAAATTAAAAACTTTAATTTATCTAATTAAAAATAATTAATTAAACCTTTTGTTTAAATAATAATTATTAAGAATTAAATCTTTATTTAAATAATAATTAACCTTTATTCATATAATAATTAAATAATAATTAACCTTTACCTTAATTAATAATTAGATAATAATTATCCTTTTCCTTAATTAATAATTATCCTTTA
The DNA here is from genome assembly GCA_030765085.1 of Allium cepa. Lineage (NCBI taxonomy): Eukaryota > Viridiplantae > Streptophyta > Magnoliopsida > Asparagales > Amaryllidaceae > Allium > Allium cepa. Next base: position 320,555,215 of record CM060928.1, on the reverse strand, counting down.
CCTTAATTAATAATTAAATTATAATTATTGAAGATATTTTAATATTTTAAAATTCCTTTTTAGTACTTATAATATATTTTTAAAGACTTTTCAAAAATATCTAAAGTAAAAGCCCTTTTTAGTTTACACAAAAGTTATCGATTTACGCACTGTATCCATAGCACCTACCGCTATATGGACCATAACTTTTAGACTTGTTTTATACACCAAAATATACTTTCAATCTAATTAAATACCTTGGATAAAAGTTTGAAAATGAAAAGGATGGTTTGGAAAACTTTATAGAAATATTTAGAAACCAAGGAAGTAAACTAGTTTTTTAAAACACATAGGATCTCGATGTCAAAACATAAACAAATTCAAGTGTTAACTTTCCAACTAACATACAACCATCCATATACAAGCACATATATAAACATGTAAATGTCATTCATAAAAAAGGAAAGATTATTACTTGTACATCATACACAAGCACTTCGATTATATCCCAAGTCATCAACCAATCATCACATATACCATCCGCTTTAAGCGGGAACCAAACCAACAATATTCATTCCAAACTCATATACATAAGTAATTAACTAAATAAAATTATTATCACAATAATAAAGTTCAAAACTTAGTTTCTAAAAATTGAGATTTATGCACCAACAATTTACCGAATTCAAATCAAACTATAATTACACTTTGCATCAATACCCGAAGCTAACTTTGCCTTCTAAAAACTTGATTTCTAAACCCTTGGGTGAGGGAGATAGGCTACGTCTAGGTTGAGGAGGGCTCGGCCTTGCTTTAAAAATGTGTTTATGGACTTATTTTTGGAAGAGATGAGGTGTAAAGAAGAATGGAAGTATTCTGGCTATTGTTTTATATTTTTAAGGTGGAAAAGAAAGGATTTTTAACTTAGAATTTTCAAAGAGACCATAGAAATAAAAGAAAAGCTTGGAATGGAAGAAAAAAAAGTTTTGAGAATGAATGAAGTGAAGCAAAATGGGAATTGAAAAAAAGAAAATTGTTTTTATATAAAATGAAATATAGAAATTACCTTTTTACCCTTTGGCCATTACACTCCATATCATGTTTCCGCCTCACCCTCTTCCTTCCTTACCCTACATGCAACCAATCACCCCACACTTCCATCACTTTATCACTTTTCAATGATTTGAAGTTACCTTTTACATTTTATTTTATTTTAAAATTTTAAAAGAAAAGTCAAATTCACTTTATTACTTAAGTAAATAATGTAAACTTATTCAACTCTGACCAAAACATATGTTATTTATATATGTATGTGTATGTATACTCAAGTGTAAACAACATGTCCCATCAAATTTTAGATGATGGAAAGTCAAAAAATTCGAAAAACGATTTCAGTCATGTTAATCCGCCTTTTACCAACGCAGTACACAAGCAGATTGAACCCAACGGTCATCACGATCATCAAGGCAAGAGGCCTAAAGAAACGGTTTCCAAGCTCGGAGATCGGCTATAAACGAGACTATGGACGATGGTCAAGCGGACTCGGATCGGTCCCTAATTTTTTCCCCAATCAAGGTACAATTGGTGTGAAGTGATAAGGAAGGCCTCATAATGCTATATTTCAAATTTCAAATCGATCAGAATTCGTATGCCAGAGTTAGGGGTAAACAAAGAGGGACCAGATCATATTCAGCTCGACACCACAACTCAACGATGATCGTTCCATAATTCAACAACCACAAGGCCCATTGAAGAGAAACTTTGGAAACAAGAAGAGAGGACCCTAGGGAGTCTACCTTAGGGATCACATGGAAATTGGAGAATTTGGAGGGATCGACATCTGTCCCTCAATAGGGATCGATACCTATCCCTCCTAGGGATCGGCTAAGCCCAACTTCATAACAAAGATCGAACAATTTCTCAACATCTACACATGCAATTGACATGAAACTTGGAGGACAGGCTTATTAGAACAAGTGGAACACCCCATAAGGATCGTGTAGCATTTGAAATAAGTTGGAGGGATCGGTACCTTTCCTTCCGTAGGGATCGATACATATCCCTCTATAGCGATCGGCTATAATCAGCCTTAGCACCATATTGCAACAAAGATCAATCAATAACTCGAGTTCTACTAATCCAACTGGCATGGAACTTGAAGGCTATACATAATATAACATGGAGAAGCACCCTTAAGGATTGCATGTCATTTAGAGAAGACTGGAGGGATCAGTAGAAAATAGAATTCAAGCAACACAACTTAATGGAAAATGTGATATTTCACAAACCGTACGTCGAAATTGCTCGAAATTTAGGGAGCAAGTAGCTAACATCATTGGCATCGCTCATAGGATCATAGCCTATTTGGATGCACTAATAGGAATGGTACAAGTCCATGTTGTGGACCACAATGGGCTTGGAAATTTTTAGGCGGCCTCGTCTTGGTCTCCTGAACCTTCTGTCAAAATTTTAGCCTGATCCGTGCACATCTTCTCCTTCAAATATAGAAGGCATGGCATCAAAAAAGGGATCTTCTTTCTGCTTCTCTTTATCTTTAGCCTAGGCTACACTTGGCCAATCTTATTCTCAGATTTTGGATTGTAACTGTAAAAAAACTTCAGTGTAATAGAAAGGATTGTTCTGGAGTGAACGTAGGTCGGAATTAGTCGAACCACTATAAATTCATGTCTCTATTTACTTGCTGTCTGATTGTTCTAATTTTGTTCTTCATTTATTTCTCTTCTTATCTTTGTGATTATAGTGGATATTGGTGCTTTCTTACAACTGGGTGTTAGTGGCTAATTTTGATGCCTACATTTTGGTGCTTTCACTGAGAAAGCTAGCCCCTATGGATTTGGAATTCGGATTCAGAACTTAGAAAAGATCTAGTGCTTGGATTCAAAGACGTGGTGAAGGAATCTACAAGAAGACAGGTAGCAGATAAGAGCCATCATGAAGGGAGTCAGGAGGCTTCCTCAGGAGCTAGAGCTAATCAAACCTCTACCTACATCACTAGGTAGGAGATGGAAACAATTGTGAAAGCTATGTAGGAACGGATGCTGAAAAGACAGGAGGAGATGAGGTAGAATCTACTCCGACATATCGAACATGCTAAAGCTATAGGAGTTTTTGGAATGCAAAACCAAGGAGTTAGAATGATAGGAACCACCGGTATGGATCAAGTAGTTGAGGCGGCAGAAATTGTTGGAAATCAGAACCGAGAACATGGAAATGGAGACAATGGACGAAAAATTGGAGTAGAGCAGCCGAGGCTAGTTCCTGGCCATCTTAGAGGGACCGGCACCGATGCCTAAAGGCTAGAGGCATGCCACCAGGTCTGGTTGGTCACGATGCTGGAGGACTTGCGGGTGACCCTGTGGAGCTTGGTACGAATCGAAATTTGGATGCTCGTTTGATGGAATACATTCTAGAATTCCCACGTGGACTCAGAGAGCAGCTTGGACATGATGATAGGAGACTTCCACGGGAAGACAATGACAAAGTTGCAGATATGATCAAGTGAGCTTTGCATGGAGGTCAGTGAATAGGGATCTGGCGGATGTAAATAAAAGTCCATTCGCTCCTAATACCAGGAATGCTAGGAATCCACCAGAATTCAAACTACCAACATTAGGAGCTTATGACGGAAATTTAGATCCAACTATGCATATGATGAGGTATATACAGCACACGGTAGTTCTGAGGGCTTCGGAAGAAGTCCTGGCACGATGCTTCCCCTGCACTTAACGGATGTAGTTGTGCTATGGTTCTAACAGTTGGAGAGTGGTTCTATTAAGACATAGGGGGAATTGGTCGAAACATTTATGAAGCAGTTTTTGGTTCTTATTATGAGATCCAAGAATGTGATGACATTGACATCAGTAAAGCCATGGGCAGGAATCACTTAAGAATTTCTTAACCAAGTTTAATGCGGCAGTTGTTTTGGTAGATCGACCAGACCCATCAATGGTTTTGATGATGGCCGTGTCAGGAGTTGCAGATAATTCAAACTTTAAGATATCACCGATGTAGGATCCACCGATGGATCTCGAGGAATTATACTATGGAGTAGAAAGGTTTCTACGATAAGAAAATGCGAAAGCTAATAAAGATGCAACAGAAGTTAATACAGTATGGGTTGGAGAATTGCCCGTTGAGACATCAAGAAAGGACAAGGGTAAACGAAACATGGATAATAGCTTTGATGGATCATACTGACAGAGGGGGGAACCCAAATTCTCTTCTTACTCAAAATTGAATGAAACCCTAGAGTGGATATATCTAGATACTCGAGGACGCCTTCCGACTTGAAGTACAGCAAGGAGGGAACCCTTCGAACCCGAACAGACATCCGGAAAGCACTACCTGCTCCATGAGCTAGATGGGCACAATACAAATGACTGTTGGCATTTGAAGGATATCATTGTGAAACATGTGAGGAGTGGTTAATTACAACAATACATAAGGCCTCACTCTGCAGTGGTGGAACAGGAGCAGCCACCGTCCACCGCGAATGAAAATGGCACTGGATCAAGGCATCATCATCAACTTGTTATCAATTGATTGGGATGGCATGAAATAAGTAGCAATCTCCATAGTATGACGGCTAAGTGACTTACATATGTACGAGATGGAGGATGGTTCCTAGGCATGCTTTGAGATGATGATGATAAACCGTAATGCTAGGATTTGTGAAATTTCTTTTTCTTTCTTCTTGTTTGCTTCGAACTCTTGTTTTTTTATCTTTATTTGAATTCTGGTTTATTGGTTGTATGAACTCTTATTTTATGGACTTAGGAATGCTTAAATTTGGATCAATGTAAAGGATAACATACGTCATCAGCTATGAATTATGCCTGGCAAGGGGTAGGTCGCTTCGCTCGAACACGATGGATCGACCTACTCGAGTCATCGAGTATGGATTGTACTCAGCAAGGATTCAGAGAGATCAAGGTCATCGGGTATGGACTATGCCTACCAAGGGGTAGGTCTCTTTGCTCGAACGTTATGGATCTGCCTACTCAGGTCGTCGAGTATGGATTGTGCTCAGCAAGGATCCGGTGAGATCGAGGAGTAGGATTTGGACAACAACCCAGAGAGGTTATGAATTTGTATATCAGCTTCGAACAACTATTGATTTAGATATTGACCCATAGAAGTTTGGGATTTGGATAACTTCCCGATGAGGTCAAGAGTTTGGATAAAATGATCCGGAGAGATCATGGAGTTGGACTGGCAATGGATTGGATAATATGGCTATCGATGGAATATGGACTTCAGATTTTGGATATATGGTAATTCAAAACAACCCTTCCTATTGAAAAGCATGTTTTGGGTGGCAAAGTGTTAACTCGCATTTTAGAAAGGCAGTATATATGCATATTTAACCCAACGGACATCATGATCATCAAGGCGGGAGGCTCAGAGAAACGATTACCAAGCTCGTAGGTCGGCTATAAATAAGACTTTAGACGATAGTCAAGAGGATTCGGATTGGATCCCTAGTTTTTGCACCAATCATAGTGCAATTGATATGAAGTGATAAGGAAGGCCTCAAGAGGCAATATTTCAAATTTCAAGTCGATTAGAGTTCGTATGCTAGAGTTATGGGCAAAAGAAGTGGGATCAGATGATATTCAGCTCGACAACACAACTTACTCCATAGCTCAACAACCACAAGGTGGACTGAATTGAAACTTTGGAAACAAGAAGAGGGGACGCTAGGGAGTCTACCCTAGGGATCGTATGGCATTTGGAGAAGTTAGAGGAATCAGCATCTGTCTCTCAATAGGGATCGGCTAAGCCCGACTTCATAATAAGGATCGATCAATATATCAACATCTACAGATTCAATTGACATGTAACTTGGAGAACAAGCTAACTAAAACATGTGAGACACCCCATAGGGATCACATAACATTTGGAGAAAGTTGGAAGGATCAGTACCTAGCCCTCCATAGGTATCGACTATAATCAACCTTAGCACCATATTGCAACAAAGATCGGTTAATAACTCGAGTTCTACTAATCTAATTGGCATGAAACTTGAAGGCTATACATAATTTAACATGAAGAAGCTTATATAGGGACAACATGTCATTTAGGGAAAATTGGTGGGATCGGTACCTATTCCTCTATAGGGATCAGCAGAAAACAGAATTCAAGCAACAATACTTAACGGAAAATGCGATATCTCACAAACTGTACTTCGAAATTGCATGAAATTTAGGGAGTAAGTATCTAACATCATGAGGCACCCCTCATACGGATCGTAGCCCGTTTGGATGCACTAATAAGGATCGGTAATGATTCATAATGTGGGCCTCAATCGGCCTGGAAATTTTTGGATGGTCTCGTCTTGGTCTCCCAAATCTTCTATCAAAGTTTCAGCCTGATTCATGCATTTCTTCCCCTATAAATACCACATGCATAGCATCAGAAAAAGGGTCTTCTTTATAATTCTCTTATCTTTAACCTAGGATACAATCTGCCAATTTTATTCTTAGATTTCAGATTGTAACTGTAAATGAACTTCGGTATAATAAAATGATTATTCTGGAGTGAACGTAGGCCAGAGTTAGCCGAACTACTATAAATCTGTTTCTCTACTTACTTGCATTCTGATTGTTTTAATTTTGTTCTTCATTTGTTACTCTTAATATTTCTATGATTTAATTGTCAAGTGGTACTTTCTTACAACTGGATTTTGGTGGCCAATTTTGATGTTAATAGGTCACATTTTCAATTTTTCTTTGAACTAACTATTTTTGTAAACCAAATTTTAAAATAACTTCACCAACACTAGTGGTCACCTAAGAAAGGTCAATTTGAATTACAAAATTCATTAATTAATTTTTTTAAAAATACATCAAATATTCTTATTTAAAGTGATTAAATTATGGATCGTTACATTCTTCCCCCTTAAAATAATTTCTTCTCGAAATTAACACACAGAAAGATAACTTAAAATAACTCAAAAGAGCATATTATATATAATGAAACGCATACAAAAGATACATACTAGGAAATCACGTCACAAATGATGAGTACAAAATCCACACAACAAGCAAACTACTATTATATCATGAACTCAGGATAAGCTTCCTTTATGCTATCTTCATCTCCTAAGTGCAATTTTTGGAATCTTCACACCATTGAACCTTAGAAAATCTTACAACACTATTATGCAATTATTTCACATCTCGATCAGTAATGCGAATTGGATGCCTTATAATAGTTAAATTCAGTTCCATCTCTAAATTTTCCTAAATAGATGGCTCAATAATCAGTGATAGATCATGCACATACTTCCTCAAATGTGCCATGTGGAAAACATTATGAACTCCCATAAATTTTTATGGCAACTCAACTGTAAAGGCAAGCGACCCAATCCTCTCCAAAATCTAAGAAGGTCCAACATATTTAGGCGCCATCTTCACTACTCTTCCAAATCGAAAAACTCCTCTAATCAAGGAAATCTTCATGAACACAATGTCTCAGACTGAAAATTCCAAATCCCTTTGCCTTCGATCGGCTTAGCTTTTCTGTCGATCTTGAGCTACCTTCATTTTCCTTTTGATCACAACAACCTTCTCCATAGCCTCCCGAATCATATCAGGTCCAAGTACTATTCGATCCTTTGTTTCCACCCAAATCGATGGTGATTTACATGGCCAAGCATGAAGAGCTTCATAAGATGACATGTTAATGCTTGATTGATAGTTGTTATAGTATGAGAATTATACCAAGTGCTGATGATCCTCCCATGATCACCTAAAGTCCAAGATACATGCTCTTAAAAGATCTTCCAACACTTGGTTAAATCTTTCCGTTTGCCCATTCGTTTGAGGATGGTATGTTGTGCTCAAACTTAGTTTTATTCCCAAAGCTGCTTGTAATGCCTCCCAAAATTAACTGGTAAAGATCAGATCTCAATCACATACAATGCTAACTGGAACTTCATGCAGTCAAACGAACTCCCTCATACAAACATCTGCCGATGTTACTGCAGTCCTCGTCGACTTTACTGGAATAAAATGGGTGCTCTTGGTCAGACGATCCACAATGACACAAACACCTTCATTTCCTTTCCTTGATCTAGGCAACCCATCAATAAAATCCATTGATACTTTCTCCCATTTTCGTTTTGGAATGTCCAATGGTTGGAGTAATTCAGCATTCCTTTGGTGATCACCTTTGATTTGTTGATAGTTCGCACATTGGGTGACATAGATTGAGATATCCCTTTTCATCTATACTCACCAAAATACTTTCTTCACATCCCGATATGTATTGCTAACTCTAGGGTGGATGCTTAACTTATATTTATGGCATTCCATCGAAATTTCTTGCCTAAGACCATCAACATTCGGAACGCATAACCTTTCGTTCATCCTCAAAACTCCACGACCATCAATCTCAAAACTTGAACATCAATTTTCCTCCACCCCTTGCATAAATTCTACCAAAAGACTATCTTTTCTTTTTTTACTTTCAATCCTCTCCGAAAGAGTCGGAGTAACTTCCAAAAGAGCACAAACAGCATTCTTGCTCAGAGCATCCGCTACCACATTTGCCTTTCTCAACGTATATAAAACATCCAAGTTATATGCCGCCAAAAATGCCAACGACCACCGCCGGCACATATTCAGATCCTTCTGCATGAAAAGATACTTCATGGACTTATTGTGATCTATGAAGAGCTCAAACTTTTCATTCAATAAGTAATGCCTCCACATCTTCAATGCAAACACAATAGCTAACAATTCCAAATCATGGGTTGCATAATTCTGCTCATGAGGCTAAAGCTGCCTAGCATATGCCATAACTCTACCATGCTGCATCAGAATTGCACCCAACCCTACACCACAGGCATATGAATATATAGTCAATCCTCCACCTCCATTTGGAACAGCTAGAACTAGAGATCTAGTCAACCTCCTCTTTAACACAACGAACGTTTCCTCATACCTCAAAGTCCAAAAAAACTTCTCATCCTTTTTCGTCAACTTGGTCGGGCGCGAGGCAATCTTGGAGAATCTTGGATGAACCTTCTATAATATCTAATCAATCCTAAGAAGCTTCAAACATCCGTCGAAGTCTGTGGTGTCTTCCGCTCTTGAACAATTGCTACCTTACCGGATTAATCGAAATACTATCCCCTAGCACAACTTGTCCGAGGAACCTATCTTAAGATTGCAAAAAATGACATTTGGAAAATTTGGCTTTTAAGACATGCTTCCTTAATGTCTCCAACACCACTTCCAAATGGTGTTTATGTTCTTTCTCCGTCTTAGAGTAAATAAGGATATCATCTATAAAGACTAACACAAAAACTTATTTGAAACATCTCTAAAAACTCGAATCATAAGACCTATAAAATAAGCAGGTGCATTGGTTAGCACAAAAGGCATAACCAACCACTCAAAAAAGCAATCTGGTCCTCTAAATGCTGTTAAGGGTATACTATCCTCCACTACCCTTAACTGGTGAAATCCTATAGCAAGGTCCATTTGGGAAAATAGTCGACCATCATGGATTTGGTCAAACATATCGTTTATACGGGGTAAGGGATACTTGTTCCTAGTTGTCTGCTTATTCGGCTCCCTCTAATCCACATAAAGTCTCAAAGAACCATCATACTTTGAAAAAAAAACTATAGCTGCTCCCTAACTTGAGCGACTTGTTCTAATCAGTCCTCTTCTCAACAAATCCTCTGTTTGATACCTTAACTCCTTCTCTCTTGGAGCCATTCTACAAATAGGTTGAATAACAGGCTTCCAATCTGGAACTAAGTCGATATGAAACTCAATCTCCTGATTTGGACGTAGTGTGTTAGCTTCTTCCAAAACGTTAGGGAAATCCTTAACAATTGCTATAGACCCTAACTCTTTTTGAGATGAAACAAGGGCATACAAGAAACTACTCATGCATTTGTCTGGATCATCATATGATAATTTAACATGATTCCCTCTCTTATTTTGCAATAATACCATCTTTTCAACACAATCAAGAACATCTTTATTTTCCATTAGCCAATCCATACCGATTATAACATTAAACCCTAAAAATATAGAATAAACAGATCGCAATGGTGGGTAAGGTAAGTAATCGGTATCTCTTCACAAATCATGCATATATTAGTTGTACCTCATATGGCGTTAGACACATAAATAGGGGTTTCAACAATTCTTTGGGAGAGTTGCGATCTACTTACCGATCCTATAGAAATAGAACTATGGGAATCCCCGGTATCAAACAATACTCGAACAAAAATGCCATTGACAATTAAAGTACCTTCAAGAAATCTTTTCCCTTTCACATCCCTTGAGATTAGCGGTTCATTCTTTATGGCATAAACCTTTTCTTTCTGATCCTTCTATAGCAGCGAGAAATCCTTCACCATATGCCCTAGTTGTAGACAGTTGTAGCAAAGTGTCTTCTGAACCATTGGTGAGGGAGTCCTATTTGCTGCTTCGAAGCTTTAGAATTCTTACAAAACCTTGCCATATGGCCCTTATGCTTACAATGAAAACACTCAACATCCTTGAACTTGTTCCTTGGATCCCCTTTTTACTTTCCCTTCCACATCATCTTCCATTGCGGGTAGAACTTTCTCTCATTTTTGTCGCTGTTATTTTTGCAAGGTATTGCTGCTGGTTTCTTCTTCTCGAGAACTTCATACCTTAAAGCCATATCTACCAAACCCACAAAAGATCCCTTCAGAGGAGCAGTCACCTTCTCTTGATATTCTTCCCTCATCCTCATCAAAAACATCTCACTTTTCTTAAGAGGGGTATCAACCAACTCTGGGCCAAACCATGATACCTCGTTAAACTAGGTTTCATATTCCGATACCGATAAATTTCCTTGCTTAAAATTCAAGAAACTCGTACATATATAGGCCTTTCCTGTAGCGGGCATGAACTTGTCTTCAAAAACCTCTTTAAATCTAGCCTAAGAAAAATCACCCTTTCGAACATTCACTGTAATGGAATTCCACCATGCTGCGGCTCCATCACGAAACTGCCATGTTGCTTAGAAATGCTTCTGCTCATCTGAAATATCCATCCCCTTGAAAATCTTTTTGCAACAACGAAGCTAAGTCTGGAGTTCTATAATGGATTATATGCTCTTAAATAGCTTTTGTAACACCCTGTAATTTGATGTTAGTAATTTAATTAGTTAGTTACTTAATTAATCAGGCTCTGAAAAATGGAATTTGTGCAAACGATGGAAATTGACCATGAAATTTGCACTATTGCGTTCATGGTGAAATTCTGAGCAACTTTCATAGTTGGAGTTCTGCGATAAGAGTTCAAACAAAGAAGTTAAAGACGAAAAACGAAACCGAAACAAAAATAATTAAATAAGAAATAATTAGTGTTTTTATATTAACTACTTGGGCACACTTGCCGACCCATCATTGGGGATGGTCGACCCCTAGTGGTCGACCAATCACCCAAGGGTGGTCGACTGGTGGTGACCTGGTGGCTCTAGTAAACCTAGACCACGATGGGTCGAATTTAATATATTTCAAACTAATGGTCCTGGTTGATTCTAGTGCCTATAAATTTAGGCCTAGCCCTCCTTTCTCTTCTCATATTTTTCTGAAAGCAGTAGCAATGCTTTGCCATTTCTTCTTCTTCACTTTCTTTCTAATTAAGATAAGAAATTTGTATCTATATTCATACAAATCAGAAAAGAATAGAAATCTAATAGAAAGAAAAAGAGAATAGAATCAACCATATACGTATTTGAGGTAATTATATATTTATATACGTTTATATCTATTTTCGCTCCTGATCCCAAAACTCTTCTTAGATCTATAATTCTAATGTATGTATATACCCTTTTATACATATCACTTGGATTAAAAAGGATTTGGAGATGAATCAAAGGTTCTACTTCAGATCTGGAGATTTGGATCGCTTTAAAAGGTGAATGGAAATTTTTATAGGTTGTTATAATATGAAAATTATCCTAACTTGGAGCCCTAACCTGGAACGTGACTATAAGTCATGTCCAAACCTTCAACCATCGCAAAACCCCCTTACTCTCTTCCTCTTTAATTTTCAGCCGAACCCTATTCCATCTCCCCCTTCTTTCTCTTAACCAAGGACTCTTTCCTCCATTCCTGCACCGATGCCAAAGTCCTTGCCTGTCAAATCTCGCCGACCACTACTCCAGATCTAAACCTTTTTCTTCCTTTTCCAACTACCTCTTAGCTCATAGCACTGCCACGTACCGACAGCTCTTCCTCTCGTCATCTCTGCCTCACTCCACAAGAAGCCGCTTGGCTTGATGGGAGCGAGCGAAAGATTGCCACCTATCTTGGAATGGCAGATTTTGATTTCCTTCACAGATGTATAGTGAAGTTCATAAATTTCACCGCTCTCGGGCTTGAAGAGCTTTTCGTCACGGTAGGATTTGGACCGATCTCCACTTCGAGACTTATGAGCGGGAATATTACCCGCGGGCTATGTCCGTCATTTCAATGCACAAATAGCATAAAATTTCGATGATGGCAACAGCTACATTGAGTCCGAGGTGAAAGGAGCTCGAATTGAGATGTCAGATGATGATCTTATTGGAATTTTTGGAATATCTGCAATAGGCGCAGATTTGGACGAAATTGAGAGGATTGACCCTGAGATTCTTCAATGAATCTTTTCGATAAATGTCGGTGATTGGAGGATAGACAATTTGCGATCGGTGGCCTATCTCATCATGTGCAACATTCAGCACAACATTATTCTAAAGATGGGGAGTCTTGACTAGATCGACATCTCAGTGCGAAAAGCCTCCTATGCTATTATTGGCAATGTAGCCGTCAATTAGGCTCGTGTCTTGATGCTCCATATGGTCGATCAAGGTACCCCAAGGACTCACTTTCCATGTTGCCACTTGCTCACTCGAGTGTTTAGGCATAACGAGGTAAATTTGAGCGGAGAGCCAGTGGTGAAGAAAGTCCCTCCGTCATCAATCGAACCACCATTAATAGGACGAATATTCCTTTACCACCGTACCACCACTAGAGCCACAACACTAGCAGTAGGGTGTAGCGTAGAGCACCGAGGGATACATGAGTCTTGAGCGTGCTGCTATCCTTAGACTCTTCGTCCTCATTTGGCAACAAAGAAGCATTATGAGAAGCCGAAGGGGAAGTGATCTCCACAGCTAGCTCCTTAGTCCACTAGGCCCTATAGTAAGCAAGACCATATTTAATCTTCTCGAGGTCCTTCAAGAAGCTAAGGTCAACCTCGATGGAGAATTAACACTGAACTATGGCGTACAGCCGGTAAAGCACACCGTAAGTATTCCCTGAGAGCTTACCTTTAGATTCATCAACGCCTTCTCCTTCTCCTCCAACTCACGACCCTGCAATGCCAAGGCCTCTTCCACAGCTTTCTCCGCCCTTTTGGCTATGGTTCGATGGACCTTAAACTCTTCCATAATTTTAGCCTTCTCAGAAGCAACTACAGTAAGATCTGCCTCAAGCTTCGCCATATGGGCAAGGGCTAGAAACTGAATGCCTTATCCCCTCTTTCGAGCCTCAATTGCCGAGGCTCCAAACTATTACTAAAAAAATAGGCGAGGAATGATTAAGTAAACTGCCATTAAATGAAGAAGGAAAAGAAGATGCTTACATAAGTCCAAGATCTCTCCAATTCAGCACCAAGATCAAAAAAAGGGAGCTTAAGAAGTGGAAGGGCTAAAGGTGAAGGTGAAACTATAGCAATAGTGGATAGGTTATCCAGAGCGACCTATCCTAAATTCTCAACAAGATGAGTAACAAAACCCTCGGGTAAGGGCAATGAGTAAATGCAGGGATCTTGGAGAGAATAAAGGGGTGGAATAGGAAGCGTCTCTGGAGAAAGAATGGGGAGATGCAGTAGGCTTCTTGAGAGGCTAATCGGAGGCTTCACCCTCATCGAATTTTCTGTTTTGACTTTTCTTCTTTGTCGCAGTCAATTTCTTAGGATCAAGAAACGCAACAGCAAGATCACCAGCCATTTCACCTGTACACAAGAGAAATCCCAAGGCCAATAAATGTCTTTACAATATTCAAAATAATAAGATAACAATTCATTAATCCATTTTTATAAATTATACCTCTAGGTTCATACGAAATTGATGGAAACTTAAAAATGGAACAAGAGAAGTTATGGTTCGGGCGTAGAAAGTTATGCTTTTGCAGCATCAAATTGGTAAAAATAATAATTTCATTTTCCTATTATCTTCACTTAAAACCTAAAATGTAGTTCCTATATCATATGACTCAATAGAATGATCTTGAAAAATAGGCCTATTAGGGTGCTAATGGAAGGAAGGCGGAAAGTTATCAAAATTCGAAATAATGAAATATTGATCTATCCATCTCTGGGTCTAGCGAGGAACAGATGTAAGGATCCATTTTTTCCTTAGGCATAATAAAACCTAACATTGCCCCTTGAAGGACTTTTGTTAATGTCAAACAAAAATTGGAGCTCCTCACAGGTAGAAGGAGATCCATACCCTTCGTAAAGAATAAAAGTAGAAATTAAAGGGAGTAAGAAAGGGGGCAAGTTGAATAGGAACGAGATCAATGATGGTTAGTCATTTGCGAAGAATCTGAATTAAGAGTAGATAAAGCCCACACTTTATGTACTTAGAAGTTATAGAGATAAACCCATTTGGAGGAGTTTAGATGTTCTCTTGAGATTCTATAACTCTAGCCCCATAGCCTTGAACCCGAAATGGTCCAAGATGTTCTCTATGTCTTTTAGTTGGATTACCTTAGACTATGAAGATAAAAGAGAGGGGAAAGAAGATGCCATAGTAAAACTACAGTGTTGATTGCCGGCTACTATTAAATTGTAAAGGGATCTATAAAAGAAAGTAGATCCTTACTTTAGTTTGAAAGAGGAACAAAAGGCTAAATAATGGTAGATGAGATGTAGAAACAAGACCTGTCAAAATTTGACTCAATCCATTTACCCTACTTATAAATGGGTTGGGTCAACCCATTTATGGATATTATAAAATGGGTTATGGGTTGGGTTGACCCATTTTTAAAAGGGTTATAAATGGGTAACTCATTAACCCATTTATTAAAAATATTAAATTTTAATATAAATTTGGAAAATAAGAATTTTGAACCTACAATATAATTTTTCATGGAGATTAACAGTTGTACTTAGAAAATAACAGGCTACCGCATCCCCATATTTGAATTTCACCTAGTGTAGAAGCCGCTACTTTTTTGATTCAGACTGCAATAACTTCTTCGTTCTAACACGGAATCAGATGAGACTTCAACCGATCAACTCCAACCTAAATTGTGGACAGTATGGAACACTAGGATACTTCATCGTGTGAACGCACACCGTAGTTCTCCAAGGGGACTGATAGTTGTACTTAGAAAATAACAGGCTACCACATCCCTATATTTGAACTCCGTCTAGTGTAGAAGGTGCTATTTTTTTGTTAGGACTGCAATAACTCTTTCATTCTAACTCAGAATTAAGCGAGACTCCGACCGATTAACTTCTACCTAAATTACAGACAGCATCGAACAATTAGATACTTCATCGTGTGAATGCACACTTTAGTTCTCCAAGGGGATCGACAGTTGTACTTAGAAAATAACAGGCTGCCACATCTGCATTTTGAACTCCGCCTAGTGCAGAAGCCATTATTTTTTTGTTCAGACTGCAATAACCCCTTCGTTCTAACTCGGAATCAGGCGAGACTTCGACCGATCAAATCCCACTTAAATTACGGACAGTATGGAATACTCGGATACTTCATCGTGTGAACGCACGCTGTAGTTCTCCAAGGGGACTGAAAATTGTACTTAGAAAACAACAAGCTACCACATCTACATATTGACTTCCGCCTAGTGCAGAAACCGCTATTTTTTTCAGGCTGTAATAACTCCTTCGTTCTAACTTGGAATCAGGCAAGACTTTGACCGATCAACTCCCACCTAAATTATAGGCAGTATGGAACACTCGGATACTTCATCATGTGAATGCACACTGTAGTTCTCTAAGGGCACTGACAGTTGTACTTAAAAAATAATAGGCTTCCACATCTGCATAATGAACTCCGCCTGGTGCAGAAGCCACTATTTTTTTGTCTAGAATACAATAACTCCTTCGTTCTAACTCAGAATTAGGCAAGACATCGACCGATTAACTACCACCTAAATTACGGATAGTATGGAACACTCGGATACTTTGTCATGTGAACGTACACTGTAGTTCTCCTAAGGGACTGACAGTTGTATTTAGAAAATAATAAGCTAATTTGTGACGCCCCACCTCTATACTCATCCTAGCGAAGGGCACTACGAGGTAATGCCGTCAACTAGTATGAAGAATAAGGCTGTTGAGGGGCGGCCATCTGTGTAATTGCTTTGGGAGAGCACCGAAATGTCAAATAGTATAACATGCATTTTAAAGAGGAAACTCGACATACCGATACAAACCCAAAGCTACTACACATTGGCTATGTGGTCTTCGAAAACAAATATAGAAATAAACATAACATAAATCAGTCACAGATATTCATATCACAAAGGCGGAAACAGATTTGAATATAACACGTATAAGTGTACATTAGAGTAGTGGTCAAATAAGATCCACAATATCATAAAAGAATAGATACAAGTGCAACATCAAAGAGTATGTATACATCAAGGAGTCTCTATCTCGAATGTATAACAACAAAAACTAGCAATCTAATGTAGTTAGACAAAAGTCAGATAATGATGATCCTAGATAAGGAATCAAGCAGAAGCACCTGTGACATCTCAGTCTGACCCGAGTGTTATTTAATAAGAAAATAATAAACAGATCAGTCTAGCTATAAATATCATATAAAAATAAGATAGAATGAGGGATATGACAGAAACGCACGATAACAGTAATGCGATACTGTGATAAGTATGCATTTGAAAACCAACCAAAGATTAATCAATAACACAAGAATCTTCTCATAGATCAAGAAGAAAACCATATTCTTTATTTTTATTCACTAAATCACAAATATTGGCAAACATCTCAATGCCAATCGTAAAATTTGTTGAAACACAAATTCACCAATGCACAAATATTGATAAACTCATCAATGTAAGTCACTAAAATTGGCGAGACACAAATTCTAAAAATCATCAATTAGAAATCCAGAAATCACAAGAGGGGGAGGCCTATCACAAAACGGGGGCATGAAAACTCACCAACACGTGTATCACAAAACGGAACGCTATTCCATGGTTGCCAACCATCAATTTTGAGTCAAAGCTCCACAAAACGGTCCGAAGACCATGGGCCGCTATCCCACAAAATTGAGCCGAAGCTCCACAGAAATGGGGTTTAGTCTCCCTCGCAGACAAAGAGACATCGCACATTGCTAGTCTAAATCACAAAATGATCATTATCGACCATCAAGAAGTGTCAATTACACTAAGCTAGTAAATAGATGAGTTTAGCTTCATGTCCCATAACCATTGGCTTTACTTAAATATTTACGAACAAACTGTATGTCTCCACTCGAAAATTGTCACAAGAGTTTCAATCGAATGAGTCTAAGAATTATCTGACCAAATAAACGCAAGCGTTTCATACCACTTGTTTTGCAAAGTCGTTTAATTGGATTTCTCAAACGAATGAGGTAAAGGTTTGTGTATACTAGTAGATTGGAAAAAAGGGTTTTTATAAACGAGTTTGATTATTGAAAATAGAGTTGAAATCATCTTTGTGAAAGAGTATGAATATTTACTACTAGTATAGAAACCTTTGTATTTAGAAGTGACAAATCACAAAAAAAAATGATTGTAGAAACAATCAATCACCAAAGATTCACATTCGAAGGCGTGAATCAAAGCCATAAAATTGACATCGAATCCATCAAATGGATATTCTCAAAAATTCCGAAAAGAAGTCATCAAAGTCAACAATAAATTATAACAAGAAATTGGATAATCACGAATCGATAAAAATTGGAACCTCAAGCAAAATAGGCTAAATAGGCAAAATATGTTAGTCCGTGAGTTGATGGTTTTGATGACAACAACCTTAGAATAGATTGTAAAATATAAATACTAACATTATAAGTTTAGATATATATGTATGTGCAGGATATAACCATGCAGGTACTAAGAATGAAGGCTGTACAATATAGAGATTCAAGATATCAAGATAAAATATCAAGATAGAAGACTCATGAATATCGAGACTATCAAGCGTTCAAGATTTCAAGGATAAGTATTTTTTATTATTATTAGGAATTTTGTTAAAACTCGTAGAAAAGCACTGGCATCTTAAAATCCAATTTATTCGTGGAATGGAATCCACTTCGAGCCCGTTAAAGGGATGGAGCTCTAAGTAGGATGGAACCTACGAAAAATCTAGTGGAACATTATTTTGTATCCGCTAACTTTTATTCAAAATGATTTTTCAAAATTATATCCTGTTTTCAAAATGTTTTCAAAACTTTCCTTTTAATAGATTCAAAACCCTCGATCCTGATTTTAAATAAATTTAGCCTCAAAAACATCTTTATTTTCAAAGTCAAATTACTCCTGATTTTAAACTATCTTTTTAGATAATATATTTAACTTTTAAATATTTATACTTAGATTTAAATATAAAATTATAGTTTATATATATATATATATATATATATACACACACATTATTCTTTATATTTACTTATGAATTTTAACTATAGTCAAGTATAGTTATAAAGTTTAAAATAGTTTTTATATAAGAAAAAGGTTATTTTCAAAGAAAATCAAAAACACTAAAAAATCCTTTGGGATGTCGACATGCCTAGCATGACCATGTCGACATGGTGACAGTTTGATTCAAAAATTCAAATTTCAAAAGAAGTGTCTATTCGCCATAACTCTTCATGAATGGTCATGACTGTTGTTCTTCTATAAATAGGCGTCAGTTTCAACGAATTTTTAATCCCTTTTTTCTGGTTCTCACTCCTCTTCTTCTTCCTCATTTCTTAATACATATTCTTATCATTACTCTGCCGAAATCAACATTGAATCATACTCGATTACTTCTAGTTTGATTCTCTATCACTATCTCTACAAGATTCTCAGTGCTATTCAGAGTTATAGACTTCTTTGTAATCTATTAAGCGAGAAAAGGTGCGATTGTAGCCTTGGAAATCAATCAAAAGGGAAAATGTGTGATTGTAGCCTTGGTAAATCAATTGGGTAAACTTATGGCTCGAAAATCAAGCATCTCTACGCAGAGGATCAAAATTCTGGAGGGTGTACCTCGTAGCCTTCAAACCGAGGGTGTAATTGTATGATTGCTGTTGAAAGGAAATCTATACTTGTGTTGTGGGACTGGATGAAGGGTAACTTCGAACCAGTATAAAATCTGGTGTGTTCTTTCCTTTACTACTTTTATTTTATTTCTGCATCTGTGATTGTTTTTGTGATCATATCTGTGTCTGTATATTGCATACTTTTATGTCTAAATTAACATAAATTAAAAAGATTTAGTAATTCTTTATTATCACTATTCACCCCCCACCTTTAGTGTTAATCTTAGCCTTAAGATCCGTAATCCGCATTTCTCACAGTTGGTATCAGAGCAAGGTTTTCAAAGTTTTCATAATCTGAATTTTGAAATTTTTTATTTAAAATGGCTATTTTTGGGGATTTTATTAACACTATTCATATGAATATGTCACAGAATCATCATGAAATTTTTGTTTAAAACTATATTTAGTTATTTTGAAAAGTCACTTGATTCTTTAAAAGGTTATTTTGCTTTGCAGGAGAAGAATTATGTCTAATGACTGTTGGTTAAAAGATATCAGATAATCATTTATCGATCAAGAAGAATAAGTGGATATATATTGGAAATCGAAAAAGAAATAGGTACCAGATCAAAATACAAAACTTTTGGTTCTCATCTACAACTTGATTTGATACAGTACTTCTCTCCTTCTGCTTCACAATGTCACTGGTTTCGTGTGAATCCGTCAAGAAATGACCAAATTATGGTCAAATGAAGTTTTGGTGAACAAAGAGAATAAGAAGGCAAAACTGTCAAAGGTATTCTTCAAATTTCTTCCATAGATTTGAGTATTTTGTTCACACTCCTTTTCAAGATTGTAGTTCTTGTTCTCGCGGTCGTTACGATGGGTGGATCATCAAATTACGATCAAAATTGAGTGAAATATGACAGTTTGAAGTTGGCTATCCAAAATTGAAAAACTGTATACAGGATCTTCTATATTTCTTTTACTACAATACCGTTCAAATTTGACACCAAACTATTACTAGACCATAGCCCTTGCCTTCCTCTTCGATTTGCCGCTGGTTTCATCCAATTCCGTTAAGAAACGAAGGAGATATGCCCTCTAGAAGTTTGATAGTATATAAAATAACGGGAAGAAGAAGAAGAAGAGCAATTAAAATGAAAAGTGGTGACTGTTTGGCCTATTTATAGTGGTTGAAGTGCCTATTCATTCAAAATTCAAATTCAAAGTTTTGGCACCAACTTGGTCGATCTACTAAATCTTCTATATCTTTCTCATACGGTCTCCAAATTCAGCAAATGAATATACTACGATGATCAGAAAAACAAGCCCATCGCAATAGAGCAGATCTCGTCATCAAATTCTAAAAGATATAAATTTGTGACTCACGACAATCGAAGAACGACAAAGTTAGAAAGATGGAGTGCAAAAATTGGTACACTTTACTATTATTTCATCTTTATTGTTGCGTTTAGGAATATATATATCTATGCATTTAGTTAGGTATAGAAATTTATCTCTTTTATAAGTTTTGATATATTGGTCCATATATCAACACACCGTAATATAAATATCGATGTACAAGTCTAATTTTGTTTTAAGTCTCTTAAAATGTGTTTTCTTTCAAACAAAATCTACAACTAATTTATTACAACTATACTAAGTAAAAAAGCATACCTTCATTCATGATTTCAACTTTTCTAATGTTATTTTTACTTCTCATACTCTATTTCTTTTAAGATACTAATTTTATATCTTTAAAAAATTATTAGAATGAATTTAGAATGTTAGAATAAAGTTCTATTTATATATTTCTTCAGTTAATAAGATTGCACCACATCACATGACCGAAATTTTAGATAGCATTTCTAAAAAGCTTATTTTCTTCTGTAATATTTTGTAATTGCTGCAAATTCGTTTTTATAGCATTTCTGTGCTTTGAAACGCTATAGAGTTTCAGAAACTTTACACAGCATTTGGTAAAAGCTACAGTTTTAGTTTTATAAAGTTTCGAATATATTTTATTGCAAAACCTTTTTATAACATTTTGTAAATGCTATCTTTTCTGTTTGAGACTTTAGATTATGTAAAAATAATATTCAAATTAAGTATTTTTCTCTATTCTTTTTAGAAATTATTTTCTAACTTATATTAAAGATTTTAATTTCATGTTTAAATTTTTTTAGTAATTAATTAAATTTTTTAAAAGTAAGAGGCCTTAATATAACACATGTTTATTTTCGTTTTTCAATCTTTATTATTTTATTTCATTATGATATTTTATAAATTTAAAAGATGTTTAAACATGTTTCTAAATATTTAAACCAATAATAATTTTTTTCAAAAAGGAATTAAATAAGGAGAATATTAATCTTTATAAAAACCATATTTGATCATATATATTATAAATCCTTATTCCTTAGCTTTTTTTTTAATATTAAGTTTGATTACTACCTTTCACAATTATGTTATAGTTTTAATATCACTTATTACCTTCAAACTCTTACTTTACAACTCTTTCAGTCCCATTCATTAGTTTCCTTAACTTAAGTCTAGTAATTGGTGTGTTTTATCTTTGTATAGTTGAAGTATAATAAATAGTTTGATATATGTATACACATATATATAGACACACACACAGATATATATATATATATATATATATATATGCTTGTCAATTAGATATTACTTATTACTCATGTTTATCTTATAATCTGGATGTCACTTACCGTAGTATATATACCATCATATCATTCTGCATATTATTATTTTTACTTAATTATCATTTTGTTGCATATTACATATCATTATGCATCCTATTTCATATCTCATTTTATTGCATATTACATCATAAATTACAATGCATATCATAATTATTTGCATCACAAGTTGCACTTCATGCTGCATATTATCTCATGCTACATTGCATATGTCATACATTTCATACT
Organism: Allium cepa; assembly: GCA_030765085.1. Lineage (NCBI taxonomy): Eukaryota > Viridiplantae > Streptophyta > Magnoliopsida > Asparagales > Amaryllidaceae > Allium > Allium cepa. The sequence goes on along the minus strand of CM060928.1, from coordinate 320,533,010 downwards.
ACATATTGCATACATGAATACATAACGAGTGTATGTTTTGATTGACTTGATTGACTTGTTTGACTTGATTGATTTGTTTGACTTATCTGACATGATTGGTTTTGATGAGTGTGTTGAAATATACTTAATAAATAATTTATGTTCTTATATTTTTCTAACTATTATAAGTATTATAATAAATTCTTAGTTAGGATAGTTTGTAATTTAGGATTAAGTTTTAGTTTTTAGAGTAAAGTGTTGATTATTTATGATAACACTATCATTATAATCACATGTCATATAGTATTAGATTAAGGGGGAGTAATATAGTTTGGAGTTAGTTTTTGTTGATTACAAAGGGAGAGAAATATAAAATAGGGTAGTTAGGTATAGATTAAGGGGGAGTTGTTAGTTTTAGGGGTTATTAGGATAGAAACAATATTTTATAAACAAAGGTTGTCATCATCAAAAAGGGGGAGATTATTAGTCCGTGAGAGGATGGTTTTGATGACAACAACCTTAGAAATGATTATAAAATATAAATACTAACATTATAAGTTTAGACATATACGTATATGTAAGATTTAACCATGCAGGTACTAGGAATGAAGACTGTATAGTATAGAGATTCAGGATATCGAGATAAAATATCAAGATAGAAGACTCATGAGTATCGAGACTATCAAGAGTTCAAGATTTAAAGGATAAGTATTTTTTATTATTATTAGGAATTTTTGTTAAAACTCGTAGAAAAGCACTGACATCTTAAAATCCAATTTATTCGTGGAATGGAATCCGCTTCGAGCCCGTTAAAGGGATGGAACCCTAAGTAGGATTGTAACGACCAGGTATTTTAGACTATTCGCATCCGCACATGTCGGACTTGAATAATTCAAAATATCGAATTGTTAATTTAAATTTGGCAAAACTGAGATATACAGTAAATAAATAGTCACAGAATCACATACACAGAGTAATAATATGCAGCAGAAATAAAAGAGATAGTAGTTCATGAAGCTACTATATTAATATATAAAATACATCAGAGTTTACAACAGAAGAGTAATACGATACATCAGATATACATCAGAATACATCACTGGAATCGTCGAATACTGAAAGCAGAATAGATGGCTGGATCTTCAAGGAAAGCTCCAACTCCAAAGGTGAGTCTCGAATACAGGTACACTCAGTCTGACCCGAGCGTAAAGCAAAACACAAGACAATCGAGTCAGGATTAATATTCTTATATCAATAAATCCAACTCAAGTGAAATAGCAATTGAAATACAAGTAACTCAAAGGATGTTGGAATAACCATCCTTTAAGGATCCGTTAAACTATCTACTAGGTAATAATGTACGCTAAGTAGATAATGTCTATCAGTAATATAAAGTATTAAGATAGTGTTAAGGCGTTACCATAATCCCCCTTAACACATTTTTATAATGCCATAGTCTATACAGCACCGTAAACCCCACCGTAAACTGGTGGTTATCAGAGGGTACCCCATAGGTATAACACAAAACAAAACGTAGTGGTCGCGAATAGGATAATCAGTATGACAAGGTACATGAGGCGATACCAACTAGGATACTAGTAGTTGTGTGATCCGGACTGATGTTGAGCATAGCCAGCAGCTACCTCAACACCGCGAAACAACACTCCCAAACCGAGGGGTGCACCCAAATCGAATCACAAAAGTAATAGATATGGTATCGAAGAAGTGTGTCCGCTAGAGATGGCGAACCTCAATAGCCCGGCGCGGCTCCTGTTTTAATCATGTCAGGGGTCATCCATTATCGTTCTCTTTCTTCAGTCAACGCGTTCACCAAACCATCCACTTCATTCTGGATCAACACTCCACGTATAATAGTTATTAAAGTGGTGTTCGGTATCGACAGAGAGTATGTCTATATCCGATCCCGGTCTCTTTAATAACTACGTATTATTACACCGATTGGTCATTTAATATATTTCAAAACAATCAATTTCAATTTCAATTAGAATTCGTAATAACATTCCATTTGTCTTTCTATGTCAATTTCCATAATTTACATTTCAAAACTTCCAAATTATCGTTTCAAAATCTTACAATTCAATTTCAAATTTTATTTTAAACATTTAAAATATTGATTCAAGTTCGCACAAGAGTTTCATTCCAGAATTATTTAAATTAATTAAATTTAACATTCCAATCAATTTAACTTTATTTATCGGTTTTATTCAATATTCGTTAAGTAAATTTAACATCCAAAACAATTCTTTTAATTTCCAAGTCGTTAAATCAATCACTTAAGTTAACTTCATTATATCAAAACTTACAAATTTAATTAAATTAAATTTGTCAAATCAAATTCCTTAAATTACAATTCTTACATTAATTTCAACAAAACGCATTTATTTCTAGTTAAGAAATTCAATTTCACTTATTCTTTACATAGTTACAAATTTCAAAACTCAACTAATAAAGAAACTATATTCGAGAAATCAAATTTCACTTTAACTTACTTAAATAAAATTTTCAAAACCTAATAAATAAAGAAACCCAATTCATTTATTAACGAAGTTCAAATTCACTTATTCAAAGGTTAAATCTCTTATCAAAGAATTCAATTTTTATTCACTTATCAAATAATTTAATCTTATTCAATTATTAAATAATTTCAACTTAATTATTAATAATTTCAAATTTAATTATTAAATCATTTCAAACTTAATTCAATGAATAATTCCAAAGTTTTATTGTCAATAATAAATTTTAAAACGACGCTCTTTCAACAACTACTGTGTAAATATTCATTTCAGATTTTAAATATTAACATTTTCCTTTTATTAAATTCAAATTCAAATTTCATTTCAAAACCTTATTCTTTACTCAAATAAAATCATTATTTTATTTTAAATCAAATATTGACCAATCGGGTTTTGTTTAATTTTCTATCCTAAGTCAAGTTCATTTGGGTATTTATCATTTCAACCCGATTCCATTTCAATTCTAAATCAAAGCGTAGCAAAGGGAACTTGCAGTGTGATAACAAGGATGGTGTCAAAATAAATAAATAAGCAATAACAACAATCAATAACAATACAGTAATCAATCCAAATAATCCCGAAATAATCGTATTAATTCACATTGTTATTTGTGCAGATTAATATAATTATTTCTAGAATCTACACTATCGTTTCATGTAGATTAAAGATTATTTCACTAATTATTCATATGGTTCTTCACTTGTCATTCGAATTCAATTTTACACTGCAACAATTAATCCAACATACGTTCAATGGTTCAAAGTGTAATTATCACTATTCTACATGTCAATTAATTTAACAATTTATGGGGTCATATTTAACTAATCAAATTCAACATATATGTCGATTCAAATTTTAATTATCCTACGTCAAATTCAATTGCGTAATATTTATCACTTTATACATTACAATTTAACATCCAATATAAACAATCAATTATCAACCAAACTGGATTATTATTGCATACATAACAGATAATGGTGTCAGATGTCAAAGGTGAACTGATACATAAATAACAGTGCAATAAATAACAGCAGTATATTTCAATTGTCGTTCCAATTGAAATCAAATTTAATAAATAAAAGTATATTAATCGTGAGTGATTGCTCACCTTTTGAGGCTAGAGGAGTTTGATCTACAATAAGCTACGAATCCAGCGCAAAGTGAGATGGGTACAAATTCGATGAAGAAACAGGCACGACGGACCAAAACTGAAAATGGAGAATCGATGAGAACGACTAGAATCAGTTGATATAAATCAATTTAAAACAAAATTTTCAACTTTATATATATAGTAGTAAAGCCACAATCTAGATTTAAAGATATTTATATTAAAATAAACTAGTATCAGCCTACATTAAACATGCAGGCTATAAAGTAGTACTATATGCTTATTACAAATATGTAGACTAACCTCTGAACACAAAACAAACATTAGACCCCCCTTTTTTTTACATATATATTGACTGTATATAAACTATGCATAGCCTATATTTCCTATTTACACAAATGCACGTATTAAAGTCATCTCCTTTATTCCTTTCAAAACAATATAATCATCATCGCTGTACAAGCTTTACACTTCTTGTCCACACAGCATACAGGGATATATAACTTCAAACATATTATACATATAGCTAACAAAATAATATACATATACTAACTTATATTTGCTGTAATGCATATACCTAAACTAATATATAGATATATTTAAACTTTTGTACTTTTATAAACAACAAGGCTAATCATAATATATACCCTAACCTATCAACGTATGAAACTAAAATATTCATAATACTTTATATATAACTACACTTAGAAACCATCGGTACTAATATAAATTAACATGCATATTCAATAAATAAGATAACACAACTAACCCTTATATATATGTACGTGAAGGGTTTGAGGAGCTGACGCGGCTGCTTGGCTCGGAGGGGAGGTCGGGAACGAGGCTACGGGGTCGGGAGTGATAGGGTGGTGATGGTGTTGCGATGGGATGGAGATAAGGGGTGAGCGCGTGAGAAGAGGGGAAGGCCGGCATGATCTTGGTGGAGGTGGCGGAGAGGCCAGAGCAGCTGCTGCCGCGGTGGCTTGGAGTGCAGGTGTGGGCCTGCATGCAGCTAGGGTGCACGTGGCGGTGAGGTTGAGCGAATTGTGTGGCCTGGTGGTGGGTTGTCATGGGCAGAGGAGGTTACGGCGGTTGGTGGAGCATGAGTGGTGATGGGTCGGTTGCCGAGTAGAGGCGCAAGGGGAGGACTGTGTGCGTTGGATGAGGAGCACGGTTGGAGGAAGCTAGCAAAGCGGTTGAGGCTGGGATTGGGTAGGGTGGAGGCCATTATAAAGGAGAAAAGCTAGTTATAAGAAAATGACGTTCAGGCTTAACAAATGAGAAGCAACAGTAATAAAACAACTCTAGCTTGAACCGGTAGGAATAGCTATAGTCAGAAAATTTTGGGAAATATAAAAAGGCTGGGTTTCATTTTTCACTGGAGAGAGGAGAACAGAAAAATAGAAGGAATGATGAGAGGAGAAAGAGAGGTTACGTACCAGAAAGAAAAGTGAGCAACTGATGATGCAGAGCATTAATGAAGGCACATATATTGAGGGGGTTCAGAGTGCACAGTTAAGTGAAATGATGATTTTGCAAAGTGGAGGCTATTTGGGTTCCCAAGACAGCTGAATATACTCTTAAAATTTGAACGTGGGTAAAGTTGGGTACCGGTTTGTGCTGCGTAACGGATCGGTTTGCGCTCCGTTAACAATTATAATTTGCAACGCCGAATTCCGATTGACACAAATAAATACACCGTTGTGATCAGCGCGACGAGGCGGTCACAACGGGATGAAGATATTGGTGATACAATCGAATTATAAAATTCGATATTTTCTACTACGGAAAATGCATAAAATTCGCAGAAAAAAAGAACGACGGAGCCAAAGATGTCCGAATTTGGAAAAACGACAAACTGACAACTTGCTCAAAAGATGGTTTAGAATTTTTCTATATAAAAATATTTTGGTTTCGAAAACGGTTTATTTCCATCGATTACTAACTGATTTAAATTTGAAGTAAATTTACGCGCGAAATAAACTTTCATATTTCCGGACGAAAATTTACCAGTTGCTATGTTTAATTAGACGCATTTCAAATATGAAGTTTGAATAGCATCGGAATTTGTTTGTGAAAATACGAAATTCTACACTAAATAATCAATTTTTAAATTTTTAAACTGGGTCTGAATTTCAGGGTCGTTACAAGGATGGAACCTACAAAAAATCTAGTGGAACATTGTTTTGTATCCGCTAATTTTATTCAAAATGATTTTTCAAAATTATATCATGTTTTCAAAATGTTTTCAAATCTTTCCTTTTAAAAGATTCAAAACCCTCGATCCTGATTTTAAATAATTTTAGCCTAAAAAATATCTTTATTTTCAAAGTCAAATTACTCCTGATTGTAAACTATCTTTTTAAATAGTATATTTAACTTTTAAAAATTTATACTTAGATTTAAATAAAAATTATAGTTAAAATATATATATATATATATTATTCTTTATATTTACTTATGAATTTTAACTATAGTCAAGTATATTTATAAAGTTTAAAATAGTTTTTATATAAGATAAAGGTTATTTTCAAAGAAAATCAAAAATACCAAAAATCCTTTGGGTTGTCGACATGCCTAGCATGACCATGTCGACATGGTGACAGTTTGATTCAAAAATTCAAATTTCAAAAGAAGTGTCTATTCGCCATAACTCTTTGAATGGTCATGGTTGTTGTTCTTCTATAAATATGGGTCATTTTCAACGAATTTTTAATCACTTTTTTCTGGTTTTCACTCCTCTTCTTCTTCCTCATTTCTTAATACATATTCTTATCATTACTCTGCCGAAATCAACATTGAATCATACTCGATTACTTCTAGTTTGATTCTCTATCACTATCTTTACAAGATTCTCAGTGCTATTCAGAGTTATAGACTTCTTTGTAACCTATTAAGCGAGAAAAGACGTGATTGTACCCTTGGAAATTAATCAAAAGGGAAAAGGTGTGATTGTAGCCTTGGTAAATCAATTGGGTAAACTTGTGGCTCGGAAATCAAGCATCTCTACGCAGTGGATCGAAATTCTGGAGGGTGTACCTCGTAGCCTTGAAACCGAGGGTGCAATTGTATGATTGCTGTTGAAAGGATATCCGTACTTGTGTTGCGGGACTGGATGTAGGGTAACTCCGAACCAGTATAAAATCCGGCATGTTCTTTCCTTTACTGCTTTTATTTTATTTCTGCATCTGTAATTGTTTCTGTGATCATATCTGTGTCTGTGTATTGCATACTTTTGTGTCTAAATTAACATAAATTAAAAAGATTCAGTAATTCTTTATTAACACTATTCACCCCCCCTCTAGTGTTAATCTTTGCCTTAAGATCCGTAATCCGCATTTCTCACAAAATAGACTGAATGCAAAAAGGTCAGTCGACTGGCACTCTGAGAACAGTCGACTGGCCAATGCCTAGAAAAACTCTCGGGTTCCAGGTCAGTCGACTGGACTCAGAAGGTCAGTCGACTGGTGCCTGTTTTCCAACATTTCTAGTGCACCTAAATGACGAGCAAACTCATGCCAATTCGTGACCGGACTAGTAATGGGCGCTAGGGGTTTATGCCAATCGACAACCAGCCCTATAGGCTCTTCAATGTATCACCAAAACATGTTCAAACAAAAAAGCTAGGATTTTTAAAGATTTGACTTCAAAACAACAAAAATTGGAACATTCATAAAACCAATTCAATCCAAAGCCAATGAACACGGAATAGAAGTTAGGAATTCATAACTAACAACAATGAAGGATATAAACATAGATGTGTGATAAAAATCTCACCTGTTACTCAAAAACAAGGAAGAAGAAGCTTGAAAATAAAGGAGGATTAACCACTCTTCAATCTCAACTCTAGAAGCTCCAATCTAAAGTCATAAGCAATAATTTCCCAAATTGGATTATAGAAAATTTCTGAAATTGAAGAGAAATTGAGATGGAGAAGGAGAAGGAGATACTTACCTAAGCTTCTCTTTGATTATGGAGCTAAAACTTGGATTTGCTAAAGAAACTAGGGCTTAGGATTTTAATTTCCAATCTCCTCCACCATTTTTACTAAAGCATAAGTGTTAGGAAGATATGAAGGAATGAAGAGGAGAGGTGGTGGAGTTAGGATATAAGATGAGTTTGGTTAGTGGGTTGAACCCCAAGTCCGAACCTAAAGCCCTAAGTGAAAAGTTTATCTAGCTCCAAACATATCAATGTTTATACTCAAAAAGGCCGCAAACGCCATTTTGAACTCAATGGAAGTTGTATCAAGTCCTAATTCAGCTATTTGAAAAAAAGTAACCTTTAGGAAATAAATCCGACTAATGATGCTATATTTAAATAAAATATTTAAATATACAAATCGTACAATATGCGGGTTGTTACAGACTCCCATTCTTAAAGAAATTGCGTCCTCGCAATACTTAAGAAGAAAATATAAAAATTAACAACCATAAGAGCATGTCAACACAAATGAAATTTGAAATAAGAAGTTCACCTCAAAGAGCACTAGAGAGTAAGTCCGGATGTGTTCGCTCGATGAATTCTCTAGATTCCCAAGAACAATCCTTAGGATTTGAGGACCAATGAACCTTCATAAGAGGGACATCTTTATTTCGAAGGCGTTTTACCTCCGATGCAATGATACGAATAGGATGCTGCGCATAAGTCAAATTAGGCGAAACTTCAATTTCTTCCACAACACATGGCTCAAGAATAGAATCGGAATCCCTAAGGCATTTCCGTAGTTGAGAAACGTGAAACACGTCATGAATAGTAGAAAACCGAGCCGGTAATAAAAGGCGATAAGCCATGGAACCAATACGTTCGGTGATGGGAAATGGACCAATATATCGAGGAGCTAATTTTCCCGATCGACTGAAAGGCACAACACCCTTCATAGGTGAAACACGAATAAACACAAAATCTCCCACAGAAAATTCTAATTTCCTTCTTCGGTTATCGACGTAGGATTTTTGCCTACTTTGAGCTTCTTTCATCCTATAATGGATAAGGTCAATCTCTTTTGTGGAATCACGAATAAAGTCTGGACCTAAAACCAGCTTCTCACCGGCCTTAGCCAACAAGAGGAGATCAACATGGCTTACATAGATTGCCTCAAACGGTGCCATACCAATACTAGATTGGAAGCTATTATTATAGGAAAACTCAACAAGAGAAATATGATCTTCCCAACTTCCACCAACATCAAGAACACATGCACGAAGAAGATCTTCAAGAGTTTGATTCACACGCTCGGTTTGTCCATCGGACCGAGGGTGATAAGCAGTGCTAAAGTTAAGCTTCGTTCCCAAAGCTTTCTGAAGACTCTTCCAAAATCCACTAGTAAATAATGGATCACGATCGCTAACAATAGAAGTAGGGACTCCATGCAATTTAACAATTTCTTTAATAAAGAGTTTGGCCAAAAGAGGCACGGTCCGATTGGACTGAACGAGAATAAACTGGGCAGATTTTGCAAGTCTATCCACTATCACCCATAGGCTATCATGACCCGCACGAGAACGAGGAAAACCGTCAATAAAATCCATGGAAATTTGGTCTCACTTCCAAATTGGAATTGTTGGGTGTGTTTCCACCACCACCGAACCAAAGAAAAGAAGGCGCTACCGAACCACTCACTGCCGAACCAATTCGCACTCACCCCTATCCACTGGACCGGGGCACTACCGAACCAACCCACCTCCTAAGCCTAGCCGAACCAAACTCTATCCTTTATCACCGAACTCACCACTCTCCACCGGACCGGGGCACTACCGAACCAACCCACCGGACCAAGTCCCATCGAACCAAATCCCAACTCACTCACCACCGAACCAATCCACGCCTCCATCCACTACCGAACCAAAGCACTACCGAACCAACGTTGTCAGGCCAAGTCACGTCAGCCCAGGCCCACCAGCAGCTATATACATCCAAGACCCCTACCCTCAGCCTCACTCTATAAATAGAGGGGTAGGGGTACATCAATGACAGACAAGTTTGAGAGCTCAAGCACGGACAGAACTTTCAAACAACTTTCATATACTTGTAATCAAAGCTTTGTACTTGTAATCCGAACAATAAAGGAGAATAACATATAAAGTGGACGTAGGCACATTCTGGCCGAATCACTATAAATCTGTGTGTCTTTTACGGTTTAGTCCCTGTTTTTTACGTATTTGCATAAATCACCCAAATCACTAAGAACAACATAAAATCAACTAAAACATATGACTTGGAGGTGTTTGCCCATTTTTCGTGCAAACATTTTTTGTGCTTTCACGGAGAACTCGAGCTAGATGCTTCAGATTCTCCCACTTAACTTTCTTTCCGACAGCATCGCTCATTGCAGAGGAAAGAACATCACAACTAGCAGCGTTCAGATCCAGTGATCACAGATCAAGAGAACCGTCCCATTTCAACAGCAGTACGAAATGGAAATCAGGCAAATCTGACAGCCCCTGCCATGGAACAACCGACAGCAATTACTAGGGCAAATCTAGACAGGGTTGTGGCTGAAGTAACTAACCGCTTCACATCCTAACAAGAAGCCTTGGTGGACCGACTCATGTCACACTTAAGGGATGCTGAAGAATCCAATCACAACGCTGAATCATCGGATGAGTCCCAGTCTGGGGGATCTGGGAAGCGACAAAGATCTTTCTTCTTCGAAGAAACTAACAACAGAAACAACAATGATAGGAGCCGAGCCCGAACTCTGACCCGAGAAAACATTTGGAACCAAACCCGACGGGGGAGGTACCAGGCAAGGGTCGGCTGTGGCTGAGCCGGTCATGCTCCCTAGCCATGGAAACACCAATGAACGGGGCCGAGCTAGAGTCCAGCCCGAAGTTGGACCCGAGGAAGTGCTCAGAACAGAATCCAGCAGGGGAAGATCAAGGCAAGGGCCAACTGTAGCTGACCCTAGCATGCTCCCAGAAGACCAGAGACAGCCATTGGAAAATATTAGGAGTGATAGACGATACCACCCCTACAGATCATCTGGACGGAATCAATCCCGTAGAGAAGAACCAAACTCATTTCTATCCGCTCCAAATTCTGATGAAAGGATGGCACGATTGTTCAGAGAGTACGTCCAATGGGATCAAAGAGAACGAGGGATAGGCACTAGGGTGACCAGCCCTTTCACCTACAATATCGAAATTGCCATCACCCCCCCGAGAATGGAAAATGCCAGCGATGGAACCTTACAAGGGAATCTCTGACCCCGTTGTGCACTTGCAGAGATACATGCAGCATATGCTCATGAGCGGAGCCACAGAAGGAGTATTGTGCAAATGCTTTCCACTATTCTTGGTAGATCTAGCTACCTCCTGGTTCTGCCACCTACCCCAAGGATCCATCAGCTCATGGGAAATGTTGAAAGAAAAGTTCATCAGCCAGTTTCGCATTCATGTGGAACAACCCAAGGACGCGTATTCCCTATCTAATATCAAACAGAAGCCTGGAGAGACAGTGTAGCAATATCTAACCCGATTCAATGCTGCAGCGGCCGCAGTCCAAGATGCTGATGAGAAACTTATCTTAATGGCCCTCTGCAGTGGTGTGCATCCGGATACTAAGTTTGCTAGAAGATTAATGAAAGAAAAACCAGCTACCTTACCCGATTTCTTCCATGAAGCCGGAAGATATATGAGACTTGAAGACGCTGCCACTGAAAGACAGACAGGGCAACAAACCAAGGCAGCTCATGGTGACACACCCGCTGTAGCAAAGGACGTCCGAAAAAATGACTCTAGAAACAATGCTGGGGGCAAGAAGGGAGAAAAACGTCTATATCGGCCAGGACCGAGATTTGACACTTACACTCCTTTGAACGAGACAATCGAAAACATCTTCCTGGCCACCCAAGATGAAGTTAAATACAAACGGCCCCCGTACAAGAAGGAATTAGATAATGCAATTAAGTCTGGAAAGTTCTGCCGCTTCCACGAATCTCATGGGCATGATACCAATGAATGCCATCATCTCCGAGACTTAATTGAAGAACACATCAGACGAAAGAGATTGGAATGCTATGTAAAAGGTCAGAAAAGAACCCCAGCTCCGGCCAATGAAAACCCAAGGCCACCCCTCCCGGAAACAGGAGGGGGAAATCGCAACACCAGCGGCTCCAGTCAAGAGAAGATATTGGTCCATACCATATCGGGAGGACCATACATCGCCGACGGAAGCTGGGCAGAGATGGAAAGATACGGAAAGTCACTTAGAAACAATGAAGGCTACGTTAATTCTGTTACGGAAGAACGCCACCCGAAGCGAAAAGAGAACGATGACATTACATTCAATAGGCGTGACCTAGACGGAAGGCAGTACCCTCACATGGATCCTATGGTCATCTCTGCCCAGTTCGGCCCAGCCGAAATTTTCCGAATTCTAGTAGACACTGGAAGTTCAGTAAATATCCTATTCAAGCATGCTTTCGACAGAATGAAGCTGTCAATGAAGGATGTGTCCCCCTGCAACAAACCACTACACGGTTTCACTGGAGATGCGAAGATGCCCCTCGGGCAATTGGACCTTTTTGTTGAAACAGGAAGTCACCCCCGCTCCGTTGTGCAGAAACAAACATTTGTGCTGATAGATAACCACTCGGCCTTCAACGCCTTTTTAGGAAGACCAGCCTTGTCTGACTTCCAAATTGTCTTGGCCCCGTGGCGCCTGAAGATGAAATTTCCAACAGACAATGGAATAGGGGAAGTAGAGGTAGATCAAGACGCCGCTCAAGATTGCTATGTAACTGAACTTCGCAATAATCGCAGGAAGGATAGAGGGAAGAATGCAGAGACTACTCTTTGCATGAAAAGCCCGGAAGCATAGCAACTAAAGAAAGCCCCTCCTCTTAGATATACCAGTGATCCTTTCAATGAATTAGACCCCAGGGACGAAGAGGGGGAGGCCAACACCGAGCCTGCAGAGGCTATGGAGTTTGTATCTGTAGACAAACATGACTCGAGTAGACTGTTGAAAATTGGATCTCAGCTAAGAGCAGAATTGAGGGACCAACTCATTGATTTTCTCCGCCACAACTTGGATGTATTTGCATGGACGCACGCTGACATGACTGGAATCTCCCCAGATGTGGCATGCCACGTTCTAAACATCGATCCTACCAAGGCGCCAGTAAAGCAGAAAAAGAGAAGTATGGGGGCAGAACGATCAACAACCCTCGATGAAGAAGTAAAGAACCTACTTGCCAATAACTTCATACGAGAAGCCACCTACCCAAAGTGGATCGCTAATCCAGTAGTAGTAAAGAAGGTTAATAAGAAGTGGCGAACATGCATTGACTTCTCCAACCTAAATGACGCTTGCCCGAAGGACTGTTTCCCACTCCCCCGAATCGATCAGCTGGTGGATAGCACAGCCGGACAGGTACTCTTATCTTTTATGGATGCATACTTAGGATATAACCAAATTCCTATGCACGCCCCCGATCAAGACCACACTAGTTTCATCACTGACCGGGGATTGTACTGCTATAGAGTAATGCCTTTTGGACTTAAGAATGCCGGAGCTACCTATCAGCGCCTTGTCAACAAGATGTTTGCAGAACTGATAGGACGAACTATGGAGGTTTATGTGGATGACATGCTAGTAAAATCGAGGAAAGCCAACAATCACGTAAGCCACCTGGGCAAGATGTTTCAAGTACTTCGCCAATATGGAATGAAGCTGAATCCTCTAAAGTGCTCATTCGGAGTATCATCAGGAAAGTTCTTGGGATTCATCGTCCATGCCAGGGGAATTGAAGCAAACCCCGAACAAGTCCGAGCCCTGAAAGATATCAAGATACCTTCCACTCGAAAAGAAATGCAAAGCCTAAATGGGAAGGTGGCCGTCCTAAGCAGATTCATCTCTAAAGCGACTGACAAGTGCGTCCTCTTCTTCGAGGCTCTAAAGAAAGACAAAGGAAAGTTCGAATGGACCGACGAATGCTTAACAGCCTTCTTCAACCTAATCGAACACCTCCAGAGACCACCAGTACTCTCAATTCCAAACGGAGGCAAAGAGCTATACCTATACCTTGCTGTGTCATCTCATGCTCCAAGCGCCGCTTTGGTGAGAGAAGACAACCGCGCGCAACGGCCAGTATACTTTATAAGTAAGAGGTTAACGGGGGCAGAAGCCAGATATCCTAAACTTGAGAAGCTAGCATACTGTTTACTAATCACCTCACGGAAACTAAGTCACTATTTCCAATCTCATTCCATCAGAGTTCTGACCGATCAACCGCTAAGACAGGTACTCCATCGTCCCGACACTTCTGGACGACAATTTAAATGGTGCATTGAACTGAGTCAATATGATATCACCTACCATCCTTGCACCACCATCAAGAGACAAGCCATGGCCAATTTCATTGCCGAATTCACTACCAACGAAGGTAAGGAGCAATCTGAAATAGAAAAAGACATTAAGTGGAATCTCTTTGTGGATGGAGCATCAAACGAACAACGCTCGGGGGCAGGTATTGTAATAATCACTCCCGGGGGAAGGAAGCTACACTATGCTCTAAGGTTAGAATTCGCTGCCACCAACAACGATGCAGAATACGAAGCAGTAATAGCTGGATTAGAACTTGCCTTAGAGACTGGAGTCAGTTCTTTACGTCTTCATAGTGATTCTCAACTTATTGTAAACCAAATATTAGGAGAATTTCAGACTCGAGGAGAACGACTCACAGCATATCTAAAGAAGACCAAGCTGCTACTCGATCAATTGGATCACTATTTAATCAAACATATCCCTCGAGAAGAGAACCGAGAGGCCGGCAAGCTGGCAAAGCAAGCTAGCATGAAAGAAGGTACCATTTTCGAAACAGTAGCCATCTCAAAGCAACTAACCCTGAGTTTCGAGTAAGTGAATCTGGTAGCTGCAATCGAGGAGGATACTTGGTGACTCCCATCCGAAAGTTCTTACAAGATGGCACACTGCCCAGTGAGCATAACGAAGTCAGGAAAATCTTGAGGAAAGCTTCCCGCCACACAATACAAGAAGGCATCTTCTATCGACGCGGGTTCTCTAACCCCTTATTAAGCCGTGTCGCTGGAAGGGAAGCTAAGGAAATCTTATCCAACATCCATCAAGGATGCTGCGGAGATCACATTGGAGGACAGACTCTGGCAAAGAAAATACTCCGATATGGATATTTTTGGCCCGCCTTAAACAAAGACGCCTTAGACTTCGTTAAAAAATGTGACAGATGTTAGAAATTTGCCAAGATTCCTCGACTACCAACAAATGAGATTACTCAAATGACCAGCCCTTGGCCCTTTGCAGTATGGGGAATTGACTTGATTGGCGAACTGCCGGTGGGCCGAGGCGGAGCCAAATATGCTATAGTGGCAGTCGACTATTTCACCAAATGGGTGGAAGCGGAACCTCTAAATAAAATATCCTCGGCAGAAGTTATTAACTTCCTGATCAAAAATGTTCTGTGCAGGTACGGAGTTCCACTCAAAATCATATCGGACAATGGACTTCAGTTTGACAGCGAGGAGTTTGCCGACTGGTGCCAAAAGCACGGAATTCACAAAAGCTTCTCATCTGTGGCTTACCCCCAGGCAAACGAACAAGTCAAAGCTGTCAACAAAATTCTCAAAACTCTAATCAAAAAGAAGCTTGAGAAATCGAAAGGCGCTTGGGTGGATGAACTTCCTACGGCACTTTGGGCCTACCGCATATCTTTCAGAACATCAACGAGGCATACTCCTTTCTCTTTGTCATAAGGATCGGAGGCCATGCTCCCAGTCAAAATTGTAGTACCTTCCCACCATAGGATCCACTATAACCCAGAAGAGAACGGAGAACTCCTTCACATGTCTTTGGATCTAATTGAAGAGAGAAGAAACGATGCAGCACTCAAAGCAGCAGCTCACAAGCAGAAAGTGGCAGAACAATACAACTCTAAAGTCAAGCATCGTAGCTTACAAGAAGGAGATCTTGTCCTCAAGCGAATTTTCCCATGCCCCGGTGCACTAGATCCAATCTGGGATGGACCATGTGTAATTCAGAAAGATCTCCACAACGGAGCTTATATTTTGTCAACAGTGGATGGAGAGGTGTTCCAGAGGGCATGGAACATCCAACACATTCGTCGATACTTTTCTTAACTTGTACTGCCCATATGAAGTGAATTAACAAAGAGAATCAGTGGACATAGGCATTTTCATGCCGAACCACTTTAAAAACTCATCTCTTTTTTAACTTGTTCCTTTATATCTTGGCTGCTTGTTGAGCTTTATCCTTTTCTGTTGAACAAAATCCTGTGTAAACGACATTTCCATTCAAGACACATCACAGCGCAACTTCAGCTGGACAAGACCTAACAGGTACTATACGAATCTATGCCCTCGCCAATGAGACACTTTTGCTCTAGCATCCCTCTACTGCGGGTTAACTCATTGCTCGCGACGGCCCTTAAAGCCAACTGTAATGAGCCGATTATAAGCCACCGAGTAGGCCAACCATAGCCTAGACAGCTCATTACGGCGTTCGGCTCGCCGACAACTGTGAACCTACTTTAAGCCCCAACATAAGGTGTGGCCAACCAGGGGTAGTTCACAGTTGACGATCGGCACCCACGCTAGCCGGCCACGGTAAATCGAATAATACCCACGATTACGGGCCATAATGGCCCGGGTAGTTACTGTGCGCGATCTCGGCTCCGAGTGTCTTAAGTACGGCTGTGGTAAAAAAGAAAACTCCCCGCGGAGGCGCAAGATGGGTGACAAATGTCTCCAAGACCCACAGCTAGGGAAAGTGACTACAAAACCCGTTTGCCACGAACTTAAGCACATCAAATGCCTTCCGTAATTGGAAGTTTTATTATTTCTTATATTTCTATTTTGTTTAAAAACTTTCCTCCTATCCTCTATAACGACCCCTAAAGTACAGGACACAAAATAGGAGACGCTCGCTAATGGTATTAGGAAATCACAACTGGATGACAGGTCACTCAGCTGCATTCCTACAAGACGTTCAAAGCAACCATCTACGACTAAAACATAAAGGGCGGTACATTCTTCTTTTGCATATGAATACGTAGCTATAATTTATTCGCACATCACACTAACATTGCAAGATATGAAATTATATTTTAAGCAAGATCTTGACATCAAACACAATTGAATCATAGGAATATGCACAACTATATTTCTTATGCAACACACCAAAATAACGATAGCATTCAAATATGACAGAATCAGCTTAAGTTAAAAATTACATGCCAAGAATAAAGTCGTTCGTTACGAATAACGTAATTACAGCCTAAAAGTTACATTAATGTTTTGAGACTACCATAGACAGCGATGTCAAGTAAACCAAAAGTTGCCCAAATCAAGTCAAGGAGTCGGTTGCATCGGAGCTTCACCTCTATCCTACTAGCCCTCCGAGATCTACTTAACCGCAGGATCGGAACTCTCAGCATGTTGACCAGAGGTAGTTGGTGCTTCAGAGGTCCCGCCTATCCAATTCAGGAGAAGAATTCGTTAAATAAACAATAAGCAATCAAGTTACGAAAAGCTAAAAGGGAAGACTTACCAGCATCTGCTCCTTGATCATCATCCTCTAATTGCACACCTACCTCCTCAACGGTAAGCATCCGCATACCCTCCTTCGCCGCCACTTTCTCCTCCTTGGTGAATTGAGTCGTAACCACATCCATTCTAAAGGCCACGCCACCCTCCTTATCTGCATCGGCCTTAGCCTCCTCCAGGGCCCTGAGATAAATCCTGGCCATGACTCGGGGATAATCATCCATCCAAGATAAGTTACCCTGTTTACAAGTGCGAAAGTATATATCCTGAAGCATCTCATCCATTATACCCTCATTCTCCTCGAACTCCCTTATTCGGTCCTCAGAAGCCAACAGCTTTGCAGTGGCGGCATCCCTCTCCGATTGGTATCGCGAGCAGTCAGCCTGAAAGGATTTCCTTACCGCCTCCATCTCCTCCTTTAGCTTGGTTTGAGCAAGCTCTGCGGCTTCAAGTTTCCCGGATAACTCCTGTACCCGCTCAAGATCCGCTTTCCGAACCTCATCCACCGTTGCAATAGCCATGTCAATCTGTTCCTTACAAACAGCCTCCATTTTCCGTAACTCTACCCTGCTGGCCTCTTCCATGGTTTTCTTTAACTGCCTAGAAGCGGCCTCATGTTGAGAGATCTGAATGGCCTGATCAGCGAGTTGTTTGGCCTGGTCGAAAACCATTAACTGCAATCGTATATTAGCACTCTCAATTTCTTCCCCTGCCTTGACCAGTCGGGCATGATGCTCCCTTAGCTTCCTGGTTTCCTCAACGACCCGGTCAATGTTTGCCTTAGCTTCGTCCCCCAAAGTTACAATCCGAGTGGTAAGCAAATCAAGGTCTAGGGACTTAGCTTCATCCAATACTCTTACCATAGGAATATGAGGAAGAAGGTGCTCACCGGTAGCCTCATCAAAGGTAATATCACAAGAACCCGGATCCAGATCCGGATGACCTGCAAACGGATTACGAGCCATGCCGGGATTCGGATCACGATAGGATTTTCAGACGGGTGCGGAGGAGGTATAAATTCAGTATTCTTCTTCGTGGTATCCCAAAGAGGCTGAGTTGGGGATTGAGGACCAGGTGAGGGTTCAAACAAGGAAAAAATCCTCTTCTTCCTTTGGATATCCTCTTCGATAACTCCAAGAAGAGGATGGTAGCCGA
The DNA here is from genome assembly GCA_030765085.1 of Allium cepa. NCBI lineage: Eukaryota > Viridiplantae > Streptophyta > Magnoliopsida > Asparagales > Amaryllidaceae > Allium > Allium cepa. The sequence goes on along the minus strand of CM060928.1, from coordinate 320,514,687 downwards.
CTACGTCTCCAGGGCGGGTAGTCGGAGGCTTTGGTTTGGTAGAAGCCTTGAGAAGTTTGTATTGTTCAAGGCGGTGCCGAACATCTGATGTCTTAGCCACCTTACCCGCTTCTGTGATAAAAACCAAGTGTTGCAAGCATACATTGAGCTATAATTCAAGAAATATATCAAGTTAAGAAGAGTAAAGAGACGCTTTTGTTATACAAACCCTGGAGAGGAGTAGGATATTGCAATAAGTCCTGGATCTCATTGTAGAACGGGAGCTGACCATAAAATATTCCTAAATCCTTATCGTAAATGGAGTCGGCAGGAGTCAAAAATTCACCTTAAATCGCAGGAATTGCCTTAGCTGGAGCGCTCTTAGAAGATGAATCGGCACCGGCTTTGTCAGCTTTTTTGGGCTTCTCCACTAAAGCCGATCCTTCCTCCAACCCTTCAAAAGCTAGGTGAAAGGCATCATCTGTCCACTCCTGGATCACACCTGCTTGCTCAGAAGACAAAGCCCCAGTGCCATCACCACTCTGTCCGTCGCCACCATCTCCGCTATGACCATCACCATCACCTTCTCCGCCACTTCCACTCTCCGCCTCACCTCCTTCATCCTCGCCTCCTTCCTCCTCTACATCTTCCTCCTTCGGGACATCTGGGCATGTGCGGGGGGAGGGTCCATCGGACTTCTTAAGTTTCTTCCCCCCAGCAATTGGATGTTTCGAGAAGGGTCTCCTTTTGCCGCTCTTCGCCATAGCCCCTCCTTTAGCTTTGGCGGCCCTCTCCTCAGCTGTGTCTCTTTGCTTGACCATAGACTAGCGTGGCAGAATCAAGTTGTGCTCCAAAAGAGTGGCATTCCTGATCAAATAAGAAGCTGCACTCTCCTTTTCCGGGATGGCTTCTATTTCCCCAGCCATCCAAACCAAACGATCATTCTCTACAACCGCAAAGCCACCTGTCGCTAGCAAGAAACAAAGCACATGAAGAGGAGCATTGCAGTCACAACAGAAATTATAAATAAGAGTCAACTTACAGCCAGAGGTGAAGCGGTGGAAAGAAACAGAGTCATCTCTGACAAAGAACCATTCCTTCTTGAACATGCTAAATTTTGAATATAAGTCAAGGACCGGCTTGAAAGACATGGCCGATTCTAAGATAATATATGGGGACCCCTTCTTGTAGCCTCTCAAGTTGTACAGGTACTGAATTTCCCAGTTGGAGAGGGGACGCCCGTACCTTCTCTGGAAAATAATAAACAGGCTCACCAAGATGGCATAGGAGTTGGGCTGAAGCTGGAAAGGGGTCACCTTCAAGTATGTGATGAAGCTGACGATCCAAGCGTTGATCGGAGGAATGGCCCCGCACATGCAGTGATACCTACTATAAGCAAAATATCCTTCAGGGGGGTTATACGGCATCACTCCTTTCCCTGGCAGCAGCAGATGCGCTCTGTCAATCCTAAAGGATCTAGATATAACGTCAAGCTGCTCGTCTTTGAGGGAACTAGGAAAGCAGTCAGGCGGTGAATTCAAAAGCTCCTGAGGACCGTACCCATCTACTAATGATCTCGGGGATGGTCCATGTCGTTCTGGCTCTGACTGAACTAGGGGCACTATGGGCGACTCTCCTTTATCCTTGGATTTCTTCTTGTCAGAACAAGTTTCTACTTTATGAGACATTATCTGCAACACGAGAAAATGCATCGTTAGAACAAGAGATATAAACAAGCGAGTACGTGTAGCTTGGAATCTCATTCATGATTCAAAACATAAAGGTTCATTCGGCACTCGTACTCCCCGGACTCAATCGGTAGTTCAAGCATAAAGCTCATCCGGTAGTTCAAGGCTAAAAGTTCATTCGGTGAAAGAAGACTAAATCATCTGGACCGGCAGTCAAATCTAGTTCGGCGATATGGTTGATACGGTAGATCAAAGTTGGATCGGTAGGGAATAGCAGAGGCATAAGGCCCACACTTATAGGCAAACATAGACGACCGAACCAACTGGTTCGACACTTAAGACCGAATGAGAATTTTCACGCTGAACGACCTAAATCAAAGCACGACATATGCTGGCATATGCCCCACTTTGGGGGGCAAATGTTGGGTGCGTTTCCACCACCACCGAACCAAAGAAAAGAAGGCGCCACCGAACCACTCACTGCCGAACCAATTCGCACTCACCCCTCTCCACCGGACCAGGGCACTACCGAACCAACCCACCTCCTAAGCCTAGCCGAACCAAACTCTATCCTTTATCACCGAACTCACCACTCTCCACCGGACCGGGGCACCACCGAACCAACCCACCGGACCAAGTCCCACTGAACCAAATCCCAACTAACCCACTACCCAACCAATCCACGCCTTCATCCACTACCGAACCAAAGCACTACCGAACCAACATTGCCAGGCCAAGTCACGTCAGCCCAGGCCCACCAGCAGCTATATACATCCAAGACCCCTACCCACAGCCTCACTCTATATATAGAGGGGTAGAGGTACATCAATGGCAGACAAGTTTGAGAGCTCAAGCACGGACAGAACTTTCAAACAACTTTCATACACTTGTAATCAATGCTTTGTACTTGTAATTCGAACAATAAAGGAGAATAACATATAAAGTGGACGTAGGCACATTCTGGCCGATCCACTATAAATCTGTGTGTCTTTTACGGTTTAGTCCCTTCTTTTTACGTATTTGCATAAATCACCCAAATCACTAAGAACAACATAAAATCAACTAAAACATATGACATGGAGGTGTTTGCCCATTTTTCGTGCAAACAGGTGTCCAAAGGTTGCAATAACCCGCCGGGCCTTTGATGCTCGGCATTAACGAGTTGGCAAGTCATGCAACACTTAACAAAGTTAGCAATATCGGATTTAATTCCATCCCAACGATAAAGTCGCTTCATATCCGCGTACATTTTACTACTACCGGGATGAATGGTAAATTTAGAACGATGAGAATCTTCTTAAATGTCTTTACGAAGATCACTAATATTTGGCACAATAAGTCTACCAAATTTTCGAATGCCGCCACGAGCATCAATATCAAAGTCTTTCAAACCTTCAATATTAAATTTATCCCTACAACTTTGGCTAAGAAGAGCCAATTCAGAAGCTAGCTTTTGAGCTTCAATAATGTGGTCTAAAAGAGAAGGATGAGCCTCAAGGCTACATAAAAAGAGAGATGAACATAAATCGGATTCACGATCTTGAATCTCGCAAGTGGACGAAATCGCGAGATTATTCCATTTGGATATCATCATAGAAACAACCGCCTGTTGCTTATGACTAAGGGCATCGGCAACACAATTCCCCTTTTCTGGGAGTGTAAAGAATATTAAGATCATAAGATGCAAGAAATTCGAGCCAATGTTGTTGACGCAGATTAAGTTCCTTTTGAGAAAATAAATACTTCAAAGATTTATGGTCGGTGTAAAGAACAAATTTTTCTCCCAAAAGATAATGGCGCCAAATTCTAAGGTCGAAAACAATAGCCACAAGCTCTAAATCATGTGTGGCATATCTAGTCTCGGCAGGCTTTAATTGCCTAGAAGCTTAAGCAATAACACGATCCCTTTGCATAAGAACTGCTCCCAAACCAACACGACTAGCATCGATATAAACAATAAAATCTTGGTTCCCTTTGGAATCACAAGAATAGAAGCATCGGAAAGAAGTTCTTTTAATTTCTGAAAATAAGCTTCACATTTGTCTGACTAAATGTATTTAACTCCCTTCTTGGTGAAACTAGTAAGAGGCACAGAAATTTTTGAAAAGCCTTTTATGAAACGACGGTAATAACCCACCAATCCAAGAAAGATACAGATTTCCATAACACTCTCCGGTCTCTTCCAATTTGGAATCGCTTTAATCTTCGAAGGATTCACAGAAATTCCGGATTCAAAAATAATATGACCAAGAAATTTCACACGAGATTGCCAAAAGTGGCACTTAGAAAATTTTGCTTTCAATTGATTGCTCCTAAGAGTTGCCAACACAATCCAAAGATGCTTTCATGCTCCTTCTCGATTTTAGAATAAACAAGAATACCATCTATAAAGATGAGAACAAATCAGTCGAGGAAGTCTTTGAAAACTCGATTCATAAGGTTAACGAAATAAGATGGAGCATTCGTTAAACCAAATGGCATAACAAGCCATTCATATGATCCATAACGAGTACGGAACGACGTCAAAGGAATACTATCCTCTGCAATTCGAAGCTGATGAAAGCCGGTTGCTAAGTCTAACTGTGAAAGGACTCTAGCACCACTAAGTTGATCAAATAGATCATCAATCCAAGGTAAAGGATATTTATTCTTGATAGTAAGATCATTAAGCTTGCGGTAGTCAATGCAAAGCCTAAGTTTACCATCAGATTTCTTCACAAAAATAGCCAAAGCTCCCCAAGGAGAGGAACTAGAATGGATAAACTTCTTCGTCTCCTATTCGGATAATTTCCTACGCATCTCTTCATTTTCCTTATTGAGGATACGATAAGGAGGACGAGTAATAGGTAGAGCTCCAGGGATTAGATTGATTCTGAACTCAATTGCTCGCTTAGGTGGTAATCCTAAAACATGCTCAAATATGTCGGAAAATTCACGAACAACGTGAATAAGAGAAATGACATCCTCCTCATCATCATTATCATTATCATGAGGATTCAAAGAATATAAAGATGCTGCCAAGTTGGAATCCGAATCTTTAAGAAAAATAGAAATCTGCTTAACAGATTGAGGATGTAGAAGATGAATAGTCGACTAAGGACATAGGATATGGGCTTCATAACGGTTAAGCCAATCCATTCCCAAAATCATTCCGAAGCCTAAGTAACGCATGACATACAAATCGGCTCGGAAAGAAACATCACATAAAATAATCTCGACATCTTTACAAAGCAAACTGAGTGTTGCAGATCCACCAACTGGATTTGCAATTCTCAAAGAAGTCATTATAGCCATAACATTCAAAGAAAAAGCATCAACAAGTTCTTTTGAGATAAAAGAATAGGATGCACCCACATAAAAAAGAACTCGAATAGGATGATCATGAAACATAATAATGCCATCAAGGATAGAATGAGAAATACCTTGACCACGAGAAGTGTTACTAGGGCTTGCACAACATTTAGCTTTCCCTCCTTCTTGCGTTGAAGTTTGGGACATGCAGATATATAATGACCCGAGCTTTTGCAATAGCGACAAGCAAGAGGCTTTGAACACCTATTTGCATAATGGTCCTTATAACCACAATTGTAGCATTGGTCATCACTAGGGGCAGAAGTCTTGGATACCGGAGTTGCTTGTTTCCCTTTCTTATTGGGATAAGGACCTTTGAACTTATTAGGCCGCTTCTTTTTGTTGTTGAAGTTCGGTTTGGCACTCCCAACTTCAACATCACTCCCTTTATCTGCCTCTTCAAGTCGAAGAGCGATATTAACAAGCTGATCGAAAGCAACCTCCAAGGTTTTTTGAGATTCTTATTCAAGCCATAGACAAATCTCTGATTTTTCTTCAATGGGGTATTAATGTACTCGACCCCATATTTAGAGAGGGATTCAAAAGATGCGACATAATCTGCAATAGAAGATTCACCTTGAACAAGGTCAATAAAACGACGGGCCAAAGTCACTTTTTCAACTTTTGGCACAAACTTTGATTCGAATCTTTCTCGGAATTGCTCCCAAGTAAGATCTGCTTCGACTACTTCAGAAATAAGAAGCTCATACCAATCTAATGCTCTTTCTTGGAGCATGCTAGAAGCCACTTGGACTCGATGAAGATCAATAAGATTCATGCGAGAAAAGATGCGATCGCATGTTCTAAGCCAAGCTTGGACTTCGATAACTCCCTCGGAACCCCTGAATGACTTTCCACCCAAATTTGTATAATCACTGCACATGCGTGAAAATCCGAATTTTGGGTGAGTAGGCTCTGGAATGGCTCTGATAGCTTGAGCATTCTTTACAAGATCAAGAAGCTATTGAGCTGACATAAATACTCCATCCTGAGGAGTAGCACTTGATTGACCGGCACTGGGTTGGCCTGGTCTAACCATTTCTCTTCTTTAGGAAAGAAAGAAAGAAGAAGAAAAAGGTTAATCTCAGAATGAATTTCAAACAATCATGATAGATAAAACAAGGCATCACAAAGAAAATAGGATAGGATGGGTCCAATGACTCGAATAAAATCCTAGGGCTCGACTCCAAAGAAGAACTCAGGACAATGACCCTTGCTAGAATAGTCTACATTGTTCCGAAGTTTGGCTCGATACCAAGCTATGACGCCCCACCTCTATACTCATGCTAGCCAAGGGCACTACGGGGTAATACCGTCAACTAGCCCAAAGAATAAGGCTGATGAGGGGCGACCATCCATGTAATTGCTTTGGGCGAGCACCGATATGTCAGATAGTATAACATGCATTTTAAATAGGAAATCCGACATACCGATACAAACCCAAAGCTACTACACAGTGGCTATGTGGTCTTCAGAAACAAATATAGAAATAAACATAACATAAACCAGTCACAGATATTCATATCACAAAGCGAAAACAGATATGAATATAACACATATAAGTGTACATCAGAGTAGTGGTCAAATAAGATCCACAATATCACAAAAGAATAGATACAAGTGCAACATCAAAGAGTATGTATACATCAAGGAGTCTCTATCTCGAATGCATAACAACAAAACTACCAATCTAATGTAGTTGGACAAAAGTCAGATAATGATGATCCCAGATAAGGAGTCAAGCATAAGCACCTGTGACATATCAGTCTGACCCGAGTATTATTTAATAAGAAAATAATAAACAGATTAGTCTAGCTATAAATATCAGATAAAAATGAGATAGAATGAGGGATATGACATAAACGTATGATAACAGTAATGCCATACTGTGATAAGTATGCATTTGAAAACCAACCAGAGATTAATCAATATCACAAGAATCTTCTCATAGATCAAGAAGAAAACCATATTCTTTATTTTTATTCACTAAATCACAAATATTGGCAAACATCTCAATGCCAATCGTAAAAGTTGTTGAAACACAAATTCACCAATGCACAAATATTGATAAACTCATCAATGTAAATCACTAAAATTAGCGAGACACAAATTCTAGAAATCATCAATTAGAAATCCAAAAATCACAAGAGGGGGGAGGCCTATCACAAAACGGGAGCATGAAAACCTACCAACACGTGTATCACAAAACGGAACGCTATTCCATGGTTGCTAACCATCAATTTTGAGCCGAAGCTCCACAAAACGGTCCGAAGATCATGGGTCACTACCCCACAAAATTGAGCCAAAGCTCTATAGAAACGGGGTTTAGTCTCCCTAGCAGACAAAGAGACATCGCACATTGCTAATCTAAATCACAAAATGACCATCATAGATCATCAAGAAGTGTCAATTACACTAAACTAGTAAATAGATGAGTTTAGCTTCATGTCCCATAACCACTGGCTTAACTTAAATACTTACGAACAAACTGTAAGTCTCCACTCGATAGTTGTCACAAGAGTTTCAATCGAACGAGTCTAAGAATTAACCGACAAAATAAATGCAAGCGTTTCATACCACTTGTTTTGAAAAATCGTTTAATTGGATTTGTCGAACAAATGAGGTAAAGGTTTGTGTATACTAGTAGATTGGAAAAAAAGGGTTTTTATAAACGAGTTTGATTATTGAAAATAGAGTTGAAATCATCTTAGTGAAAGAGTATGAATATTTACTACTAGTATAGAAACCTTTGTATTTAGAAGTGACAAATCACAAAAAAATGATTGTAGAAACAATCAATCACCAAAGATTCACATTCGAAGGTGTGAATCAAAGCCATAAAAATCGATATCGAATCCATCAAATGGATATTCTCAAAAATTCCGAAAAGAAGTCATCAAAGTCAATAATAAATTATAACAAGAAATCGGATAACCACGAATCGATAAAAATTGGAACCTCAAGCAAAATTGGCTGAATAGGAAATAGACTGAATGCAAGCTGGTCAGTCGACTGGCACTCTGAGAACAGTCGACTGGCCAATGCCTGGAAAAACTCTTGGGTTCCAGGTCAGTCCACTGGACTCAGAGGGTCAGTCGACTGGTGCTTGTTTTCCGGCATTTCCAGCCTACCTAAATGAAGAGCAAACTCATGCCAATTCATGGACGAGTAATGGGCGCTAGGGGTTTATGCCAATCGACAACCCAGCCCTATAGGCTGTTCGATGCATCACCAAAACATGTTCAAACAACAAAGCTAGGATTTTTAAAGATTTAACTTCAAAACACCAAAAATTGGAACATTCATAAAACCAATTCAATCCAAAGCCAATGAACACGGAATAGAAGTTAGGAATTCATACCTAACAACAATGAAGGTTATAAACATATATGTGAGATAAAAATCTCACCTTTTACTCAAAAATAAGGAAGAAGAAGCTTAAAAACAAAGGAGGATCAACCACTCTTCAATCTCAACTCTAAAAGCTCCAATCTAAGATCATAAGCAATAATTTCCCAAATTAGGTTGTAGAAAATTTCTGAAATTGGAGAGAAATTGAGATGGAGAGGGAGAAGGAGATACTTACCTAAGCTTCTCTTTGATTTTGGAGCTTAAACTAGGATTTGCTAAAGAAACTAGGGCTTAGGATTTTAATTTCCAATCTCCTCCACCATTTTTGCTAAAGCTCAAGTGTTAGGAAAATTTGAAGGAATGAAGAGGAGAGGTGGTGGAGTTAGATATATGATGAGTTTGGTTAGTGGGTTGAACCCAAGTCCAAACCCAAAGCCCTAAGTGAAAAGGTCAAAATTTTAGCTAGCTTCAAACATATCAATGTTTATACTCAAAAAGGTCGCAAACGCCATTTTGAACTCAATGGAAGTGGCATGGAGTCCTAATTCGGCTGTTTGCAAAAAAGTAACCTTTCAGACATAAATCCGGCTAACGATGCTATATTTAAATATACAAATCGTTAAATATGCGGGTTGTTACATACCTCATCTCCATTTTTGAATTTTGACGAAAATTAGAATTAAAATTTTTAATTTTTTTCAGATCTCAAAATATAAAAATTAGAATTATTTTATATCTATTTATTTTTTATTAGTCAAATTAAATTTAAATCTTTAAATGGGTTAAATGGGTAACCTGCTTATTAAGTGGGTTAGATCATAAGTGGGTTAGGTCATAAATGGATAGAAGAGAATGAGTCATAAATGGGTTGGGCCAAACTCGACCCAATTCATTTTGACCCAACCGAACCCGTTTGACAGGCCTAGTAGAAACTATGTCGCGGCCCCAAGCTAACAATAAATGATTGAAGCACATCCCCTTAAGTGACTATATGAAAATGGAAATTAGCGGCTAAGGTTTTAGTTTCTTCTCTTTACAAGCACGTAAAAGAATAAAACAAAATGAGGAGAAAAATATATTTACCTTGGTAAAAATCACAGCCACACAATCAGAATGATGAAAAAAATTGTCAAACATTAGTTGATTAATGAAAAGGAAGATAATCTCAAGAATTAAGGCGGATTTTCATAAGAAATGAAAAGACTAAATTTATAGCTTTTCGAAAGATCGGCCAATAAAGGAAAGACATGTGTACTTAAGCATTAAATGCGAAATGACGACAAAGACTTTTTCTTTCTTTTGAACGAAAGGGAGAGAAAAGATAGATGTGATAGGTTGTAGGGAAAATATAAGAATAGAGATAAGTCTTTCTACAATTACATATTTAGGGGGCAAGTGTTACACCCATATTTTCCAAACGTTGCCAAAGAAAGTTTGATACAATACTAAGTCGGAAGAACTATCCCTACAGTAAAAGTTGAAATAAGGAAAAAACAAAAACGAAGTCCAGATCATATTACGCCAAAATAACATAATGCTATGGTAAGATATAGAGACTGCACCCACTCGTTCAGCATAGCATCGACACTATAACCTGAAATGGCTACAAGGTGTAGGAGTCGACCTGCAGCTGTCATACTTGCTTCGACAGGTAGAACTACGACATAGTGTATAAGTACAATGAGATGTAGAAACTATGTCGCGGCTCCAAACTAATAATACATGATTCTAGCACATCGCTTTAAGCGACTATATGCAAATGGGGATGTACCACACTCCTAAAGTAACATCTAAAAGTGGTAGGTCTCCATCGCTATTTTGTATCAAAAGGCTATAGAGATGCGCTGTTACTTGACATTGATGTAACAGAACAAAGTCGTTATCCTATATCAACATCAAATTAATGAAGAATATGATGCCATTTGGATATGACAAGCATAGAGACTCAAGGGATTGGGCGATGGTAAAAGACTACACCACTAATGGGAGATCTTAACTTCATCCCCAAGATCATTAAATCTAGTTCAAAGACAAAGACGATGGTACAACACCCTCAATGTCGAGAGAGCTTGAAATAGATTCATGCAAAGCAATCACCCTCTGAAACAATAACATGATATTTTCTGCAAGGCCATACAACTCAACTTCAATTATCTGCAGTGCAGTACTATGCAAATATTGCATATCAGATAGTGCATCACAACTTCACAAGTATCAATGCAACATAAAGGCTATACGACATCACTACCCTAGGCATGACAAAAGCACGGCTCTCAACAAAGTAAAGTAAGATCTAAAAGTGCTAATAACGATACAGCTCACCATGACGAGAAGGGAAATACCTCATTGAAGTTTCATTCATGAACATGTGCAGTTCATAGGCTTAGTGGCTTTTGGAAGTAAAAACACATAAAGTAACCAAATATGGGTTTCTCGCCTCAATTCCAGGTATTCCTGGTTCAAAATCCAACCACTCAAATCATGATTTCCCACTGCATGCCATGTCGATAATCCGTGCATATCGAATATGCAAGGTGGATGTTTGACACGTAGGGTAGTTCAATGGTAGAAATATAGAGAGTAGAAGTTTGATGTTGGCAATCCACGCGAATCATCATATACTATAAATTGATAGGGCACTATAGCTGAAAAGGAAGGAATTTTTCCTTTACATTTTTATACTACGCCATTTTCTAGTTTAAAAAATTAAGAAAGTAGAATAGACATTTTACCCATGGACATATGATTCCTTAACATCTGAACCATGAAAATTCTCTATCTTTTTATTTTTAGCACTTTACTTTATTTTTGAAATTTGATAAAATCGAAGCAGATTCTGTGTAATAAACTAACACTCTGAATATTCTCTCTCATAATTGTGTAAGCTTTAATGCAACATAATTGTTCCTCTTAAAGGAAATTTTAATACAACTTGATTCATAGTCACGAAAGCGTTCAGCATTGGGGCTACCACAAAAAAATACTGGGTGTTTTTGAAATGAAAATTCTGACTAACAACATCCTTCTATATGATTTTATGATATTTAATTCTTTATGATGAGGAATTTGAATAGATATACTTATAATATCGTCTGGTATGGGACTTTCAATAATATTTCTTCGATGGTTCTTTGGACTTGTTATATAGAATATTATGGAGATTGAGTGTAGTTTATAAGAAGCCAGTAAATGTTTGAGTATAACGCAATGGTATGGCACGCCATTGTGATATTTATTCGGCTATTCATTGTGAGTAAATTACATTCACGTGATGGAATTTTGTGGTGAAACTCACTATAGCGAGTCACATATATAGCCATGTGCCGGCGATTGTATTGAGCCATATGTCGGCAATTGGGTCAAGCTGTATGTCCACAACATGTAGAGCCGTATGTCCGTATTTATGTCGAGCTATGTGTTAGCTATTGAATATAGGTACTATGTATCTATCTATCTTGTCTTGCTTTCTTTATGTTATGAGAGTGAACCAGATTAGGCCAGTATCCACCCTAGCGGCCTGATTGTGTGGTCGCGCCTCGATCCATGGCACCCTTACATATATCTTATTGTGTGATATTATTATGTGCATTTGCCCCTCTGTCACCTAGGCTAGCAGTTAGTTACCTATGGTGGCAATGTTTCGAGTCATAATTATGTGGAGTCCTCATGTAGACGATCATGAAGGTAAATCTTATCATGATACACAGTAGAGATAACATATGACTGTAGGAGACATGTCAAATAGACACACGTATGGCTTTTGGAGTAAGCAGACGTGTTGTCAGTCTCCCGTCTGGTTTCGTTGTGTGCGATAGATATACATATACTATTTATATTCTTATGAGATCTGACTATACTTGGGACTTTATGTCTTACGTATAGTTATTTACCCATCACGGCATATTCTATGATATTTCATTGGAGGAGATGAGATTATACCTGTGTTAGATGTCTATAGTATGATGGGTTCTTATATTATATATTTCATATCCGATTTCTAGATGAGTAGCTTATTATATATATATTGATGATATCTCATTTATTGATGACTTCTGGAATTTAATGATGATTTCTAGATATGGATGATTCATAAAATTTGATATTGATTCCATGATTTCTATTTGGTGTACTTTTATAAGAGTGATGACATCTTTATACATAGTTTTGCGATACTCAACGTTATATGAAACTTTTCGGATTATTCTTGATATTATAAATATATATACCATGCATATATTTACTACAAATTCATGCACACTCGCAATATGTGTATATATATATATGGTGGTTGCCTTGAGTAATATTATTGGTGTTATCATTTTATTGTCCCCTACATATTCTCTGTGTTATATATGTCTATTGATACTTGATTTAGACATAGTTTGAACCGTGTGTTACCTATGTAATACTCAGGTCGGTCTGAGACATTTTTGGTACAAGGACGATGTGCACAACATGTGTTTTATTGGACTTGGAGGAGACTTGTATTAGGATTGCCGCATGATATTTGTGTGGCCTTAATTTACTGTATGTATCTACGTGTGTGTACATGATACTTAATTATATTGATTATTCATTGTATAATATTGAGATAGTTAACAATTGAGATGTTTTGTACCCACATGGTCTTATATGTTATATATTATATATTAACACTACAACTCTGACTTTTTGTTCTCTGATATTTATTATATATATTATGTATTGTTCTATACTCGAGGCACATGTGTTTATTATTTTGCATAGATATTGTGTACGTAAAGGTTATTTATTCGATATTTGAATATGTACTAGTGTTTGCCTAAGAGAATATTCATGTGTGTACCCCATATAACCTCATTCTTCGTATAATCCAACAGTATTACTCAGTAATGATCTTGGATGGTATGGTATAGAGGTGGGTGTATTTCATTCGGCATCAGAGCAAGTTTATAAAAATACGTTATATGTAAGAGGCATAAGTCAAGACTTAAATAAGACTTAGAGTCACTGCCTCCTTGGGTATGTGATGGGTAGTTCCCAATAATAGGGAATAATAGGCATGTATATAGAGAATGATTACTAGGTAATCATCAAGGCATGTACTTGATATTTTATATCTATATAATTTCTTTTCATTTATTTCTTTTGAATATGTGATGTAATGGTTATAGCAGCAAGGACAAAAGGAGTTATTCCAACAAGTAGAGTATGTACTGATATTGAATACTAGACCTTTGGTGGCTTAATATTGAGTGGTTGTGTTTTGATTTAATATTGATCAGTGTGCACGGCGAAAACTGATAAATACGTTTTCCGCTGAGTGCATTGATAGGTATTTTTATGTTTGTTAGTTATTGATAATTATTTGTATTGAATAATTTTGATTATTGTTTGGTTGAATATTCATAGGTATTTATCGATGTTGTGGAGTGAATTCAATTTTTGATCTTTACATGATATGAATAAATGTGCATGGTGTTTGTTTGATATTGTATAATGTTTATTAAAATTGTCTATTGTGTACGTGCACACACACCTATGCAGTTAAAGTGCTTAGCGGTTTTATAGTGGTGGAGGCGAAAAAAGTTATACGGGATAAAGTGGGGATACAATGGAAAATAATGGAGGTGCAAAAAAGCTATTAGATATAAAACTAAATATTTAAATTTAATTTGTTCTCATTCTCACATCATTTGTGTGTGACAAAGAATTTTTTTTAATCTTATATAACAAAACCGAAGAATATCATGATTTATGCATACTAGATTTGGTGACTACAATAAATTTCTAACTTAAAATGAGCACTTATGCCTTAAAATTAGATCTTCACCCTAACTTTGTTGATTTGTCTTGAAAGAGAATTAGTTAAATCAACTTTTGTATATTAATTCTGCTAAAGTGGGTGCTAAAAGTCTTGATTTAATAGATGTCAAGAAAAATAACATGACTTAAATTGGATCTACCGTTTAATAATGTCAAATCGAAACAGCGTAGCATTCAAAGAGTGTTATGCGCTATAGTGGAGATTTTACAGGGATTTAGTGGGGATTTAACAGCACGCACGCGCACACGCATGCGCATGCGCGCACACACACACAAACATATATGTATATATGTATATGTATGTATATGTATGTATGTATTAAAAATAACGGCGGATAAGGTGTTTGATAAAGAAATGGTTACTCCCTACGAGAATCCACCAAAACCACTAGATCCACAGCAAATTGAAGAACAACTACATGTACTAAACCTAGGCGGATGCGATTAAGGGGAAAACTGCCCTGGAAGTGGAATCGAAGGACATTGATTTGAATTTTATCTAACCATCATAGGACAATGGCAAGACATAGTTCTATATATCATAGAGTAACAACCAATTAGCATCTAAGAATTGGAAAAACTCGCTAGTGCTTTATGTATTAGGAAGCCACCCCATATACAAGCAGTTTGTGGAATTCGTTCAGAAAAACTAGAATCCTACAAGTTTTTATGATGTTTATTATCAACCTTGTGGTTTTATTGTAACTAGATTTGAAAAGGAGGGGGATAACATACGTATTATTAAATCTAGGCCATATACTTAAAATTTGAAAATTATAATTATCAAGCAATGGATGCCGGATTTGAAATTCACAAGGGTTTACTTCTGTTTTATTCTTATTTGGGTCAAATTACATGAATTAGATTTAAAGTTATGGAATAGAGATGCCATTAGTAGAATTGCATCTATCCTTGGAAGGCCTATTTGAATGGATCCTAATACGGCAAAAGAAACCATTTGAACTACGCTAAAATGCCATTAGAAGTTGATGCCAACTCCTCATATCCTCTAAGTGGTTTGAATTTCAATGATGAGGAACTTAGTATTGAAGTTTCATACAAGTATAAACCTATTCCTTGTGAAATTTGCATAGTGTTTTGGCATAACTCTAGAAGTTGGTCTATTACTATTTGTAAATCTTGGCAACGGAGTTAGCACCCAACTAATAGTCAAAAGACATAGCCAAACGCTAATAACACACAACGTACAAATGAGGATTCTACCACTGCACCTTTTGAAAAGTAACAGAAGGAATTAGATAAACAAAAAAGACGCAACTGATAATATAAAAGGGAGAGAGAATCAGAGTACAAGTAACACATAGCATATATTTAGGACTTCTTCTATTAGAGAACCTCATATTATCACAAAACCAATTGGTGATGTGAAGAAAGGTCTCTTAGTATTTATGCATGACTTATATTATAAATTGTCCGATGTGGGACTAATCTCAACACACCCCCACACATGTGGCGTATCATCAGCCAAACACGTGGACATTCATTGAGTGTGACGTGTGACACAATTAAACCCGCTCTAATACCATGTCAGAAAACCACATCACACGTCACACTCAATGAATGTCCATGTGTTTCGCTGATGATACGCCACACGTGCAGGGACATGTTGAGATTAGTTCCACATCGGACAATTTACAATATAAATCATGCATAAATACGAAGAGTGTAATGACCCATAATTTCGCTACTTCAAAAATGAGACATTTCATTTGTTTTTAATTTATAAAGGTTTAAAACTTAAATAAACAAGTTATAGATAATAGATAATAATAGAGGAATTATTTATTCTTATAGTAGATAGCTTAAAAAGTATAAATTAGGATTTTAGAACAAATCAACAAAAGTTAAGTTTTGTAAAAAAACAAATAAATGCTTAAATAAATAGGTTTAAATGTTTATTTAAAAAGATAAATCTCACTGAAAACATCTAATAAAGATAATAAAAGTATATTAAAATATTTATAAGTGTGTTAATAATGTTTTACAAAAATAACCAAATTTTGTCGCATTTTATCAGTTCTACAAACACCGTAAAATTAGAGATTTTGGTATTATTTAAATGTGATTTTAATATATAAAGAGACATGTTTTAATTTATATAAAGAATTAAAAAGTTCATTTTTAAATTTGGTTTACATAAATAAATAGTTTAACTAAAACGTCAAAATATGACCGTAAAACATTTTGTCGAAAAACAACGTTTTGTCGATTAAAAGTTGTCGCAACGTCGTCGAACCTTTATTTTCTTATATAGGAACATATATTCAAATAGTATAAGTATTAACTAATTTACTAATCAAGTTTACTTTTACTAAACAAGGTTAGAAACTTCTAGAAAACAATTAAGAAAAAGTAAGCACAAAAAGACAAAAATGTCATTTCAAAGCAAAAGACAAAACATCAAATCAAAGAAACATAATTATTACTTACTTTACTTAATATCTAAGTAAAAATGATATAAAGTAATGATTTGAAATGTGATTTTAAGTGTTGAAAAAAATAATATTACTTTATAAGTAAGTAAGGGTATTTTGGTTTTTTATAAAATATTATTTTAATCCAAAAACTTTTCTATAAATAAGACCACCGTTCTTCCACTTTCTTTACACATTTCTACCTTCTTCTTCTTCCTCCTTGAAGCTCTCTTTAATGGTTTCTTCTTCTCTTCCATATCCGTACTAACTTTTTCAAAACCATATCAAATCAACTCCAAACACCTCCAAACTTTGCCAAAGACCTTAGAATACCATTTAAACATGGTTTAGCATCTAAGAAGTAAAGAAATGATGAAGGAAGAAGTGGAATAGGCAAGTCCGAAACTAGGGAAGGAGGAAAGAAAATTCGTGATGCTTCGGAGCACGAAAAAGAGGAGGAAGTGCTGCCAGAATCAAAAGGAAAGTCTACGTAAATGATTTGGTAAAGATAATAGGATTTAAGTGAAATGTTGTTGCAAATGAATGTTGGTAGGTAGAATTGGTTAAGTTAAAGGTGAGTAATCTTATTTACTAATTAATCCATAAGTTATTTCAAGTAAAACGATTTGAAAAGTTTAAATATGTTAAATGAGTGTTTGATAAATTGGTTGATTATGTGATTGATTATTTGGTTGATAACTTGTTTGATAAATGATAGGAGAAATGATTAGTAATTAACCATAGTTAATTAAATGCGAATTAAATCCATACAAATGTGTGTATGGAAATTATTCAGCCTCTTAATGATTACAAAATATCTAAAAAGATTGAAAATGATATTATAATAGTATAATATTATAATATAAAATAAAATGAAAAATGAATTTGAAATGATGGAAATGTTGTTTAAAATGAGTTTAAAATGATTTAGAAATGTTTTATAAACATTTAGAAGTGTTTCTAAGAAGTTTGAAAAGAAATTGAAATAACAAGTCAAAACTATGCGCGTCGCGTAACGGTAGTTCGCGATTTCGTGCCATAAAAGTTAAATGTATGTACAAAGTGAAATATAGCTCGGAATTCTTCGAGATAAGAATTTTCCAGTCTATTGTATCCATAATTTTTCAACGAAGAAAGAAAATCAAGATTTCGTCACGTAAATTTTGAAATATGTCCAAAACAATTTTCTAAAAACATTGCGGTTTTGCAGTTCGGAATCCAAAATGGGATTTCTTTATAAATGATATTTTTAAATGTTTTAAAAATATGAAATAAATTCTAAAAATCTTTCAAAATGTATTGAAAGAGATTTAAGTTGAAAAATATGGATTTCTAAATGATGTAAAAGTCTTTTTGAAGAATATAGCTTTTAAAATGCTATTTGCAACACTTTTCGCAAGGCTTTTCGCAGCAGTTTGAAATAATTTTTGAAATATAGTTTTAAACTTAACAATTATTTCCTAAATCTTTTGTGAATGACTTTAAAGGAATAATTAAGTAATGTAAAGATGATTTGGAAGTCTTAATAAGATTTTGAATAAGTTATTAAGATGAACTGTTTATACCACTTAAACAAAAGTGAAGAATATTGAATGTAATAAAAAAACTGAGTATGCGGAAACGACTAGTACATTTATCCCGCTTGTGAGATCTCGGAAGATAAAACAAGGTGTTTAACTAAGGTTAGGGATGGAGCAACCAGTGCCCTGAACTTACCTGGCCTATGTTTTCACTTTTTAGGCGAGGGGTGGAATAGATCGAAAGGAAAGCCCGAATGCTCTAAAAAGATCATATTTAAATTTTTCTAAAATAAAAGGAAAGAAACAAATTCTTTGAATGTTAGTTGACCACTTAACATCTTTTTATCGATGATTAGTATAAAGGAACCAGGATCGGATTTGCGTGATTCCTATCCGAAAATCACTTCAAACTAATTTTTGAAATAAAACATATCGAAGACAAAGATCGCTAAAAGACAAAGATATTCATAAGGATTACTCGCCATTAGTCCCTGGAGGTGAAAATTGCCATTAGTCCCTGGAGGTGAAACTTGTCATTAGTCCCTAGAGGTGAAACTTGCCATTAGTGAGGTGAAATTTACCATGTTTAAAATGGAAGTAGTGCTATGTTATGAAAATCTTCGATTTGCAAGAATGTGATTTGAAGGTAAGAGAGAAATCTTTGATTAAGATTTAATAAATGATTTGGGAATATTTTCCCTATGTTAAAGTTATAATTTGAATCTAAGAAATCTTTGATTAAGATTTAATAAATGATTTGGGAATATTTTCCCTAAGTTAAAGTTATAATTTGAGTCTAAGAAATCTTTGATTAATATTTAATGAATGATTTGGTAAGGTTTTCCTAAGTAAAAGAGAAAATGATTTGGAATTATTCTAGGATTTGAGAAAGGTTTAATAAATCAAATGATTTGATAAATGAGGCTTAATGATTCTATATATTGATTTAAATAGAAGATGAAGTAATTGATTGATGATTGATATCCACATATGAAATTAACATTTTTTTAAGCGATGATTGGCTTCGAAGGAACCGGAGTCGTATTTGGATGATTCCTATCCGAAAACCACTTCGAACCAATGTATACGTTCGAAAGTGAATAAATGTTGAAGATGATGATTATTGAAGACCGTGGATCTTCATAGCGTGAGGACTGCTTATTGAACATGTTTTGGGTAGCTCCAATTATAGAGTTATTTATAGCAGTGGTCTCCTCGTGATGGATATTTTTCGGATTGCAAGGGTTTCTCGCCTAGTAATAGCCGAGGAAAGTGCCTTCAGTTTCGTTCAGTCCTAGAACAAACTTGTATGGACGAATGTCCGACATTGCATTTCTGAGACACAACGTTTGTCTTTTACAAATGTACATCAGTGGTGGCGGAGAAGGTAACTTCTCTTAGCTTAACACCCTCCTTGAGACGTACGAGATCAAGGGTTTTATTTTTATGGGAGTCAAATAGTGATCAAAGGAATGGCAGTGTGGCATTCAATGTAACTTCCCGAAATTTTGTTAAATTAGATTCGTTGATTTATTAGAACTTTTAAATTTAATTTGAGAATTTCAAAAGAAATAAAATATTGTAATAAAATCACATAGTTATTAAATGTTAATAACTAAAACAACTTTTCTTTTTAACAAAGTAAAATAAGAAATTGTCTTAAAACCATTAAATGAAATATGGGTTATAAATAAATATTGATAGTTAAGTTTTAATTAAATAATGAATAAATTATGTAACAAACAAGAATTCGTATTGAACAATAAAATAAAACGTATGTTGAAATTAAATACTAATAGTTAAAAACTTAAAATAGGAATTCAATTATATTACATTCAAATATAGACATAAGAAAACAATAATTAAGACACACACTTTCATTTAGCAGTAAATCAAGATAACAAAAGAGGATGAAGAAATATAAACTGTAAAAGAAAACAGGACTTAGGCAAAGAAAAAAAATCTACAAAACAAATGAAGTAGTACTTACACAACCATAAAATAAGGTGGCTGTAACATACAAAGGAAACCAAGAAAATGCAAGAGAGTAAAGTATTTAAACAAAATAGTACTTATAAAAAACCAAAACAGCATGCTGTAAGTACAAGTATCAAAGAAGCATTGCATTACATGCTTCCATTTAATGCTCTCATTTAATGCCATTTACTCCTCTGCATGTACACGATCCTACCAGCCCACACACTAACATTTATTAGCAAGCATGGTTTAGTTCTTTTATATACTTTAACCTGTACTTGTTTTGCTTTAGTAGACTCAGCCTATCCTTTCACCTGCAAACCATCTTTCCTATATAAAATCCATAGTAGTTGCTTTATTTTTGTTCAAACAACTCAACAAAGAAAAAAAACAGAAATTAAAAAGAAAGCAAACATCATTTTTTTTGTTTAAGTTAAAAGCAAATTATTGAAGAAGGAAGAATAGAGGAGGATCAATCTGCAGTTTCAAAATCCACAAAATATCTATCTCAAAACTTGTATTCATTGTGAGTAAACTAAATCTTTAAAAGGGTTTAATTTTTTTCTTAAAACAGTGCAAACTTCATTTATAAACTGTTTGGTACATGTTTCAGTAAACCATGATTGTGATGCTCTGTGAAAATTCATATAGGGTTTATGTTGGTTTCAAAACTAAAGTCCATTTGCTGATAACCACTAACAAGCTTTGGTTTTTCAAATAATCAAGTTATTTAATCCACGAAACAAGATTTTGCAAAGTTTATTTAAATATGCAGTGGATTATCACCACTGTAACTTTGGTTTACAGGTATTCCACTAATATTGATAAAAATAAATTGTTGTAAAATATTAATTCGAGAATATTTATTGAATCGATACTGCAAAGCATGAATTTTAAAACAAAAATTTAGATTTTTAGTTTTGTATTCTCAGAACAATTTGTATATGAACAAAATTTTCCATGATGAAACATTAAGGATCTCAGGAAAATTATCAATTAATTTTTCCATTACGTGAGATTTGGATACGAGGTCACATTAGGGTTTTAGTTCCAGTTTTTTCATGTGCTATAAATTTTTTGATGGCGTAACCGTGGGATGATCGAGCGTCACGCGATTCTAGGTAAAGGTAGAGGAGGGCAGGGTCGAGTTATGGCCAGAGTTTCATGGCGTCAGGTGGTCGTCGTTGGGGAGGCCGAGGTGATTTGGGTTGATGCATTCGTATTGTTGGCTCACGCTTCAGGAAAAATTTTGATTTTGATAATTTCGTGAAGAATTAAGTTTCGATCTCATATGTAGGGACGCATCGTGGTTTGCTGGCGATCGAAATGGCCACCGGAATGGCGCCGCGATGATGTGCACGTGCACAGCGTTTGTGTGGATATCAGGCAGTTTTCGCGTGTGCCTGGCTTCGGGAGAGACTCGAAAAAATTCGTGTAGTGCTTCGGATTTGTGTTCGTGTTCGAGCGAGTTCTCCCTGATGCTATTTTATTTAGCTAAAGTTTTTAACTTAGGAAAAAAAAGAGAACAGGGAGAAGGAGAAACTGGGATGAAGAGAGAAAGGGAAGACTCGGAGAAGTGACGAGTGAAACCCTATTTCACTCGGGTGTGTTTAAATGGGTTAAGCCCAATCTAAAATTTTAAATCACATAGTTAAGTTAATTTCTTCATTCACAAAGTAAACAATGTAGATTTTTTTAAGTTAAATTATTTAACAATGTTTTAGAATTTGTTAACTCTTTAATCAAGTAAGGAAAGTTTAAAATAAAAATTTAATTAACCCTTTAATTAAACGATTTAATTTTAAAACAAGAATTTAAAAATTTATTTACATTAAAATTTCAATGTAACAATAAATAAATTTTGAAAGTGTAAATCAGATTTTCAAATGATGTTAAGGTAAACAATTTTTATTAATAGTTTTGAAAAGGAATTTAGAATGATTTAAAATTTGTAATTAAAATTGATTTAATAATCAATTAAGTACTTAAATAAATTTATAATTAAGAATTTGTTGATTAGATAAACTAAGTTAATTAATTTTAATTGGCAGTTAATTAAAATAATTAATTAAGCAATAATCAATGTATCAAGATGATTAAGATTTATTAATTTATCATTAAGAATAATAAATCATTGATTTAAAATAATCAATAAAATAATTATTTGGTTAATTTATTAAATCCCATTCACTTTGGTTGGTAAATAATTAACTATTGCTATGCACTAGATTGATATTTCTGTTGTGATTGTAATACTGTATGATGCACTGTGATTGTGATTTGTTCCTGTATTGATGTGAAAACCCTGTGTGCCCGTAAAATGGCATTTAAACTTCGATGCGACATGGAATCGGATTTCAGCTTGTCATCCGAAACCCACATTGAACCTGTGAATTTTTGTGAACGACATATACACATGTTTTTAAAATTGACGCTCACTATTCGATTTAGCCGGGAAAGGACCTTTGTGTCGTATAACCCATTTCGAGTATGTGATTCGACGTTATGGATAGCATTTGAAGAACAGTGTTGAAGACCGGGTATTTGCGAGAGCGATAGGATGACCTGTCGATTGACTCTGCACCGAGTTGCTCCGGTATAGAGTTCTCCATATTTGATGGGGAATCCGATCGGAATTGTATATATCCGGATTGCAAGAATTTCTTTGGAAGTGCCTTCGGTTCTGTTTGAACCCAGAACAGACTTGTATAGATTGTATGTCTGACATTACAAGTTGAGATATAAAGCAGATTTCTTTCAAATACATTTCCGTTGGTGGCGGAGAATTTATTCTCTTAGCTTAACACCCTTAGAGGTTATGTAGTTGAAGGTTATCAGCGATATATTCCTAATTTGGTAATGTGGCATGCTGAGTGTTGCTGATCATTTGTTGATCGAAGCATGGCTTTGTGAAAAGCATAGCTTAGTGGACGAGACTTCGTCGAGCCTCACACTCCGGAATGGTCGAAACAGGAAAGATGCGGCAAGGTTATAGGGGGTAGCACCCCTTAGGGTATGTGCATTTCCTTCTGGATAGAAGTGGTATCGTGGTATGGAGCCCAGATTCTTAACTTATGTTGATATCGCAGATATATATATGTATTACTTTGTGATTTGTTGTTGGGGCCCCGGTTAAAGGTTGGTTACAACCGGGTAATGGCATACTCGTGTCAGTAGTTACCCAGTTAGGGGTAACCCGACCTTGTGTTGGCAGAGATCTGGTTAGGTTCTCGGGTCGTCTTTCCAAAGGCGTACCCGTGTGGCCCAGGAAGTTCCTTAGCCTGACCATTGTTGGAAATCCAATTCCCAATACGAAACCCTATACGGTTTTAGTTGTAAACCCTACCATGCAGCGTGGCGGTAACCTGCCACAAAACATGGTAGCTATAGTAGGCATAGTTCGAAATGTCTATGTTGGCTAAGATTAATATTCTATTTTCGAAATGCTTTCCTCACTATGCACTAGAAATAATATCAAAGAATTTCCTTTCTCGTACCAAGCATATTTAACTATCATAAGAAGAAATCTCCTCCAATTCTGCGTTTGCATTGTGTGTGTGGCGGGAGGTCTTATGGTAGTTCCATTTTTAAAAGCATACCAAAAAAAATTCTTTTATAAATCTAGTTTCTTTAAATGAAACTGTTGTTTTTGTTTACTCATACCAGTTCCATGACTGATCCAGAGTTTATTGTTTTCTTTCCTAAACTCTGGGTGTCTATTATTTCTACACGGGCAACCTAGTAGCAGGTTTCTGTATTTTGGAGTAGCTGTATTTTAGAGCTCTTATCTTGGGGATATTTTGGGTGCTTTTGGAGATTTCAGGTGTTTAACTTTTGGGAGTTCGTTATCACCTCTTTCATTTGAGGACTTTTGGATATATGATCACTGTTGTATTATCATGATGTTGTATTTGGAGTTGTGGTGTATGTATTATATACTCTGTTGTAGTGTGGATATTATGTTGATGTTGTAACCGTGATGATATTTATGATATTGATTCTGTTCCGTTGTTTTATATTCATCTAATTTTTGTTATAAGCTCCGGCGATGCGAATTTGATGTAGTTTATCGAACATCGAGTTTGGGTCATCACATTCAAAGTGGAACCTGTTACGATCAAAGCGTGGTTTTGTACGAAAAGCATGGCTTTGAAGAAATTGATCGTAGCTTCGCGAGCCTCACACCCCGGTTATGATGGGATTCCATGTGGTCAGATGTATGCTTGTATTTCGGATAGTAGTGATTTGGGTTATCAGATGTTCTGAGCCCTAGGTACTAGATACGTCTGGGCCTCAAGGTATTTATTGCCCCATGTGGATAAAGTGGTTAGCTTGAGAAAATCAGGGAACAACCGGTTATCATTTGTAGTGTAGCAAGTATAGTTTCCAAGTGACTAGTTTGAGAAAAGTGATTAAGGCACCGTGGGAACTATGTTTGTTATGCGTGGATCGGTGAAAAGGTCACTAGTTTCCTATCATGTTTGAAATCCAAACCCAATACGATATTTACGGTTTCGATTGTATTCCCAAAATAGCTGTAATGACTTGTAAACAATTCAGCTACCCCTTTTGGTATCATATATTCCGTTGGGATATTCCGTTGACCTAGTCCGGGATATTACCTTAGACTTAGTCTAGATATTGATATCTTATTTGAATAAGTTTATTTGAAAAGTGTTTTCAAAAGAATGTCATAAAAAAATATCAAGTGTATTTTGGTATGAAGTGTTTTGGTTATCATAAGGTAAAAATCCGTCTATGTTTATGTATGGGCATGGTCTTATGAGATACCCTTCTTTTCAAAGGTTTTGATAACATAGTCATTTTAAAAGTTCGAGTATCTCACGCTGGTTTATCAAGCCTGATCCGGGTATTTTTAATATTCGGGTCAGATCCGAGTAGTTTCAGGTTTAGTTGAAGACGGTTGGAATTTCCAAAGGAGAGCTGGAGATCTTCATCATCGTATGGACGTATTCTACCATCCGCTTTGCTTAGTTTATTTTGTTTGATGTTTGTCAGCATTTGTAAGGATAAATGTTTATAACTGTCCAAGCTGAATTTATGTTAGACTCTGATATTGTATTTAAAATTTTCCGCTGTAAAGTTTATTATTGAAATATTATATGTTATTCCATTCGTGTGAGATTCTGTACTGTCTTTATTTTTCTTTCTACCTTTAATGATTCGTCTTTTTGTGCAATTTGAGTTGGACATGTGTGGTTTATTGTTGATTCAAAGGGTACAGAAAAATGGGCCATTGCATTTGGTATCAGAGCTGAAGGTTAAGCGAGAACCTTGGCTTTAGTTGGGTAAAGACTCATCAGAGATAGGGTTAGTAATACCATAGGATGAGTAACTCATTAGAGATAGGATTAGTAACACCCTAGAATGAGTTTGAGTGTATTGTATATATGAGTGCATATTTGTTATTTGATAAGAAAAATATTTTGTGTTGATTTATCGGTTGGGCGGTTTATAAATTCTGGTCGATATGGGAAGTACAACTATATAGGTATTTCTAAACTCTTAACAAGGCATATCGACACACTTTTTTGAAAAGATTATATTTTGCATATAAAGGAATGTCTTTCAAAGGATATAAAATTTTGTGTAGTTAGGGAAATTTATAAGATATATTCCCATAGGGAAGTCCCATGGATAAGGTCTTGATCCGTCTAGTGATGATTAAAATAATCTTCTAAGTATCAATCATTTGTTGACTTGGGCAAACGGTATCGAGCACTTGGTAAATTATTCTTCTTATCATTGGAGGATGAAGGAAAGTTCAAATCCAAAAAAGTTGAATTAAGTATTTGGATTAAAAAAAATGAAATGGAAATGTTATAAACAATTCTAATCTTGGAATATTACTTAGGGGCAGAATGGCTTATTATATGTCGAGCCATGAGTTTTGGATGACTCCAAAGCAAGCTCGAAGAGCTAGTGCACAAAAAGAAACAAAAGAAAAAGCAAAACTAGGACCCTTTGCTGACATTGACTGTTATTATTGCGGTAAGAAAGGACATTATGCGGTTATGTGTGAAACAAAGAGAAGTAAGAAGTAGAGGAGGGAAAATAAAAATTTCGATCGGGATGATATAGTCCGTTTCAAGTGTAAAGAGATGGGTCATTTTCTACATAAATGTCCTAAAACCAAGAAGAAACGAAGAATTAAAAAGAAGAAAATGGGCTGCTACCGATGCAAGAACCTAAGACATGAGGTCAAAGATTGCCCCCAACGTACTTGTATTTGGTGCTTTCAAGGGAAACACTTAATCAAGGACTGTCCAAGAATGAAAGTGGTTAATTTAGGCCCCCAAGATAAAACACCGTCTACCTCAAAAGGAATTCAAGAATAGTGCATAGTAGTCTAAGTATCTATATAATGGTAGTATGTGATAGGCTGTATTTCCTAGGAAAGTTATCTCTGAAACTTTGTAATGCAAGTTAAGGTTGGAAATGGATGTATGAATATGATGTTAATTAATAAACTTCCTTTTGATTATCCTCTCGATGCACTTCTTCAATCTTATTCCGATCAATTCTAATAAGATATTTAGAAATAAAATGTTCAAAGGAATATTAGAAAGAAATAGCTTTATAAAAAAAAGTATTTAAAGTTTAGAAAAATTATTTAAAAATATATTGTATGAAATAAAGAAAAGGATGAAACTATGGAAATTTTATTATAGTCTTTTGAAAAAGTTTAAAGAAATAAAGGAAAGTTATTTAAACTTAACATAATTTTGGAAATGAAATCTATAATAAGATGTATTAGCAAAGGAAAAATAATAGAGAGCTTAAATAAAATTTTAATGATATTTTCCAAATAAAAGATAATCTATTTCTTTAGAAAAGAAGATATAACTATTCTGCATAAATATTTGAAAATTTGTGAAATGGTTTCATAAAAGATTTTTAAAGATAACTTATCTTTTAAGTGAAAAATGGTTTCTTTAGAATATTTTTCTTTAATAAAAATATTTGAAAATATATAATTAAGGGGATTATATAAGAAGCACATTTATAAAGTGTTTGAGCTTAAGATAAAAGTTTAGAAAGTTTTTGAGAGTTAATAAATACATATATTATATGTAGATCATTTCGTCACACAAATGTTGATCTACTATTCGAGTTTAGAACTTTGAGGTGTTTACATCGATCCGAAAAAGGATTTATCACTCGATTCTTGACTACGAACATTGATTAGGGTTTATGGTCGGGTACTTGAGTTTTCTATCATAGTTGAGAGCTATGCAAGGAAAGAAAAGGTACCTGAGCAAAGAGCCTGATTAAAGTCCGCACTAGAGAATCGGGGGATCGATACTAGTTCGGAAATAAAGTTGTGTATTCGAATAGGAGGTCGAATAAGATATTTCATATGGATGATTTGTGTATAGTATATGGAATTAAGTTTAAAGATAAATGTTTTCGGCAAACTTTTTTTCGAGTAATTTCGAGGACGAAATGCTTTTAAGTAGGAGAGAATGTAACGACCCATAATTTCGCTACTTCAAAAATGAGAGATTTCATTTGTTTTAAATTTATAAAGGTTTAAAACTTAAATAAACAAGTTATAGATAACAGATAATAATAGAGGAATTATTTATTCTTATAGAGATAGCTTAAAAAGTATAAATTTGAATTTTAGAACAATCAACAAAAGTTAAGTTTTGTTAAAAACAAATAAATGCGTAAATAAATATGTTTAAATGTTTATTTAAAAAGATAAATCTTATTGAAAACATCTAATAAAGATAATAAAAGTATATTAAAATATTTATAAGTATGTTAATAACCGTTTTACAAAAATAACCAAATTTTGTCGCATTTTGTCAGTTTTACATACACCGTAAAATTAGAGATTTTGATATTATTTAAATGTGATTTTAATATATAAAGAGACATGTTTTAATTTATATAAATAAGTAAAAAGTTTATTTTTAAATTTGGTTTACATAAATAAATAGTTTAACTAAAACGTCAAATTGACCGTAAAACATTTTGTCGAAAATTAACGTTTTGTCGATTAAAATTTTTCGCAACGTCGTCTAACCTTTATTTTCTTATATAGGAACATATATTCAAATAGTATAAGTATTAATTAATTTACTAATCAAGTTTACTTTTACTAAACACGGTTAGAAACTTCTAGAAACAATAAGAAAAAGTAAGCACAAAAAGACAAAAATGTCATTTCAAAGCAAAAAGCAAAACATCAAATCAAAGAAACATAATTATTACTTACTTTACTTAATATATTAGTGAAAATGACATAAAGTAATGATTTGAAATGTAATGTTAAGTGTTAAAAAAAATAAGATTACTTTATAAGTAAGTAAGGGTATTTTGGTCTTTTTACAAAATATTATTTTAATCCAAAAACTTTTCTATAAATAAGACCACCATTCTTCCACTTTCTTTACACATTTCTACCTTCTTCTTCTTCCTCCTTAAAGCTCTCTTTAATGGCTTCTTCTTCTCTTCCATATCTTACTAACTTCTTCAAACCATATCAAATCAACTCCAAACACCACCAAACTTTGCCAAACACCTTAGAATATCATTTAAACATGGTTTAGCATCTAAGAAGTAAAGAAATGATAAAGGAAGGAGTGGAATAGGCAAGGCCAAACCTAGGGAAGGAGGAAAGCAAATTCGTGAAGCTTCAGTGCAAGAAAAAGAGAAGGAAGTGCTGCTGGAATCAAAAGGAAAGTCTACGGAAAAGATTTGGTGAAGATAATAGGATTTGAGTGAAGTGTTGTTGCAAATGAATGTTGGTAGGAAGAATTGGTTAAATTAAAGGTGAGTACTCTTATTTACTAATTAATCCATAAGTTATTTCAAGTAAAATAATTTGAAAAGTTTAAATATGTTAAATGAGTGTTTGATAAATTGGTTGCAAATTGGTTGATTATGTGATTGATTATGTGGTTGATAACTTATTTGATAAGAGAATTAAATCCATACAAATGTGTGTATGGAAATTATTTAGCCTCTTAATGATTTCAAAATATCTAAAAAGATTGAAAATGATATTATAATAATATAATATTATAACATAAAATGAAATGAAAAATGAATTTGAAATGATGGAAATGTTGTTTAAAATGAGTTTAAAATGGTTTAGAAATGTTTTATAAACATTTAAAAGTGTTTCCAAGAAGTTTGAAAAGAAATTAAAAAAATAAGTCAAAACTATACGCGTCGCGTAACGGTAGTTCGCGATTTCGTGCCATAAAATTTAAAAGTGTGTACAAAGTGAAATGTAGCTCAGAATCCTTCGAGATAAGAATTTTCCGGTCTATTATATCCATAATTTTTCAATGAAGAAAGAAAATCAAGATTTCGTCAAGTAGCTTTTGAAATATGTCCAAAACAATTTTCTAAAATCATCGCGGTTTTGCAATTCGGAATCCAAAATGGGATTTCTTTATAAATGATATTTTTAAACATTTTAAAAATATGAAATAAATCTAAAAATATTTTAAAATGTATTGAAAGATATTTAAGTTGAACATATGGATTTCTAAATGATATAAAAGTCTTTTTGAAGAATATAGCTTTTAAAACGATATTTGCAACACTTTTCGCAAGGCTTTTCGCAGCAGTTTGAAATACTTTTGTAATATAGTTTTAAAATTAACAATTACTTCCTAAATCTTTTGTGAATGACTTTAAAGGAATAATTAAGTAATGCAAAGATGATTTGGAAGTTTTAATAAGAGGTTGAATAAATTATTAAGATGAATTATTTATACCACTTAAACAAAAAGTGAGGAATATTGAATGTAATAAAAAAACTGAGTATGCGGAAACGACTAGTACATTTGTCCCGCTTGTGAGATCTGGGAAGATAAAACAAGGTGTTTAACTAAGGTTAGGGATGGAGCAACCAGTGCCCTGATGTGACGAACGAGATTTTTCGCACTCGAAAATCGACATCCATACTATACATCGTACTCGAATGCCGTAGATTCGACCGTTCAAATCCGAGTCGCCGGAGCTTATAACACAATTAAGTATAACGATACAGTGGAAGAAAAAGAATAATACATTGATATACAACATTTATACAATATCTGATACAATGATTGACAGATATCAATATACATCAGAGATATGATACAATAAAATAGCAGCGGAAAAGAAAAATAGATAACACTAACAGCGGAACAAATAACTCTAAGATAGTCTTCAAAAGAGAACTCCAGCAGCAGCTCGAACCAACATCATGATTCACCAAGACAAGCAAGTCTCGTCCACATCCAAAGATTGAACTAGCTCCAGATAACCTACTAAACCTGACTATCTGAAAAACCCAACTCTAGACTGCCCGTGTAGAAACAATTTTGAGCATCCAGAGTTTAGGAAAGAAACAATAAACTCCAGATCAGTCATGGGACTGGTGTGAGCAACAAAAAAAGTTTATCTTTTAAAACAATCAACAAAAGATTTTAAAGTCAATTCGCAATGCTTTTTGAAAATGTAACTACCATAAGACCTCCCACCACACACACAATGCAAACGCAGACTTGGAGGAGATTTCTTCTTATGTTAGTCAAAGATGCTTACTACCAAAAATCAAATCATTTGATTATTATGATTAGTGCATAGTGTAAAAAATATTTCAAAAGTAGAATATAAATCTTAGCCAGCATAGGTACCATTATATTATGCCCGCTATAGCTACCTCCTGAGGAGGCAGGTTCTACAATTTGCAATCGTAATGGTTCGTATTGTTTCTTTGGATTTCCAACAAATGATCAGGCCAAGGAACTTCCCATTACCACATGGAAACGCCTCTGGAAGGACGTCCCCGAGAACCTAACCGGATCTCTGCCAACACAAGGCCGGGTTACCCCTAACTGGGTAACTACTGACACGAGTATGCCATCCCCCGGTCGTAACCAACCTTTATCCGGGATCCCGATAACCAACAACCACAAAGTAATAAATTTGCAGCAACAACACAGGTTAAGTATCTGGGCTCCATACCATGATACCACCTCTATCCAGAAGGAAATGCACATACCCTAAGGGGCGCTACCCCCAATAACCTTGCCGCATCTTTCCTGTTTCGGCCATTTCGGGGCATGAGGTCCGACGAAGTCTCGTCCACAAAGATACGCTTTTCACAAAGCTATGCTTCAATCAACAAATAATCAGCAGCACTCAGCATGCCACACTACCAAATTTGGAATATATCGCTGATAACCTTCAACTACATAACCTCTGAGCTCGTATGTCTCAGAGAAGAGTGTTAATGTTAAGAGAATAAATTCTCCGCCACCAACAGAAATGTATTTGAAAGAAATCTACTTTATATCTCAAAATGTAATGTCAAACATACAATCCATACAAGTCTGTTCTGGGTTCGAACAGAACCGAAGGCACTTCCAAAAAAGTCCTTGCAATCCGGGTATTCACAATCCCGATCGGATTTCCCATCACTTAGGGAATCTCTATACCATAGCTACTCGGTGCAGAGACAATCAATAGTCCATCCTATTGCTCTTGCAAATATCCGATCTTCACCACCAGTCTTCAAACGCTATCCATAACGACGTATCACATATTCGGAATGGGTTATACGACACAAAGGTCCTTTCCCGGCTAACCCGAATAGTGAGCGCAACATTTAAAACATATGGATATGGGATTTCAATTAAGTCACAACTTAATAATCCAAAACTTTCTTTCAAATGGTTTAAACAAATTGCCATTTTCAAATCTTTAACAAAAAGATTTATTTCACAAAGTTCACCTAGTTTCACAAAGATTCATTCATATATTTCAAAACAATTCCCATTTCAATTGGATTAACTTGTTTTAAAATCATTAAATTAAAGATTAAACTTATAGCTTTCAAACCGTTTCCATAACTTGGAAAACTATTTCAGTTTAAACTTGAAATCCCTTTAATACAATTTGAAATTCATTTCTCCTATGAAAGCATTTTATCATTTAGAAACAACAATCTTATTTTGGAGAAACCCGATTTCATTTATACAAGTTACAATCTTTGGGTTAATTCAAATTCTAAAAAGAACAATACTTTAAAAATGGTTTGACTCATATATAACTAGTATAATATCATTAATCCCTATTTTTAAATCATGGAATTCAATTTTAAATATTGAATTCAAATTTAAATAAAAATATGTAAAATTTCAAAACCCAATCAAAAATAAATTTCATCGTTGAAATTTCCATTTCAAAAGATTTTCACTTTAAACACAATCCATTTCCAAAACCATTTGGTTTTAAATATTCAACTTTTAAACCATTTCAAAATCTGTGACTTAATCGATTTCCTCGTGAAATCCATATTTGTGTGTGTATAAGTGTGGTCCAGGGTTTAACACAGTAGTGCAACATCATCAATCATCACAATTACTTCAATATCGATAAGCGGTATAATCCATAACGCTTATCTTCATTCACAGTTTCACAGATAAAATAAATTTATCAATCACAAATAGTCATCTTTACAATTCGATGTGGGTTTCGGATAACAAATCGGAATCTGATTCCCTATCGCATCGAAATTCAAATGCCGTTTTACGGGCAAAAGGGATTTTCATATTCATACAACAATATTTTCATCACAGATATTACAGCTCAGCACAAAGCATTTTATATAGCATCACATCACATATCAGATATATCAATCCAATACACAGCATTCAATAGAATATAGTCATCCATAAATATGCTCAATTTATTATCTGAGTTATTTAAATCAGCTGGGTCATCAATCATCATTAATCGATTCCAAATCATTTGATTAAAGGTCCTTTAATCACTTATTAATCAAATTAAATCAACTTTAAATTTTTGAATAATTAACCTTTAAATATTCAATTATCTTATAATTAATTTCCCTTAATTAATTCATTAACAATTTAATTAACTCTTAATTAATTATTATTTAATTAATTATTCTTAATTAATTTCAATAATTGATTATCCTTAATTACTTATTTTAATAAATCACAATTTAATTACATCGAGTAATTATACATAAACCTCTTGATTTATTTTATTTAATTGATTAATCATTCATTAATCACTTTCATTCATCAATTAGCCTTTAATTAATAAATCATTCCTTAATCAATACTTTACATTTTAAAACTTATTTCCACATTTATATTTAAAACTTAATTTTATTTCAAAATCTAGATTTCCAGTTTAGATTTAAGCCCGGGTTTCAAAATTTGATTCAACTTTGTTTAAATCTTTCCTTTATAATTTAAATTTCATTTTAAATTCAAATATACTTAGACACCTTAAAGTTATCAATTAATTTTGAATTTAAAAACTTAATTATTTCCAAACTAAGATTCAACCTAAACTTGAAATTATATTTAAACTTTTGTTTTGAAACTTAATTTAAACTTTGTTTTATAATTAAAAGATTAAGTTTTAAATCTCAAAACAGGAACAGGTTTTTTTAAAACCTGTAACAAGTCCTACCCGAGACAACACTCCATTCACTTCGAGTTCAGACCCGAGCTCCCTCCCATTTTCCCCGAGTCTTCCCTTTGCTTCTTTTCTTCATCATTTTTTTTGAAAAACTCAAGTACCCAAATCTGTTACACTCTCATACCTCTCCACGCTCTCGAGCTCAAACCCGAGGCACGAACCCACCTACACGAGATTCCCTTTGAGTTTTCCCACTAAACCCAAATCCTGACACGCGATCAGATGCCGTGCATGTGCACCGATGCGCCACCCTCCTCCGGCCATTCTTCTGGTCTCCGACAAGTCGAATACGACCTCGACATCATCCATGACCATCTAGATATCACAATTCCATCTCGATTCAAAATTTAGTCTTCAGGTCGAAAAATGGAATCAACCACATCCACCTGAACTGCCACGTCTTCGAAGCTCCGACCGCCTGAACCTCTACACTTCCTGCCAAGGCTTCGCTACTCACCATACTTTCATCGCTCCAAACCCCAAAGCACTCGACGCTCCGACGAAACCGCGGTGCACGATTTTTCTCCCCATTCAAAAACTAGGTTTAAAAAATTTTGATCCCTCGCCGCCGACGCCACCGTCGCTTCCATCACCTCCGGTCATTTTTCCTAGCAACCCCATAGGCTCCTCCACGCCCGCACAAATCCCCGAGCTCCACGAATCGATGGATCACCGGAATTTGATCAAAGTTCAAATTTCTAGCAAAAACAAACTGCTCTTAAACCAATTGCTTAAAAATCATCAAACAAGATTTAAAAATCATGTCTTCCATTTAGGATTCAAGTTATATACTTGAATCAATGATTTGTGATACTCGAATTTTCTAGAAATTAAAGTTTTTACTATAAAAACTTGATTTTTCATCCTATATGCATTTTTACTTCATGAGATTTTTTTTCATTGTAGTTTATACTTAAACACCACTGTTTTGTTTTGAAACCAAAGTCAAATATGGATTATAAAACAAGAAATTTATTTTTTTTCCTTTGTTGGGTTGTACTCCGTAAAATAAACAGAGAAGAACATGTACTAGCATATGTGTATTCAATCAAAACAATGGCAATATATATATATTCAAATTTAAGCAACTATTGTCACTCACAGCATATTCATTTCTAATAATCCATATGCAACAGGTAGTTAACACCTTAAAATGTGAAGTTACCCACACCAAAACATATTCATTTTCCAGAAATTAACATGCAACAGATAACATATACTTTAAATTAAAAAGTGATGTTACTTACCTTTGTTTTCCAGAAGAATGAACAGAGTTCATTTGGTTGAAGAACTGCAGTTTTCAATCATTTTCTGAGTTTGTTATTGCTCTAGTTTTTGATGATGCTTACTTTATGTTTACTTTGAATAATGGTCGAAACTGAAGTAAAGATGGTTGATATAAAAGAAGAAAATATGCAGGGTGATGTATATTTGTAAAATAAGCATGCTGAAGATGCTTGCATTCAATGCTAGAGGCATGTTGCATTAATTACCTTGTCTTACCTCCCTTTTTCTTTTGTTTACAGCCCATGCTTGTATTAATTGCTGATACCATCCCTTGTATGCTAGAGATACTAGCATTTATTATTAAGTACTTCTTACTGTGTTATTTCCAGGCTGAGATATATTACTCTGTCTATGTTCTTCCACTTGCCTTTGTTTGTTTATACTTATCATGTTTAAAAAAATATATGTTGTCTTGCATTACTACTTTGTTTGTCTCGGCTAAAAGGTTTTTGTTTGTTATTTTACTTTGTTTTGTTTACTTTGCATATTTATTTACAACTTTGTTTCATGTTTAAGTGTCGTTTCTTTTCTTTTCTTATGACTTAATAATATAAATAGATTTCTATTTTAATAATGTTGTTAAAATTTTAACTAAGTGTATACATTTATTTCTAACCTCAATAGTTAGTTTGACTTACATATTAATCTTTAACTATTGCTTATCATCTTGTATTCATTGGTTTTATATTCAACTTTATTTATTTTTATACTTTTGTTTATAACCATTATTTGATTTTATACTTATGCTTTAATATTTATAAGGTTTATTTCATTTTAAATGTTTTTGAAAGACTTCATTTTGAATTTTTTTAAATCATGGCTTCTTTCAAAACACACATACTATATTCATATATTTATAAATAATTTGAAATAAAAATTTCTATCTAAAATAAGAATTCATTTGTAAGGAAATTTTATTATAAATATTGTTTTAAGAATAACTCCTTATTTAATATAAAAATAATTTTATAAAAGAAACCATTTCTTTATTAATAAATAACATAATTTATTTGAACATTGGAAAAACTCAAATCAATTTATCGTTTAATTTCACAATTTTAAATCAAAAATTAGTTTAATTATCAATTTAAAATAAACTAAAATTCGGGATCGTTACAGACTTCCCCCCTTAAAAGGAATTTCGTCCTCGAAATTCGCAGGCACGAAACTAAGACAGATGAAGAATGTTTCATCCAATCAAACTGAATATCTATTCTGCATTTGGCTTACCAAATTAGAATATCAATAATAGATACGAGAATGAATCTATTTAACACTTCACAAGATACTCGGGTTATCAAATCTACGAAATATGCAGTGGTATTGGTTAGTTCGAAGGGATAACTAACCATTCGTAGATTATATCGAGACCCAAATAATAGATAAATGGATTTAATCTTCCACAATTTCCAAACATCAGATATGGATTCCAAACTCAAGTTGGAATACTTATACTTTAGGGTATATACAACTTGTCCCTCTTCGGACTTCGATCTACCCAAGAAATTACAATAGAATTTCAAATTTGGTTTTAAACGAAATCCTTTATTGATACAATTCAAATTATCCTTCATATTCTATTAATCAATTTAACTCAATTTAAAATTTCCAATTTATTTAAAATTCCTAACTTAAAATTTCAAATTCGTATTCATTAAGGTTTAAATCCAAAACTGATAAGAAATCGATGAAGATACGAAGTAAAAATTTCCTACAACGATTCGTAGAGCCATCATCACGCTGAAACTTCTTCTTATAGCTGTCACGAAGAAATCAAAAGAAATTGGAATCGAATCAAAGGAAACTGATAGAGAAAATTATTTCCACTGTTAAAGGGAATTGACCATTTATAGTCGTATTCCCTTGTCCCCTATCTCATCCTCTTCTTGCACTCGTACTCACTATCACTGGATAGTAAGAGAATTTACTGAGGCATTCAAACAGATATCTTAGGGATTACTCATTCTAGGGTATACTTCAACCTATCTCTAACGAGTTACTTAATGTTTTATACACCTGAGCTAAAGTTCAACCTTAGCTCTGATACCAAATGTGACGAACGAGATTTTTCGCGCTCGAAAATCGACATCCATACTTTACATCGTACTCGAATGCCGTAGATTCGACCGTTCAAATCCGAGTTGCCATAGCTTATAACACAATTAAGTATAACGATACAGTGGAAGAAAAAGAATAATACATTGATATACATCATTTATACAATATCTGATACAATGATCGACAGATATCAATATACATCAGAGATATGATACAATAAAATAGCTGTGGAAAAGAAAAATAGATAACACTAGCAGCGGAACAAATAACTCTAAGATAGTCTTCAAAAGAGAACTCCAGCAGCAGCTCGAACCAACATCATGATTCACCAAGACAACCAAGTCTCGTCCACATCCAAAGACTGAACTAGCTCCAGATAACCTACTAAACCTAACTATCTGAAAAACCCAACTCTAGACTGCCCGTGTAGAAAAAAATTTGAGCATCCAGAGTTTAGGAAAGAAACAATAAACTCCGGATCAGTTATGGGACTGGTGTGAGCAACAAAAATAGTTTATCTTTTAAAACAATCAACAAAAGATTTTAAAGTCAATTCACAATGCTTTTTGAAAATATAACAACCATAAGACCTACCACCACACACACAATGCAAATGCAGACTTGGAGGAGATTTCTCTTTATGTTAGTCAAAGATGCTTACTACGCAAAATCAAATCATTTGATTATTATTATTAGTGCATAGTGTAGAAAACATTTCAAAAGTAGAATATAAATCTTAGCCAGCATAGGTACCATTATATTATGCCCGCTATAGCTACCTCCTGAGGAGGCAGGTTCTACAATTTGCAATCGTAAAGGTTCGTATTGTTTCTTTGGATTTCCAACAAATGGTTAGGCCAAGGAACTTCCCATTACCACATGGAAACGCCTCTGGAAGGACGTCCCCGAGAACCTAACCGGATCTCTGCCAACACAAGGCCGGGTTACCCCTAACTGGGTAACTACTGACACGAGTATGTCATCCCCCAGTTGTAACCAACCTTTATCCGGGATCCCGATAACCAACAACCACAAAGTAATAAATTTGCAGCAACAACATAGGTTAAGTATCTGGGCTCCATACCATGATACTACCTCTATCCAGAAGGAAATGCACATACCCTAAGGGGCGCTACCCCCAATAACCTTGCCGCATCTTTCCTGTTTCGACCATTTCGGGGTGTGAGGTCCGACGAAGTATCGTCCACAAAGCTACGCTTTTCACAAAGCCATGCTTCGATCAACAAATGATCAGCAGCACTCAGCATGCCACATTACCAAATTGGGAATATATCGCTGATAACCTTCAACTACATAACCTGTGAGCTCGTATGTCTCAGAGAAGGGTGTTAATGCTAAGAGAATAAATTCTCCGCCACCAACAGAAATGTATTCGAAAGAAATCTGCTTTATATCTCAAAATGTAATGTCAGACATACAATCCATACAAGTCTGTTCTGGGTTCGAACAGAACCGAAGGCACTTCCAAAGAAGTCCTTGCAATCCGGGTATTTACAATCCCGATCGGATTTCCCATCACTTAGGGAGTCTCTATACCGTAGCTACTCAGTGCAGAGACGATCAATAGGCCATCCTATCGTTCTCGCAAATATACGGTCTTCACCACCGGTCTTCAAATGCTATCCATAACGACGTATCACATATTCGGAATGGGTTATACGACCCAAAGGTCCTTTCCCGGCTAACCCGAATAGTGAGCGCAACATTTAAAACATATGGATATGGGATTTCAATTAAGTCACAACTTAATAATTCAAACCTTTCTTTCAAATGGTTTAAACAAATTTCCATTTTCAAATCTTTAACAAAAAGATTTATTTCACAAAGTTCACCTATTTTCACAAAGATTCATTCATATATTTCAAAACAATTCCCATTTCAATTGGATTAACTTTTTTTAAAATCTTTAAATTAAAGATTAAACTTATAGCTTTCAAACCGTTTCCATAACTTGGAAAACTATTTCAGTTTAAACTTGAATTCCCTTTAATACAATTTGAAATTCATTTCTCCTATGAAAGCATTTTATCATTTAGAAACAACAATCTTATTTCGGAAAAACCCGATTTCATTTATACAAGTCACAATCTTTGGGTTAATTCAAACTCTCAAAAGAACAATACATTAAAAATGGTTTGACTCATATATAACTAGTATAATATCATTAATCCCTATTTTCAAATCATAGAATTCAATTTTAAATATTGAATTCAAATTTAAATCAAAATATGTAAAATTTCAAAACCTAATCAAGTTATTCAAAATAAATTTCATCTTTGAAATTTCCATTTCAAAAGCTTTTCACTTTAAACCCAATCCATTTCCAAAACCATTTGGTTTTAAATATTCAACTTTTAAACCATTTCAAAATCTGTGACTTAATCGATTTCCTCGTGAAATCCATATTTGTGTGTGTATAAGTGTGGTCCAGGGTTTAACACAGTAGTGCAACATCATCAATCATCACAATTACTTCAATATCGATAAGCGGTATAATCCATAACGCTTATCTTCATTCACAGTTTCACAGATAAAATAAATTTATCAATCACAAATAGTCATCTTTACAATTCGATGTGGTTTTCGGATAACAAAACGGAATCTGATTCCCTGTCGCATCGAAATTCAAATGCCGTTTTATGGGCAAAAAGGGATTTTCATATTCATACAACAATATTTTCATCACAGATATAACAGCTCAGCACAAAGCATTTTATATAGCATCACATCACATATCAGATATATCAATCCAATACACAGCATTCAATAGAATATAGTCATCCATAAATATGCTCAATTTATTATCTGAGTTATTTAAATCAGCTGGGTCATCAATCATCATGAATCGATTCCAAATCATTTGATTAAAGGTCCTTTAATCACTTATTAATCAAATTAAATCAACTTTAAATTTTTGAATAATTAACCTTTAATTATTCAATTATCTTATAATTAATTTCCCTTAATTAATTCATTAACAATTTAATTAACTCTTAATTAATTATTATTTAATTAGTTATTCTTAATTAATTTCAATAAGTGATTATCCTTAATTACTTATTTTAATAAATCACAATTTAATTACATCGAGTAAGTATACATAAACCCCTTGATTTATTTTCTTTAATTGATTAATCATTCATTAATCACTTTCATTCATCAATTAGCCTTTAATTAATAAATCATTCCTTAATCAATACTTTACATTTTAAAACTTAATTTTATTTCAAAATCAAGATTTCCAGTTTAGATTTAAGCCAAGGTTTCAAAATTTGATTCAACTTTGTTTAAATCTTTCCTTTATAACTTAAATTTCATTTTAAATTCAAATATACTTAGACACCTTAAAGTTATCAAATAATTTTGAATTTAAAAACTTAATTATTTCCAAACTAGGATTCAACCTAAACTTGAATTTATATTTAACTTTTATTTTGAAACTTAATTTAAACTTTTTTTTATAATTAAAAGATTAAGTTTTAAATCGCAAAACAGGAACAGGTTTTTTAAAACCTGTAACTAGTCCTACCCGAGACAACACTCCATTCACTTCGAGTTCAGACCCGAGCTCCCTCCCATTTCCCGTAGTCTTCCCCTTGCTTCTTTTCTTCATCATTTTTTTTTGAAAAACTCAAGTACCCAAATCTGTTACACTCGCATACCTCTCCACGCTCTCGAGCTCAAACCCGAGGAACGAACCCACCTGCACGAGATTCCCTTCGAGTTTTCCCACTAAACCCAAATCCTGACACGCGATCAGATGCCGTGCATGTACACCGATGCACCACCCTTTTTCGGCTATTCTTCTGGTCTCCGACAAGTCGAAAACGACCTCGACATCATCCACGACCATCTAGATATCACAATTCCATCTCGATTCAAAATTTAGTCTTCAGGTCGAAAAATGGAATCAACCACATCCACCTGAATTGCCACGTCTTTGAAGCTCCGACCTCCTGAACCTCTACACTTCCTATCAAAGCTTCGCTACTCACCATACTTTTATCACTCCAAACCCCGAAGCACTCGACGCTCCGACGAAACCGTGGTGCACGATTTTTCTCCCCGTTCAAAAACTAGGTTTAAAAAATTTTGATCCCTCGCCGCCGACGCCACCGTCGCTTCCATCACCTTCGGTCATTTTTCCTAGCAACCCCGTAGGCTCCTCCATGCCCACACAAATCCCCGAGCTCCACGAATCGATGGATCACCGAAATTTGATCAAAGTTCAAATTTCAAGCAAAAACAAACTGCTCTTAAACCAATTGCTTAAAAATCATCAAACAAGATTTAAAAATCATGTCTTCCATTTAGGATTCAAGTTATATACTTGAATCAATGATTCGTGATACTCGAATTTTCTAGAAATTAAATTTTTACTGTAAAAACTTTATTTTTCATCCTATATGCATTTTTACTTCATGAGATTTTTTTTTCATTGTAGTTCATACTTAAACACCACTGTTTTGTTTTGAAACCAAAGTCTAATATGGATTATAAAACAAGAAATTGAATTTTTTTTCTTTGTTGGGTTGTACTCTGTAAAATAAACAGAGAAGAACATGTAATAGCATATGTGTATTCAATCAAAACAATGGCAATATATATATTCAAATTTAAACAACTATTGTCACTCACAGCATATTCATTTCTAATAATCCATATGCAACAGGTAGTTAACACCTTAAAATGTGAAGTTACTCACACCAAAACATAATCATTTTCCAGAAATTAATATGCAACAGATAACATATACTTTAAATTAAAAAGTGATGTTACTCACGTTTGTTTTCCAGAAGAATGAACAGAGTTCATTTGGTTGAAGAACTGCAGTTTTCAATCACTTCCTGAGTTTGTTATTACTCTGGTTTTTTATGATGCTTACTTTATGTTTACTTTGAATAATTTCGAAACTGAAGTGAAGATGGTTGATATAAAAGAAGAAAGTATACAGGGTAATGTATATTTGTAAAATAAGCATGCTGAAGATGCTTGCATTCAATGCTAGAGGCATGTTGCATTAATTACCTTGTCTTACCTCCCTTTTTCTTTTGTTTACAGCCCATGCTTGTATTAATTGCTGATACCTTCCCTTGTATGCTAGAGATACTAACATTTATTATTAAGTACTTCTTGCTGTGTTATTTCCAGGCTGAGATATATTACTCTGTCTATGTTCTTCCACTTGCCTTTGTTTGTTTATACTTATCATGTTTAAAAAAATATATGTTGTCTTGCATTACTACTTTGTTTGTCTCGGCTAAAAGGTTTTTGTTTGTTATTTTACTTTGTTTTGTTTACTTTGCATATTTATTTACAACTTTGTTTCACATTTAAGTGTCGTTTCTTTTCTTTTCTTATGACTTAATAATATAAATAGATTTCTATTTTAATAATGTTGTTAAAATTTTAACTAAGTGTATTCATTTATTTCTAACCTCAATAGTTAGTTTGACTTACATATTAATATTTAACTATTGCTTATCATCTTGTATTCATTGGTTTTACATTCAACTTTATTTATTTTTATACTTATGTTTATAACCATTATTTGTTTTTATACTTATGCTTTAATATTTATAAGGTTTATTTCATTTTAAACGTTTTTGAAAGACTTTATTTTGAATTTTT
The DNA here is from genome assembly GCA_030765085.1 of Allium cepa. Lineage (NCBI taxonomy): Eukaryota > Viridiplantae > Streptophyta > Magnoliopsida > Asparagales > Amaryllidaceae > Allium > Allium cepa. The sequence goes on along the minus strand of CM060928.1, from coordinate 320,472,093 downwards.
TTAAATCATGGCTTCTTTCAAAACACACTTACTATATATATATTTATAACTAATTTGAAATAATAATTTCTATCTAAAATAAGAATTCATTTGTAAGGACATTTTATTATAAATACTGTTTTAAGAATAACTCCTTATTTAATATAAAAATAATTTTATAAAAGAAACCATTTCTTTATTAATAAGTAACATAATTTATTTGAACATTGGAAAAAATCAAATCAATTTATCATTTTATTTCACAATTTTAAATCAAAAATTAGTTTAATTATCAATTTAAAATAAATTAAAATTCGGGATCGTTACACCTGAACTTATCTGGCCTACGTTTTCTCTTTTTAGTCTAGGGGTGGAATAGGTCGAAAGGAAAGCCCGAATGCTCTAAAAAGATCATATTTAAGTTTTTCTAAAAGAAAAGGAAAGAAATAAATTCTTTGAATGTTAATTGACCACTTAACATATTTTTATCGATGATTGGTACAAAGGAACCAGGATCGGATTTGCGTGATTCCTATCCGAAAATCACTTCAAACTAATTTTTGAAATAAAACATATTGAAGACAAAGATCGTTAAAAGACAGAGATATTCATAATGTAGGATTACTCGTCATTAGTCCTTGGAGGTGAAAATTGCCATTAGTCCTTGGAGGTGAAACTTGTCATTAGTCCATAGAGATAAAACTTGCCATTAGTCCATAGAGGTGAAATTTACCATATTTAAAGTGGCAGTAGTGCTCTATTATGAAAATCTTCGATTTGCAAGAATATGATTTGAAGTTAAGAAAGAAATCTTTGGTTAAGATTTAATAAATGATTTGGGAATATTTTCCCTAAGTTAAAGTTATAATTTGAATCTAAGAAATCTTTGATTAAGATTTAATAAATGATTTGGGAATATTTTCCCTAAGTTAAAGTTATAATTTGAATCTAAGAAATCTTTGATTAAGATTTAATGAATGATTTGGAAAGGTTTTCCTAAGTAAAAGTGAAAATGATTTGGAATTATTCCAGGATTTAAGAAAGGTTTAATAAATCAAATGATTTGATAAATGAGGCTTAATGATTCTATATATTGATTTAAATAGAAGATGAAGTAATTGATTGATGATTGATATCCACATACGAAATTAACATTTTTTTAAGCGATGATTGGCTTCGTAGGAACCGGAGTCGGATTTGGATGATTCTTATCCGAAAACCACTTCGAACCAATGTATGCGTTCGAAAGTGAATAACTGTTGAAGATGATGATTATTGAAGACCGTGCTTCTTCATAGTGTGAGGACTGCTTGTTGAACATGCCTTTGGTATCTCCCATTATAGAGTTACTATAGCAGTGGTCTCCTCATGATGGAGATTTTTCGGATTGCAATGGCTTCTCGCCTAGTAATGGCCGAGGAAAGTGCCTTCGGTTTCGTTCAGTCCTAGAACGAACTTGTATGGACGAATGCCCGACATTGAATTTCTGAGACACGACGTTTTTTTTACAAATGTACATCAGTGGCGGCGGAGAAGGCAACTTCTCTTAGCTTAACACCCTCCTTGAGACGTACGAGCTCAAGGGTTGTATTTTTGTGGGTGTCAAATAGTGATCAAAGGAATGACAGTGTGGCATTCAAAGTGGAACCTGTTATGATCAAAACGTGGTTTTGTATGAAAAGCGTGGCTTTGGAGAAATTGATCGTAGCTTTGCGAGCCTCACACCCCGGTTACGATGGGATTCTATGCGGTCAGATGTATGCTTGCATTTCGGATAGTAGTGATTTGAGTTATCAGTTGTTCTAGGCCCTAGGTACTAGATATGTCTGGGCCTCAAGGCATTTATTTCCCCATGTGGATAAAGTGGTTAGCTTGAGAAAAGCAGGGAACTACCGGTTATCATTTGTAGTGAAGCAAGTATAGTTTCCAAGTGACTAGTTTGAGAAAAGTGATAAAGGCACCGTGGGAACTATGATTGTTATGCGTGGATCGGAGAAAAGGTCACTAGTTTCCTATCATGTTGGAAATCCAAACCCAATACGTTATTTATGGTTTTGATTGTATTCCCAAAATAGCTGTAATGACTTACAAACATTTCAACTACCCCTTTTGGTATCATATATTCCGTTGACCAAGTCTGGAATATTACCTTAGACTTAGTCCAGACATTGATATCTTATTTGAATAAGTTTATTTGAAAAGTGTTTTCAAAAGAATGTTATAAAAAAATATCAAGTGTATTTTGATATGAAATGTTTTGGTTATCATAAGGTAAAAACCCATCTGTGTTTATGTGTGGGCGTGGTCTTATGAGATACCCTTCTTTTCAAAGGTTTTGATAACATAGTCATTTTAAAAGTTCGAGTATCTCACGCTGGTTTATCAAGCCTGATCCGGGTATTTTTAATACTCGGGTCAGATCCGAGTAGTTTCAGGTTTAGTTGAAGATTGTTGGAGTTTCCAGAGGAGAGCTGGAGATCTTCATCATCGTATGGATGTATTCTACTGTAACGACCCGAAAATTTCGATCCCGAAATTTCCAGATAGTTAGTGAAAAGAAGAAAGAGAAAGAAGAAGAAATAGGAAACTAAACCCAAATTCTTACATACGCAGAGGATAAAATATAATATCACATAAATAATAGTTATACAAAGGAAACTGTACTTGTCAAATTACACTTTATTATATCAGAGTTACAACAGATTTACAATCACAGAACAGATAAATCTATCTGCTTCAGTTACTATTAACATCAGGTGCTCTCCATACGTTCCTGCTCTCTAGCTCGCCTCCTGAGCTCCATAACGTCCTTACCTGAAAATCTGTAATACTCGGTCTGACCCGAGCATTACATCAAAGTAACACCCGGGTCAGGCTGGAAACCAGCGTGAGTAAACCCATCTAACTTGGAATACAAAAGCATACCATTTATATGAACCCGGGGTAACTTATATCAACTTACACTTCACCAGTTATTTTAGACATCAACCATTTCACATATCAATTCCTAAGTGCCAAATTTAGATTAAATGGTCAAATTTACTTAAATCATTCCAAACCAGCTTATTGATTTCACGTATCAATCTACAAAGGATCGAAGTGGTTTCGGGTATTTACTAATACCCGACTCTGGTCTCTTCGAACCCAAAGTTATCTTAACATAAATTATCCAAGTGAAATAAAATTCAACTTTTAAATACAGGATGTCTCAGTAAGTCATCATAAATGAAAAACCACATTATCTCAGTTTATATTCAATCATAACACATCACATAGCATCTCATAATACATATCCAAGATATCAATCAATCTAAGGCATACAATATTTTTCAATCATTCTTAATCAAAATAAATTGGTCTCACCACTTCTGATTAATTAAATTAATTACTGAAATCTCCATTAGTTACAAACAACTTAATTGACCATTCTTTAATTAATCATACTTGATTAAATTATTTTCAATTACATAAAGTAATTATTCTTTTATTTACATAATTAATTATTCTCAACCATTTACGGTAGTCAACCATTAATTACTTTCATTAGTTACATTATATATATATATATATATAATTAATTACCTTGTCAAGTAATAACAAATTAACCTTAACCAATTAATTAATTTTATTTATTAATTAATCCTTTAATTAATAAAACTAAGTGATTAACCCTTAATCACTTCCATTTAATTACTTCATAAAGTAATGATCCTAAAATTTCTTATGTAATAATTACTTTTTATCTTATTACATTTAGTAATTATTTCTTAATTACTTCTCCAAGTTATTATATTAATTTATCCATATGTGATTATATTAATTTATCACTAATTAATTTCTTTAATTAATTACTTAACTAATCATTCAAAATTAATCAAATAATTTCTTAACCTCTTATGTTTTAAAAGATCTTAATTAAGGAAGAATTTCTTTATCTAATCAGATTATTTACAATAACCAATAATTCTTTAATCATTAACAGTAATTAAATTGATCCAGAAATCATTAATTAATTGATTTCTCTTTTATGACTTCATTAATTTAATTAATCAATAATTATTCAAGTTCTTAATTACTTTTTAAGATAAATAATTTATCTTGATACTTTTAGGCTAAAACAAATCTTACCCTTTCTTAAATCAAGAAAATCATTTATTTACAATTTTAAATCCTTCCTTTATTAAATTAAAAACTATTATAAATACCCGAGACAACATAGGGTTACTCAGTCTCCAACCCGAGCTCAAACTTTCCCCTTCCTTCTCATTTACTTAGTTTAAAACTAAAAATGTCATTCATACCAAACCCATTCTCATAGCCGATGCCACACTCGAGTTCTTCCTTCATTTCTCTCGAGTACGCCCTCGAGCAAATCTCGCAACTGGACTCGAACAACTTCGAGTATCACAATCCTCCACCGCTTCGAGATTCTCACACGTAAACTTCGAACAGTAACCCGAGCTTCTCACGTCTTCACCATTGCTAAAACTCAAAGCACAAACTAGCCTCAACTAACGTACATGTGCACGTGCACATGGCCATGGCGGCGCTTCGGCAATCCTCTCCACCCCCGGCAAGTCATCGATTGCCTCCTCTAACGATTCCACCCATCCAGAAATCATCGCAAGCCCCAAATCATATTTGAGCTTCCAAGACCAAACTGGAAACAACTCCATCAACCACAACTGATTCAAACCTCCGACGCCGACCACCATACCATCAGAAACTCCGATCCCATGCTTGACAGCCTTCACGCTACCATTTCCCCACTTCTCATGAAGCTCGATCACCCAGTGACGCCATGGTAGTGGAAATTCTGACTTCATAAAAAACCCATTCGAAACCCTACTTCGTCAATCTCCCACCACCACGGCCAATAATAAAATTCAACTCCATTTTTCCTGAAATCCCCAAACCATCGGCCACCTCCAATCCAAAATTCGACGCAAAACTCGATGCCAATCATCAAAAATCGACAAATATGTCGAAACCCATTAACCTTGAATATCTCAAAAATTACCTTGCTAAAAACTATGATTTTCATCTTAAAAATCATGTTATCCAGAGATTATTTAAGTTATAAAATTGAAACAGCAAATCATAATACTTGATTTTATCACAATTTAAGGTTTTCACTATTATTTTCCCCTTCCAGAAATTTTAAACTTAATTCATCTTATTTGAATTTAAATAACTAAATTATACTTACATAAATCATCTCTTGTTCGAAACACAAGCTTATCAGAGATTAGTCTTTGGAAAATTTGAATTTTGATTAAATTTTACTTTGTAAATTTTAAAACAGAGATGATCCAATCAGGCCAAACATGCACAATTCAACACAACACACATTCAAAGATTTTGCTTATATATATATATATATATATATATATATATATATACACACACACATACATGCAATACAAACATCATCATAAAAATACGCATGCACATCTTTTATTTCCTTAAGTCTTTTAATATAAGTGCTTACTTATTTAATGTTTGATCAAAGGAAAATTTTTGCAAATCTGTAACCAAATAGAAGTCTATATCTATATGAACAGTCAGATATGTTCAAATCATCTACATATTTTTGACATGCACTCTCAATCTTGCAAAATTATTTCAATATCTATCACATTTATCAACTTCAACATTAAAGTGTAGCAGTTACTCACCTGTCTGTCAAACAGAGAGCAGGGTTCATGAAGCCTGAACAGATTTTGCTTTGTGTACTGGAACTTGACATGCTACTTGAATTATTACTGATCTTGAATTTGCATTCGAATTTGATTAAAAGCTAAGTTGATCCTTTGTTAGCTTCAGTAAATTTGATTTCCAGAATTTTTTCTTTTCTCCTTCTGTTTCCTAACTTTGGAGATGAAGGAGTAAAAACTTGGTTTTCCTTTCTTTTTTTTCTTTTTTAAAAGAAATGTGATTGCCACATGTTAACTTATGTGCTTCATGATTTACAAATGTTGAAACCAAGCCCCCATATGTATACAAGTGTTTAAACTTAAATTATTTAAGTTCATATATATTTTTATGTAATATGTAAGGACCCGATTCTTCGTCTTTCGAAAATTCAACATTGATACTCACTTTATCGACTGCCGAGCAATCGAACGACGGAAAACCGAACACTTAGGGTTTTAAGAAAAAGAAAAAGAAGAGAAAGACAGAAAAGATATAGAAAATAGAGGGAAAAGAGAATAAGAAAATAGAAAGGAATAGAAAACAACAGCAGAACAACATCAGAATCTCACAATTCGCAGCGGAACAACATATAATAATAAATGAATAATCTTTAAACAAAGAACTATATCAGTTATTACATTTTATACATTACATTACATCATCATCAGAGTGTACAACAACAAACAACATCAAACAGCGGAAAAGAAATACTATATACTAATAATACGCCATGCCATCCAGCTTGCCTCCTGCAACTCCTGAATATCCAGAATATCCTGATAAACCTTAACTCTTGACTGCCCGTGTGGAAATCGGTGGGCACCCAGAGTTTAGGAAGGAAAACAATAAACTCCGAGTCAGTCATGTGACTGGTGTGGGAACTCAAAACAGCTTATTTATCTTTAAAATCAAAATAGAGGAATATTTTTAAAGTCAATTCACAATGCTTTTAAAAATGAGACTACCATAAGGCCTCCCGCACACACACACAATGCAAACGCAGAATCGGAGGAGATTTCTCCTTATGACAGTCAAAGATGCTTGATACGCATTAAAAAGAACATTTGATATTATTACTAGTGCATAGTGTAGGAAAAATTTATTTCAAAAATAAAGATATAAATCTTAGCCAGCATAGACATTCCGAACTATGCCTACTATAGCTAACTATGTTCAATAGCAGGTTACCGCCACATTCCATAGCAGGTTATACAACTAAAACCGTACAAGTCTTGTATTGTTGCTTTGGATTTCCAACGAATGATCAGGCCAAGGAACTTCCCATTGCCACATGAGAATGCCTTTGGATGGACATCCCCGAGAACCAAACCGGATATCTACCAACACAAGGCCGGGTTACCCCTAACTGAGTAACAACTGACCGAATATGCCATCCCCCGGTCCTTTGGGACCTTTCAACCGAGCGCTCGTAATCAATTCACACAATCATAAAGTGTTTTCAACATGAGTAAGTATCTGGGCTCCATACCATGATACCACCCTTTTCCAGAAGGAAATGCACATATCCTAAAGGGCGCTACCCCTCATAACCTTGCTGCATCTTTCCTGTTTTGACCATTCCCGGGGTGTGAGGCTCGACGAAGTCACGTCCACAAAAACATACTTTATGCAAAAGCCATGCTTTGGGTCAACAAATGATCATAGAAATGATCACCCAGATAGACGATCAAATAAATGATCCTATCACAAATAATCAACACAATGATCATTTAACAGCAACACTCAGCATGTCACATTACCAAATTGGGAATATATCGCTGATAACATTCAACTACATAACCTCTGAGCTCGTACGTCTCAGAGAAGGGTGTTAAGCTAAAAGAATAAATTCTCCGCCACAAACAGAAATATATTTGAAAGAAATCAGCTTTATTTCTCAATTTGTAATGTCAGACATACTATCCATACAAGTCTGTTCCGGGCTCGAACAGAACCGAAGGCACTTACAAAGAAGTCCTTGCAATCCGGATATCCACAATCCTGATCGGATTCACCATCACATATGGAGAACTCTATACCGGAGCAACTCGGTGCAGAGTCAATCGACAGGTCATCCTATCGCTCTCGCAAATACCCGGTCTTTAACACCGGTCATCAATGCTATCCATTACGTCGTATCACTATTCGGAATGGGTAATCCGAATAACGAGCGCAATAATTTAAAAATAAGTGTAGCATTCAAATTCAACAAATCCCAACAAATACCTTTCAAAGGTAAATATTGATAGTCGATTATTGAACTATCACTGGATATGCACAACATCACCAGATTCCAAATAATTTTTGAAATTATTTATTTTTCAAAAATATCTTTACTAGATATATAATTTCACACTTCAAAAATAAATCAATATTTATTTTTAAACAACTTCCCTTTTCATTCATAAATTCCATAGTGAATTTATATTTCAAAATATCCATGCATATACGATTTCAATTATTCATTTCAATTTATCTTCAAAAAGATAAATTCTTAAGATATTCACTTTTTATTGGAAAACATTTCCATACTTATTTATTTATAAGTAATTCACAAATTTTATTTATTTTCAACACTTGGAAAATATTCAATATACTTCAATCGAAATTAAGTATATATTTCATTCTTTAAGGAAATCATTCTCTTAAACATATTTATTTGGGCCAAAACGAATGTTATGTAAAACATCGTTACGACGTCCCAAAATCACTAGTATAGGGATTCGAAATTAAAATAGATAAATAAATCCCAATACTATACAAAACATTTCCTTTCGGAAATCATTTACTATAACAACAGTGTTATAGTCCACCATTTCCTTCTATTTCTCGAAAACGTCAATTTCAACAACGAATGTTGAAATCTATGGTTTCGAATCTTAACACATTTTAAAACATCGTTAGATCGTTTTAATTCTATTTAAAACATCAAATCTAAACATTTTCTTTAACATATTATTCACTATTCGAAAACGTGAATATACTACGTTAACAACTTTCATCACTTCTATTCATTTTATTTCAAAGGATTATTCACAGTCAAAAACGTGAATATAACTTCATTAATAGGTTTCAACAATTTACTTATCAAAATAAGTCGTTTACGAATTTATAAAACAACGTTTATAAATTTCCATTTCTATTTATTTTATATCACTCCTTTTATAAATTCCTTTATTAACCTATCTCAATTCATATCTCAATGATATACTAAAGATTCATATTATAAGTTAAACACTTATAATTTATTTGTTTACAAGAATCGTTCTTTTAAACATCCCAATTTATAAATCTTATAACTTATAAGATTCATTTATTTATCAAAAAAATCCATTCTTCAAATAACTTTTCAAATTTTATAAACCTACTGCTTATAAAATTCCATTTATAACTTCACCGTTTATAATTCTATAAATTTCATTCATTTATGAAATTCATTCACAATTCATTCTAACACTTATAAAAACTCGTTTTATAATCCAAAATATTCTAATTTATAAATATCCATTTTATAAATCTTTTATACAAATCAATTTGTATTATTATTCTAAAACGTCTTTAAACTTCTTTATAATTTCATCCTTTTGATTTATAAAATAATCAAAATTTATAAATCCTATATTTAAACTTTTTACAATAAATTCAAAAATCCCGATTAAACTATTTTATAAAATCATTAGTCCATATTTCTCAAAAATCAATCTTTAACTGTATTTCTTAAAAATCATAATTTTATAACATTAAAATTATAACGTTTATTTATCTATAATGGATCAATTCTAAAAATATTTTATAAACGTTTTCTTTCAATAATCACTTTAAAAACCAATTTAAAATTCCAAATTTGGTCCAATGATGCTACACACCAAATAGTCAATCACGACAACAACGATATCATATATCGATATGATAATCAACGAATATCAAAATATCCATAATCAAATAAATACTGTTGAGGAATCCAGTTGGATCCCTCCAACCTGTTTTCCTGCATCCACAAGCATTAGCACAATACCAATTCCGCTCCAGTACGGAATTATCGCGGTATATGGGATTTAAAATATTATCCGCTTAATAACGGCGCAATAGGTCTCATCCGCTAAAAAAATGCGGGAAATCAATAACTGCAATATATACATATGCCAATATATATATATATATTGCTATTATATATAATACCAATTTCACTGTTTATGAAATATTCGCGGTATATGTTTTTAATAAATAACATCCGCTTACTAACGGCGCATAATGTCTATTTTAACAATCAATAGATAACAATCATCATTCAAACATGCATTCAAGTATTTTAAATCTAACTATTTAAAATGAAAATCGAAACTGATTCGATTGAGTGAGAAGTTCTCACCTTGATTTCAATTTCGTTTTAGCGATTTATTTCGAATAAAATTAAACGGACGTTTAATTTTACACGAAATTCTCACTAACTCCAAACGACACCAATCCAATTCCATTGCGTAGTGCTCGTCCATACGATTCCAACGCAACTGGTTTCGCGCGTTTTCGACCTCGTATGAAAAAGTTATGGATTTATGAAGTTACACGAATTAAACTATATAAATTTTACAACTTAATTTATAATTTTTAATACCCTAACTATCCATAGCCGTGAGATCCAGATCCAAGGCCTCACGTTCATCTTCCCAACTCACGCAACGTTCCCAGGAAACACGATTACAACCGAACCCATCCCTTTGATATTAGGGTTCCAATTTGCTCCCTCTTCGTCGACTTTGAAGTCGATCAGAATGCGCCATCGTGAAGCTCATCACCAACTCCAACTTCGGCCATAAGCTCATAGAGCTCGGTCACCTCATGAGCTCTGAAATGCGTGCGCAAGTAGCTAGTGTCGGCCCCCCTTTTCTCCTTCCACGTTGCGCCATTTCCAGTCTCAACCGTACGGATCTGTAGAACTCACGAAGCTCTTCGATTCTCTAGTTGAGAGTTCGTTGAAACGATTGAAGGATTGAAAGATAAATGAAGGAGAAGAGGAGAGTTTTCTGGCCGTTCATATCAATGGAGGCGGCTGCGTTTAGATTAGGGTTTCCTTTTTTTTTATTTTTATTTTTGTGATAGTGGGCTATTTATAGGAAAATCGATCGACACTATTCATTCCGGAAATTCCGAACTCCGATTTACGTGCCGTAACCAGCGTTTCTAGGGTTTACCCCGCGTTCCGGACATAGTGGAACAGGTTTCGGAAGCTAATTCGGACATCTGTGCGAGTTATGGCTATAAACGTTCGATTTAAATTAAACCGATTTTCTAGGCGTTTTAATTTGTACCGGACAAACGGTAAATCCGATTGACACGAAATTTGAAACCATACAATAATATCACATTACGGATCCGATGAAACTGGTTTCGTAGAAATCCGAGACTGTTTGAAAAATGGCTATTTTAACTCGCCAAATTAATATTAAAAATAATTCGATGCGTTTCGAGCTGCCACGATCAAACGATAACTCCGATTGCTACGAAAATTGAAATCCGATAATAACTAACTATTACGGATCCAATGGAACTGGTTTCGTTCAATTCTGAAACTGTTCAAAAATTGACTATTTTCACTAGTCGATTAAATATTAAAATACTCAATTTTCACAAATTAACTTTTAATTCAATTTTAAAAGTTCTAAAATATCATTCTAACTTCAATATGATAAAATAAAATTTTACAAATCATTTTCAATCATATTTAACCCAATTTTCAATTATTTCCATAATTTAACATATTAAATTATCGATTTAATTATTCAATTAAATCCAATAATTCAAAATAAATTTATTCGACTTATAATTTCACTTATTAATATTTAAAATTAATTAAATATTCAAATTTTAATTAATAAAAATCCTGGGTCGTTACATAATACATTTCTATGTATTTAGTGTTTGTCTTTTATAAATGAGCCTTACATTTTTAATATATACATAAATGTGAATTTATGTAAATATTCGTTTATACATAACTTATGTTTGAACCAAATTAATTTAAACCAAAATATATTTAAGATATATTTCCTTCTAAAATTTCAAGTTCAAATTCAATTCTTTAAATCCAATTAAAATCCAATTTACTTATATGTGTTTTTATATTATATTTATATTTATATTTTATGTTTGATATTTATATTAAAGAAAGTATGAACCTTATGTCTATAATATTACACATGTTTTATTTCTAGATTCATATATATATTAAGGCTTATTATTAAATCTTGTTTCATATTTTTTTTTTCAATCTCAAAGTAAAATTTATAAATCACTTAAAATTTTCAACAGTACATAGTTTTAAATTTATATATTTATGAGATTTGTTAACTCACTATACAATTTATAAATTTCAGACAATATAATCCAATATTTAATATAGTTCCCAAATCCATTTATTAGAAAATTTTTATTTGTTAACAAATATATCAATGTTTAACAGTTAAAATGTGATAATTACCAATTATCAGATGCCCAAAAATTCTAGTTGTCACATTCCTGCCCCCTTAGAATCTTTTCGTCCTCGAAAAGGAACGAAACTAGAATTTATTAAATATTTTAAAACCGGTTAAAATATTCTTTGATCGTTTTAAAACACTTTTAAAATCCGTAATACTGCCAAAATAGTTTTATAAAAATACTTTTTATAATTCGATGTTTTAAACAGTCCATCCTTGTTCTCACAGAAATTCGGTCATACGTTGATCAGGCGTAAGACTGAAAATCTATAAGTACTTAGCAGACCCATTTTCAACATCCAGTGAAAATACATGGAAAATAATTTTATTGAAAATATAGAAAACATTTTTTGAAAATAGAGGATATATCTTTGGTGAGAATGCTCTGGAAATCATCACCCCCATCCATGGTCACAGTTACATTCCAGGGTTACGTTGCCGTCGCAGCAAAAGTCCATGTAACTGTAGGCTCTCCGCGGCCTCTCGATTACGCCATGGAACCCACACAACAGATCACAGTTACATCCAGGGTTACGTTGCCATCGCAGCAAAAGTCCATGTAACTGCAGGCTCTCAGCGGCCTCTGATTTTCGCTGTCAAAATGATACTTCTCCACTCCTACATAGGTTGCAGTCTGCCGATATAAAATCAAACGCAGACAGTTGGCTCTCAGCGACACACACGACTTTCGCTATGTTATACCATAGGTCGCAGTTATATCCTGGGTTACGTTGCCGTCGCAGCAAAACTCCATGTAACTGTCGGCTCTCAGCGGCACACACGACTTTCGCTATGTTATACCATAGGTCGCAGTTACATCCTGGGTTACGTTGCCGTCGCAGCAAAAGTCCATGTAACTGTTGGCTCTCAGCGGCACACACGACTTTCGCTATGGTATACTTTACTCAAATTCCCCAGGAACTAGTTTCGTCCAGACTCCTCACAGGATCAACTTTAGAACCCCCCCTTGGGGCTCAAGGCAGCACCACGCGGTGGTACTCCTGAGAAGTCCATTTCAAGGAAACGCCTTTTTCCCCAGAGCCATCATCAAAACATTTTATACTATATATATATATAGTATCTTTAAATCATACACCTAATATGATCTCATTCAAAGCTCCTTTATACAAAATTGATTATCCCAAAATCGATAATTCTCAAACTAGGCTTTCCAAATATAATATTGATTTTACCCAAAAATCAAAAGCCTTTCCAAATCCATAGGTTCCCAAAACCTTTTTCCAAAATCCTCATATGATCCTTTACATATATACATATACAGATATATATAATTTTTAAAACTTTGGATCATTTCTAACTTGTATAAAACTCCTTTATACTTCAAACACCTCCAAAAACCATTTCTTCCGGCAAAAGATTCATCAAGGGGAGTTTTCTCTTATATAAAAAAGATATATAACTTTGTTTATTCAAAATCAAATATTCAAATTTGATTACTCTTTTCAATATCAATTTCATTCAAATTCGTATGATGTACACATATCATCCGTACGCTATACCAATCTGATCGCCCACTAGATCACACAATTTCAGTTCTGAACTGTATCGTCTACCCGACTTTCTAGTGCGGACACCGATCTGGTTTCTTGATTAGAAACCGTCATTCTCCTTGCATAGCCTAACTATGATAGAGAACATACAGAACCAATCAACAATCCATATCCAGGTTCGCCGTCGAATATCGAGTGGAAAATTCCAACCCGGACCGATATAACTATCTCGAAATTCTGTGTTCAAATCTGGATCAAATCACTATGCGAATAGAATAACATACGTGCACCCTACGCATTTATCTTTATTGGTTATTAGCCAAATCAATTCTATTTCTATTTTCATTCACTTTGATTTTCATTCATTTACTCACAATTACTACAATCTATTTGGATTATCACCTCTATTCTTATCTCGATTGGGTATTTAACCAATAACAGTTTGAACTCCAACCAGTTTATTAAGAAAATAGCTTGAAAAATTTAAAAATAGATAAGTAGTTGGAAATTAATTACTAGTTTGTAAAATAGGTGTAAAGTAGTTAGAAAATAGTTAAAATAATTATAGACATTTTAGACAATTGCAAAATAATAGTAAGATAGTAATTAGTTTATAAAATAGTTAAAATATAGTAATTAGTTTATAAAACAGTTGGAAAATTGTTAAACAGTTCAAAAATAATTGTAAAACAAGTATAAGATAGTTTGGCTTTTAAAAGAAAGGTTGTATATATAAAAAATAGCTTGGAAAAATAGGTTTATATTAAAACAATTTATATTAAAAATAGGCCAAAGTCAAAACTGTTCAATTCCCAATCTCTATCCCCAATCAATTCAATTTAAATTCCATTTCCATTTAAATTGACCAAATTCCAATTTTAAATAACTCCAATTCCCATTGGACTTGATTTATTTCCAATTCAAGTTGAATTAATTCTCAATTCCTTTTCAAATTTAAATCCGATACCATTTGATTTTAAACATATTCAACTTTAATTACAATCCCAAATTATTCTAATCACTTTGGACAAATATCCATTCAATTGAACCCACTTCAATTTCGATCCATTTCAAATTATTTCCAATTAATCCAATTCAAATTCTCCATTTAAATCTTATACTCATACATCCTCAATCACAGTTTCAACTACTTCAAATCAAATTCAATTTGAACTAATTTCAATTCAAATTCTAGATTTAAACCATCTCGAATTATATAAATTCGAGTTAAATTTTTAAATATTGATTTAATCCTTTAAATCAATCAACTTATGCCTTTAAAACACTAAATCCTGAATCCAAATTCCAATTTACTTTAATAATGGATATATTACCACACCACATTTCTCATTCATTTAAAACAAATCCAATTCACAACTTAAAGATTTGTAACAATGGAATGACATTATTCAAATTATTTTAAATCATACCTCCATTTCCAATTTTCGGATCTCAAACCCATTTTGAGATCTCTCAAACTTCCTAATCCAAATCAACCATTTAACTTTCCATGTTAAATCTTAATTTCATTTTGAAATTTCCAAATCATGTTGATCAGTCCAACTTATTTAACTTTTCCCAAGTTAAACTCAATTCACTTGATCCAGTCAACCTTACCCCGTTTGAACTTCCTTTTCAAATTTTAAACTTCACATAAATAATCTTCCCACTTCTTAAGTTCAAAAGCTCATCACCTTTGGGTATCACATCTTATTCCAAATTCAAAATTCACCATTTAGAATTTATTTCAAATCACCTTTGATATTATGTATATCCTCATGTATACATATTAATTTCTTTTACATACCAAGTTATACTTTAAAATTTTAAACCACCTTTGGTTTTTAATTCAAAATGAATTTCTTTAAATTTTCAAACATTTCTTATTTTTTTTTTAAAATAAGATCATATTCAAAGTAGTTTGAAATAGGACCATTCCATTCAAATGCATTAAATAATATTATTTATTGTTTCTTTAAATTAATTACGTCATTAATTAATTCCAATTAATCACATTCGGTAATTAACTTATTTCTTAATTACCTTCATTAAGTAATTGTCCCTTAAATTACTTATCTCTAGTTACTTCATTAAGTAACTCCCTCTTTATCTATCATTTCCAATTATAATTATCTTATTCTAAAACTCTTTTTCAATTCAAGATTTCAATTTTAGTATGAATCCATTTCAAACTTATCTCTAATTTAATTTCAATTTGGTTGTAATTCTATTATCACTTAATTCTTACTATTACTTTTAATTTAATTAATACTACAACCAATTTCTTAAATATATTAGATAATCTATTTCTTATATAAGATTTATATACTTTTGAAATTGTTTAAAAACCTTTATATAAGAAAATAACAAGTACTCTCTCTCATACTTATATACTCAACTCATCCTAGGGTATCACTTACCCTATCCTTAATGAGTAATCCCACCAGAGCCAAGGTTCTCGCTTAACCTTCAGCTCTGATACCAAATGTAACGACCCGAAAATTTCGATCCCGAAATTTCCAGATAGTTAGTGAAAAGAAGAAAGAGAAAGAAGAAGAAATAGGAAACTAAACCCAAATTCTTACATACGCAGAGGATAAAATATAATATCACATAAATAATAGTTATACAAAGGAAACTGTACTTGTCAAATTACACTTTATTATATCAGAGTTACAACCGATTTACAATCACAGAACAGATAAATCTATCTGTTTCAGTTACTATTAACATCAGGTGCTCTACATACGTTCCTGCTCTCCAGCTCGCCTCCTGAGCTCCATAACGTCCTTACCTGAAAATCTGTAATACTCGGTCTGACCCGAGCATTACATCAAAGTAACACCCGGGTCAGGCTGGAAACCAGCGTGAGTAAACCCATCTAACTTGGAATACAAAAGCATACCATTTATATGAACCCGGGTTAACTTATATCAACTTGCACTTCACCAGTTATTTTAGACATCAACCATTTCGCATATCAATTCCTAAGTGCCAAATTTAGATTAAATGTTCAAATTTACTTAAATCATTCCAAACCAGCTTATTGATTTCACGTATCAATCTACAAAGGATCGAAGTGGTTTCAGGTATTTACTAATACCCGACTCCGGTCTCTTCGAACCCAAAGTTATCTTAACATAAATTATCCAAGTGAAATAAAATTCAACTTTTAAATACAGGATGTCTCAGTAAGTCATCATAAATGAAAAACCACATTATCTCAGTTTAAATTCAATCATAACACATCACATAGCATCTCATAATACATATCCAAGATATCAATCAATCTAAGGCATACAATATTTTTCAATCATTCTTAATCAAAATAAATTGGTCTCACCACTTCTGATTAATTAAATTAATTACTGAAATCTCCATTAGTTACAAACAACTTAATTGATCATTCTTTAATTAATCATACTTGATTAAATTATTTTCAATTACATAAAGTAATTATTCTTTTATTTACATAATTAATTATTCTCAACCATTTACGGTAGTCAACCATTAATTACTTTCATTAGTTACATTATATAAATATATACATATATATATTTAGTTAATTACATTTTCAAGTAATAATAAATTAACCTTAACCAATTAATTAATTTTATTAATTAATTAATCCTTTAATTAATAACACTAAGTGATTAACCCTTAATCACTTCCATTTAATTACTTCATAAAGTAATGATCCTAAAATTTCTTATGTAATAATTACTTTTTATCTTATTACATTTAGTAATTATTTCTTAATTACTTCTCCAAGTTATTATATTAATTTATCCATATGTGATTATATTAATTTATCACTAATTAATTTCTTTATTTAATTACTTAACTAATCATTCAAAATTAATCAAATAATTTCTTAACCTCTTATGCTTTAAAAGATCTTAATTAAGGAAGAATTTCTTTATCTAATTAGATTATTTACAATAACCAATAATTCTTTAATCATTAACAGTAATTAAATTGATCCAGAAATCATTAATTAATTGATTTCTCTTTTATGACTTCATTAATTTAATTAATCAATAATTATTCAAGTCCTTAATTACTTTTTAAGATAAATAATTTATCTTGATACTTTTAGGCTTAAACAAATCTTACCCTTCTTAAATCAAGAAAATCATTTATTTACAATTTTAAATCCTTCCTTTATTAAATTAAAAACTATTATAAATACCCGAGACAACATAGGGTTACTCAGTCTCCAACCCGAGCTCAAACTTTCCCCTTCCTTCTCATTTACTTAGTTTAAAACTAAAACTGTCATTCATACCAAACCCATTCTCATAGCCGATGCCACACTCGAGTTCTTCCTTCATTTCTCTCGAGTACGCCCTCGAGCAAATCTCGCAACTGGACTCGAACAACTTCGAGTATCATAATCCTCCACCGCTTCGAGATTCTCACATGTAAACTTCGAACAGTAACCCGAGCTTCTCACCATCGCTAAAACTCAAAGCACAAACCAGCCTCAACTAACGTACATGTGCACGTGCACATGGCCACGGCGGCGCTTCGGCAATCCTCTCCACCCCCGGCAAGTCATCGATTGCCTCCTCTAACGATTCCACCCATCCAGAAATCATCGCAAGCCCCCAATCATATTTGAGCTTCCAAGACCAAACTGGAAATAACTCCATCAACCACAACTGATTCAAACCTTCGACGCCGACCACCATACCATCAGAAACTCCGGTCCCATGCTTGACAGCCTTCACGCTACCATTTCCCCACTTCTCATGAAGCTCGATCACCCAGTGACGCCACGGTAGTGGAAATTCTGACTTCATAAAAAACCCATTCGAAACCCTACTTCGTCAATCTCCCACCACCACGTCCAATAATAAAATTCAACTCCATTTTTCCTGAAATCCCCAAACCATCAGCCACCTCCAATCCAAAATTCGACGCAAAACTCGACGCCAATCATCGGAAATCGACAAATATGTTGAAACCCATTAACCTTGAATATCTCAAAAGTTACCTTGCTAAAAACTATGATTTTCATCTTAAAAATCATGTTATCCAGAGCTTATTTAAGTTATAAAATTGAAACAACAAATCATAATACTTGATTTTATCACAATTTAAGGTTTTCACTGTTATTTTCCCCTTCCAGAAATTTTAAACTTAATTCATCTTATTTGAATTTAAATAACTAAATTATACTTAAATAAATCATCTCTTGTTTGAAACACAAGCTTATCAGAGATTAGTCTTTGGAAAATTTGAATTTTGATTAAATTTTACTCTGTAAATTTTAAAACAGAGATGATCCAATCAGGACAAACATGCACAATTCAACACAACACACATTCAAAGATTTTGCTTATATATATACATGCAATACAAACATCATCACAAAAATACGCACGCACATCTTTTATTTCCTTAAGTCTTTTAATATAAGTGCTTACTTATTTAATGTTTGATCAATGGAAAATTTTTGCAAATCTGTAACCAAATAGAAGTCTGTATCTATATGAACAGTCAGTTATGTTCAAATCATCTACATATTTTTGACATGCACTCTCAATCTTGCAAAATTATTTAAATATCTATCACATTTATCAACTTCAACATTAAAGTGTAGCAGTTACTCACCTGTCTGTCAAACAGAGAGCAGGGTTCATAAAGCCTGAACAGATTTTGCTTTGTGAACTGGAACTTGACATGCTACTTGAATTATTACCGATCTTGAATTCGCATTCGAATTTGATTAAAAGCTAAGTTGATCCTTTGTTAGCTTCAGTAAATTTGATTTCCAGAATTTTTTCTTTTCTCCTTCTGTTTCCTAACTTTGGAGATGAAGGAGTAAAAACTTGGTTTTCCTTTTTTTTTTTTTTTAAGAAATGAGATTTCCACATGTTAACTTATGTGCTTCATGATTTACAAATGTTGAAACCAAGCCCCCATATTTATACAAATGTTTAAACTTAAATTATTTAAGTTCGTATATATTTTTATGTAATACATTTCAATGTATTTAATGTTTGTCTTTTATAAATGAGCCTTACATTTTTAATATATACATAAATGTGAATTTATGTAAATATTCGTTTATACATAACTTATGTTTGAACCAAATTAATTTAAACCAAAATATATTTAAGATATATTTCCTTCTAAAATTTCAAGTTCAAATTCAATTCTTTAAATCCAATTAAAAATCCAATTTACTTATATGTGTTCTTATATTATATTTATATTTATATTTTATGTTTGATATTTATATTAAAGAAAGTATGAACCTTATGTCTATAATATTACACATGTTTTATTTCTAGATTCATATATATATTAAGGCTTATTATTAAATCTTATTTCATATTTTTTTTTTCAATCTCAAAATAAAATTTCTAAATCACTTAAAATTTTCAACAGTACATAGTTTTAAATTTATATATTTATGAGATTTGTTAATTCACTATACAATTTATAAATTTCAAACAATATAATCCAATATTTAATATAGTTCCCAAATACATTTATTAGCAAATTTTTATTTGTTAACAAATATATCAATGTTTAACAGTTAAAATGTGATAATTACCTATTATCAGATGCCCAAAAATTCTGGTTGTCACATCTACCATCTACTTTGCTTAGTGTATTTTGTTTGATGTTTGTCAGCAATTGTAAGGACAGATGTTTATAACTGTCCAAGCTGAATTTAGGTTAGACTCTGATATTGTATTTAAAATTTTCCGCTGTAAAGATTATTATTGAAATAATATATGTTATTCCATTCATGTGAAATTCTGTTCTGTCTTTATTTTTCTTTCTACCCTTAATGATCCGTCTTTTCGTGCAATTTGAGTTGGACATGTGTGGTTTATTGTCGATTCAAAGGGTACGGAAAAATGGGCCATTACAAAGAGACTTCCCTTCACATTAACCAATTGGTTTTGTGATAATATCAGGTTCTCTAACACTCAATGAATATCACGTGATTTTTACAGATCACATTTTAAGGAGTATGAATGCAAAAAATGCTTTATAACTTCTTAGCCCACTCAGACTCTCGTCTTGTTGTTTAGCGGGAATCGTGTATATAATAACTATGATCTGATTTTCTTTAGGGCTTTGTAACAATGATTTATTCCTGGTTTTGTATGAGCAACAACAGAAAACTTAATTACTTTGGTATCTATGGATAGCTGGTTATCGACTAACCATGCTACAGTTAGAGGATGATGGTATGCATTGACCGTACCATCAAGGAAGGTGATGCTGAGACTTGGATTGGACAGTAGCTACACCAGCAAGTCATGCTAAATTGGATAGAAAACGTTTCTCGGATCTGACATCACGGAAGGAAGAACGATGACATAGTAATCTCTTTTACGAGAATCTTTTGAAAGAATTATACTTGATGCCGCTACGAAAGTTACTCATCGATCCTAGATAAAGAGCGGCGACATTTTACGATTTAGGAATTAAGCTTTTTTTATTTTCTAGCTGTAAGTAATTGCGTTGGACTGGTTAGAATTTGTGGTTTAGGTGATATGTTTTGTATGAGTAGTATATAAGTATATTTGGGCATTGTATGCAATGCAAGTACTTTATTTGTTAGTTAATAAATGAACTCATTTTCAATATTTGTGTATGTCTATATTTATGCAGACATATATATTAAAAGGGTGTTCGAAAATGTTTCGATTTTATTGAGTATTTTTGGAAATAAAACTTTTTACATATATATAAATAGAGCTTATTATTAAACGTTTTGAGAACCAAGGTGAATGTTTGATTAGAAATTTGAAAAGTATACCCTAGTAGCATAGTATTAGATAAATTTATAATGGATTATAATAGTTTTATAGAAGCAAGTATATCAAAGAATTTATGAAGATAATATTCATAGATATTATTGAAATAAATTTGTATCAATTTGTCCGTTGAGTGGTTTAAGAGTCCTAGTCGATGCGTCTAGCCAACATTATCGATAAGGATTTCTAAACACTATTACGAGGCATTTGGACACATCACTTTGAGTGGTTCAAATATTTTTCTATGATTTTAATACTTTGAAAGGTTTAAAAAGTTTTGTAAAGGCTTTTGTGATTCGAAAAGTCTTAAAATTTTGAACTATTTATTAGATGATTTATTTTGGGTTGTAGTATAGTTGTTACTTTTGAAGTATTAAGTATTGTAAACACGTTTAGAGCTATATTTATGCATTTATATATAAAGATGTAAGTGTATACAATTTAAAGGTTTAATGTTTTGAACTACAAAAGGGGTTGTATATAAATGAATTTATGGTATCCTTAAATAATTATTAGTGATTTAAGTAAGTTTTTATAAATCTTGGTAAATGAATATAATAATGTATAATTAGAATGAATTTGAGGTATTTTATTTAGATTAGGTATTATGATTTGTGTTAACATGAGATATTTTATGAATGCATAAAGTTTTGAGGTCTTGTTGATAATGTTATTAACATTATTTTGAAAATAAAGTAATGAAATTTATATGTTCAGCTATGTTTTTGGGAGAATATTTGGGAATAAATTATTTAAAGTGAAGTATTTTGTAATCAAGAAAAGTAATTTTCACTTTTGGCAAATGTTTATTTGTCACGACTCGGATTTTCAACGCCCGAAAATCGACGACAATACGTCCACTGTATGGCATGCCAAGCAATCGAGTATTGAAAATACCTGATCGTTAGAGAAAAGGAAGAAAGAGGTAGAAGAAGAAATAGAAACAACACAGAATTTCACAATCACAGTAGAAAAATATATAATAGATAATAACATGTCTTTATACAAAAAGTGCTATAAAACATTACTTATATATTACATCATCGGAGTACAATAAATCAACAACTCAATACTGGACAGTTATAATAACTTATCCTCACAAGTGCTGAATATACAGCCTATAGTATACAGCAAAATAAAATTAAATACGCGTAATACGTCTATGTCATCCAGCTCGTCTCTTGAGCTCCATAGCATCCTACCATGTATATGTAATACTCGGTCTGACCCGAGCATTATAATAAAATAACACCCGAGTCAGTCTGGAAAACCAGCGTGAGAAAACACACTCAATTTGAATTATTAAAGTTATCAAAATCCTTTGAAAAACAAAGGTATCACGCAAGACCACGCCAGACATAAACACGACGGGTGTCTACCTTACGATAACTAAAACATTTTATATCAAATCATCTGATATTATTATAGTGTCTAAGTACAAATATTTATTCAAATAGCTGAAATTGTTACATTAATTGAATTCTAGCATACTAGGCTCTACAACCAAAACCGTATAGGGCATGTGTTGGAGAATGGGTTCCATACGAACGACTAGGCATTGGGATACCACCCGTCACAGTACGCATCTAGCAAAATGTACCGAGGACCAGCTGGGATCCCCTAAGACCAGACTACCCTAACCTGGATAGATCGAATATGCTATCACCCTGGGTGCACGCACCCTTACCAAGTTCTTTTGCGCACCGTAGTAACAATATCCAAGGGCATCTAGAAAGGTGATAAATATACACTAATTGGGTGCGACCAACTTAGCCTTGCTGCATCTCCCCTGATTTTCAGTCATTCCCGATTGATGAGGCTAGAGTCTACGATTACCTTTAAGGGAATTTTCACTTAGAACACTCATTGTCCTCCAATGACAAAGTATCGATAACATTCATCCATACAAGCCCATTCTGGGTCTGAACGGAACCGAAGGCACTATTCCTACTACATCCATTTTTGCAATCATCCTCAGGATTAGTAGCGATTACCCTTGCACTTCAATGCTCCATTTTCGAATCCATGCTCTTGTCTTCATTTCGAAAACATATTTGTTGGATCGAATAGGTTTTCAGATAACTTATCTGATCCCCGTCTCTTCGAAACGACGTTCGATATTTCTAGTAAACTCAACCCCAGTTCTTTAGGAAGAAAACAGACGAAAATAAAATCAGAGATCACCTCCTAACCGTTAGTGGATAGATTTCCTTATTCTCATCCTAGAAGAACGAAACGAGTTTATACGTATAGTATAGCACCTCGAACGGTAACTGTACCACATAATTCCCGTATTTCTCCTATATATTCCCAAAATACATTTTTAGGTCTAGATTTGATAATCGGTTATTTAACTATACTTAATCGATTAAGTTATATTTTTAGGTCTAGATTTGATAGTTGGTTTTAAGTTATAATTAATTAGCATTAATAATAGAGATTTAATTAATAAAAATGAATTTTAGGAATTAAAAAATGAATAAATTTAAATATTGGAAATTTTATAATGAAATAATAAACGATGAAACTAAACAGCTTTGAAAATAGTTTATTTAAAGGACCGTGAGATAAATTAATTTGGAAAATTAATTAATAAATGGGTTTAAAATGTGAATATTATATATTTAAATTTAAATAATTTCATGGCACGAATGCAAGAACTGTTTTGTTGGGCGTATGCAGTCAGAAAAATATTGTATATGCCTGATGCTAACCAAGAACCACCGCAACAAACTACTTCTCCTCCTACACACCCAGTTTGAAAGAACATGGGCTTTTGAAGGATTTTTAGTCAACTAGATGATATGCAATATGGATAAATTTCAAATTTGAATTCACCAACTAATCCTTCATTGCGATAAACTCCAGTCATTGGTTTATCTTTTGGTGTACGTACTAGTTTGAGAAGACATCGTGGAGAAACTAATGAGATGTTGTATGACATCATTGACCGAATGCACGATAAACATGTGAAAAAGTCTCGTATGAATTCAGACAATCCGAACATAAACAGCGTGGATTCCACAGAAAATTCTATAAACTATGCAAATATGGTTGCTCGTGCTCAACAACTTCGAGAAGGAGGAGAATTTGATTTTTGTGAAGCGATCATCATAACAAACTGGGGCTTTAATGGCGTTTAGAAAAACGTTATTTTACCTTACTATAGCATTTCAAAGAACGCTAAGGAATGACATGCTATGGTAGATCTTAAACTTTAAATAGCGGGAGCAAAAACACTATGAAAAATTAATTTTCTACAGCATTGTGCAATGCTATTAAGATAAAATGCTATGTAACATTTCTATAGCGTTTCTATAGCATTGTTATGTAACATTTCTATAGGATTTTTTATATAACATTTCTATAGCGTGTAAGAGGTTGCTTTCTATAACGTTTGATATACGACGGCATTTACGCTCTCAAATATAATATCAATTTACAAAAAAAATTGCTGCTTTTTTAGCTTTTCCACCTATAATATCCATTTATCCACTTCTTCTTTGCATATAAGCATAACATATTTTCATAGACAAAAAATATGTAAATGAAAGTAAAATATTTTATTATTCAAACAACTTTTTAGAAATCCAGACATTACCTATAGACCAATCAAATAATTGATTTCAACTTGCTTTGCTTTTGATATTCTCCCCGACATCTGCAATATCAAGCAATCAAGATGGTATTAATATACGAAATACATGCAATACAGTCAAACAGATTTAAGTGTCAAACATGCTAAATCACAGTAATATAGGCAAACATATTGACTATTTTCGGCTTACCCGTGCCCTATTTTCAAAAAAAACCCAAAATTTGACAATCATCACAATAACTACAAACACATCTAGGTTATTAAAAATGAAAACAGAAATGATCAATGAGAAAGATAATTCTTTCAACTATTGGATAACTTGCTACTGTCACGGACTCTAGGCTCCGAAAATATACTGCAATAACAAAGCAAAGCATTGTTTTGTTTTGAATTTTTATTCCTGAACATAATTCAGTCAACCTACATGAAATAAATGGACATATTTATACTTAGAGCAGTCTTATTGATAGCAAAATATGCACTGAAGATCGTACCAAACTTTAAATGCTGATTGACATCAATTATTTTTTGGTCTGCATAGCACTACTCTATAATTATAACAAAATGCATAAGCTAGATATTTGAAGCACTAAAGTAAAAGTGATTTCATGTTTGTAATGTAATCTTTGGATGTAGATATCAAGTTAAGCATAAATATAACTCACAATTAGTTTTAGATGGCTGTTGACTTCATATTCACCACATAATCACCTTCTGTAGAAAACGCACTATCCAAACCTCCATTTACGGCCTCCACAATGTCGTCCTTTGAATTTTCAAACTTCTCTTTCAACTGAGAGTCCATGGTCATAGCAAGTCCAATCTTACTGTTATGTATAAAACTTTGTTAAATTAGTTATATCATTATTATTTATAAATTTTAGTTAACTTAAACTTAGATAATTTTACAAAACTTTTTTAATTTTAACAAAACTTAGTTAATTTTTATTAACTTCGTTAACTTAGTTAAGTTTTATTAACTTCGTTAACTTAGTTAATTTATTATTATTATTATTAAAAAAACTCAATCAACTTAATTATATTGTTATTATTATTATAAACTTAATTAATTTTTATAAACTTAGTTAATTTTTATAAACGTAATTAATTCATCATCATCATTATTTATAAAACTTGGTTAAATTAGTTATATTATTGTTATTTATAAAATTAGTTAACTTAAAATTAGTTAATTTATAAAACTTGTTTAATTTTAACAAAATTTAGTTAATTTTTAATAACTTGGTTAACTTGGTTAATTTAATATTATTATTATCAAAACTCGATTAACTTAATTATATTATTGTTATTGTTGTTATTATCATAAACCTAGTTCATTTTTATAAATTAGCATCATCATTTATAAAAATTTGTTAAATTAGTTATATTATTATTTATATATTTTAGTTAACTTAAACTAGTTAATTCTATAAAACTTATTTAGTTTTAACAAAACTTAGTTAATTTTCATTAGCTTAGTTTATTATTATTATTATTATTATTATTATTATTATTATTATTATTATTATTATTATTATTATTAAAACTCAGTTAACTTAATTTTTATTATTATTATCGTTATTATTATAAAAACTTAGTTAATTTTTATAAACTTAGTTAATTTGTGTACACATGGTCAATTTATCATCATCATCATCATTATTATTAATAAAACTTTGTTAAATTAATTATATTATTATTATGTATAAAATTTAGTGAACTTAAACTAAGTTAATTTCATAAAACTTGTTGTCAATACTTTAGTATATTGTAGGGAAGTAGTTAAATATATCTCATGGTTAATTTATATATCATTTATGTAGAGAAGGAATAAGCTCATAATTACATATCTTGCTGATTCAGGTATTACTCAATTATGCTAAAATATTATTAACTAATACTAAGCTAACCAGCCATTGATATTGAAGGTTTTGTTAGAAGTATTACCTACCAACCATAATAGCATGGTTACCATGGATAGTTCCAGGTTTCCCCTCTGCTTCATCTCCTTGCCATGCTCCAAATCACAATGATGAGCCCTACCTCAGTGCTAATGCGACTATTATTCATCCTCACACTGCTGCCTCCATTTCAGAAATTTTACTCTTAGCTTCAGGACTAGGCGATTCTCCTGCCTTCTCCACTTCTATTTTTAGAGCCCCTTCTTTGCATTTTATTTCGTTCGAGTTCACTACTTATTGTATTTCCTCCTTCACTTATTTATTAAATTCATCGACTCTTTCCCTAAGTTCCGGGGCAATTGGTTTTGATGGTTTGATTTCCACTTCTATATTCTTTGACTTGAGCGTCTTGGTTAATTCGTACGCTTAATCTGTTGTGATGTCCATGATGAATCAACGTGTGCACCGCCTATAGGTTCGTGTCAAGCCGTTTATGATATCTACGTGTCATGTAAATATATGAAATGCATCGTATAAAGTAAATAAGTTGTTTATGATACCAATCAATAAGTATGTACTAGATTATTTAATCACATTTATTTTTGGAACTATTGTTTACAACTAAAGGATCCTTGACAAATGATGCCATATGCATCAAAAATTAAAGAAATGAAGATGCATAGTGCATCCAAGCTGATATTAGGTTAGTGTACTCTGATGGACGTATGTATATAAAAGTTTTCGTTTATAAAGGTCATTGTTATATTATAGATTATTTATTATGATGTGAGATTTTGTCTTGTTTAGTTTCTTCTTATCTTCTTTCCCCTAACTATCTATCTTTTAGGCACTTGGTTGTTCAGCACGTGAATACCGTGGATATATTAGTGTCAACTTCTGAGGGTTGAAAAGGCAGATCCTTACTGGTAAACTCATTAGAAATAGGTTTAGTAATATCCTAAAATGAGTTTGAGCATATATATATATATATATATATATATATATATAAGAGCGTGTATTTGTTATTTTTTTTTAAATGTTTTATATTTTGTTGTTTGGTCTGTTGAGTGGTATATGAATTTTTGTTGGTGTGTCTAATCATCGTTATCGATAAGGATTCCTAAACACTTAAACAAGACCAACTAATATGGTATTGTTTTAAAATGAAATAAGTTTTCCTAGAAAAATATTTTAATATATAAGAATGATTTTCAAAATAGTATATTATTTTTGAAGTGCTTATTGTTAGCAAATGATAATATTTTATTATTATCATTTAGGATTTTGTTTAGTCATGCTTGTCCAGTTTGAGCATTGACTATTGTTGAGTGTTTTATAAGTAGTTGTCTTTTTTAAAATATGGATTTGGCAAATAGGAATTGTGGAACATTAAAACGAAAACCTTATGCATTAAGTTTCATAGTTTGGCTATAAGGTGTTCGATGGTAATGTTGGGGTAAAAAATTTGATGTAACAAGAGGTGTTTATTAAAAATTAGAAAATTCTAAAATAAATATTTGAAAAATGGTTTATAAAACGTGATGTTTTAAAATGGATTTATAAGAATATATCTTTTAATTAAAAAGAATTTAAGTAGAGAATATGAGAGCTTAAAATCCTGGTGTTTTAAAAAAAAGGTTTTCAAGGCTAGGAAAATAAAAGTATTATTTGAAAATATTTTTGGTCTGTGTAAAAATTTTGGGAATAAATTTTTTGAGTAAGATGTATTTTCCTTGGACAGTTTGAGGAATGAGTCTTAATCTATTTTGTGATGATCGGAATAATCCTCTAAGTGACAATCGAATGTTCACTTAGGTCGATGTGGTAGTGCACTTAGTAAATTATTCTCTTTGTCATTGTACGATTAAAGAAACTTTGAATCCGAATGAATCCAAAACAAATGGATGATAAATATTTTGTCAAAAACTATTTAGATGGAAATATATAGTATTATTTCAAAATGAGGTTTGACAAGAAGAAAATATTTTTACAATCATACTAGTTCAAGTGACTCGAAACTCAATAAAAATGGGCACGAGATATGTTCAGGTGGTAAACGCTTCTCTTGAGCATTAACTTTTTGGAATGGGACTATATCATGCTATTTGGTAGGGCCTAGTCCCTTGACATCATTTTGGATTTACTCGAGCTATATGTATGTTTTCTATGGGTTAAAAATAAAGTATCATTTCAAAAATATTTTTGAAATAAAACCAAAATATTTGGCTCTAGAGTTTTCAAAGTTGTGAGGTATTTTGATTAAAGAGAAGGATAATAAATGAAGCTTTAAGTGGGTCAAATTAATTAAGAAGGTTTAATAGACTTTTTTTATTAGACCATGTCTTTTGATTTTAACATCTAGGAAGTTATAATTTATTTGATGCTAGTAGGCCGACTAATAAACAATTTTACCTCAGAGTGTCTAAAGAAAAGTAGATTCTAAGATAGAGTTTGGATGGCAGCATCCTACTCTTCTTAGCTACCAGACTATAAAGGTAAAGAAGTTGTATTGGTCAACTCAATTTTAAGACTCAAAATAATTTTGGCCCTACACCTAGATAGTTAAAAGTAAATGGAATTAAAATTCAGCTGTTTTGTATATACTCTTAGGATGTAGGAGAATACTATACAAGTTAATAAACTAAAATAATTTATGAAATTTTTATGAAATGTTTCCAAAAACTTTTTTGGGAGGGTAAAAAATAGTTGGGTAAGTGGGAACCTTTATATGAGTAAGTAGGCTGTACGTAGATCCTCTTTTTCACATAGTTCTCGATCCAAGATTTGGGTACATGACTTGAGGTGTCCCACACTGATCTGAATAAGGATTTATCACTTGATTTTTTGACAGTGAACACTTGGTGAGGGTTCTTAATGTAAAACCAAAAGTTTTCTATCATAGTATATGGCTACATAAGAAGAATAGAGGTTTCTAATTAAGAAGCCTGATCGAAGTCCGCACTAGGAAATTGGGTGAGTGATACTAGTTCGAAAGCAAAAGCTATGTATTTGAGTGAGTGATCAAATCAGATTTTTTTCATAGAATGATTTATGCACATCATTTGGACTGATATATAGTGTTATGTATTCTTTGTTTGGTCTATTTTCTGGGTTAGGTTATGGTAAAATTTTGGGATCAAAATTCTTTTAGGGGAAGAGTGTAACGACTTGAAATTTCACCGCTTTGATTTGCGGATATTTAATTAATTTTAAGTATTCAAATAGTAGCTTTTATAATCAAAATAAAAAATATTTTAAATTATAAATAATAATGATAAATAGTTTTCAAACTTTTTTTACAAATTAGTTCGAAGAAAAATCGAAATGTGGCCGAAATTTGTTTTCCAAATTTTTGACTTTTCGTCAAATAAAAATTATCGGATACATTGCAAACTTTATTGTTTAATATAACAGATACAAAAATAAATTAGTTAGAATATGTTATTATATAGGTATATACATAGTTAAGTTTAAATGTGTCTAATTTTCATGTATAAAGAAATAAATAAATGAAAAAGCAAGTGTCACATCATAAGAAAACATGTAACGTCGCGGATTTTCGTTCTTCGAAAATTCGACATCGACACTCACTTTATCGACTGCCGAGAAATCAAAGGCCGAAAACCGAGATGTTATGGGTTTTAAAAAGAGAATTTTAAGAAAAAGAGAGAAGAGAAGAAGAGATAAGAAATAGAGAAAAGAAAATTTGAAAACAGAACATAGAAGAATTTTAAAAATAGAACGGACAGAAAGGAAACAACAGAATCTCACAATTCACAGCGGAACAACATATAATAATAAATGAATAATCTTTAAACAAAGAACTATATCAGTTATTTCATTACATTTCACTTCATTACATCATATCATCAGAGTGTACAACATCATACAACAACAAACAGTGCAGCGGAAAAAAGAAATACTATATAAACTAGTAATACGCCATGCCATCCAGCTTGCCTCCAGCAACTCCAGAATATCCAGAATATCCTGATAAACCTTAACTCTTGACTGCCCGTGTGGAAATTGGTGGGCACCCAGAGTTTAGGAAGGAAAACAATAAACTCCGAGTCAGTCATGTGACTGGCGTGAGAACTCAAAACAGTTTATTTATCTTTAAAATCAAAATAGAGGAATATTTTTAATCAATTCGCAATGCTTTTAAAAATGAGACTACCATAAGACCTCCCACCACACACACAATGCAAACGCAGACTTGGAGGAGATTTCTTCTTATGTTAGTCAAAGATGCTTCTACGCAAAAATCAAATCAATTTTGATATTATTATTAGTGCATAGTGTAGAACAAATCCTTTCGAAAGTAAAGATATAAATCATAGCCAGCATAGGTACCATTATATTATGCCTACTATAGCTACCTCCTGAGGAAGCAGGTTCTACAACTAAAACCGTACAAGTCTCGTATTGTTTCTTTGGATTTCCAACGAATGGTCAGGCTAAGGAACTTCCTACTGCCACATGGAAACGCCTCTGGCTGGACGTCCCCGAGAACTTAACCAGCTCTCTGCCAACACAAGGCCGGGTTACCTTTATCACTAGGTAACTACTACACGAATATGGCATCCCCCGGTCCCATTGGACCTTTAACCGAGCGCTCGTCACCAACAACACCACACAGAAATAGATATAGTGTATCAACATGAGTAAGTATCTGGGCTCCATACCATGATACCACCCTTTCCAGAAGGAAATGCACATACCCTAAAGGGAGCTACCCCTCATAACCTTGCCGCATCTTTCCTGTTTTGACCATTAACGGGATGTGAGGCTCGATGAATTCACGTCCACAAAAACACACTTTGTACAAAAAGCCGTGCTTTGGGTCAACAAATGATCAACACAATGATCACTAAGATAGACGATCAAATAAATGATCCTATCACAAATAATCAACACAATGATCATTTCAGCATCACTCAGCATGTCACATTACCAAAATGGGATATATCGCTGATAACTTCAACTATATAACCTTTGAGCTCGTACGTCTCAAAGAAGGGTGTTAAGCAAAGAATAAATTCTCCGCCACCAACAGAAATATATTTGAAAGAAATCGGCTTTATATCTCAAATTGTAATGTCAGGCATACAATCCATACAAGTCTGTTCCGGGATCGAACAGAACCGAAGGCACTTACAAAGAAGTCCTTGCAATCCGGATATTCACAATCCTGATCGGATTTCCCATCACTTAAGAGATCTCTATACCAGGAGCTACCCAGTGCAGAGACAATCGATAGGTCATCCTATCGCTTTCACAAATACTCGGTCTTCAACACCGATCTTCAAATGCAATTCATAACGACGTATCACATATTCGGAATGGGTTATACGACCCCATGGTCCTTTCCCGGTTAACCCGAATAGTGAGCGCTTATTCAAAAATAAGTGTGCATTCAAATTCAAACAAATCACATCAATTACCCTTTCAAAGGGAAATATTGATAGTCGGTTATTGAACTATCAATGGATATGCACACATCACCAGATTCCAAATAATTTTCCAAATTATTTATTTTCCAAAATATCTTTACTAGATATATAGTTTCAACACTTCAAAAATAAATCAATATTTATTTTTAACCAATTTCACTTTTCACATATAAATTCCATAATGAATTTATATTTCAAAATATTCGTGCATATACGATTTCAATAATTCATTTCAATTTATCTTCAAAAAGATAAATTCTAATTTTTCACTTCATATTGGAAAACATTCCCATACTTATTAAATAAGTAATTCTCAAATCTTTTTATTTTCAACACTTAGAAAAAATTCAATATACTTAAAATCGAACTAAGTATATATTTCATTCTTTAAGGAAATCATTCACTTAAACATATTTATTTGGGCCAAAACGAATGTTGCGTAAAACATCGTTACGACAACCCAAAATCACTAGTATAGGGATTCGAATTTAAAATAGATATATAAATCCCAATACTATACAAAACATTTCCTATCGGAAATCATTTACTATAACAACAGTGTTATAATCCACTATTTCCTTTTATTTCTCGAAAACGTCTATTTCAACAATAAATGTTGAAATCTATGGTTTCGAATCTTAACACATTTTAAACATCACTAGATTGTTTTAATTCTATTTAAAACATCAAATCTAAAATATTTCCTTTAACGTGTTATTCACTATTCAAAAACGTGAATATACTACGTTAACAATTTCATCCTTTTATTCATTTTAATTCAAAGGATTATTCACTATTTAAAAATGTGAATATAACTCCATTTATAAGTTATAACAATTAACTTATCAAAATAAGTCGTTTGCGAATTTATAAAACAACGTTTATAAATTCTATTTCTATTTATATATAAAAACTTCCTTTTACAAATTCCTTTATTAACCTATTCCAGTTTATAACTCAATTATAAACTACAAGTTCATATTATAAGTTAATTACTTATAAAACGATTATTTTACAAAATCGTTCATTTAACTTCCCAAATTATTAATCTTAACTTATAAGATTGTTTATTTATCCAAAATTCATTCTTTCGATAACTTTATAAATTTTATAAACCTATTGCTTATAAAATTTCATTTATAACTTCACAGTTTATAATTTCATAAATTTCATTCATTTAGGAAATTCATTTTCACTACATTCAAACACTTATAAAAACTCGTTTTATAATGTCTATATTTCAATTTATAAATATCCATTTATAAATCTCTTAATATAAATCAGTTTATATTATTATTCTAAAACGTCTTTAAATTCCTTTATAATTTCATCATTTCGATTTATAAAATAATCAAATTTTATAAATCCTATATTTAAACTTTTATCATATATTCAAAAATCCAATCTAAATTATTTTATAAAATCATTAGTTCATATTTCTCAAAAATCGACTTTTAATCGTATTTCTAAAAATCAGCTTTTTAACTATATTTCACAAAAACCATAATTTTTATAACTTTAAAAATTATAACGTTTATTTATTTATAATGGATCAATTCCAAAAATAAAGTATATTTTCAAAAATCATTTTAAAGATCATTTTAAAATCCCAAAATCTGGGTCCAATGATGCTACACATCAGATAGTCAATCACCACTACAACGATATCATATATCGATATGATAATCAATCAAATATCAAAATATCTGAAATAAAATAAATAATGTTGAGGAATCCAGTTGGATCCCTCCAACCTGTTTCCTGCATCCAAAAACATTAGCACAATACCAATTTCGCTCCAGTACGAAATTATCGCGGTATATGTTCTTAATAAATATTATCCGCTTAATAACGGCGTAATAGGGTCTCATCCGCTAAACAAAAAATGCGGGAAATCAACAACTGCAATATATACATATGCCAATATATATATATATTGATATTATATATAATACCAATTTCACTGTTTATGAAATATTCGCGGTATATGTTTATAATAAATAACATCCGCTTACTAACGGCGCATAATGTCTATTTTAACAATCAATAATTTACAGTCATCATTCAAACATGCATTCAAATATTTTAAATCTAACTATTTAAAATAAAATCGAAATCTATTCGATTGAGTGAGAAGTTCTCACCTTGGTTTTAATTTCCGTTTTAGCTTTTATTTCGAATAAAATTAAACGCGCGTTTAATTTTACCCGAAATTCTCACTAACTCCAAACGACTCCAAACCAACTCCATCGCGTAGTGCTCGTCCATACGATTCCAACGCAACTGGTTTCGCGCAGTTTCGACCTCGTATGAAAAAGTTATGATTTTTTAAAGATCGTACACGATTTTTATAACTTAATTTACAACATAACTTATTATTTTGTACCCAAAGCAATTCTGGGCCTTAGGATCTTGCTCCAACCTCATCACCACCGCACCCTACCTTCTTCCTCTCCACGTTCTATTTGCAGATCCAAGAATACACGGCCGAACCCAATTATAGAAATTAGGGTTAAAGAGCTCGGCCACCACACACCACTAAATCCCATCACACCTCCGCCATTTCGAAGCCCACGAGCCTAGCTATGTTCGGCCCCAAGCATATAGAACTCGGCCTCCCCCTCCTCCTGGAAATGCGTGCGCAAGTTGCAAGCTTCTAGCTCGATTTGCCGCCAATCCGAAGCTCCAAACACGATCTCCACCGTTGAATCTCTAGCTCGTGTTGTGCTCTTCATCTTTGTAGTTGAGCACTTCGCGTGAATGTCGACGGATTGGAAGATCTAGAGGGATGAAGTTGATGATTTTTTGGCCATTGAATTTGGTGGAGGCGGCTGCAGTTATTGGATTAGGGTTTTGGTTTTATTTTATTTTTATTTGTGAATGGTGCTATTTATAAGAACGAGCAAGCGTAAACACTATTCATTCCGGGAATTCCGAACTCCGATTTAGACGTCGTAACCAGCGTACCTAGGGTTTATCCCGCGTTCCGGACACAATGGAACAGGTTTCGGAAGCTAATTCGGAAGTATGTGCGAGTTATGGCTGAAAACGTTCAATTTAAATTAAACCGATTTAAGTCGATTTCTAGGCGTTTTAATTTGTACTGGACAAACGGTAAATCCAATTGACTTGAAATTTGAAACCTTACAATAATATCACATTACGGATCCGATGAAACTGGTTTCGTCGAAATCCGAGACTTTTTGAAAAATGGCTATTTTGACTCGCCAAATTTAAATTAAAAATAAATCGATGCGTTTCGAGCTGCCACGATCAAACGATAACTCCGATTGACACGAAAATTGAAATCCGGTAATAACTAACTATTACGGATCCAATGAAACTGGTTTCGTTCAATTCTGAGACTGTTCAAAAATTGGCTATTTTACAGTCGATTATTAAATATTAAAATATTCAATTTTCACAAATTAACTTTTAATTCGATTTTAAAAGTTCTAAAATATTTCTATAACTCCAGTATGATTAAATAAAATTTTCCAAATTATTTTCAATCATATTTAACTCTATTTTTAATTATTTCCATAATTTAACACATTAAATTATCGATTTAATTATCCAATTAAATCCAATAATTCAAATAAAAATTTATTTGACTAATAAATTCACTTATAAATATTTAAAATAAATTAAATATTCAAATTTTAATTAAATAAAATTCTGGGTCGTTACAATCTTTCCCCCTTAAAAGAATTTCGTCCTCGAAATTACAAGTAAGAAAAGTCACAAAATCTATTAATTTTTCCAAAATTCATAATTAAACTGCTTATAAAACTTTACTAAGTTTTTTTCACATCATACTTAGTTATGTTTTCAAAAACAATTTCTATTGTTTAACTTTCAATTCTAAAATTAAAGTTATAGTTTTCAAAATTTTCCAAATTTCCTCAAAATTTTTCTAACGCCTTAAATTTCCGGAAAAATTCGCCATAGTCTCCTTTGCGCGGCTCGATCCGAAAAAAAAATGACAGTATATATATCACAAATATACATCTCATCAAGTAATGAGGCATGCCGAAGGGAAAAAAGTGTAAAAGTGCGATATTTAATCCGAGATATGTACCTTATATTTTATTAGCAAGCATATATGGCTAATATAGCGCTAAAGCGAACTCCAAATGCGAAGCAACGCGATCCGCACCTACTAAACTCAACAAACAACATGAGAACATGCACATATGCAAATAATCTCAATATACAACATATAGCAACATAATAACTATATATGTCACATAGCAAATGCAACAATAGCAATATACATTCAACCATCAACCAACTAACATCCATATCCAATAAACATTCATTCATATTCTCATTCATATTTAATGAATTGGTTTTCACTTTAAATTACATTTGATTCATTTACATTGGATTTACTAACATTCATTCTCAATTCAATTAGTTTTCATTCACTAATTAAATCCAATTCACATTCAATTCTATTCAAATTTATTTACATTCAATTTGAATTCAATTTCATAGCTTTTAATTTCATTAATACTTAATGAATTTTATACAATCAACTAACAATCAAATAACAACCAATGTATATCAATTACAACCAAATTTCCTTGCTTCACTTACATTCATTTTGGTTTAACATCTTTACTTTCCAATTGGTTTTATTAAATTGATTTCATTCAATTTATTCAACTTCTAATAACATTAGATTTTAATGAATTAACACTTTTATTCATTATTTCATATCAATTATTCACATTCAATTGATTAACATTCAATTCATTCATTCAATTCAATTTCTAAAGTTGAATTTTTATTTATATACTCAAGTTCATATCCATTTAATCCACTTGATTATTTACTTCGATACTGAAATCAATTCCATTCAACAACACTTAAGTTATATTCCATTTAACTTTAAATTCATTTTTATTTACAACTCATATTCATATAGTTTCACTTCTTATATATATAAGTTTATTTCACAATTGTAAATCACTTTAATTATAATTCAATTCTTATAATTCTTTTGCTTATACAATTATTCTTTTATTTTAGATTATTCAAACAACCTAACAATCAACTTATATACACTTTAATAATTCTGAAAAATTATTCCTTTATATATAAAATATAATCAAGTAAAATTATTTCATTTACTCAATTTAAAACAATACTGTGCCGAATTGTTCTATTCAAGTGTTTATAGATCCCTATCAACAACGTTAATTACTCGTATTAACCAGAATCTATATACCACTCAATAAACCAACCATCACAATATAAAACAATTTCATATTCACTAACAAATACGCTCTCATATCTATTATTACACTCAAACTCATTCTAGAGTACTACTGACTCTATCTCTAATGAATTATACCCAACAGAACCATGGTTGTCGCTTAACCATCAGAGCTCTGATACCAAATGTAACGTCGCGGATTTTCGTTCTTCGAAAATTCGACATCGACACTCACTTTATCGACTGCCGAGAAATCAAAGGCCGAAAACCGAGATGTTATGGGTTTTAAAAAGAGAATTTTAAGAAAAAGAGAGAAGAGAAGAAGAGATAAGAAATAGAGAAAAGAAAATTTGAAAACAGAACATAGAAGAATTTTAAAAATAGAACGGACAGAAAGGAAACAACAGAACAACAACAGAATCTCACAATTCACAGCGGAACAACATATAATAATAAATGAATAATCTTTAAACAAAGAACTATATCAGTTATTTCATTACATTTCACTTCATTACATCATATCATCAGAGTGTACAACATCATACAACAACAAACAGTGCAGCGGAAAAAAGAAATACTATATAAACTAGTAATACGCCATGCCATCCAGCTTGCCTCCAGCAACTCCAGAATATCCAGAATATCCTGATAAACCTTAACTCTTGACTGCCCGTGTGGAAATTGGTGGGCACCCAGAGTTTAGGAAGGAAAACAATAAACTCCGAGTCAGTCATGTGACTGGCGTGAGAACTCAAAACAGTTTATTTATCTTTAAAATCAAAATAGAGGAATATTTTTAATCAATTCGCAATGCTTTTAAAAATGAGACTACCATAAGACCTCCCACCACACACACAATGCAAACGCAGACTTGGAGGAGATTTCTTCTTATGTTAGTCAAAGAAGCTTCTACGCAAAAATCAAATCAATTTTGATATTATTATTAGTGCATAGTGTAGAACAAATCCTTTCGAAAGTAAAGATATAAATCATAGCCAGCATAGGTACCATTATATTATGCCTACTATAGCTACCTCCTGAGGAAGCAGGTTCTACAACTAAAACCGTACAAGTCTCGTATTGTTTCTTTGGATTTCCAACGAATGGTCAGGCTAAGGAACTTCCTACTGCCACATGGAAACGCCTCTGGCTGGACGTCCCCGAGAACTTAACCAGCTCTCTGCCAACACAAGGCCGGGTTACCTTTATCACTAGGTAACTACTACACGAATATGGCATCCCCCGGTCCCATTGGACCTTTAACCGAGCGCTCGTCACCAACAACACCACACAGAAATAGATATAGTGTATCAACATGAGTAAGTATCTGGGCTCCATACCATGATACCACCCTTTCCAGAAGGAAATGCACATACCCTAAAGGGAGCTACCCCTCATAACCTTGCCGCATCTTTCCTGTTTTGACCATTAACGGGATGTGAGGCTCGATGAATTCACGTCCACAAAAACACACTTTGTACAAAAAGCCGTGCTTTGGGTCAACAAATGATCAACACAATGATCACTAAGATAGACGATCAAATAAATGATCCTATCACAAATAATCAACACAATGATCATTTCAGCATCACTCAGCATGTCACATTACCAAAATGGGATATATCGCTGATAACTTCAACTATATAACCTTTGAGCTCGTACGTCTCAAAGAAGGGTGTTAAGCAAAGAATAAATTCTCCGCCACCAACAGAAATATATTTGAAAGAAATCGGCTTTATATCTCAAATTGTAATGTCAGGCATACAATCCATACAAGTCTGTTCCGGGATCGAACAGAACCGAAGGCACTTACAAAGAAGTCCTTGCAATCCGGATATTCACAATCCTGATCGGATTTCCCATCACTTAAGAGATCTCTATACCAGGAGCTACCCAGTGCAGAGACAATCGATAGGTCATCCTATCGCTTTCACAAATACTCGGTCTTCAACACCGATCTTCAAATGCAATTCATAACGACGTATCACATATTCGGAATGGGTTATACGACCCCATGGTCCTTTCCCGGTTAACCCGAATAGTGAGCGCTTATTCAAAAATAAGTGTGCATTCAAATTCAAACAAATCACATCAATTACCCTTTCAAAGGGAAATATTGATAGTCGGTTATTGGACTATCAATGGATATGCACACATCACCAGATTCCAAATAATTTTCCAAATTATTTATTTTCCAAAATATCTTTACTAGATATATAGTTTCAACACTTCAAAAATAAATCAATATTTATTTTTAACCAATTTCACTTTTCACATATAAATTCCATAATGAATTTATATTTCAAAATATTCGTGCATATACGATTTCAATAATTCATTTCAATTTATCTTCAAAAAGATAAATTCTAATTTTTCACTTCATATTGGAAAACATTCCCATACTTATTAAATAAGTAATTCTCAAATCTTTTTATTTTCAACACTTAGAAAATATTCAATATACTTAAATCGAACTAAGTATATATTTCATTCTTTAAGGAAATCATTCACTTAAACATATTTATTTGGGCCAAAACGAATGTTGCGTAAAACATCGTTACGACAACCCAAAATCACTAGTATAGGGATTCGAATTTAAAATAGATATATAAATCCCAATACTATACAAAACATTTCCTATCGGAAATCATTTACTATAACAACAGTGTTATAATCCACTATTTCCTTTTATTTCTCGAAAACGTCTATTTCAACAATAAATGTTGAAATCTATGGTTTCGAATGTTAACACATTTTAAACATCACTAGATTGTTTTAATTCTATTTAAAACATCAAATCTAAAATATTTCCTTTAACGTGTTATTCACTATTCAAAAACGTGAATATACTACGTTAACAATTTCATCCTTTTATTCATTTTAATTCAAAGGATTATTCACTATTTAAAAATGTGAATATAACTCCATTTATAAGTTATAACAATTAACTTATCAAAATAAGTCATTTGCGAATTTATAAAACAACGTTTATAAATTCTATTTCTATTTATATATAAAAACTTCCTTTTACAAATTCCTTTATTAACCTATTCCAGTTTATAACTCAATTATAAACTACAAGTTCATATTATAAGTTAATTACTTATAAAACGATTATTTTACAAAATCGTTCATTTAACTTCCCAAATTATTAATCTTAACTTATAAGATTGTTTATTTATCCAAAATTCATTCTTTCGATAACTTTATAAATTTTATAAACCTATTGCTTATAAAATTTCATTTATAACTTCACAGTTTATAATTTCATAAATTTCATTCATTTAGGAAATTCATTTTCACTACATTCAAACACTTATAAAAACTCGTTTTATAATGTCTATATTTCAATTTATAAATATCCATTTATAAATCTCTTAATATAAATCAGTTTATATTATTATTCTAAAACGTCTTTAAATTCCTTTATAATTTCATCATTTCGATTTATAAAATAATCAAATTTTATAAATCCTATATTTAAACTTTTATCATATATTCAAAAATCCAATCTAAATTATTTTATAAAATCATTAGTTCATATTTCTCAAAAATCGACTTTTAATCGTATTTCTAAAAATCATCTTTTTAACTATATTTCACAAAAACCATAATTTTTATAACTTTAAAAATTATAACGTTTATTTATTTATAATGGATCAATTCCAAAAATAAAGTATATTTTCAAAAATCATTTTAAAGATCATTTTAAAATCCCAAAATCTGGGTCCAATGATGCTACACATCAGATAGTCAATCACCACTACAACGATATCATATATCGATATGATAATCAATCAAATATCAAAATATCTGAAATAAAATAAATAATGTTGAGGAATCCAGTTGGATCCCTCCAACCTGTTTCCTGCATCCAAAAACATTAGCACAATACCAATTTCGCTCCAGTACGAAATTATCGCGGTATATGTTCTTAATAAATATTATCCGCTTAATAACGGCGTAATAGGGTCTCATCCGCTAAACAAAAAATGCGGGAAATCAACAACTGCAATATATACATATGCCAATATATATATATTGATATTATATATAATACCAATTTCACTGTTTATGAAATATTCGCGGTATATGTTTATAATAAATAACATCCGCTTACTAACGGCGCATAATGTCTATTTTAACAATCAATAATTTACAGTCATCATTCAAACATGCATTCAAATATTTTAAATCTAACTATTTAAAATAAAATCGAAATCTATTCGATTGAGTGAGAAGTTCTCACCTTGGTTTTAATTTCCATTTTAGCTTTTATTTCGAATAAAATTAAACGCGCGTTTAATTTTACCCGAAATTCTCACTAACTCCAAACGACTCCAAACCAACTCCATCGCGTAGTGCTCGTCCATACGATTCCAACGCAACTGGTTTCGCGCAGTTTCGACCTCGTATGAAAAAGTTATGATTTTTTAAAGATCGTACACGATTTTTATAACTTAATTTACAACATAACTTATTATTTTGTACCCAAAGCAATTCTGGGCCTTAGGATCTTGCTCCAACCTCATCACCACCGCACCCTACCTTCTTCCTCTCCACGTTCTATTTGCAGATCCAAGAATACACGGCCGAACCCAATTATAGAAATTAGGGTTAAAGAGCTCGGCCACCACACACCACTAAATCCCATCACACCTCCGCCATTTCGAAGCCCACGAGCCTAGCTATGTTCGGCCCCAAGCATATAGAACTCGGCCTCCCCCTCCTCCTGGAAATGCGTGCGCAAGTTGCAAGCTTCTAGCTCGATTTTCCGCCAATCCGAAGCTCCAAACACGATCTCCACCGTTGAATCTCTAGCTCGTGTTGTGCTCTTCATCTTTGTAGTTGAGCACTTCGCGTGAATGTCGACGGATTGGAAGATCTAGAGGGATGAAGTTGATGATTTTTTGGCCATTGAATTTGGTGGAGGCGGCTGCAGTTATTGGATTAGGGTTTTGGTTTTATTTTATTTTTATTTGTGAATGGTGCTATTTATAAGAACGAGCAAGCGTAAACACTATTCATTCCAGGAATTCCGAACTCCGATTTAGACGCCGTAACCAGCGTACCTAGGGTTTATCCCGCGTTCCGGACACAATGGAACAGGTTTCGGAAGCTAATTCGGAAGTATGTGCGAGTTATGGCTGAAAACGTTCAATTTAAATTAAACCGATTTAAGTCGATTTCTAGGCGTTTTAATTTGTACCGGACAAACGGTAAATCCAATTGACTTGAAATTTGAAACCTTACAATAATATCACATTACGGATCCGATGAAACTGGTTTCGTCGAAATCCGAGACTTTTTGAAAAATGGCTATTTTGACTCGCCAAATTTAAATTAAAAATAAATCGATGCGTTTCGAGCTGCCACGATCAAACGATAACTCCGATTGACACGAAAATTGAAATCCGGTAATAACTAACTATTACGGATCCAATGAAACTGGTTTCGTTCAATTCTGAGACTGTTCAAAAATTGGCTATTTTACAGTCGATTATTAAATATTAAAATATTCAATTTTCACAAATTAACTTTTAATTCGATTTTAAAAGTTCTAAAATATTTCTATAACTCCAGTATGATTAAATAAAATTTTCCAAATTAT
This sequence comes from Allium cepa, assembly GCA_030765085.1. Taxonomy (NCBI): domain Eukaryota; kingdom Viridiplantae; phylum Streptophyta; class Magnoliopsida; order Asparagales; family Amaryllidaceae; genus Allium; species Allium cepa. Next base: position 320,428,859 of record CM060928.1, on the reverse strand, counting down.
TTTCAATCATATTTAACTCTATTTTTAATTATTTCCATAATTTAACACATTAAATTATCGATTTAATTATCCAATTAAATCCAATAATTCAAATAAAAATTTATTTGACTAATAAATTCACTTATAAATATTTAAAATAAATTAAATATTCAAATTTTAATTAAATAAAATTCTGGGTCGTTACAATCTTTCCCCCTTAAAAGAATTTCGTCCTCGAAATTACAAGTAAGAAAAGTCACAAAATCTATTAATTTTTCCAAAATTCATAATTAAACTGCTTATAAAACTTTACTAAGTTTTTTTCACATCATACTTAGTTATGTTTTCAAAAACAATTTCTATTGTTTAACTTTCAATTCTAAAATTAAAGTTATAGTTTTCAAAATTTTCCAAATTTCCTCAAAATTTTTCTAACGCCTTAAATTTCCGGAAAAATTCGCCATAGTCTCCTTTGCGCGGCTCGATCCGAAAAAAAAAATGACAGTATATATATCACAAATATACATCTCATCAAGTAATGAGGCATCCCGAAGGGAAAAAAGTGTAAAAGTGCGATATTTAATCCGAGATATGTACCTTATATTTTATTAGCAAGCATATATGGCTAATATAGCGCTAAAGCGAACTCCAAATGCGAAGCAACGCGATCCGCACCTACTAAACTCAACAAACAACATGAGAACATGCACATATGCAAATAATCTCAATATACAACATATAGCAACATAATAACTATATATGTCACATAGCAAATGCAACAATAGCAATATACATTCAACCATCAACCAACTAACATCCATATCCAATAAACATTCATTCATATTCTCATTCATATTTAATGAATTGGTTTTCACTTTAAATTACATTTGATTCATTTACATTGGATTTACTAACATTCATTCTCAATTCAATTAGTTTTCATTCACTAATTAAATCCAATTCACATTCAATTCTATTCAAATTTATTTACATTCAATTTGAATTCAATTTCATAGCTTTTAATTTCATTAATACTTAATGAATTTTATACAATCAACTAACAATCAAATAACAACCAATGTATATCAATTACAACCAAATTTCCTTGCTTCACTTACATTCATTTTGGTTTAACATCTTTACTTTCCAATTGGTTTTATTAAATTGATTTCATTCAATTTATTCAACTTCTAATAACATTAGATTTTAATGAATTAACACTTTTATTCATTATTTCATATCAATTATTCACATTCAATTGATTAACATTCAATTCATTCATTCAATTCAATTTCTAAAGTTGAATTTTTATTTATATACTCAAGTTCATATCCATTTAATCCACTTGATTATTTACTTCGATACTGAAATCAATTCCATTCAACAACACTTAAGTTATATTCCATTTAACTTTAAATTCATTTTTATTTACAACTCATATTCATATAGTTTCACTTCTTATATATATAAGTTTATTTCACAATTGTAAATCACTTTAATTATAATTCAATTCTTATAATTCTTTTGCTTATACAATTATTCTTTTATTTTAGATTATTCAAACAACCTAACAATCAACTTATATACACTTTAATAATTCTGAAAAATTATTCCTTTATATATAAAATATAATCAAGTAAAATTATTTCATTTACTCAATTTAAAACAATACTGTGCCGAATTGTTCTATTCAAGTGTTTATAGATCCCTATCAACAACGTTAATTACTCGTATTAACCAGAATCTATATACCACTCAATAAACCAACCATCACAATATAAAACAATTTCATATTCACTAACAAATACGCTCTCATATCTATTATTACACTCAAACTCATTCTAGAGTACTACTGACTCTATCTCTAATGAATTATACCCAACAGAACCATGGTTGTCGCTTAACCATCAGAGCTCTGATACCAAATGTAACGTCGCGGATTTTCGTTCTTCGAAAATTCGACATCGACACTCACTTTATCGACTGCCGAGAAATCAAAGGCCGAAAACCGAGATGTTATGGGTTTTAAAAAGAGAATTTTAAGAAAAAGAGAGAAGAGAAGAAGAGATAAGAAATAGAGAAAAGAAAATTTGAAAACAGAACATAGAAGAATTTTAAAAATAGAACGGACAGAAAGGAAACAACAGAACAACAACAGAATCTCACAATTCACAGCGGAACAACATATAATAATAAATGAATAATCTTTAAACAAAGAACTATATCAGTTATTTCATTACATTTCACTTCATTACATCATATCATCAGAGTGTACAACATCATACAACAACAAACAGTGCAGCGGAAAAAAGAAATACTATATAAACTAGTAATACGCCATGCCATCCAGCTTGCCTCCAGCAACTCCAGAATATCCAGAATATCCTGATAAACCTTAACTCTTGACTGCCCGTGTGGAAATTGGTGGGCACCCAGAGTTTAGGAAGGAAAACAATAAACTCCGAGTCAGTCATGTGACTGGCGTGAGAACTCAAAACAGTTTATTTATCTTTAAAATCAAAATAGAGGAATATTTTTAATCAATTCGCAATGCTTTTAAAAATGAGACTACCATAAGACCTCCCACCACACACACAATGCAAACGCAGACTTGGAGGAGATTTCTTCTTATGTTAGTCAAAGATGCTTCTACGCAAAAATCAAATCAATTTTGATATTATTATTAGTGCATAGTGTAGAACAAATCCTTTCGAAAGTAAAGATATAAATCATAGCCAGCATAGGTACCATTATATTATGCCTACTATAGCTACCTCCTGAGGAAGCAGGTTCTACAACTAAAACCGTACAAGTCTCGTATTGTTTCTTTGGATTTCCAACGAATGGTCAGGCTAAGGAACTTCCTACTGCCACATGGAAACGCCTCTGGCTGGACGTCCCCGAGAACTTAACCAGCTCTCTGCCAACACAAGGCCGGGTTACCTTTATCACTAGGTAACTACTACACGAATATGGCATCCCCCGGTCCCATTGGACCTTTAACCGAGCGCTCGTCACCAACAACACCACACAGAAATAGATATAGTGTATCAACATGAGTAAGTATCTGGGCTCCATACCATGATACCACCCTTTCCAGAAGGAAATGCACATACCCTAAAGGGAGCTACCCCTCATAACCTTGCCGCATCTTTCCTGTTTTGACCATTAACGGGATGTGAGGCTCGATGAATTCACGTCCACAAAAACACATTTTGTACAAAAAGCCGTGCTTTGGGTCAACAAATGATCAACACAATGATCACTAAGATAGACGATCAAATAAATGATCCTATCACAAATAATCAACACAATGATCATTTCAGCATCACTCAGCATGTCACATTACCAAAATGGGATATATCGCTGATAACTTCAACTATATAACCTTTGAGCTCGTACGTCTCAAAGAAGGGTGTTAAGCAAAGAATAAATTCTCCGCCACCAACAGAAATATATTTGAAAGAAATCGGCTTTATATCTCAAATTGTAATGTCAGGCATACAATCCATACAAGTCTGTTCCGGGATCGAACAGAACCGAAGGCACTTACAAAGAAGTCCTTGCAATCCGGATATTCACAATCCTGATCGGATTTCCCATCACTTAAGAGATCTCTATACCAGGAGCTACCCAGTGCAGAGACAATCGATAGGTCATCCTATCGCTTTCACAAATACTCGGTCTTCAACACCGATCTTCAAATGCAATTCATAACGACGTATCACATATTCGGAATGGGTTATACGACCCCATGGTCCTTTCCCGGTTAACCCGAATAGTGAGCGCTTATTCAAAAATAAGTGTGCATTCAAATTCAAACAAATCACATCAATTACCCTTTCAAAGGGAAATATTGATAGTCGGTTATTGGACTATCAATGGATATGCACACATCACCAGATTCCAAATAATTTTCCAAATTATTTATTTTCCAAAATATCTTTACTAGATATATAGTTTCAACACTTCAAAAATAAATCAATATTTATTTTTAACCAATTTCACTTTTCACATATAAATTCCATAATGAATTTATATTTCAAAATATTCGTGCATATACGATTTCAATAATTCATTTCAATTTATCTTCAAAAAGATAAATTCTAATTTTTCACTTCATATTGGAAAACATTCCCATACTTATTAAATAAGTAATTCTCAAATCTTTTTATTTTCAACACTTAGAAAATATTCAATATACTTAAATCGAACTAAGTATATATTTCATTCTTTAAGGAAATCATTCACTTAAACATATTTATTTGGGCCAAAACGAATGTTGCGTAAAACATCGTTACGACAACCCAAAATCACTAGTATAGGGATTCGAATTTAAAATAGATATATAAATCCCAATACTATACAAAACATTTCCTATCGGAAATCATTTACTATAACAACAGTGTTATAATCCACTATTTCCTTTTATTTCTCGAAAACGTCTATTTCAACAATAAATGTTGAAATCTATGGTTTCGAATCTTAACACATTTTAAACATCACTAGATTGTTTTAATTCTATTTAAAACATCAAATCTAAAATATTTCCTTTAACGTGTTATTCACTATTCAAAAACGTGAATATACTACGTTAACAATTTCATCCTTTTATTCATTTTAATTCAAAGGATTATTCACTATTTAAAAATGTGAATATAACTCCATTTATAAGTTATAACAATTAACTTATCAAAATAAGTCGTTTGCGAATTTATAAAACAACGTTTATAAATTCTATTTCTATTTATATATAAAAACTTCCTTTTACAAATTCCTTTATTAACCTATTCCAGTTTATAACTCAATTATAAACTACAAGTTCATATTATAAGTTAATTACTTATAAAACGATTATTTTACAAAATCGTTCATTTAACTTCCCAAATTATTAATCTTAACTTATAAGATTGTTTATTTATCCAAAATTCATTCTTTCGATAACTTTATAAATTTTATAAACCTATTGCTTATAAAATTTCATTTATAACTTCACAGTTTATAATTTCATAAATTTCATTCATTTAGGAAATTCATTTTCACTACATTCAAACACTTATAAAAACTCGTTTTATAATGTCTATATTTCAATTTATAAATATCCATTTATAAATCTCTTAATATAAATCAGTTTATATTATTATTCTAAAACGTCTTTAAATTCCTTTATAATTTCATCATTTCGATTTATAAAATAATCAAATTTTATAAATCCTATATTTAAACTTTTATCATATATTCAAAAATCCAATCTAAATTATTTTATAAAATCATTAGTTCATATTTCTCAAAAATCGACTTTTAATCGTATTTCTAAAAATCAGCTTTTTAACTATATTTCACAAAAACCATAATTTTTATAACTTTAAAAATTATAACGTTTATTTATTTATAATGGATCAATTCCAAAAATAAAGTATATTTTCAAAAATCATTTTAAAGATCATTTTAAAATCCCAAAATCTGGGTCCAATGATGCTACACATCAGATAGTCAATCACCACTACAACGATATCATATATCGATATGATAATCAATCAAATATCAAAATATCTGAAATAAAATAAATAATGTTGAGGAATCCAGTTGGATCCCTCCAACCTGTTTCCTGCATCCAAAAACATTAGCACAATACCAATTTCGCTCCAGTACGAAATTATCGCGGTATATGTTCTTAATAAATATTATCCGCTTAATAACGGCGTAATAGGGTCTCATCCGCTAAACAAAAAATGCGGGAAATCAACAACTGCAATATATACATATGCCAATATATATATATTGATATTATATATAATACCAATTTCACTGTTTATGAAATATTCGCGGTATATGTTTATAATAAATAACATCCGCTTACTAACGGCGCATAATGTCTATTTTAACAATCAATAATTTACAGTCATCATTCAAACATGCATTCAAATATTTTAAATCTAACTATTTAAAATAAAATCGAAATCTATTCGATTGAGTGAGAAGTTCTCACCTTGGTTTTAATTTCCGTTTTAGCTTTTATTTCGAATAAAATTAAACGCGCGTTTAATTTTACCCGAAATTCTCACTAACTCCAAACGACTCCAAACCAACTCCATCGCGTAGTGCTCGTCCATACGATTCCAACGCAACTGGTTTCGCGCAGTTTCAACCTCGTATGAAAAAGTTATGATTTTTTAAAGATCGTACACGATTTTTATAACTTAATTTACAACATAACTTATTATTTTGTACCCAAAGCAATTCTGGGCCTTAGGATCTTGCTCCAACCTCATCACCACCGCACCCTACCTTCTTCCTCTCCACGTTCTATTTGCAGATCCAAGAATACACGGCCGAACCCAATTATAGAAATTAGGGTTAAAGAGCTCGGCCACCACACACCACTAAATCCCATCACACCTCCGCCATTTCGAAGCCCACGAGCCTAGCTATGTTCGGCCCCAAGCATATAGAACTCGGCCTCCCCCTCCTCCTGGAAATGCGTGCGCAAGTTGCAAGCTTCTAGCTCGATTTGCCGCCAATCCGAAGCTCCAAACACGATCTCCACCGTTGAATCTCTAGCTCGTGTTGTGCTCTTCATCTTTGTAGTTGAGCACTTCGCGTGAATGTCGACGGATTGGAAGATCTAGAGGGATGAAGTTGATGATTTTCTGGCCATTGAATTTGGTGGAGGCGGCTGCAGTTATTGGATTAGGGTTTTGGTTTTATTTTATTTTTATTTGTGAATGGTGCTATTTATAAGAACGAGCAAGCGTAAACACTATTCATTTCGGGAATTCCGAACTCCGATTTAGACGCCGTAACCAGCGTACCTAGGGTTTATCCCGCGTTCCGGACACAATGGAACAGGTTTCGGAAGCTAATTCGGAAGTATGTGCGAGTTATGGCTGAAAACGTTCAATTTAAATTAAACCGATTTAAGTCGATTTCTAGGCGTTTTAATTTGTACCGGACAAACGGTAAATCCAATTGACTTGAAATTTGAAACCTTACAATAATATCACATTACGGATCCGATGAAACTGGTTTCGTCGAAATCCGAGACTTTTTGAAAAATGGCTATTTTGACTCGCCAAATTTAAATTAAAAATAAATCGATGCGTTTCGAGCTGCCACGATCAAACGATAACTCCGATTGACACGAAAATTGAAATCCGGTAATAACTAACTATTACGGATCCAATGAAACTGGTTTCGTTCAATTCTGAGACTGTTCAAAAATTGGCTATTTTACAGTCGATTATTAAATATTAAAATATTCAATTTTCACAAATTAACTTTTAATTCGATTTTAAAAGTTCTAAAATATTTCTATAACTCCAGTATGATTAAATAAAATTTTCCAAATTATTTTCAATCATATTTAACTCTATTTTTAATTATTTCCATAATTTAACACATTAAATTATCGATTTAATTATCCAATTAAATCCAATAATTCAAATAAAAATTTATTTGACTAATAAATTCACTTATAAATATTTAAAATAAATTAAATATTCAAATTTTAATTAAATAAAATTCTGGGTCGTTACAAAACATAAGTAAAATTAAGTACTAAAACATGCAACATGTAGGCTTAAGAAGATGAGAGGGAGGGACATAAGGGGGGTGTGAGGTACATGAAGAAAGGAGGTCAAGGTGAGGTGGAAAAATAATAGTGGAGGGCATGTACTATGGGTATTTCGGTAATTTACTAAACGCACTTTATATATATATATATATATATATATATATATATATATATATATATATGTATATGTATATATACACAAATTTCTAATTTATATTCTCATTTCTCCATTTATTTCCACTTTCTAAAATCTTGCTATATGCTCTCAAAACCTTTTTAATGGCTTCCATAGCCTTTCCAAAGTTTAGAAACCTTAGCTTGGTTCACTTTTAATTAATGAAAAACTTGTTTGGATCTCCCCTTTCTTTTCCCACAACTCCACTTCTTCAAAACAAAGCCCTACACCCTTAAACAACCCTATGGCCGAGCCTACTACATGCCATGGTCGAACCATATAAGCACATTTGGTGTCTAAAACCCAAGATTTAGTGAAGGAAAAGGTAGATCGAGTGTTAGTCAAGGTGAAGTAGTTGTTCGACTTAGTTTGGTCGCACCTTGGTGGTAAAATCTCACCTTCTAAACTAAAAGTTTTTAACTTTAATATTGTTCATTTTAGTAGTTAATAATTGATTTTTCATATGTATGGACATGAAATGGTTGTTGGCTTGGTTTATGCTTTGAAAAGATGGCATCGTTGGTAGTTAGTAAGCAATTTGAAAACTAGTTGAAAAAGTTTAAGTTAGTGAGATAAGTTATGTTCTCTTCATGTTATGAATATTATTTGCTCTCATATATATGTCATACTTATGTTATGTGATGTGAAGCTTGGATCAAAGTCAATATGCATTATAGTAGTTTTCGAAGTGCCCATATAGCAACTATCACTATATCTGAACTTTTGGAAAATACCATCTTTTCGAAACCTTTTGGTTTATTCTCAAGCTTGGGTTTCATTTTACAATGTTCGTTAAGTTTCTGTATAACGATGAGTTTAAAATTAATTAACTATTTTAATAATTATTTTTAAATTTAATCAACTAAATTTAACTAATAAGGATTAAGGTTAATTAATTAACTTAATAACGATGGGTTTAAATTTAGTTAATTACTTTGTTAATGATATTTAAACTAATTAATCATTTTATCTAATGATGTTTAAGATTAAATAATCATTAAATAACGGTGGATTAAAGCTAATTAATCATTTAAATTAATGATGTTTAAAATTAATTCACCATTTTTAGTTAATGACTTTTAAAGTTAATTAATTAGTTTGAATTTAATTAATCTTTTCTTTAATGGTGTTTTAAATTAATTAATCATTTTTAATTAATAGTGTTTAATTTTTATTTATTAATTTGATAAATAATATTAAAAGTTTATTAATTAATTTAATTAAGGATGTTTTTGAAAGTGATTAACCCTTTAAATTGTGGATGTTCAAAATTAATTAACGAAGTTCAGAGATAATTGATCTTTCTTATTAATGATAGTTATAGATAATTAATAAGTTTAACAAAGATGTTTTAAGTTATTAAATCCTTTTTAAATGGTGTTTTAAAGTTAATGAACCACTTCAACAAAGCGGTTTAAAGTTAATATTTGTAATGTGATGCCCAAGCACGAATTAAGTTTTGAAACTAAATTGACTTGTTAACCAAGGATCCCTTGTTTGTGCCATTAAGTTAGCCTAATAATTATGAGTGCTTTATAAATGATATCTGTTAGCAGAATAAATCCCCGTTCTGCTATAACTTAATTGAATAGATTACTTTGGACATCTATTTAGCAGAATAAAACACCGTTCTGCTATTATTTGATTAGAGAAAAACAAATGACATCGGTTTAACAGAAAAAATCCTCATTTTTCTATAAACGGATTAAGTAGATTATTTGAACATCAATTTAGTAGAATAAATCTCTGTTCTTCTATTATACTGATTTGGACATTTATGTATATGCCACTAATTCATATTTGCTCGGAGTTGTTCTCTTTATGTATATAGTTGTTATTTGCTTTTGTATTTATGCTCACCCTTATGTTATGCATGTTTTACAAGTGTTGATCTATATGTTGTAAAGTTGTTATTTACTTTATAGTTATGCCCATACTTATATTATGTGATGTTTGGTTCAAAATGTTATCGCCTTTGAAATATTATTTTTAAATCTCGTGCAGGGATTTAACAAAGATAATTAATTATTTAAATAAAGTTGGTTTAAAATCAACTAATTATTTCAATAATCAGGTTTTAAAATTAATTAATTATTTCAATAATAAGGATTTAAAATCAATTAATTATTTTGATAATTGCGTTTAAAAAAAATCATTTGCTAACAATGTTTTAAGATTAATTTATCACTTTAAAAATAAAGGTTTAAATTTAATTAACCACTTTAATAATTACATTTAAGGAATAATTAATTATTCTAATAATAATGGTTTGAAGTTAATTAATCTTTTTAAATAGAGTTGTCTTGAAGCAATAAATCAGCATTAAATTAAACTGATTATTTTAAATAAAGTTGTTTTGAAATGATATATCGTTGATTTGAAGTTAAATGATCATTTTAAATAATGATACTGAGGTAATTAATTTATGTTAAAAGTAAATCAATCATTTTGATAAAGTATTTAATTTTTTCATGTAAAACGTGAAATCCTAACACAATTAGGTTTTATAAGTAAAATTTTGATTTGGTTATGGCAAAGAAGTTTTCATATTTCGATATCGCTTATGTAGAATGGATTTAGTCATACTTTTAACACTAAAGTTCGAGGCTTGAACTTGTTTCTACCTTGAAAGTTAAAAATGTTGTCAAGGTAATGTATAGAGGTAATACCGCCTTAACTTGTCTGGCTTCATCTTCAATCAAGGGATAGCACTTGTTTGAATCGACTAGTAGTGGTAAGAATATGAATTTAATTTCCATATATAATCATTTTTTTATCTTTGATAGTCGGCATGTCGACTATCGATTACCTCAACCTTCTTTGTATTTCGTCACACTAGTACGATATGTTGCTCATTGAGCTTTGTTATCGTTTGTCGGAAATGACTAAACCTAAAGAATGAGTGAGAGCCAAGCTATGTGTGGTTGATTCCATTACGATATTCTTACATCCACTCTAGGTTGGATTCAGTTTTGCGCATTGAGATGTGAAATACTCGAATACTCGGTAATAGTTTGTGGGTTCTAGCTCGGAGGTTTTCAGGAGCCATCGGAGTTCACAAGTATATTTCTAGGGGTATACTTTCTATATAGGGGAAAACCCTCCTAGTCATTTGTTGGAATATTTCCCTTTTCTTCCCTTTGATTCCAAATTTATAAATTACATCTTTCTTAATTGCATTGGAAAGTATTGAGAGCGCTTCGTAGTGTTTAATTTTTTGTATCCATTCTTTACATTTGTTGATGCTCATGTGAGAGGAAACCCATTCTGCATTAGCGGCGTGGTCTTACATGTTATTGTTTAATTACACTTATTGTCTGGAGATTTAATCATACCAAATTATTGTTTGACCAAAGTTATTTGTTTTCCCCAAACTCTCGGGTACTTAATCATAATTGAGTGGTCTGAAAGTAGTTGGCCTCTTTGGAATTTTTGAACAAGACGGTCGAGCTAAAGGCTCCTTTATCTATCTAGATTCTTATTTCTAATGTTATGTGTATTATGTGTGCGTATTTTGTATTAGAAAGTGTAATGGTAAAATGTATAACTGTCTAGTTTGCTGGTTGTGGTACTTTTATATAACTCTGATAACTCCATGTAAGGAGTAACCTTTTGTACTATACTATTTTATATTATATGTAAACGTTTCATTGTGCAGTTTTTCTATTCTATCTTGTTCAGTTTTTTTATTTTACGCTATGACAACTTGTTTTTCGGATGCTTGAGCAACGACACATGAATGCCATGGATGTATTAAGTAAGTTTGTGACGCCCCACCTCTATACCCACGCTAGCCAAGAACATTACGGTGAATGCTGTCAACTAGCACGGAGAATAAGGCTGTTGAGGAGCAACCATCCGTGTAATTGCTTTGCGCGAGCATCGATATGTCAGATAGTATAACGAAATCCGACATACCGACACAAACTCAAATCTACTACACAGTGGCTATAATATCTTCAGAAACAAATATAGAAATAAACATAACATAAATCAGTCACAGACAATCCATATCACAAAGGCGGAAATAGATATGAATATTACACTTGGAAGTGTATATCAGAGTAGCGGTCTAAAAAGATCCACAATATCACAAAAGAATAAGTATACATCATGGAGTCTATATCTCAAACGTATACAACCAAAAACTACTAATCTAAGTAGTAAACCAAAAGTCAGAGAAATCAATCCCAAGTGAGAAGTCAAGCTGAAGCACCTGTAACATCTTGGTCTGACCCGAGTATTATTTAATAAGAAAATAATAAACGGATCAGTCTAACTATAAATATCAGATGAAACGGTATAGAATAAGAGATATGACTAAACATATAATAATCACAATGCCAAGCTGTGATATATATATAAGTAATTGAAAATCAACAAGAGATTAATCAATACCACAAAATCTACACAAGAATCAAAGAAATGTCATACTCTTTATTTCGTTAACCAAACCATAAATATTGACGATTATATCAATGTCAATCACAAAAGTCAATGACACACAAATTCACTAATGCACAAATATTGATAAAACTTATCAATGGAAATCACGAAAATTGGTGAAACACAAATTCTAGAAATCAACTCAAGAAATCCAGAAATCACAAAAAAGTCAATGACACACAAATTCACCAATGCACAAATATTGATACAACTTATCAATGGAAATCACGAAAATTGGAGAAACACAAATTCTAGAAATCATCTCAAGAAATCCAGAAATCACAAAAAGGGGGAAGGCCTATCACAAACGGGAGCATAAAGCTCACCAACACGTGTATCACAAACGGAACGCTAATTCCATGGTTGCTAACCATCACAAATTGAGCCGAAGCTCCACAAACGGCCCGAAGACCATGGGTTGCTACCCCACCAATTTGAGTCGAAACTCCACAAAACAGGGTTTAGTCTCCCTCGCAGACAAAGAGACATCGCACATTGCTAGTCTAAATCACAAAGATGATCGTCATGATCAATGAGAAGTGTCAATTCACTAAGCTAGTAAATATATGAGTTTAGCTTCATGTCCCATAACCATTTGCGTAACTTAAATATTTACGAACAAACTGTAGATCTCCACTAGAAAATTGTCGCAAGAGATTCAATCGAACAAGTCCAAGAATTAACCGACGAAGTAAACGCAAGCGTTTTATACTACTTGTTTTACTAAGTCGTTTAATTAGATTTCTCATACAAGTGAGGTAAAGGTTTGTATATACTAGTAGATTGGAAAACAGTTTGAGAAAAACGAGCTTTGTAAATAAAATAGTGTTGAATCGTTTTGATGAAAGAGTTTTGATATTTACTACTAGTATTGAAACCTTTATATTTTTAAAGTGACAAATCACAAAAATGATTGTAGAACAATCAATCACCAAAATTCACATATGAAGACGTAAATCAAATCCAAAGAAATCGATACCAAATCCATCCAAATGGATATTTCCAAAAATCCATAAAAAGAAGTCATCAAATTCGACAGAAAGTGATAACCACTATTCGGATCCACATAAAATCGATTAAAATAGTGAATCCACTCAAAAACATAAGCAAATAGGCACTATGCACAATTTTAGGCGTCTGGAGGTCCAATCCAGGCGTCTGAAAACTAATCAGACGTCTGGTTTAGAATCCAGACGTCTGGATTTGCTCTCTGGGAATAATCCAGAGAACACCCAGACGTCTGAAACTTCAAGTCAGACATCTGAGACCTATCCAGACGTCTGATCCTAAATTTCAGACGTCTGGAATTAGTCTCTGCCTTTTTTTATATTCTGTGTGGTTATATTTTTTCACTCCAGGTCCAAACCAGACGTCTGGACTTGGTCACCAGACGTCTGGTCACCTGGTCTAGGTAACAATTTGCCTAGGCCAAAGTGGCCAAAACGTATCGGGAGCGATCGGACGAGCAACGACGACTAAGGATTTATGCCTAGCGACAACCCAGCCTTAACGGCTCCTCAATACACCCCGAATATCATTGTCCAAATATTCATAATAGGATTTTCATAAACTTGGACCAAAACACCCAAATTAGGAAAATTCACCAGATCAATTCAAATCAAAAGCAAGTGAATATGCACAAATATTAGGAACTCATACCTAACCACAAAGATAGATATAGAAAAAGATGTGAGATAAAAATCTCACTTTTGAACCCAAACGATTGAAGAAGAAGCTCGAAAGCAAAGGAGAATCAACCACTCTTCAAATCCAACTAAAGAACCTTGATTCTAAGCTATAAAAGAAGAACATTCCCAAAGTTAGGTTTAGGAATTTCTTAATTTGATAAGAGAATGAGTTGGAGAAGAAGAAGAGAAGCTTACAAATGGATTCTTCTATTAGTTTAGAGCTAGAGTTTGATTTGCAAAAGAAAACTAGGGCTTGGAGTTTTAATTTCCTCTTCCATTCTCTATTAACATAAAGCTTGAGTATAAGGAAATGAGGAATGAAGTAATGAAGAGGAGAAGGGGTTGGGACTGAATATATAAGTGGGGTTAATGGGCTCAGCCCAAACTAAAGCCCTAAGTGAAAAAGTAGCAAAATTCTACTATCTCCAAACATATCAAAGTTTACACTCAAAAAGGTCGCAAACGGCATTTTAAACTCAATGGGAGTGGTCCCGAGTCCTAATCCGACCGTATGCAAAAAGTAGCTTTTCGGACTAAATTCCGAGTATCGAAAAAATATTTTAAAAAAATTTAAATATAAAATCGATAAATATGCGGGTTGTTATAGACTCCCCTCCTTAAAGAAATTGCGTCCTCGCAATACTTAAGAAGAAAATATATAGTAACAACCATAAAAGCATATTCAACACAAAAGAAGTTTGAAATAAGAAGTTCACCTCAAAGAGCACGAAAAAGTAAGTTTGGATGTGTTCGCTCGATGAACTCTCTAGATTCCCAAGAACAATCCTTAGGATTTGAAGACCATTGAACTTTAACAAGCGGATCATCTTCATTTCAAATTCGTTTGACTTCCGAAGCAATGATACGAATAGGATGTTGCTCATAAGTTAAATTAGGCGAAACTTCAATCTCTTCCACAACACCGGGCTCAAGAATAGAATCAGAATCTCGAAGACATTTCCGAAGTTGAGAAACATGAAACACGTCATGGATAGCAGAAAATTGAGCCGGTAATAAAAGGCGATAAGCCATGGAACCAATACGTTCAGTGATAGGAAGTGGTCCAATATATCGAGGTGCCAATTTTCCCGATCGGCTGAAACGTACAACACCTTTCATAGGTGAAACACAAATAAAAACAAGATCTCCAACAGAAAATTCTAATTTCCTTCTTCAGTTATCGGCATAGGATTTTCGTCTACTCTGCGCTTCTTTCATCCTATGATGAATAAGATCAATCTTTTCTGTGGAATCACGAATAAAATCTGGACCTAAAACCAGCTTCTCACCGGCCTCAAGCCAACAAGAAGGAAACCGGCATGGCCTTCCGTAGAGTGCCTTAAAAGGTGCCATACCAATACTAGATTGGAAGCTATTATTATAGGAAAATTCAACAAGGGAAATATGATCTTCCCAACTTCCACCGAAATCGAGCACACAAGCACGAAGAAGATCTTCAAGAGTTTGATTCACATGCTCGGTTTGTCCATCGGACTGGGGGTGATAAGCGGTGCTAAAATTGAGCTTCGTCCCCAAAGCTTTTTGAAGACTCTTTAAAAATCCACTAGTAAACAATGGATCACGATCGCAAACAATAGAAGTAGGAACTCCATGTAATTTAACAATATCTTTAATAAAGAGTTTGGGCAAAAGAGGAACGGTTCGATTAGACCGAATGGGAATAAAATGGGCGGATTTAGTAAGCCTATCAACGATCACCCATAAGCTATCATGACCCGAACAAGAACGGAGAAGGCCGTCAATAAAATCCATGGAAATCTGATCCCACTTCCAAATTGGAATTTCTAAAGGTTGTAATAACCCACCGGGCCTTTGATGCTCAGCCTTAACGAGTTGGCAAGTCATGCAACGCTTAACGGAGTCAGCGATGTCAAGTTTCATTCCCTCCCAATAATAAAGTCGCTTCATATCCGCGTACATTTTACTACTACCGGGATGAATGGTAAATTTAGAATGATGGGAATCTTCTAAAATATCTTTACGAAGATCACCAATATTTGGTACAATAAGTCTACCAAATCTCCGAATGCCGCCACGAGAATCGATATCAAAGTCTTTCAAACCTTCAATATCAATTTTATCCTTAATATTTTGGCCAAGAAGAGCCAATTTGGGATCTAGCCTTTAAGCTTCAAGAATGCGGTCTAAAAGAGAAGGATGAGCCTCAAGGCTACACAAAACAAGTGATGAGCATAAATCAGATATGCGCTCTCGAATCTCACAAGTGGATAAAATCGCGAGATCGTTCCATTCAGATATCATTGTAGAAACAACAGCTTGTTGTTTATGGCTAAAAGCATCGGCGACACGATTACCCTTACCGGGAGTATAAAGGATATCAAGATCATATGGTGCAAGGAATTCGAGCCAACGTTGTTGACGTAAATTAAGTTCCTTTTGAGAGAATAAATACTTCAAGGACTTATGATCAGTATAAAGAACAAATTTCTCTCCTAAAAGATAATGACGCCAAATCCGAAGAGCAAAAACAATAGCTGCGAGTTCTAAATCATGTGTGGCATATCTAGTCTCGGCCGGCTTCAATTGCCTAGAAGCATAAGTAATAACACGTTCTTTTTGCATAAGAACGGCACCAAAACCAATGCGACTAGCATCGGTATAAACAATGAAATCTTGATTCCCTTCGGGAATAACAAGAATAGGAGCATCAGAAAGGAGTTTTTTTAATTTTTGAAAAGAAGTTTCACATTTTTCCGACCAAATGTACTTAACACCTTTCTTCGTTAAGCTAGTGAGGGGCATGACAATCTTAGAAAAGTCTTTGATGAAACTACGGTAATAACCCGCCAATCCAAGAAAACTACGAATCTCTGTCACACTCTCCGGTCTCTTCCAATCCTGAATCGCTTCAATCTTTGAAGGATCTACAGAAATTACGGATTCGGAAATAATATGACCGAGAAACTTCACACGAGATTGCCAAAAGTGGCATTTAGAAAACTTTGCCTTTAATTGATTACTCCTAAGAGTTTCCAATATAATCCGAAGATGCTTTTCATGTTCCTCCTCGGTTTTTGAATACACAAGAATATCATCAATGAAGATGAGAACAAATCGATTGAGGAAATCTTTAAAAACTCGATTCATAAGGTCAACAAAATAAGCTGGGGCATTTGTCAACCCAAATGGCATAACAAGCCATTCATAAGATCCATACCGAGTACGGAATGATGTCAAAGGAATACTATCCTCTGCAATACGAAGCTGGTGAAAACCGGTAGCCAAGTCCAACTGTGAAAAGACTTTAGCACCACTAAGCTGATCGAATAGATCATCAATCCGAGGTAAAGGATATTTATTTTTGTTAGTAAGATCATTAAGCTTGCGGTAGTCAACACAAAGCCTAAGTGTACCATCGGATTTCTTCACAAAAATAGCTAAACCTCCCCAAGGCGAGGAACTAGAGCGAATAAATTGCTTCATCTCCAATTCGGATAATTGTTTACGCATCTCTTCATTTTCTTTATTGGACATACGATAAGGAGGACGAGTGATAGGTTGAGCTCCAGGGATAAGATTAATTCTGAACTCAATTGCTCGCTTAGGTGGTAATCCTAAAACGGGCTCAAATACGTCGAATAATTTACGAACAACGTGAATAAGAGAAATAATACCTTCCTCGTCATCATTATCATCATCACGAGGATTTAAAGAATATAAAGATGCAACCAAGCTGGAATCCGAATCTTTAAGATTAATAGAAATCTGCATAACAGATTGAGGATGTCGAAGATGAATAGTCCGCTCAGGACATAAGATATGAACTTCATAACGGTTAAGCCAATCCATTCCCAAAATCATTCCAAAGCCTAAATAACGCATGACATGCAAATCGGCTAGGAAAGAAAAATCACACAAAATAATCTCGACATCTTTACACAAAAAACTGATTGTTGCGGATCCACCAACCGGATTCGCAATTCTCAAAGAAGTCATTAAAGCAACAACACTTAAAGAAAAAGTCTCAACAAGCTCTTTTGATATAAAAGAATGGGATGCTCCCGTATCAAAAAGAACTCGAATAGGTTGATCACGAAATAAAATAACGCTATCAAGGATAGAATGAGAGGTACCTTGGCCACGAGATGTGTTGCCAGGGGCTTGAGCAACATTTAACTTTCCCTCTTTCTTGCCCTGAAGCTTGGGGCATGAAGATATAACATGATCGAGAACTTTGCGGTAGCGACAAGAGAGAGACTTTGGGCACTTGTTCGCGTAATGGTCCTTCGAACCACAATTATTGCATTCCCCAGGACCAAATGAAGAAGTCTTTGCCACGGGGTTGCTTGCTTTCCTTTCTTATTGGGATAAGGGCCTTTGAATTTACTGGGCCTTTTCGTGTTGTTGTTGAAGCCTGGTTTGGAACCGACCACTTCAACATCATTTTCCCTATCCGCCTCTTCAAGACGAAGGGCGATATCAATGAGTTGGTCGAAAGGAACTTCTAATTTTAGAAGTAATGGCTTCTTGAGATTTTTGTTTAAGCCATAGACGAACCTCTGGTTCTTCTTTAAAGGGGTGTTGATGTATTCAACCCCATATTTGAAAAGCGACTCGAAGGAGGCAACATAATCAGTCACGGAAGAATCACCTTGAACAAGGTCTATAAATCGTCGAGCCAATGTCACTTTCTCTGCTTCTGGTATGAATTTTAACTCGAAGCGCTCTCGGAATTTCTCCCAGGTGAGATCCGCTTCATTAATCTCAGAAATAAGAAGTTCGTACCAGTCCAATGCTCTTTCTTGGAGCATACTAGAGGCCACCTGAACTCGGTGAAGATCAATGAGGTTCATGCGAGAAAAGATTCGATCGCATGTCCTTAACCAAGCCTGGACTTCAAAAATAGTTTCAGAACCTTTAAATGGTTCCCGTCCAGATTGGTGTAATCATTACACAAACGTGCAAACCCAGATTTAGGGTGAGTAGGTTCCAGATTAGAACCAGCTGCTTGAGCATTCGTGACAAGGTCAAGAAGTTGTTGGGCAGCCATAAAAACTCCATCTTGGGGAGTAGCACTAGATTGACCGGCGCTGGAATGGCCAGGTCTAACCATTTCTCTTCTTTAAGAAAGAAAGAAAGAAGAGGAAAAAGTCATTCTCAAAATAAATTTCAATCAAACTTGATTGATAAAACAAGGAATCATAAATAAAATAGGATGAATCGGTACAAAGACTCGAATTAAATCCTAAAGCACGACTCCTAAGATGGACTTAGGACGATGACCCTTGTTAAATTATTCTACATTGTTCCGAAGTTTGGCTCTGATACCAAACTGTGACGCCCAACCTCTATACCCACGCTAGCCAAGAACATTACGGTGAATGCTGTCAACTAGCACGGAGAATAAGGCTGTTGAGGAGCGACCATCCGTGTAATTGCTTTGCGCGAGCATCGATATGTCAGATAGTATAATGAAATCCGACATACCGACACAAACTCAAAGCTACTACACAGTGGCTATAATATCTTCAGAAACAAATATAGAAATAAACATAACATAAACCAGTCACAGACAATCCATATCACAAAGGCGGAAATAGATATGAATATTACACTTGGAAGTGTAGATCAGAGTAGCGGTCTAAAAAGATCCACAATATCACAAAAGAATAAGTATACATCATGGAGTCTATATCTCAAACGTATATAACCAAAAACTACTAATCTAAGTAGTTAACCAAAAGTCAGAGAAATCAATCCCAAGTGAGAAGTCAAGCTGAAGCACCTGTAACATCTCGGTCTGACCCGAGTATTATTTAATAAGAAAATAATAAACAGATCAATATAACTATAAATATCAGATGAAACGATATAGAATAAGAGATATGACTAAACACATAATAATCACAATGCCAAGCTGTGATATATATATAAGTAATTGAAAATCAACAAGAGATTAATCAACACCACAAAATCTACAAAAGAATCAAAGAAATGTCATACTCCTTATTTCGTTCACCAAACCATAAATATTGACGATTATATCAATGTCTATCACAAAAGTCAATGACACACAAATTCACCAATGCACAAATATTGATAAAACTTATCAATGGAAATCACGAAAATTGGTGAAACACAAATTCTAGAAATCATCTCAAGAAATCCAAAAATCACAAAAAGGGGGAAGGCCTATCACAAACGGGAGCATAAAGCTAACCAACACGTGTATCACAAACGGAACGCTAATTCCATGGTTGCTAACCATCATAAATTGAGTCGAAGCTCCACAAAGGCCCGAAGACCATGGGTTTCTACCCCACCAATTTGAGTCGAAACTCCACAAAACGGGGTTTAGTCTCCCTCGCAGACAAAGAGACATCGCACATTGCTAGTCTAAATCACAAAGATGATCGTCATGATCAACGAGAAGTGTCAATTACACTAAGCTAGTAAATATATGAGTTTAGCTTCATGTCCCATAACCACTTTCTTAACTTAAATATTTACGAACAAACTGTAGATCTCCACTAGAAAATTGTCACAAGAGATTCAATCGAACAAGTCCAAGAATTAACCGACGAAGTAAATGCAAGCGTTTCATACTACTTGTTTTACTAAGTCGTTTAATTAGATTTCTCATACGAGTGAGGTAAAGGTTTGTATATACTAGTAGATTGGAAAACGGTTTGAGAAAAACGAGCTTTGTAAATAAAATAGTGTTGAAATCGTTTTGATGAAAGAGTTTTGATATTTACTACTAGTATTGAAACCTTTATATTTTTAAAGTGACAAATCACAAAAATGATTGTAGAACAATCAATCACCAAAATTCACATATGAAGACGTGAATCAAATCCAAAGAAATCGATACCAAATCCATCCAAATGGATATTTCCAAAAATCCATAAAAAGAAGTCATCAAAGTCGATAGAAAGTGATAACCACTATTCGGATCCACAAAAAATCGATTAAAATAGTGAATCCACTCAAAAACATAAGCAAATAGGCACTATGCACAATTCTAGGCGTCTGGAGGTCCAATCCAGGCGTCTGAAAACTAATCAGACGTCTAGTTTAGAATCCATACATCTGGATTTGCTCTCTGGGAATAATCCAGAGAACACCCAGACGTCTGAAACTTCAAGTCAGACGTCTGAGACCTATCCAGACGTCTGATCCTAAATTTCAGACGTCTGGAATTAGTCTCTGCCTTTTTTTTATATTCTCCGTGGTTATATTTTTTTTCTCTCCAGGTCCAAACCAGACGTCTGGACTTGGTCACCAGACGTCTGGTCACCTGGTCTGGGCAACAATTTGCCTAGGCCAAAGTGGCCAAAACGTATTGGGAGCGATCGGACGAGCAACGATGACTAAGGATTTATGCCTAGCGACAATCCAGCCTTAACGGCTCCTCAATACACCCCGAGTATCATTGTCCAAATATTCATAATAGGATTTCCATAAACTTGGACCAAAACACCTAAATTAGGAAAATTCACCAAATCAATTCAAATCAAAAGCAAGTGAATATGCACAAATGTTAGGAACTCATACCTAATCACAAAGATAGATATAGAAAAAGACGTGAGATAAAAATCTCACCTTTGAACCCAAACGATTGAAAAAGAAGCTCGAAAGCAAAGGAGAATCAACCACTCTTCAAATCCAACTCAAGAACCTTGATTCTAAGCTATAAAAGAAGAACATTCCCAAAGTTAGTTTTAGGAATTTCTGAATTTGATAAGAGAATGAGTTGGAGAAGAAGAAGAGAAGCTTACCAATGGGTTCTTCTATTAGTTTGGAGCTAGAGTTTGATTTGCAAAAGAAAACTAGGGCATGGAGTTTTAATTTCCTCTTCCACTCTCCATTAACATAAAGCTTGAGTATAAGGAAATGAGGAATGAAGTAATGAAGAGGAGAAGGGGTTGGGACTGAATACATAAGTGGGGTTAATAGGCTCATTCCAAACCAAAGCCCTAAGTGAAAAAGTAGCAAAATTCTACTATCTCCAAACATATCAAAGTTTACGCTCAAAAAGGTCGCAAACGGCATTTTAAACTCAATGGGAGTGGTCCCGAGTCCTAATTCGACCGTATGCAAAAAGTAGCTTTTCAGACTAAATTCCGAGTGTCGAAAAAATATTTAAACAAAATATTTAAATATAAAATCGATAAATATGCGGGTTGTTACAGCGTTCCTAGGGGTCAGAAAGGTAGGTCGTCGCATATTTCATAAGAAATGAATTACTCCATAAGTCGATATCATCCAAATAAATATATTAAAGATTATGAATTTCTAATATAAATGGTGTCCTCTACCATTTATATAGTAATAATTACTTGAATAGTCTCTAGTTATTAAGAAAACTAAAGCTAGAGATTTCATGTGCAGTATTATTAATATCTTGACTGGATTAGGTAAGATAACATTATTCTTTTATTAAGAAAACTCAAGGTACATATATTACATTTAGACCATTGCGAAATGGTAGGTACAAGTGAATAATCTCTTTTGAATTATTGAGAAAACTAAAGGTCGAATGAGATTAGGGAAAGGACCATGGTTCGGAGTTGGATGTGATAAAACCTATAAGGTATTATCCACCACTTATGTGCCTATGACTTTCGAGTAAACTCATGGTCAGAATCACAAGACAAGCGAGTCTTAACATTCACTAAAGACGTTGAAGATTTATATATTTCTCTTTGGGTTTTAAGAAATATGAAAATTTAATGGGGCTTACTAGTAAAATAATAATATGTTAAACCTTACTAATAATATAAGAACATTTTCTATTAAATATGTCCTAATTTACTTAATTAAATTTTCAACAACATATACACATAAAATTTATTTTCAGAAAATGACAAGCTCACTTGGACCTAACTACGTAGACAGGCTAAGAATAACCAAAATAGCATAATCTAAGGATGCTTATGGTTATCAATACACGAACATCCAAAAGAAAACGCATTGAAGATGCAAATCTCGAATTAATAATTACTTATAACAGATGGGTGGTAGATCATTGATAGCCTCAAAACATTATTTAGGAGCAATCTTATTTCGTAATGTAGGAGATTACTAAGAAATTGTTCAATATGAAGGTGTTGAAGGGAATGCGTGTAGATGAATGCATCTTCTTAATGAAAGACTATACTGATAGGCTTTCCCAATTGGATGTTATGGTAAGTAATGAGTTGCAAGTGGGCTTGATCCTAAGGTCTATTACTCCATAGTTTGAGTCGTTCATATGAATTACATTAAGAACCAAATAAATGTAAGAATCGTAGAGGTGCCCATTATGTTGGGATTAGTTGAATCTTCATCCAAAGATCAAGGCACCATGCCCGTTATAAAGGGAGAGACATCATCTTTGAATGGTTTAAAGAAGAGAAAGCGTGTTAATAAGAAGATTAAGAAGAGTACTTGTAAAGATCCAAAATTTGACCACTTTAAAACATACTATTTAAAATGATTTTAAATATAAAATATGTAAGATTATATGATTCAAATAATATTAGATAGGATTTGGAAGGAGAAGTGTACACAAAAATAGTAACATTTGCCTATAACGACAAAAGTGATAAAATTCTGATTTCAAAAAAAAAAGTTCCAATTGTTAATTAAATTATTATAATTTATTTATGAGTGTTTATATTTTTAAATAGCATTATAAAAATTTATTTTTAAATTTGGTTTACATAAATAAATAGTTTAACTAAAGCGTCAAAATGTTGCCGTAAAACCTTTTGTCGAAAAACGACGTTTCGTCGATTAAAAGTTATCGCAGCGCTGTCTCACCTTTATTTTCTTGTATAGGAACATACATACAAATAGTATAAGTATTAATTAGTTCACTAATCAAGTTTACTTTTACTAAACATACTTACAAAATTCTAGAATATAATTATGAAAAAGTAAGCACAAAAAGAAAAAAATGTGATTTCAAAGCATAAAGTAAACATCAAATCAAAGAAACATAATTATCACTTTCATTACTTAATACCTAAGTGAAAATGACATAAAGTAATGATTTAAAATGTGATTTTAAGTGTTGGAAAAAAATAAGGTTACTTAAGAAGTAAGGTTATTTTGGCAATTTGGTAAAGGGATATTTTGGCAACTTACCACTTCGTTTCTTTTTCTATAAATAACAACTAGTTTCTTACTTTTTTCGCACTATTTCTACCTTCTTCTTCTTCTTCTTCCTCCTTGAGGCTCTCTTTAATGGCTTCTTCTTCTCTTCCATTCCCTCACTAACCTTTTCAAAATCACATCAAATCAACTCCAAACACCACCAAAATTTGTCAAAGACCTTAGGATACCATTAAAATATGGTTTAATGTAACGACCCGGAAATTTCGATCCCGAAAATTTCCAAATAGTTAGAGAAAAGAAGAAAAGAGATAGAAGAAGAATAGAAAAGAAACATACAATCTCACATTCGCAGCGGATAAAATATAATAGCAAATAAATAACAGTTTACAAAGCAGAACTTTATCAGTATTTACATTTTACATCAGAGATACAATAATTTCACAACACTGGACAATTTAAAATAACTTGTCCCATATAAATAACAATATATATCACAGCGGATAAACACTCTATACGTTCCTGTCCTTCAGCTCTCCTCCTGAGCTCCAGAACGTCCTTACCTGCAAGTCTGTAATACTCGGTCTGACCCGAGCATTACATCAAAGTAACACCCGGGCCAGGCTGGAAACCAGCGTGAGTAAACCCATCTAACTTGGAATACAAAAGCATACAATTTATATAAACCCGGGGGTAACTTATATCAATCTACACTTCACAAGTTATTATACATCAACTATTTCACACATCAATTTCTAAGTGCCAAAACTTAGATTTAAATGGTCCAATTTACTCAAGTCTTTTCACTTCAGCCTATCAGTTTCACATATCAAATTATAAGAATCGAAGGGGTTTCTGGTATTCACTAATACCCGACTCCGGTCTCTTCGAAACCTTTGTCATCTTAACTTAAATTATTGAAGTGAAATACAATTCTACTATAATACAGGATGTCACAGTAATTCATCATCAATAGAAAACCACATCATCACAGTTTAAATTTAACATATCTTATCACATAGCATCACGAACCACATATTAGGGATAACAATTAATCAAAGGCTTCCCATATCATTCTATTTATCCCTTAAATTAATTTCACAAATTAATTTATCCTTAACCAAATATAATAATTAACCTTCAATTACCTCATTAATTAATTATTAACTATAATTATTAATCACCCTTGATTAATAACATCCAGTAATTAACTACCCTTAATTACTTCATTAAATAAATTAATACTAAATTTACTTTCTAATTAACCCCTTGTTTAATTATACAAAATAATTTGACCCAAATTAATTCCATCATTAACACCTTTCATTACATTCAGAAATTATCAATTTGTTACTTCCCTAAGTAATTACAATCCATTATTTACATCACGAAGTCATTTTACTTATAAATTTCATTAAGTATTACTTAATCAAGTATCAAATGACTATCTTTAATTAATCAACAAATTAATAAATCCCATTTATCTCATTAAATATAACTGGATAATTCTTCCCTTATCAATGCCTTATTACCATTATCATTTTGAAACATTTTATCATCATGATTACCTTTGCTTAATTAAATCATTAATTAAGTTTTTAAAATAAGATGATCATTTAACCCGAAAATTTTAAAGTTGAGAAAACTTAACTTCCTTAAAATAACCTAAAAACATTACCAAGTAGAAGCTTTTAAATCTTATATTTTAACAACTTACTTTATAAAATCATATTTGAACTAAAATTTTAAAATCACTTTGAATTAAATCAATTCTCGAAACCTCTTAATTAATTGTTAAAGAAACAATTATAAAGAAAAGTAAAGTAAGTTTAAATAAGACAGTTTAAACGAGTTTTTAATTTAAATAAATATATAACAATTTGATCTTTGAACATTTAAAACTTGTTCAAAACTATTTCTTCGGGTTTTACCTGAAGGCCACTCGGGCTCTCCCCCGAGTTTCTCCCTTCTTCCCCCTTTCTGAAAACCTGGATTCTACCAAGCTTAAAAACCTGCTGACCAATTCCCAATATTTCATACGAGTATAAACTCGAGTTCCTCCATCCAAGACCCGATACCATCTTCGAGACATTCCTTCATCTCCCCAAAAAACTCAGCAACAATCCCAACAGATATCGCTGACCCACTGTGCACGTGTACATGGCGCCGAACGTTGCTCCGATCATCCACAACATCGCTGCGAGTCATCCTAAGCCTCACTATCCGATTCCAACCCTTATTGCTTCAGTAAGAACTCGAGAGCAAGATCGAGTCACTGCACACCTAAATCAAAACGAACCATTACCCAAAAACCCTCCCAAACTACCACCTCCGGCCACCAGCAACACCATCACTTCGATCATCACTTCATCATAGACCCACAGACCCTTTCCCCCACTCGCGATCAAGACCCAAGTCCTATCAACGTCGCGGTGGTCCTGAAATCTAATACGATTAAAAAATCATGATTATGCCCTTGTTTGCCAAATTCTCGCCTCCTCGGTGATTAATAAAACCAGTCGTCATTTTTACCGACCTCGACGAACCCCCAGCTTACCTCAGCCACGACCCCGAGGCGACCGGTTGTCGCGATCATCGGAAATGGGCAATTTCCCAAATTTTGATCAACCTCTAAATTCTCTTCGAATTCGAGCCTAAAAATTTTGATTTTTCCCTTAAAAATCATTTTTTTCAATGTTGAATCAGACCACATAAACTAAACTTGAGATTAATATACTTCAAATTTCGATTTAAATTGACTCACCACTGAAATTTCAAATTTTTATCATCATTGCTTTATGGATATGCTTGAAACCAATTTTAAAAATCGAATTTGACAATTACAAATCATTCTCCTTCAAAGGAAAATTGGAGGTAGTGCAAAGGAAAATTTATTGTTATGGAAAGTGATGGCTAATGCTTTAAATACCAAAGATAAACTTTGTAAAATGGGTATTATTTCAGATGACATGTGTTCTATGCAATTCAGAAACTGAAAGTAATACTCACTTGTTTTTTGAATGCACTTTTGTGTATCAGATTTGGTATATATTGCTTTCTAATGGTGGTTTTTATAAACCATCACCTGTTAGTTCGGTTGAATGGTTTAATGTGTTCAAAGCTACAAGATGGAAGACTCATATGACAAGGTTGCTGCTTAAACTGCTAAAGAGATTGATATATGCAATATGGTCTGAAAGGAACAATAGAGTTTTTGGTATTGGATGTAAGAATTTGGCACAGCTATATAATTTGGTTCATGGCAGCATTCTCAGAGACATTAAAGCTAATCATATTTGAAGTTCATGGCAATTTTACTTACATGCAGATGGCTATTCTCTGGATTATTATATACAATAGGATTCCCAATTCTGTATGCAGTGATTTATTCAGTTTGGTCTTTGTAATGAATTCTTTGATTGTATTTGTTTGTTTTATTATCATTGTAATGGCCAAGATGGTTGTATTTGAGTGAAATTGGTGGATTTGTAACTGCTCTTGTAAAACTACATAAGTCAATAAAATGAGTTCTTACTCTTGCTTTTCAAAAAAAAAAATCAAAAGCCTTTCCAAATCCATAGGTTCCCAAAACCTTTTTCCAAAATCCTCATAAGATCCTTTATAATATATATATATATATATATATATATATATATATATATATACACACACACACAGATATATATAATTTTTAAAACTTTGGATCATTTCAAACTTGTATAAAATTCCTTTTATACTTCAAACATATTCAAAAACCCTTTTTCTTCTGGCAAAAGATTCATCAAGGGAAGTTTTATCTTACATAACAAAGATATATAACTTTATTTATCCATAATCAAATATTCAAATTTGATTACCCCTTTCAATATCATTTTCATCCAAATCCGTATGATGTACACAAATCATCCGTACGCTATATCAATCTGATCGCTCACTCGACCACACAACTTCACTTCCGAACTAGTATCGTCCACCCGACTTCCTAGTGCGGACACAGATCTGGTTTCTTGATCAGAAACCGTCATTCTCCTTGCACAGTCATAACTATGATAGAGAATATCCAGAACCAATCAACAACCCATATCCAGGTTCGCCGACGAAAATCGAGTGAAAAATTCCAACTCGGATCGACATACTATCTCGAAATTTTGTGCTCGAATCTGGATCACATTACTATGCGAATAGAATAACATACGTACACCCTACGTATTTGTCTTTTTGGTTATTAGCCAAATTAATTCCATTTCTATTCACATTCACTTTGATTTTTATTCACTCACTCACAATTTCTTAAATCCTCATTTGGATTATCACCTCTAATCTTATCTCAATTGGGTATTTAACCAATAACAGTTTGAACTCCAAACAGTTAATTTAGAAAATAGCTTGAAAATTTTAAAAATAGATAAGTAGTTGGAAAATAATTACTAGTTTGTAAAATAGGTGTAAAAAAGTTAGAAAATAGTTAAAATAATTATAGAAATTTTAGAAAATTGCAAAATAATAGTAAGATAGTAATTAGTTTATAAAACAGTTGGAAAACTGTTAAACAGTTTCAAAAATAATTATGAAACAAGTATAAGATAATTTGAATTTTAAAAGAAAGGTTGTATATATAATGAATAGCTTGGAAAATGGGTTTATATTAAAACAATTTATATTAAAAATAGTCCAGAGTCAAAACTGCTCACTTCCCAATCTCCATTCTCATCAATTCAATTTAAATTTCCTCTTCCATTTAAATTGACCCAATTCCAATTTTCAACTACTTCAATTTCCATTGAAATTGATTCAACCCCAATTCAAGTTGAATTAACCTCAGTTTCTTTCCACATTTAACTTTATTCAACCTAGATATCAAATTCTACTAATTCAAATAAATTTCAGTTGGACTAGTTCCAGTTTTTAATTTATTTCATCTCCAGTTTGGATTAATCTCAATTTCAAACTCCATCTCCAAATCAAGATGAATTATTCTTGATTTCCTCCCAAATTCAATTCAAATTCCATTTCAATTTAAAATTATTCAATTTTAATTATAATTCCAAATTATTCAAATCAATTTGGACTAATTTCAAATTGAACTCACTTCAATTTCAAATCGTTTCCAATTAATCCAATTCAATTTTCTATTTGAATCTTATACTCATACATCTTCAATCACCATTTCAATTAATTCAAATCAAATTTAATTTAAACTAATTCAAATTTAAAATTAAACCATCTCTCATTCATTTTAAACAATTCCAATTCATAACTTAAAGATTTTTAACAACAATAGGATGATATTATCTAATATAGGATGATATTATCTAATTTATTTTAAAACATCCATTCATTTTAAATTTCTAGATCTCAAACCCAATTTGATATCACTCAAACTCTCAATTACAATCAACCATATAACTTTCCAAGTTAAATCTTAATTTCATCTTAAAATTTACAAATGAGGTTGATCATCCCAACATATTTAACTTTACCCAAGTTAAACTCAATTCACTTAATCCAGTCAACCTTACCTAGTATGAACTTCCATTTCAAATTTTAAACTTCTCATAAATAGTCTTCCCACTTATTAAGTTCAAAAACTTAGCACTTCGGGTATCACATCTTATTCCACATTCAAAACTCAACATTTCGAGTTTATTTCAAACCATATTTGATATTATGTATATCCACATATATACATATTAACTTCTTTTGCATACCAAGTTATACTTTAAAATTTTAAACCACCTTTGGTTTTTAATTTAAAACAAATTTCTTTTAAATTTTCAAACAACTCTTGTCTGAAATAGGACCTTTTCATTCAAATGCATTAAATAATATTATTTGTTATTTCTTTAAATTAATTAGATCATTAATTAATCACATTCGGTAATTAGCTTATTTCTTAATTACCTTCAATAAGTAATTGTCCCTTAAATTATTTATCTCTAGTTACTTCATTAAGTAACTCCCTCTTTATTTATCATTTACAATTATTATCCATAAATTAATTGATTATCCTTATCCTGAAACCTTTCCCAAATTCAAGATTTAATTTCAGTTTGAATCCATTTCAAACATGTCTTTAATTTAATTTCAATTTGGTTGTAATTCTATTACCACTTGATTCTCACTATTACTTTTAGTTTAATTAATACTACAACCAATTTCCTTAATATAATAGATATGTAAGATTCATTTACTTTTGAAATCATTTAAAAACCTTTATATATAAGAAAATAACAAGTACGCTCTCTCATATATATATACTCAACTCATTCTAGGGTACCACTTACCCTATCCTTAATGAGTAATCCCACCAGAGCCAAGGTTCTCGCTTAACTTATGCTCTGATACCAAATGTAACGACCCGGAAATTTCGATCCCGTAAATTTCCAGATAGTTAGA
This sequence comes from Allium cepa, assembly GCA_030765085.1. Lineage (NCBI taxonomy): Eukaryota > Viridiplantae > Streptophyta > Magnoliopsida > Asparagales > Amaryllidaceae > Allium > Allium cepa. Next base: position 320,398,519 of record CM060928.1, on the reverse strand, counting down.
GAAAAGAAGAAAAGAGATAGAAGAAGAAGAACAAAAAAGAAACACACAATCTCACATTCGCAGCGGATAAAATATAATAGCAAATAAATAATAGTTTACAAAGTATAACTGTATCAGTATTTACATTTTACATCAGAGTTACAACAATTTCACAACACTGGACAATTTAAAATAACTTGTCCCATATAAATAACAATATATATCACAGCGGATAAACTCTCTATACGTTCTTGTCCTTCAGCTCTCCTCCTGAGCTCTAGAACGTCCTTACCTGCAAGTTTGTAATACTCGGTCTGACCCGAGCATTACATCAAAGTAACGCCCGGGTCAGGCTGGAAACCAGCCTGAGTAAACCCATCTAACTTGGAATACAAAAGCATACAATTTATATAAACCCGGGGGTAACTAATATCAATCTACACTTCACAAGTTATTATACATCAACTATTTCACACATCAATTTCTAAGTGCCAAAACTTAGATTTAAATGGTCCAATTTACTCAAGTCTTTTCACTTCAGCCTATCAGTTTCACATATCAAATTGTAAGAATCGAAGTGGTTTCTGGTATTCACTAATACCCGACTCCGGTCTCTTCGAAACCTTTGTCATCTTAACTTAAATTATTCAAGTGAAATACAATTCTACTATAATACAGGATGTCACAGTAATTCATCATCAATAGAAAACCACATTATCACAGTTTAAATTTAACATATCTTATCACATAGCATCACGAACCACATATTAGGAATAACAATTAATCAAAGGCTTCCCATATCATTCTATTTATCCCTTAAATTAATTTCACAAATTAATTTATCCTTAACCAAATACAATAATTAACCTTCAATTACCTCATTAATTAATTATTAACTATAATTATTAATCACCCTTGATTAATAAAATCCAGTAATTAACTACCCTTAATTACTTCATTAAATAAATTAATACTAAATTTACTCTCTAATTAACCCCTTGATTAATTATACAAAATAATTTGACCCAAATTAATTCCATCATTAACACCTTTAATTACATTCATAAATTATCAATTTGTTACTTCCCTAAGTAATTACAATCCATTATTTACATCACGAAGTCATTTTACTTATAAATTTCATTAAGTATTACTTAATCAAGTATCAAATGACTATTTTTAATTAATCAACAAATTAATAAATCCCATTTATCTCATTAAATATATCTGGATAATTCTTCCATTATCAATGCCTTATTACCATTATCATTTTGAAACATTTTATCATCATGATTACCTTTGCTTAATTAAATCATTAATTAAGTTTTTAAAATAAGGTGATCATTTAACCCGAAAATTTTAAAGTTGAGAAAACTTAACTTCCTTAAAATAACCTAAAAACATTACCAAGTAGAAGCTTTTAAATCTTATATTTTAACAACTTACTTTATAAATTCATATTTGAACTAAAATTTTAAAATCACTTTGAATTAAATCAATTCTCGAAACCTCTTAATTAATTGTTAAAGAAACAATTATAAAGAAAAGAAAAGTATGTTTAAATAAGATAGTTTAAACTAGTTTTTAATTTAAATAAATAAATAACAAATTGATCTTTAAACATTTAAAACTTGTTCAAAACTATTGCTTCGGGTTTTACCCGAAGGCCACTCGGGCTCTCCCCCGAGTTTCTCCCTTCTTCCCCCTTTCTGAAAACCTGGATTCTATCAAGCTTAAAAACCTTCTGACCAATTCCCAATATTTCACACGAGTATAAACTCGAGTTCCTCCCTCCAAGACCCGATACCATCTTCGAGACATTCCTTCATCTCCCTAAACAACTCAGCAACCAATCCAACAGATATCGCTGACCCACTGTGCACGTGTACACGGCGCCGAACGTTGCTCCGATCATCCACAACATCGCCGCGAGTCATCCCAAGCCTCGCTCTCCGATTCCAACCCTTATTGCTTCAGTACGAACTCGAGAGCAAGATCGAGTCAGTGCACACCTAAATCGAAACGAACCATTACCCAAAAACCCTCCCAAACTACCACCTTCAGCCACCAGCAACACCATCACTTCGATAATCACTTCCTCATAGACCCACAGACCCTTTCCCCCACCCGCGATCAAGACCCAAGTCCTATCAACGTCGTGTTGGTCCTCAAATCTAATACGATTAAAAAATCATGATTATGCCCTAGTTTGCCAAATTCTCGCCTCCTCGGTGATAAATAGAACCATTCGTCATTTTTACCGACCTCGACGAACCCCCAGCTTACCTCAGCCACGACCCCGAGGCGACCGGTTGTCGCGATTATCGAAAATGGGGAATTTCCCAAATTTTGATCAACCTCTAAATTCTCTTCCAATTCGAGCCTAAAAATTTTGATTTTTCCCTTAAAAATCATTTTTTTCAATGTTGAATCAGATCACATAAACTAAACTTGAGATTAATCTACTTCAAATTTCGATTTAAATTGACTCACCACTGAAACTTCCAATTTTTGTCATCATTGCTTTATGGATATGCTTGAAACCATTTTTAAAAATAGAATTTGACATTTACAAATCATTCTCCTTCAAAGATCCTGACACATAAGTATTTACACAGGAAGTTATTGATTTATTTGATTTAACTTCTGTCTGTAAACCAAGAACAGAATAGAATATTTGCATGCACACAGATACATTCCCAAAAATATACTTATATAATCCGGAGATCAACATGCGACCTAATATTTCCAACTCAAACTCAAGATTATTGCATGCATCAGGGTTTAAACCAATTTAAAGATTTCTTTTCTTCTTCTTTTTTTTATAAAAAAAAATCAGAACTGTTTACTCACTTGCATATGCAAACAGGGAACAGATTTGTTCCAGGCTCTTGAAATTCACTTCATGTTCTTGAATTAATTTGCATGTTGAAAACAAGTTTTGCAGCTGTTGATTACTGAATTGTTTGATTGAACTTGAAGATCTTGCATGTTGAATTAGAAAATCTTCCATTGATATTGAACTGTTACATGCTTCAAGAATTGAAACTCTGATTTTCCAGGCTTGCAATATTTTTTGAATTACTGTTGTTTAATTCTTGGTTAAATTTACAGGCTTGAGAAGAAGGGTTTTGAGTTTGGTATATCTCTTTTTGATTTGTGAAATGTTTGTAGCTCTATGAAAAGAAAAATAAATAAATGAAGAGGAAGTTTGTTTGTTTGTACAAGTTTATGTTAGATTTATTAAAAATAAAAGAAAATTTACAATAAAAATGACACTTGTCACTAAACCCATTTAATTTCTTAACACATGTTCTTTTAAGGAGTTTAGATCTTAACACTTATAATGATTCATATTTACATTATTTTTAATGATAAAAAAAACTTTTCTTATTGAATTCCTAATAAACAAATACATTTATAAATTAAGAAATACTTTTCTAATTTTAAATTTAAAATAAAAATAAAAATGAAAACTAATTATATTCTAAATAAAATCATATAAAATTATTTAATCCATTATTAATGCTAATTAAAAGCTTTTGTACTTATTCCTATTAAATAAATACTTTTCAAACCATATTATTATTTCTATTTTAAGATATATATTTCTTTCAATTCAATTTTAAATTCCACTTCAAATCCAATCCAACTTAAATAATTATCTTTAATTAATTTCTTAAATTAGTTATTCCTAATTAATATCCTTAACTAATCACTTAATCAATTATACAAATTAATAACTTTGTTTATTATCCATTTATAAATCAAGACCTTAATTAATTTTGGGAAAAACCAAAATCTTAATTAACTACTTGATCAAATTATTATAAGATCTTCTTTAAAATATCATAGGAATAAAAATCAAGTAATTAACTTATTATATAATTGTATTACCAACTAATTTATTTAAAAATGGGTTAATTTTTTTCAATTTCAAACTCAAATTCAATTTAAAAATTCAATTAAAAAAATCAACTCAAACAAATATATATATATATATATATATATATAATAAACAAACCCATATTTAATTTGTGATAAACAATTCTATTAAAATATATTTATCTATTTGTAACTATATTTAAAAACATCAAATTATTATTATTTGAAAATAACAATTTCACCAATTTACAAATAATTAATAAAGGAGATTATTAAATTTTATTTGTTCAATTTATAAATTAGTAATTTCAATAGTTAAATCAGATAATTATCCAAATTATTTAATGCCCAAAATCCGGGTTAATACATTTAACATCTAAGAAGCGAAGAAATGATGGAGAAATAGGCAGCATAGGGTGTGGCCGAACCTATGCACGAAAATGGAGCAAGTCGTCAAGCACCGAAGCAAGAAAAAGGGAAGGAAGTGCCATAGATTTCATTCCAAGGAGCTAGAAGAAAATTTAGGGTGCTACAGAAGCTCTGCCGGATTTTCAGGAGTTTGAAAGAAGTGGTCGATAACATTAAGCAAAAGAAATAGAGTAGAAGTTGATTAGTTGAAGTTTAAGCGAAGTTTTGTTGCATATGAATGTTGGTAGAAAGAATTGGTTAAGTTAAAAGGTGAGTACTCATATTTATTCATTAATCCATAAATTATTTCAAGTATAATGATTTGAAAGTTTAAATATTTTGAATGAATGTTTGATAACTTGGTTGTAAATTGGTTGATTATGTGGTTGATAAATTGTTTAATAAATGATAAGAGAAATTATTAGTAATTGACCATAGTTAATTAAATGAAAATTAAGTCCATACAAATGTGCGTATGGAAATTATTTAGCCTCTTAATGACTTCAAAATATCTAAAAAGATTGAAAATGATTTTATAGTAATATAATATTATAATATGAAATGAAATGAAAAATTAGTTTGAAATGATGAAAATATTGTTTTAGATAAGTTAAAATAGTATAAATATGGTTTAAAACAAATTTGAAGTGTTTTGGACAAGTTTCGAAGCAATTCATAAAATTGGTCAAAATCGAGCTCGTCGCGTAGCGGCAGTTCGTATATTTCGACCCATAACTTCAAACTAACGTAGAGAATAATTTATAAGTCGGATTTTTACGAAATAAAAATTGTTTGGTCCACAATGATAATAGTTTTCCAATGAAGAAAGAAAATCAAGATTTCATTGAGATGATTTTGAAACACGTCCAAAACAATTTCTAAAAATATCGCGGTTTTGCGGTTCAGAATCCACAAAGGGATTTCTTTATAAACGATATTTTTTGATTAAAAATATGAAATAAATTTGATAAGTCTATTTAAATGGTTTAAAAGATATTTGGAATGGAAAATATGAATTTTCAAATATTAAAATGTTGTTTAAATCAAATAAGCTTATATAGCACTTTCCGTAGCACTTTTATGCTGCGAATTCTGTAACACTTTGAATATGAGTTTTAAACTTAACGATTCTTTCTAGAATCACTTATAAATGGTTTAAAAGAATAATTAAGCAATTTAAAGGTGATTTGGAAGTTTTAACAAGAGTTTGAACAAATGGTTAAGATGAATTGTTCATACCACTTAAACAAAAAGAGAAGAATATTGAATGTAATAACAAACTTAGTATGCAGAAATGACTAGTACATTTGTCCCGTCCGTGAGATCTGAAAAGATGAACCAAGGTATGTAACTAAGGTTAGGGATGGTGCAACTAGTGCCTTGAACATACCTGGCCTATGATTTCTCTTTTTAGGTGAGGGGTGGAATAGATCGAAAGGAAACCCCAGATGCTCTAAAAGATCATACTTAAGTTTTTCCAAGGTAAGAGACAAGAAATAAATTTTTTGAATCTAAACTAACCACTTAATATCTTTTATTCGATGATTGGTATGAAGGAACCGAGATCGGATTTAGGTGATTCCTATCCGAAGAACCGGGATCGGATTTAAGTGATTCCTATCCGAAAATCACTTCAAACTAATTTTTGAACCCCATATGAAATTAACATCTTTTATCGATGATCGGTACGAAGGAACCGGGATCGGATTTGGATGATTCATACCTGAAAAAATGGGATCGGATTGGGTGATTCCAGTCCGATAACCCCATCAAATAAATTTTTGAAATAAAATATATTAAAGACAAAGATCGTTGAAGACAAAGATATTCATGATGCAGGATTACTTGCCATGTAACGACCCACTATTTTAAACCATTCAAATCGACAAAAAAGCATACATGTCAAACTTGAATAATTCAAAAAAATAGATTGTAATATAAATCGGAGCAAATAAAACCAACCATATAATTACAGAAAAAAAAAATATCAGAATAGCTCGCAGCTGAAATAAAATACCATAGTAGCTCATGAAGCTACTATAAACACAGTCTCAAACACAGTCTCAAAACAAGTACAAAATGCCAGAGTCTGAAAGTAAGTAAAACAGAAATCCCAATAAATAAATGTCCACTAATGCATAAGCTGAATAGAAATGAATGACAACTAGATAGATAGATAATCTCTAGCAAATCCTAACTCCAGAAGGTGAATCCAAAGCTGAAACACTCAGGTTGACCCAAGCGTAAAGCAAAATACAAACACTCGAGTCAGGACATACATACTTATACAATGTAAACCAACTCAAGTGAACTGTAATAAAATGCACAAGTAACTTAAAGGATGCTTAGGACCGCCAATCCTTTAAGGATCCGTTAAACTATTTACTATGTAGTAATATACGCTATTATAATAATGTCTAAAGTAAATTATAATATATTTAAAAATAGCGTTAAGGTGTTACCCATATCCCACTTAACACATTTAATAGTGCCACTAGTCTATACAATACCGTAGTCCCTTATGATCGGGAAGACTCCAAAGGATACTCCATAGGTACGACACAAATCAAACTTGTACAAGGCGTGCTAGGGTAGGTGACACGACACAACTAGGCAATGCCAGAGTAGATATACCAATTGCACTTTCGGACCGGTGGTAACGCATAACAGCCACTACCGCCAACCTCAAGCCATATTCCGGAAAATCAAAGGTGCGCACCAATCAATCACAAAGTAATAGAATGGCATACGAAGAAGTGTGTCCGATAAAAGGAGCTACCTCATTAGCCCGTCGATTGTTCCTGTTTTAACCACCTTATGCCAACTCACGGGAGTCGGGTCCACGTATATACCTTAATAGAACCTCTCCACCATCCTACTTCATTCTGGAATCTCCACTGTGTACACGGTTGTTAAAGTACTTTTCGGAATTGGTAGAGAGTGAACTTCCGATCCATTCAAAACAAATATTTCCATTTCAAAAAAACCATTTAAACCAAATACTATTACTCTTCCAAAATAACATCCATTCAAAAGCCATTTAAACCAAATACTATTACTCCTACAAAATAATATCCATTTCAAAATGGTAATATTTCCAAATCCATATATATATAGTTATAGCACTTAAAAATGCAATAATTTAGAAATCATAACACTTTCAAACCATACACTTATATAGCACTTTAAAAGTGTAAAAAGTTAGAAACTATAACACTTTGAAAATTTTATTCCTATATAATAGCAATTTGGAAAACATTACAATTTAGAAACAGTAACATTTTCATTACATAACCTAAGGTAACGTAGCATTTTTAAAACATAACTAATATAACATAACATTTTGGAAATGCTACCAATTCTACTATAACCCTTTTAAACATCATATCTTCAATTTAAATCATAGTTATTTATTATACAAAACATATCCATTTTTTAAAAAATAAAATAAAACCTATCACTATTACTAGGTTAGATTTAAAACTCCATATTAAATCAAATTTAATTATTAAATTATTTATCATAGATAAAATCTTTAATTTAGTTTCAAACCAATTATTTACTTATAAAATTTTAACTTAATAGAAAACCAATATATCCTTATATCTAAAAATCATTAAATCAAATTATAAGTTAAGATTTCATATATTTAAAGATTCAAAATAGTTAATAATTTTTAGAAAACTATTATAAAAAAATTAACCATGGGTCTGTATAATATTTTCTAACCTAAGTCAAGTGATACGGATATGTATCATTTCAATCCACAATTTAAAAAGAAAATTCTGGGTTCTACCATTTCAAACCCACAATCCCAAGTAAAATAAAATAAAAATCGCTTAAGCCTATCATTTCAGCTCATAACGATTTTTCCCTATTCTAATGTCCGTTCGGGTATGTATCATTTCAACCCATAGTGAATCTATACTAACAGGGAACTTGCAGTGTGAGAAACAATAAATAATAAACAGTATAGCATAGCATATCATATCAGGTGATGTAACAAATATATAATCAAGTTATAACATCATGGAATATCATATCACAGGCATGTATGAATTAATATCAGCATAGCATGTGACTACTACAACCCACATGTTATTGTTTCATAATTGTATAAATACGAATGTCGAGAGTGATAACTCACCTTCTAAAGCTAGAGATGACACAACAAGACACACAACCAAACTCCAAAAAGCACGACTAGATTCGAGTGGAAATAGAGCCAAGTTCCAAGTCTTGTAAACAAACAAATACAACAATTATAAGTGTGCATTAAACAAAAGAAATTCGAATTAAACAATGCAAAAATGAAAAAAGAAGAATAAAATGGCTTCACCAATACAAATGAGCTTGGCCAACGTGGTGATAGGCTTGGCCACTTTGGTAATAGGCTCGACCACCTTGGAACATGGTTCAACCACATAGGAAATAGGCTCGGCCAGGCTTGGTTTGGGCTAGATAGACTCGGTTAGGATGGCTATAAGGCACGGCTATGGTGAATACAAAGGGATGGAAAGTCAAAAGCCATTTGGAAGGCAAATGGTCAAGGCAAAATGAAGAGTCATGGAACATTGGGTTAGGCCCTAGGCTAACATGGCTCGGCCTATGGTTCCTGGTTTGGATAATGCCATGGCACATCTGCAATGGTACGGCTATGATCATGGCAAGGCATGCAAAGGAGGAGTTGGTGATGGAATAGTTGATGGTCGAGGCTAGCAAAGAGTAAGTGGTGATGTAGTGGAGATCGACTAGGGTTTGCAAGCATGGAATGGTGGATTTTGGGTCTAGGAAGTCACTGTACTTGGTGGGATGGTGACGAGGTGATGGAGGTCCAGCATCATGGTGGTGATGGAGAAGGTGTGGTCGGCTTTAGGTAGGAACATTGTCGAACATAGCTTGAGAAAATAAAAGAGAAAAAAATATAGAAAAGAGGAAGAAAGGAGATAACATACTGTAAAATTTTTGATCATAAGATGCAAATGAGAAAAGAGATGAATTGAGAAGTTTTCAACATGAATTGAAGAGGAGATGGGAAGTTTTGTGCTGCTAGGGTAATGGAAAGACATCTTTTCAAATTCTAGAAAAGAAACTTATGTCTTTTAGAATATCCTAAGCCCATTAGCCAAGCGCAATATCCAAACAAGCTCAACAACCCAATAGAAAAATAAAATAAAAATCAAAGTCCAAACCAAAACAAATTGGAAAATAACATAGAAACATAGAGAATAGAAATAAACAATAAAATACTAAAAATATTCACGTGTAAAACACTAAATTCTATCAGATTTAAAAAGTATAAAACAAAATTTGATGAAATAAAAAGCAGAATGAATATCAGCATCAAGTTCAGCTTCATAGAAAAAGATTGGAAATTAAAAATTCTAAATTAAAAATTTCAACTGAAAGTCAAAGTTTGACCAAAGTTGACCAAAATATAAAATTTTCAATAAACCTTTATTTTATTTTATTTGGAAATATCATATAAAAAATCCAGAAATACATTGCAAATTCCAAAATTTCAAATTTTAATGATTTAAAATCAAAATTTCAAAATAAATTGAATTAAAATATTTATTAGAAATTACGGTTTGTTACACTCTCAACCACTCAAAACTTTTCGTCCTCGAAAAGGAACGAGACACGAAAACAATAAAATATAAGATAGAAAAGCAAATAGTACTTGAAATAAATAATTCCGGATTCAAAGCACGCATGCTCTCCTCCGTCTCCCAGGCACAATCTCGATCATTTATACTCTACTATACTTTGATCAGGTTGACCGATTTCCTTCTCAGCTGCTTCGTACCTCTATCGATAATATAAAGCGTCCTCCTCTCGACAGTAAGGTTTGGCTCAATATCCAAACTCTCGAGAGCAGATGGCTGGGAAATCAAAGATGGGTAATGCAAACGACGAAGATGCGAAACATGGAATACATTATGCACTCCAGAAAACTTCTCAGGCAAATCCATACGATAAGCCAAAGAACCGATCTTTTCTAAGATACCAAAAGGACCTATGAACCTAGGAGCAAACTTCCCTTATCTTCCTCTTTATCCCAAATTATTATTAAATTTATTCCACTTGATATCTTATCACATATATTAAGTATATTTACTCTTATCATGACTACTCAAATTTATTTATAAATTCCTTTAACACCATTTTATATTGTATATTATCCAATTTCATTCCTAACTTCTGAATAATTAGCTAAGTTATATTGGAATGCAATTTAGTATTGTATAAATAAATTTTCCAATTCAATTATTTCAAGTTCAATTAATTATCCGAAATTTTTGACTTCAGTTTATAATTGAAATCATCCCTGAATCATAAATTTAAGAAATTAAATCTCCAGTTTATCTCAAACAATTAAGGGATAATTAGATATATATATATACACACACACTATATATCAGATCAAATCTAATAATATATATATTAAATCAAGCCATACTTAAGAAATCTAAAATCAAAAAAAATTGTAGCATAGCTATGAATTGGTCTCTCCTCTTCGAAACTCGAAAATGAATGTCGATGATGTGGCCACCATCACCGAAATTATTTTCCAGTGACATAAGAGAAGAGCATAGATTTAAACATTTTACGATTTATATTCAAACATACCTTTAAATAATATACGCTTTTAAACATTAAAACCAAAGTTTGAAATCACCGGAATTTAATTCTCAAATCCATAATTTAAATTCATTTAAATTCCAAATTAGTTTTTAGACAATGCTTTATAATTTTATTCATTTATATCTTGTGTCAATAGTCATTGGTTTTCAAAATAATAAATGCAATCAAATATTATCATTTCAATAACTCATTCAGTTAACTAATAAATTTCAACTCAATTCAGTCTTAATAAACCATTTCAATTTCCATATATTTCAACGATTTAAATATTCCACAATTTCAAAACTAAATTTTTGATAATTCCATATATATATATATATCAAATTCAATTTACTATTATTTAGTTTTGAAATATTTACTTAATAAATTCAATATCATTTAAATAAAACTGTTAAATTTCAAATAACTGAATATTCCTTCAATTTATTTAGACTTGATATATTCATTTAAAACACTCAAACCAAATCAAGTTATAAAAAATCATATCCTTTAAAATCTCAAATTTAATAAATTTCAAATCAAACTTATTCACATCCTACCAAAATAAATTTTCAATGGATAATATAAATCTATAAAAGTATTATATATATATATAAATCATATAAAATTATTTTATTTACCAAATTTGAAAACAAAATAGTGCAATTTGTATGGTTCAAGTGTTTTGGAAATCCTATCGATATCGCTGATCAGACGAATCGATTGAAATCCCAAATCAACATCAACAACCCAAACAACACAACATATAAAACATTTTAATATCAATACAAATACACTCCCTCACTTGGTGATTCTGGAATGGGTTACAAAATAAGGATAGATTTTCAAATATCGGAGATTCTAATCAAAAGAATTCAAAGATAAAATGAGATAGATAAAGGATTAAGATAAGGTTAAAATAGAAGATTTAAATTACACCCGATAACTGTTGTTATAGGTGAATTCAACTAGATGGAGATGATCTTCCCAAGATCCTACATAATTAAGAACATGAGCATGAAGAAGATCCTCTAGAATCTGATTTCACTCTTTCTGTTTGACTATCGGTCTGTGGATGGTAAATAGTGCTCAGATTCAGGTAAGTGCCTAAAGATTCCTAAAAAGCTTTCCAAAATGAACTGGTAAAGATAGGATCTCTATCACAAACAATGCTGATAGGTACACCAAGGAGACGAACAATCTCCCTCATATAGATCTCAGACAGACTAGAAGCAGAACAGGTAGACTTGACCAGAATGAAATGAGCGGACTTGGTCAATCTATCCACAAAGAGAGAAAAGAATAAAGACTTACATTGATCACAGCGATTTCAACCGGATTAATAGAAACTCCATTACTAGAAACAATATGCCCGAGAAATCAGACTCCATCCTTCTAGAAATGGAATTTCGAGAATTTAGCCTTCAACTATGATTTCTAAGAGTTTCCAGAAAAAATTTCAAATGCGACTCATGCTCATCCCTTGACTTGAAGAAGACAAGGATATCATCAACAAAGAATAGAACAAACATGTTAAGCACATTACGAAAAACACGATTCATCAAATCAATAAGAAAGCTGGGGCATTAGTCAAACCAAAAGGCATGACTAACTGTTCATGGAAACCATTCTTTGTACAGAAAGCAGTCTTGGGAATACTTTCCTCAACAACTCTAAGCTGGTGAAAACCTATGGCAAGATTAAGCTTAGAGAAAACAATAGCTCCATGGAGCTGATAAAACGTATCATTGATGCGAGGCACATGATATCTGTTCATCATAATGAGAATGTTTAGCTCTCTATAATCAACACACATCCTCAAAGAACCATCAGACTTAGTGATGAAAGCAACCGTCGCTCCCCTTTCTAATGACTAGGTCTGATCAAACCCTTGGAGTACAAGTTCTCAATTTTCTTCCTCAACTCAACCCTCTCACGGGGCGCCATTCTTCTGATAGGAAGAACTACTGGTCGAGCTCCAGGAATAGGATCAATACGGAAATCAATTTCCCGCTTAGGAGTTAAAGAAGTGACTTCACCAAATACATCGGGATATAGTTTAACCACTGGAGTAGAATCAAGATCATCCGAAGAAGCATCAAGAGAATAAATAAAGCTGCTAGCAAAATCCTAGGGAAAACTACACTGAATCACTAAAGAATTTCCAAAATCATCCATAAGAGAAACATTTCGGGTTTTACAAGAGATAATGGCATCATGCCTCTTTAGCCAATCACATCTAAGCAATAGATCAAAAGCATCAAAACCTAGAACATAGAAATCCCAAAAAAACCAATATCCGGAATGGAAGAGCTTCATTCTTCTACAAATCCTACTAAGGTTCGCAGGACCACCAATAGGATTTGAAACACACAAAGGCTCAGAAGCAAACTCGGACGAAAGAAGATGCTCAAATTTATCACACAGATCCATAGAAATAAAGCTATGAGAAGCTCTAGTATCAAATAGAACACGAACAGGAAAATAAAACAGAGAAAAAGTGCCCTGAAGAGTACCTTGGGTATCAGTAGTAGCAGGAGTAGGTGCAGGTAGAGGAGGTGAAGAAGCAGAGGTAACAACAAAGATACTAGAGGACTTGCCCTTCTACTGAGTAGGACAATGGTAATTAAGAAACAAAAGACAAGATTCAACAAGAATGGAAATCCTAATTAAGGACTTTAATTAACAAGCCGGATAAGGAAAGGGATGAATTTAAGAAAAATTTGGTTTCAAACAAGAAAAGTCTATATCAAAATAATTTTTTGAAAATCCTTTGAAAATCATTTTATACTTTAAAATACGTTCTCTCATAAAGAAATGATTCTAGGATTGATTTCACTCGTTCTAGGGTATTTCTACCCTATCTCTAATGAGTTTTTGCTCCGCAGGCTAAGGTTTGCCTAAAACCAAAGCTCTGATACCAAATGCAACGACCTACTATTTCAACCATTCAAATGGACAATAAACCACACATGTCAAACTTGAATAATTCAAAACAATAGATCGTAATATAATTTGAAGTAAATAAAACCAATCACAGAATCACGGACACAGAAAATATCAGAATAGCTCGCAGCGGAAATAAAATCCCATAGTAGTTCATGGAGCTAATACCATAGTAGTTCATGAAGCTACTACACACACAGTCTCAAAACAAGTACAAAATACCAGAGTTTGAAAGTAAATACAATATAAATCCCAATACATGAATGTACACTAATACTTAAGCTGAATAGAAGTACTGAATAGAAACGAATGACAACTAGATAGATAGATAATCTCCAGCAAATCCTAGCTCCAGAGTTGAATCTAAAGCTAAAATACTCAGGCTGACGCGAGCGTAAAGAATAACACAAAACACTCGAGTCAGGATATACATACTTATACAATGTAAACCAACTCAAGTGAACTGTAATAAAATGCACAAGTAACTTAAAGGATGATTGGGACCGCCCATCCTTTAAGGATCCATTAAACTATTTACTATATAGTAAAATATGCTATTATAATAATGTCTAAAATAAAGTATAATATATTTAAAAATAGCGTTAAGGCGTTACCCATATCCCCCTTAACACATTTTATAGTGCCAATAGTCTATACAATGCCGTAGTCCCCCCCGATCCGAAAACCACCAGAGGATACTCCATAGGTACGGCACAAATCAAACTCGTACAACACGCGCTAGGGTAGGTGATACGGCATAACTAGGCAATGCTAGGTTAGATATACCAATTGCACTTTCGAACCAGTGGTAACGTGTAGTATCCACTACTGCCCACCTCGAGCCAGACTCCCAATAATCAAAGGTGCGCACCAATCAATCACAAAGTAATAGAATGGCATCTGAAGAAGTGTGTCCGATAAGAGGAGCTACCTCATTAGCCCGTTGATTGCTCCTATTTTAGCCACCTTATGCCAACTCACGGGAGTCAGATCCACGTATATACCTTAATAGAACATCGCCACCATCCTACTTCATTCTGGAATCTCCACCACGTACACGGTTGTTAAAGTGGTTTTCGAAGTTGGTAGAGAGTATGACAACTTCTAATCCCGATCTCTTTAACAACAAAACGTTATTTTTACCCTTGATTCTTTATTTCAAATGGTTTACATTTCAAAACAAATATTTCCATTTCAAAAAAAACCATTTAAATCAAATACTATTTCTCTTCCAAAATAATCCATTCAAAAACCATTTAAAACAAATACTATTACTCCTCCAAAATAATATCCATTTCAAAATGGTAATATTTCCAAATCCATATATATATATATATATATATATATATATATATAGTTATAGCACTTAAAAATGTAATAATTTAGAAATCATAACACTTTCAAACCATACACTTATACAACACTTTAAAAATGTAATAAGTCTGAAACTATAACACTTTGAAAATGTTATTCCTATATAATAGCAATTTGGAAAACATTACAATTTAGAAATAGTAGCATTTTCAATACATAACCTAAGGTAACATAGCTTTTTTGAAAGATAAATAATATAACATAACATTTTGGAAATGCTACCAATTCTACTATAACCCTTTTAAACATCATATCTTCGATTTAAATCATAGTTATTTATTATACAAAACATATCTTTTTTAAAAATAAAATCTATCACTATTACTAGGTTAGTTTTGAAACTCCATATTAAATCAAATTTAATTATTAAGTTATTTATCATAGATAAAATCTTTAATTTAGTTTTAAACCAATTATTTACTTATAAAATTTTAAATTAATAGAAACCAAAATGTCATTATATTTAAAAGTCATTAAATCAAATTTTAAGTTAAAATTTCATATATTTAAAGATTCAAAATACTTAATAATTTTTAGAAAACTATTATAACAAAAATTAACCATGGGTCTGTATAATATTTTCTAATCTAGGTCAAGTGATACGGATATGTATCATTTCAATCCCTAATTTCAAAAGAAATTCCGGGTTCTATCATTTCAAACCCATAATCCCAAGTCAAATAAAATAAAAATCGCTTTAGCCTATCATTTTAGCTCATAATGATTTTTCCCTATTCTAAAGTCCGTTCGGGTATGTATCATTTCAACCAATAGTGAATCCGTACTAACAGGGAACTTGCAGTGTGAGAAACAGTAAATAATAAATAGTATAGCATAGTATATCATATCAGGTGATGTAACAAATATATAATCAGGTTATAACATCATGGAATATCATATCACAGGCATGTATGAATTAATATCTACATAGCATATGACTACTCCAATCCACATGTTATCGTTTCACAATTATATAAGTACGAATGTCAAGAGTGATAACTCATCTTCTAAAGCTAGAGATGACACAACGAGACACACAACCAAACTCCAAAAAGCGCGACTAGATTTGAGTGGAAGTAGAGCCAAGATCCAAGTTTTGTAAACAAACAAACACAACAAATATAAGTATGCATTATACCAAATAAATTCAAATTAAACAATGCAAAAATGAACAAAGAAGAATAAAATGGCTTCACCAATACAAGTGAGCCCGAGAAATGGTTTGGTTTATGCTTTGAAAAGATGACATCGTTGGTAGTTAGTAAGCAATTTGAAAACTAGTTGAAAAAGTTTAAGTTAGTGAGATAAGTTATGTTCTCTTCATGTTATGAATATTATTTGCTCTTATATATATGTCATACTTATGTTATGTGATGTGAAGCTTGGATCAAAGTCAATATGCATTATAGTAGTTTTCAAAGTGTCCATATAGCAACTATCGCTATATCAGAACTTTTGGAAAATACCATCTTTTCGAAACCTTTTGGTTTATTCTCAAGCTTGGGTTTCATTTTACAACGTTAGTTAATTTTCTGTATAATGATGAGTTTAAAATTAATTAACTATTTTAATAATTATTTTTAAATTTAATCAACTAAATTTAACTAATAATGATTAAGGTTAATTAATTAACTTAATAACGATGGATTTAAATTTAGTTAATTACTTTGTTAATGATATTTAAACTAATTAATCATTTTATCTAATGATGTTTAAGATTAAATAATCATTAAATAATAGTGGATTAAAGCTAATTAATCATTTAAATTAATGATGTTTAAAATTAATTCACCATTTTTAGTTAATGACTTTTAAAGTTATTAATTAGTTTAAATTTAATTAATCTTTTCTTTAATGGTGTTTTAAATTAATAAGTCATTTTTAATTAATGGTGTTTAATTTTTATTTATTAATTTGATAAATAATATTTAAAGTTTATTAACTAATTTAATTAAGGATGTTTTTGAAAGTGATTAACCCTTTAAATTGTGGATGTTCAAAATTAATTAACGAAGTTCAAAGATAATTGATCTTTCTTATTAATGATAGTTATAGATAATTAATAAGTTTAATAAGGATGTTTTCAGTTATTAAATCCTTTTTAAATGGTGTTTTAAAGTTAATGAACCACTTCAACAAAGCAGTTTAAAGTTAATATTTGTAATGTGATGCCCAAGCACGAATTAAGTTTTGAAAGTAAATTGACTTGTTGACCAAGGATCCCTTGTTTGTGCCATTAAGTTAGCCTAATAATTATGAGTGCTTTATAAATGATATCTGTTAGCAGAATAAATCCCCGTTCTACTATAACTTAATTGAATAGATTATACTTTGGACATCTATTTAGCAGAATAAAACACCGTTCTGCTATTATTTGATTAGAGAAAAACAAATGACATCTGTTTAATAGAAAAAATCCTCATTTTTCTATAAACAGATTAAGTAGATTATTTGAACATCAATTTAGTAGAATAAATCCCCTTTCTTCTCTTATACTGATTTGTACATTTAAGTATACAACACTAATTCATATTTGCTCGGAGTTGTTCTCTTTATGTATATAGTTGTTATTTGCTTTTGTATTTATGCTCACCCTTATGTTGTGCACTTGTTTTACAAGTGTTGATCTATATGTTGTAAAGTTGTTATTTACTTTATACTTATGCCCATACTTATATTATGTGATGTTTGGTTCGAAATGTTATCCCCTTTGAAATATTATTTTTAAATCTCGTGCAGGGGTTTAACAAAGATAATTAATTATTTAAATAAAGTTGGTTTAAAATAAACTAATTATTTCAATAATCAGGTTTTAAAATTAATCAATTATTTCAATACTAAGGATTTAAAATCAATTAATTATTTTGATAACGGCGTTTTAAAAAAAAATCATTTTGCTAACAATGTTTTAAGATTAATTTATCACTTTAAAAATAAAGGTTTAAATTTAATTAACCACTTTAATTATTACATTTAAGGAATAATTAATTATTCTAATAATAATGGCTTGAAGTTAATTAATCATTTTAAATAGAGTTGCCTTGAAGCAATAAATCAGCATTAAAATAAATTGATTATTTTAAATAAAGTTGTTTTGAAATGATATAACGTTGATTTGAAGTTAAATGATCATTTTAAATAATGATAGTATGGTAATTAGTTTATGTTAAAAGTAAATCAATCATTTTGATAAAGTGTTTAATTTTTTTATTTAAAATGTGAAATCCTTGCATAAGTTAGGTTTTATAAGTAAAAATTTCGATTTGGTTATGGCAAAGAAGTTTTCATATTTCGATATCGCTTATGTAGAATGGATTTAGTCATACTTTTAACACTAAAGTTTGAGGCTTGAACTTGTTTCTATCTTGAAAGTTAAAAATGTTGTCAAGGTAATGCATAGAGGTACTACTGCCTTAACCTGTCTGGCTTCATCTTCAATCAAGGGATAGCTCTTGTTTGAATCGACCAGTAGTGGTAAGAATATGAATTTAATTTCCATATATGATCATTTTGTTATCTTTGATAGTCGACATGTCGACTATCGATTACCTCAACCTTCTTTGTATTTCGTCACTCTAGGACGATGTGTTGCTCATTAAGCTCTGTTATCGTTTGTCGAAAATGACTAAACCCAAAGAATGAGTGGCAGCCAAGCTATGTGTGGTTGCTTCCAGTATGGTATTTTCACATCCACTCTAGGTTGGATTTAGTTTTGCGCATTGTGATGTGAAATACTCGAATACTCGGTAATAGTAAGTGGGTTCTGGCTTGGAGGTTTTCAAGAGCCATCGGAGTTCACAAGTATATTTCTAGGGGTATACTTTCTATATAGGGGAAAACCCACCTAGTCATTTGTTGGAATATTTCCCTTTTATTTCCTTTGATTCCAAATTTATAAATTACGTCTTTCTTAATTGCATTGGAAAGTGTTGAGAGCGCTTCGCAGTGTTTAATTATTTTTATCTATTCTTTACATTTGTTGATGCTTATGTGAGAGGAAACCCATTCTGCATTAGCGGCGTGGTCTCACATGTTATTTTTTAATTACACTTATTGTTTGGAGATTTAATCATACCAAACTTATTGTTTGACCTAAGTTATTTGTTTCCCCCAAACTCTCGGGTACTCAATTATAATTAAGTGGTCCGAAAGTAGCTGGCCTCTTTGGAATTTTTAAACATGATGGTCGAGCTAAAGGCTCCTTTATCTATTTAGAATATTATATCTAATGTTATGTGTATTATGTGTGTGTATTTTGAATTAGCAAGTGTAATGGTAAAATGTATAACTGTCTAGTCTGCTGGTTGTGGTACTTTTATATAACTCTGATAACTCCATGTAAGGAGTAACCTTTTGTACTATACTATTTTGTATTATATGTAAATGTTTCATTGTGCAATTTTTCTATTCTATCCTGTTCAGTTTTTTTATTTTACCCTATGACAACTTGTCTTTCAGATGCTTGAGCAACGACACATGAATGCCATGGATGTATTAAGTGCGTTCCTAGGGGTCAGAAAGGTAGGTCGTCGCATATTTCATAAGAAATGAATTACTCCATAAGTCGATATCACCCAAATAAATATATTAAAGATTATGAATTTCTAATATAAATGGTGTCCTCTACCATTTATATAGTAATAAATTACTCGCATAGTCTCTAGTTATTAAGCAAACTCAAGCTAGAGATTTTATGTGTAGTATTATTAATATCTTGACTGGATTAGGTAAGATAACATTATTCCTTTATTAAGAAAACTCAAGGTACATATATTACATTTAGACCATTGCGAAATGGTAGGTAGAAGTGAATAATCTCTTTCGAATTATTGAGAAAACTAAAGGTCGAAATGAGATTAGGGCAAGGACCATGGTTCAAAGTTGGATGTGATAAAACCTATAAGGTATTATCCACCACTTATGTGCCTATGACTTTCGAGTAAACTCATGGTCAGAATCACAAGACAAGCGAGTCTTAACATTCACTAAAGAAGTTGAAGACTTATATATTTCTCTTTGGGTTTTAAGAAATATAAAAATTTAGTGGGAGCTTATTAGTAAAAAAATAATATATTAAACCTTACTTATAATATAAGAACATTTTTTATTAAATATGTCCTAATTTACTTAATTAATTTTTCAATAAAATATACACATAAAACTTATTTTCAGAAAATGACAAGCTCGCTGGACCTAACTACATAGACAGGCTAAGAATAACCAAAATAGAACTAATATAAGGATGCTTATGGTCATCAATACACGAACATCCAAAAGAAAACGCATTGAAGGTGCAAATCTCGAATTAATAATTACTTATAACAGATGGGTGGTAGATCATTGATATCCTCAAAACATTATTTAGGAGAAATCTTATTTCGTAATGTAGGAGATTACTAAGAAATTGTTCAATATGAAGGTGTTGAAGGGCATGCGTGTAGACGAATGCATCTTATTAATGAAAGATTATATTGATAGGCTTTCCCAATTGGATGTTATGGTAAGTATTGAGCTGCAAGTGGGCTTGATCCTAAGGTCTATTACTCCATAGTTTGAGCTGTTTATATGAATTACATTAAGAACCAAATAAATGTAAGAATCGTAGATGTGCCCATTATGTTGGGATTAGTTGAATCTTCATCCAAAGATCAAGGCACCATGCCCGTTATAAAGGGAGAGACATCATCTTTGAATGGTTTGAAGAAGAGAAAGCGTGTTAATAAGAAGATTAAGAAGAGCACTTGTAACGATCCAAAATTTGAGCACTTTAAAACATACTATTTAAAGTGATTTTAAATATAAAATATGTGAGGTTATATGATTCAAATAATATTAGATAGGATTTGGAAGGAGAAGCATACACAAAAATAGTAACATTTGCCTATAACGACAAAAGTGATAAAATTCTGATTTCAAAAAAAGGTTTCAATGGTTAATTAAATTATTATAATTTGTTTATGAGTGTTTATATTTTTAAATAGAATTATAAAAATTTATTTTTAAATTTGGTTTACATAAATAAATAGTTTAACTAAAATGTCAAAATGTTGCCGTAAAACATTTTGTCGAAAAACGACGTTTCGTCGATTAAAAGTTGTCGCAGCGCCGTCTCACCTTTATTTTCTTATATTGAAACATATATCCAAATAGTATAATTATTAATTAGTTCACTAATCAAGTTTACTTTTACTAAACATACTTAGAAAATTCTAGAATATAATTAAGAAAAAGTAAGCACAAAAAGACAAAAATGTCATTTCAAAGCATAAAGTAAACATCAAATCAAAGAAATATAATTATTACTTTCTTTACTTAATACCTAAGTGAAAATTACATAAAGTAATGATTTGAAATGTGACGTTAAGTGTTGAAAAAATATAAGGTTACTTAAGAAGTAAGTAAGGTTATTTTGGTAATTTGGTAAAGGGATATTTTGGCAACTTACCACTTCGTTTCTTTTTCTATAAATAACAACTAGTTTCTTACTTTTTTCGCACTACTTCTACCTTCTTCTTCTTCTTCCTCCTTGAAACTCTCTTTAATGGCTTCTTCTTCTCTTCCATTCCCTTACTAACCTTTTCAAAATCACATCAAATAAACTCCAAACACCACCGAACTTTGCCAAAGACCTTAGGATACTATTAAAATATTGTTTAACATCTAAGAAGTGAAGAAATGATGGAGAAATAGGTATCATAGGGTGTGGCCGAACCTATGCAAGAAAATGGAGCAAATCGTCAAGCACCGAAGCAAGAAAAAGAGAAGGAAGTGCCATAGATTTCATTCCAAGGAGCTAGAAGAAAATTTAAGGTGCTACAGAAGCCCTGCCGGATTTTCAGGAGTTTCAAAGAAGTGGTCGATAACATTAAGCAAAAGAAATGGAGTAGAAGTTGATTAGTTTAAGTTTAAGTGAAGTTATGTTGCATATGAATGTTGGTAGGAAGAATTGGTTAAGTTAAAAGGTGAGTACTCATATTTATTAATTAATCCATAAATTATTTCAAGTATAATGATTTGAAAGTTTAAATATTTTGAATGAATGTTCGATAACTTGGTTGTAAATTGGTTGATTATGTGGTTGATAACTTGTCTGATAAATGATAAGAGAAATTATTAGTAATTGACCGTAGTTCATTAAATGAAAATTAAGTCCATACAAATGTGTGTATGGAAATTATTTAGCCTCTTAATGACTTCAAAATATCTAAAAAGATTGAAAATGATTTTATAGTAATATAATATTATAATATGAAATGAAATGAAAAATTAGTTTGAAATGATGAAAATATTGTTTTAGATAAGTTAAAATAGTATAAATATGGTTTAAAACAAATTTGAAGTGTTTTGGACAAGTTTTGAAGCAATTGATAAAATTGGTCAAAATCGAGCTCGTCGCGTAGTGACAGTTCGTATATTTTGACCCATAACTTCAAACTAACGTAGAGAATAATTTATAAGTCGGATTTCTACGAAATAAAAATTGTTTGGTCCACAATGATAATATTTTTCCAATGATGAAAGAAAATCAGGATTTCATTGAGATGATTTTGAAACATGTCCAAAATAATTTCTAAAAATATCGTGGTTTTGCAGTTCAGAATCCACAAAGGGATTTCTTTATAAACGATATTTTTTGATGATTAAAAATACGAAATAAATTTGATAAGTCTATTTAAATGGTTTAAAAGATATTTGGAATGGAAAATATGAATTTTCAAATATTAAAAAGTTGTTTAAATCAAATAAGCTTATATAGCACTTTCCGTAGCACTTTTATGCTGCGAATTCTATAACACTTTGAATATGAGTTTTAAACTTAACGATTCTTTCTAGAATCACTTATAAATGTTTTTAAAAGAATAATTAAGCAATTTGAAGGTGATTTGGAAGTTTTAACAAGAGTTGGAATAAATGGTTAAGATGAATTGTCTATACCACTTAAATAAAAAGAGAAGAATATTGAATGTAATAACAAACTGAGTATGCAGAAACGACTATTACATTTGTCCCCCCCGCGAGTTCTGAAAAGATGAAGCAAGGTGTGTAACTAAGGTTAGGGATGGTGCAACTAGTGCCTTGAACTTACCTGGCCTATGATTTCTCTTTTTAGGCGAGGGGTGGAATGGATCGAAAGGAAACCCCGG
Organism: Allium cepa; assembly: GCA_030765085.1. Classification (NCBI taxonomy): domain Eukaryota; kingdom Viridiplantae; phylum Streptophyta; class Magnoliopsida; order Asparagales; family Amaryllidaceae; genus Allium; species Allium cepa. The sequence goes on along the minus strand of CM060928.1, from coordinate 320,375,156 downwards.
ATGCTCTAAAAGATCATATTTAAGTTTTTCCAAGATAAGAGAAAAGAAATAAATTTTTTGAATGTTAACTAACCACTTAATATCTTTTTATTCGATGATTGGAATGAAGGAACCGGGATCGGATTTAGGTGATTCCTACCCGAAGAACCGGGATCAGATTTAGGTGATTCCAATCTGAAAATCACTTCAAACTAATTTTTGAACCCCATATGAAATTAACATCTTTTATCGATGATCGGTACGAAGGAACCGGGATTGGATTTGGATGATTCCTACTAGAAAAACTGGGATTGGATTTGGGCGACTCCAGTCCGATAACCCCATCAAATAAATTTTTGAAATAAAATATATTAAAAACAAAGATCGTTGAAGACAAAGATATTCATGATGCAGGATTACTTGCCATGTAACGACACACTATTTTAAACCATTCAAATCGACAATAAAACATACGTGTCAAACTTGAATAATTCAAAAAAATAGATTGTAATATAAATCGGAGCAAATAAAACTAATCATAGAATCACAGACAGAGAAAATATCAGAATAGCTCGCAGCTGAAATAAAATACCATAGTAGTTCATGGAGCTAATACCATAGTAGTTCATGAAGCTACTATAAACACAGTCTCAAAACAAGTACAAAATACCAGAGTCTGAAAGTAAGTACAATAGAAATCTTAATAAATACATGTCCACTAATACATAAGCTGAATAGAAATGAATGACAACTAGATAGATAGATAATCTCTAGCAAATCCTAACCCCAGAAGGTGAATCCAAAGCTGAAACACTCAGGTTGACCCGAGCATAAAGAAAAATACAAAACACTCGAGTAAGGACATACATAAATGTAAACCAACTCAAGTGAACTGTAATAAAATGCACAATTAACTTAAAGGATGCTTAGGACCGCCCATCCTTTAAGGATCCGTTAAACTATTTACTATGTAGTAATATACGCTATTATAATAATGTCTAAAGTAAGTTATAATATATTTAAAAATAGCATTAAGGTGTTACCCATATCCCCCTTAACACATTTAGTAGTGCCAATAGTCTATACAATACCGTAGTCCCTTTTGATCGGGAAGCCACCAGAGGATACTCCATAGGTACGACACAAATCAAACTCATACAAGGCGCGATAGGATAGGTGACACAGCACAACTAGTCAATGCCAGGGTAGATATACCAATTGCACTTTCGGACCGGTCGTAACGCATAGCAGCCTCTACGGCCAACCTCGAGCCATACTCCGAAAAATTAAAGGTGTGCACTAGTCAATCACAAAATAATAGAATGGTATACGAAGAAGTGTTTCCGATAAGATGAGTTGCCTCATTAGCCCGTCGATTACTCCTTTTTTAACCACCTTATGGCAACTCACGAGAATCAGGTCCACGTATATACCATAATAGAACGTCGCCACCATCCTACTTCATTCTGGAATCTCCACTGTGTACACGGTTGTTATTGTTCTTATCGGAATTGGTAGAGAGTATGACAACTTCCGATCCTGGTCTCTTTAACAACCAAACGTTATTATTACCCATGGTTCTTTATTTCAAATGGTTTACATTTCAAAACAAATATTTCCATTTCAAAAAAACCATTTAAACCAAATACTATTTCTCTTCCAAAATAACATCCATTCAAAAGCCATTTAAACCAAATACTATTACTCCTACACAATAATATTCATTTCAAAATGGTAATATTTCCTAATCCATATATATAGTTATAACACTTAAAAATGTAATAATTTAGAAATCAGAACACTTTCAAACCATACACTTATTATAGCACTTTAAAAATGTAATAAGTTAGAAACTATAACACTTTGAAAATTTTATTCCTATATAATAGCAATTTGGAAATCATTACAATATAGAAACAGTAGCATTTTCGTTACATAACCTAAGGTAACATAGCATTTTTAAAACATAACTAATATAACATAACATTTTGGAAATGCTACCAATTCTACTATAACCCTTTTAAACATCATATCTTCAACTTATATCATAGTTATTTATTATACAAAACATATCCATTTTTTTAAAAATAAAATAAAATCTATCACTATTACTAGGTTAGATTTAAAACTCCATATTAAATCAAATTTAATTATTAAGTTATTTATCATAGATAAAATCTTTAATTTAGTTTTAAACCAATTATTCACTTATAAATTTTTAACTTAATAGAAAACCAATATATCATTATATTTAAAAATCATTAAATCATATTTTGAGTCATAATTTCATATATTTAAAGATTTAAAATACTTAATAATTTTTAGAAAACTATTATAAAAAAATTAACCATGGGTCTGTATAATATTTTCTAACCTAAGTCAAGTGATACGGATATGTATCATTTCAATCCATAATTTAAAAAGAAAATTCTGGGTTCTACCATTTCAAACCCACAATCCCAAGTCAAATAAAATAAAAATCGCTTGAGCCTATCATTTCAGCTCATAACGATTTTTCCCTATTCTAAAGTCCGTTCGGGTATGTATCATTTCAACCCATAGTGAATCTATACTAACAGGGAACTTGCAGCGTGAGAAACAGTAAATAATAAACAGTATAGCATAGCATATCATATCAGGTGATGTAACAAATATATAATCAAGTTATAACATCATGGAATATCATATCACAGGCATGTATGGATTAATATCAGCATAGCATATGACTACTACAACCTACATGTTATTGTTTCATAATTATATAAGTACGAATGTCGAGAGTGATAACTCACCTTCTAAAGCTAGAGATGACACAACGAGACACACAACCAAAGTCCAAAAAGCACGACTAGATTCGAGTGGAAGTACAGCCAAGACCCAATTCTTGTAAACAAATAAATACAACAAATATAAGTGTGCATTAAACAAAAGAAATTCGAATTAAACAATGCAAAAATGAACAAAGGAGAATAAAATGGCTTCACCAATACAAGTGAACTTGGCCAACATAGTGATAGGCTCGACCACTTTGGCAATAGGCTTGATCACCTTGGAACATGGTTCAACCACATAGGAAATAGGCTCGGAGGCTTGATTTGGGCTAGATAGACTCGGTTAGGATGGGTATAAGGCACGGCTATGGTGAATACAAAGGGATGGAAAGTCAAAAGCCATTTGGAAGGCAAATGGTCAAGGCAAAATGAAAAGTCATGGAACATTGGGTTAGGCCCTAGGCTAACATGGCTCGGCCTATAGTTCCTGGTTTGGAACATGCCATGGCACATCTGCAATGGTACGGCTATGGTCATGGAAAGTCATGCAAAGGAGGAGTTGGTGATGGAATAGGTGATGGTCGAGGCTAGCAAAGAGGAAGTGGTGATGTAGTGGAGATGGCTGGGGTTTGCAAGCATGGAATGGTGGATTTTGGGTCTAGGAAGTCACGGCACTTGGTGGGATGGTGACGAGGTGATGGAGGTCGAGCATCATGGTGGTGATGGAGAAGGTGTGTTCAGCTTTAGGTAGGAACATTGTCGAACATAGCTTGAGAAAATAAAAGAGAAAGAAGTATAGGAAAGAGGACGATAGGAGATAACATACTGTAAAAATTCTGATCAGAAGATGCAAATGAGAAAAGAGATGAATTGAGAAGTTTTCAACATGAATTGAAGAGGGGATGGCAATTTTGTGTGGCTAGGGTAATGGAAAGACATCTTTTCAAATTCTAGAAAAAGAAACTTATGCCTTTTAGAATATCCCAAGCCCATTAGCCAAGCCCAATATCCAAACAAGATCAACAACCCAATAGAAAAATAAAATAAAAATCAAAGTCCAAAACAAAACAAAATAGAAAATAACATAGAAAAATAGAGAACATAAATAAATAATAAAATACTAAAAATAATCGCGTGTAAAACACTAAATTCTATAAGATTTAAAAAGTATAAAACAGAATTTGACGAAACGAAAAGCAGAATGAATATCAGCATCAAGTTCAACTTCAAAGAAAAGATTGGAAATTAAAAATTCAAAATTCAAAATTTCAACTGAAAGTCAAAGTTTGACCAAAGTTGACCAAAATATAAAATTTTCAAAAAATCTTTATTTTATTTTATTTGGAAAAATCATTATAAAAAAAATGCAGAAATACATTGGAAATTCCAAAAATTCAAATTTTAAATGATTTAAAATCAAAGTTTTAAAATAAATTGAATTAAAATATTTATTAAAAATTACGGGTTGTTACACTCTCACTCACTCAAAACCTTTCATCCTCGAAAAGGAACGAGACACGAAAACAATAAAAGATAAGATAGAAAAGCAAATAGTACTTGAAATAAATAATTCCGGATTCGAAGCACACATGCTCTCCTCCGTCTCCCAGGCACAATATCGATCATCTATACTCTACTATACTTTGATCAGGTTGACCGATTTCCTTCTCAGCTGCTTCGTACCTCTATCGATAATATGAAGCGGCCTCCTCTCGACTGTAAGGTTTGGCTCAATATCCAAACTCTCGAGAGCAGATGGTTGGGCAATCAAAGATGGGTAATGCAGATAACGACAAAGACGCGAAACATGGAATACATTATGCACTCCAAAAACTTCTCAGGCAAATCCATACGATAAGACAAAGAACCGATCTTTTCTAAGATACGAAAAGGACCTATGAACCTAGGAGCAAGCTTCCCTTATCTTCCTCTTTATCCCAAATTATTATTAAATTTATTCCACTTGATATCTTATCACATATATTAAGTATATTTACTCATATCATAACTACTCAAATTTATTTATAAATTCCTTTAACACCATTTTATATTGTATATTATCCAATTTCATGCCTAACTTCTGAATAAGTAGGTAAGTTATATTGGAATGCAATTTAATATTATATAAATAAATTTTCCAATTCAATTATTTCAAATTCAATTAATTATCCGAAATTTTTGACTTTAGTTTATAATTGAAATCATCCCTGATAATTACATATATATACTATATATCAGATCAAATCAAATCTAATACTATATATATTAAATCTAGCCATACTTAAGAAATCTAAAATCAAATAAAAGTGTAGCAAAGCTATGAATTGGTCTCTCCTCTTCGAAACTCGAAAATGAATGTCGATGATGCAGCCGCCATCACCAAAATTATTTTCCAGTGACATAAGAGAAGAGCATAGATTTAAACATTTTAAGATTTATATTCAAACATACCTTTAAATAATATACACTTTAAAACATTAAAACCAAAATCTGGAATCACCGGAATTTAATTCTCAAATCCATAATTTAAATTCATTTAAATTCCAAATCAGTTTTTAAACCATGCTTTATAATTTTATTTATTTATATCTTGTGTCAATAGTCATTGGTTTTCAGAACAATAAATGCAATCAAATATTATCATTTCAATAACTCATTCAGTTAACTAATAAATTTCAACTCAATTCAGGCTTAATAAACCATTTCAATTTCCATATATTTCAACGATTTAAATATTCCACAATTTCAAAACTAAATTTTTGATAATTCCATATATATATATATATATATCAAATTCAATTTACTATTATTTAGTTTTGAAATATTTACTTAATAAATTCAATATCATTTAAATAAAACTGTTGAACTTCAAATAACTAAATATTCCTTTCATTTATTTAGACTTGATATATTCATTTGAAACACTTAAATCAAATCAAGTTATAAAAAATCACATCCTTTAAAATCTCAAATTTAATAAATTTCAAATCAAACTTATTCACATCCTACCAAAATAATTTTTAAATGGATAATATAAATCTATAAAAGTATTATATATATATATAAATCATATAAAATTATTTTATTTACCTAATTTGAAGAAAAAATAGAGTCAGTTTGTACAGTTCAAGTGTTTTGGAAATCCTATCGATATCGCTGATCAGACGAATCGATCAAAATCCCAAATCAACATCAACAACCCAAACAACACAACATATAAAACATTTTAATATCAATACAAATACACTTCCTCACTTGGTGATTCCGGAATGGGTTACAAAATAAGGATAGATTTTCAAATTTGGGAGATTCTAATCAAAAGAATTCAAAGATAAAATGAGATAGATAAAGGATTAAGATGAGGTTAAAATAGAAGATTTAAATTACACCCGATAACTGTTGTTATAGGTGAATTCAACTAGATGGAGATGATCATCCCAAGATCCTACATAATTAAGAACATGGGCATGAAGAAGATCCTCTAGAATATGATTTCACTCTTACTGTTTGACATCGGTCCGTGGATGGTAAATAGTGCTCAGATTCAGGTGAGTACCCAAAGATTCTTGAAAAACTTTCCAAAACTAACTGGTAAAGATAGGATGTCTATCACAAACAATGCTGGTAGGAACACCAAGGAGACGAATAATCTCCCTCATATAGATCTGAGACAGACTAGAAGCAGAACAGGTAGACTTGACCAGAATGAAATGAGCGGACTTGGTCAATCTATCCACAAAGAGAGAAAAGAAGAAAGACTTACATTGATAAAAGCGATTTCAACCGGATCAATGGAGACTTCATTACTAGAAACAATATGCCCGAGAAATCAGACTTCATCCTTCTAGAAATGGCATTTCGAGAATTTAGCCTTCAACTGATGATTTCTAAGAGTCTCCAGAAAAAATTTCAAATGCGACTAATGCTCATCCCTTGACTTGAAGAAGACAAGGATATCATCAACAAAGACTAGAACAAACAAGTTACGCACATTATGAAAAACACGATTCATCAAATCAATAAGAAAGCTGGGGCATTAGTCAAACCAAAAGGCATGACTAACCGTTCATGCAAACCATTCTTAGTACATAAAGCAGTCTTGGGAACACTTTCCTCAACAACTCTGAGCTAGTGAAAACCTATGGCAAAATCAAGCTTAGAGAACACAATAGCTCCATGGCGCTGATAAAACATATCATTGATGCGAGGCACAGGATATCCGTTCCTCATAATGAGCATGTTTAACGCTCTATAATCAACACACATCCTCAAAGAACCATCAGGCTTAGTGACGAAAGCATCCATCGCTCCCCTTTCTAATGACTAGGTCTGATCAGACCCTTGGAGTACAAGTTCTCAATTTTCTTCCTCAACTCAACCTTCTCACGGGGATCCATTCTTCTGGGAGGAAGAACTACAGGTCGAGGTCCAGGAATAAGATCAATACGGAAATCAATTTCCCGCTTAGGAGTTAATGAAGTAACTTCACCAAATACATCGGGATATAGTTTAACCACTGGAGTAGAATCAAGATCATCTGAAGAAGCATCAAGAGAATAAATAAAGCTGCCAGCAAAATCCTGGGGCAAACTACACTGAATCACTAAAGAATTTCCAAAATCATCCATAAGAGAAACAGTTCAGGTTTTACAAGAGATAATGGCATCAAGTCTCTTTAGCCAATCACATCTAAGCAATAGATCAAAAGCATCAAAACCTAGAACATAGAAATCCCCAGAAAACCAATATCTAGAATAGAAGAGCTTCATTCTTCTACAAATCATACTAAAGTTCGCAGGACCACCAATAGGATTTGAAACACACAAAGGCTCAGAAGAAAACTCGGGCGAAAGAAGTTGCTCAAATTTATCACACAGATCCATAGAAATAAAGCTATGAGAAGCTCTAGTATCAAATAAAACACGAACAGGAAAATGAAACAGAGAAAAAGTACCCTAAAGAGTACCTTGGGTATCACTAGGAGCAGGAGCAGGTGCAGGTGGAGGAGGTGAAAAAGCAGAGGTAACAACAAAGATACTAAAGGACTTGCCCTTCTACTGAGTAGGACAATGGTAATTAAGAAACAAAAGACAAGATTCAACCAGAATGGAAATCCTAATTAAGGACTTTAATTAACAAGTGGGATAAGGAAAGGGATGAAGTTAAGAAAAATTTGGTTCAAATAAGAAAAGTCTATATCAAAATAATTTTTTGAGAATCCTTTGAAAATCATTTTATACTTTAAAATACGTTCTCTCATAAAGAAATGATTCTAGAATTGATTTCACTCATTCTAGGGTATTTCTACCCTATCTCTAACGAGTTTTTGCTCCGCAGGCAAAGGTTTGCCTAAAACCAAAGCTCTGATACCAAATGCAACGACCTACTATTTCAACCATTCAAATGGACAATAAACCACACATGTCAAACTTGAATAATTCAAAATAATATATTGTAATATAATTTAGAGTAAATAAAACCAATCGCAGAATCACAGACACAGAAAATGTCAGAATAGCTCACAGCGGAAATAAAATCCCATAGTTGTTCATGGAGCTAATACCATAGTAGTTCACGAAGCTACTACAAACACAGTCTCAAAAAAAGTACAAAATACCAGAGTTTGAAAGTAAATACAATAGAAATCCCAATACATGAATGTACACTAATACATAAGCTGAATAGAAGAACTGAATTGAGATGAATGACAACTGGATAGATAGATAATCTCCAGCAGATCCAAGCTCCAGAAGGTGAATCCAAAGCTAAAATACTCAGGCCCGACTCGAGCGTAAAGAAAAACACAAAACACTCGAGTCAGGACATACATACTTATACAATGTAAACCAACTCAAGTGAACTGTAATAAAATGCACAAGTAACTTAAAGGATGATTGGGATCGCCCATCCTTTAAGGATCCATTAAACTATTTACTATATAGTAAAATATGCTTTTATAATAATGCCTAAAGTAAAGTATAATATATTTAAAAATAGCGTTAAGGCGTTACCCATATCCCCTTAACACATTTAATAGTGCCAATAGTCTATACAATACCGTAGTCCCCCCTGATCGGAAAACCACCAAAGGATACTCCATAGGTACAGCACAAATCAAACTCGTACAAGACGCGCTAGGGTAGGTGACACGACACAATTAGGCAATGATAGGTTAGATATACCAATTGCACTTTCCAACCAGTGGTAACGTGTAGTAGCCACTACTGCCCACCTCGAGCCACACTCCCAAAAATCAAAGGTGCGCACCAATCAGTCACAAAGTAATAGAATGACATACGAAGAAGTGTGTCCGATAAGAGGAGCTACCTCATTAGCCCGTCGATTGCTCCTCTTTTAGCCACCTTATGCCAACTCACGGGAGTCGGGTCCACGTATATTCCTTAATAGAACATCGCCACCATCCTATTTCATTCTGCAATCTCCACAATGTACACAGTTGTTAAAGTGGTTTTCGAAGTTGGCAGAGAGTATGACAACTTCTGATCCCGATCTCTTTAACAACAAAACGTTATTATTACCCATGGTTCTTTATTTCAAATGGTTTACGTTTCAAAACAAATATTTCCATTTCAAAAAAAAACCATTTAAACCAAATACTATTTCTCTTCCAAAATAATATCCACTCAAAAACCATTTAAACCAAATACTATTACTCCTCCAAAATAATATCCATTTCAAAATGGTAATATTGCCAAATCCATATATATATATATAGTTATAGCACTTAAAAATGTAATAATTTAGAAATCATAACACTTTCAAACCACACACTTATACAACACTTTAAAAATTTAATAAGTTAGAAACTATAACACTTTGAAAATGTTATTCCTATATAATAGCAATTTGGAAAACGTTACAATTTAGAAATAGTAGCATTTTCAATACATAACCTAAGGTAACATAGCGTTTTTGGAAGATAACTAATATAACATAACATTTTGGAAATGCTACCAATTCTACTATAACCCTTTTAAACATCATATCTTGATTTAAATCATAGTTATTTATTATACAAAACATATCTATTTTTTTGAATTAAAATCTATCACTATTACTAGGTTAGTTTGAAACTCCATATTAAATCAAATTTAATTATTAAGTTATTTATCATAGATAAAATCTTTAATTTAGTTTTAAACCAATTATTTACTTATAAAATTTTAACTTAATGGAAACCAAAATGTCATTATATTTAAAAATCATTAAATCAAATTTTAAGTTAAAATTTCATATATTTAAAGATTCAAAATACTTAATAATTTTTAGAAAACTATTATAACAAAAATTAACCATGGTTCTGTATAATATTTTCTAACCTAGGTCAAGTGATACAGATATGTATCATTTCAGTCCCTAATTTAAAAAGAAAATTCCGGGTTCTATCATTTCAAAACCACAATCCCAAGTCAAATAAAATAAAAATCTCTTTAGCCTATGATTTCAGCTCATAATGATTTTTCCCTATTCTAAAGTCCGTTCGGGTATGTATCATTTCAACCAATAGTGAATCCGTACTAACAGGGAACTTGCAGTGTGAGAAACAGTAAATAATAAACAGAATAGCATAGGATATCATATCAGGTGATGTAACAAATATATAATCAGGTTATAACATCATGGAATATCATATCACAGGCATATATGAATTAATATCTACATAGCATATGACTACTCCAATCCACATGTTATTGTTTCACAATTATATAAGTACGAATGTCAAGAGTGATAACTCACCTTCTAAAGCTAGAGATGACACAACGAGACACACAACCAAACTCCAAAAAGCGCGACTAGATTTGAGTGGAAGTAGAGCCAAGATCCAAGTTTTGTAAACAAACAAATACAACAAATATAAGTATGCATTATACAAAATAAATTCGAATTAAACAATGCAAAAATGAACAAAGAAGAATAAAATGGCTTCACCAATACAAGTGAGCTCGGCCATCATGGTGATAGGCTCGGCCACTTTGGCAATAGGCTTGACCACCTTGGCACATGGTTCGACCACGTAGGAAATAGGCTCGGCCAGGTTTGGTTTGGGCTAGATAAACTCAGTTAGGATGGCTATAAGGCACGGCTATGGTGAATACAAAGGGATGGCAAGCCAAAAGCCATTTGGAAGGAAAATGGTCAACGCTAAATGAAGAGTCACAGAACATTGGGTTCGGCCCTAGGCTAGCATGGCTAGGCCTATGGTTCCTGGTTTGGATCACATCATGGCACATCTGCAATGGTACGACTATGGTCATGGCAAGGCATGGAAAGGAGTAGTTGGTGAACGAATAGGTGATGGCCGAGGCTAGCAAAGAGGAAGTGGTGATGTAGTAGAGATTGGCTAGGGTTTGTAAGCTTGGAATGGTGGATTTTGGGTCTAGGAATTCACGGCACTTGGGGGATGGTGATAAGGTGATGGAGGTTGAGCATCATGGTGGTGATGGAGAAGGCGTGGTCGGCTTTAGGGAGGAACTTGGCTGAACATAGCTTGAGAAAATAAAAGGGAAAGAAGGATAGAAAAGAGGAAGAAAGGGGATAACATACTGTAAAATTTTTGAACAGAAGATGCAAATGAGAAAAGAGATAAATTGAGAAGTTCTTAACGTGAATTGAAGAGGAGATGGGAAGTTTTGTACGGCTAGGGTAATGGAAAGACATCTTTTCAAACTCAACAAAATGAAACTTATGTCTTTTAGAATTTCCTAAGCCCATTAGCCAAGCCCAATATCCAAACAAGCCCAACAACCCAATAGAAAAATAAAATAAATCAAAGTCCAAACCAAAACAAAATAGAAAATAACATAGAAAAATAGATAATAGAAATAAACAATAAAATACTGGAAATAATCGCGTGTAAAACGCTGAATTCTATCCGATTTAAAAAGTATAAAATAGAATTTGACGAAACGAAAAGCAGAACGAATATCAGAATCAAGTTCAGCTTCAAAGAAAAAGATTGGAAATTAAAAGTTCAAAATTCAAAATTCCAACTGAAAGTCAAAGTTTGACCAAAGTTGACCAAAATATAAAATTTTCAGAAAATCATTAATTTATTTTATTTGGAAAAATCATTATAAACAAAATCTAGAAATATATTGGAAAATTCCAAAATTTCAAATTTTAAATGATTTAAAATCAAAGTTTTCAAATAAATTGAATTAAAATATTTATTAAAAATTATGGGTTGTTACACTTTAGTCCCTTGGGGGGGGGGATTTACCATATTTAAAGTGGTAGTAGTGCTCTGTTATGAACGTCTTCGATTTGCAAGAATATGATTTGAAGTTAAGAAAGAATTATTTGATATAGATTTAATGAATGATTTGGGAATATTTTCCCTAAGTAAAAGTATAACTTGAATATAAGAAATCTTTGATCAAGGTTTAATGAATGATTTGGGAACATTTTCCCTAAGTTAAAAGTTATAGCTTGAATATAAGAAATCTGTGGTTAAGATTTAATGAATGGTTTGGAAAGGTTTTCCTAAGTAAAAGAGAAATGATTTGGAATTATTTCAAGACTTAAGAAGAGTTTTAATAAATCAAATGATTTGATAAATGAGGCTTAATGATTCCATATACTATTGAAAAGAAAATGGAATAAATTGAAAAGAATGTATCTTAGAAAGATATTTGTTTTAAATAAAAGATGAAGTAATTGATTGATCATTGATATCCATATATAAACATAACATCTTTTAAAGCGATGATCAGCTTTGAAGGAACCAAAGTCGGATTTGGGTGATTAATATCTGAAAACCACTTCGAACCAACGTTGTGATAACCCGGATTTTTAGGCATCAGATAATTGGATAATTATCTTGTTTTACTATTGAAAATACTGATTTATTGATTTAACAAATAAATGTAATAATCTCCTTCGTAAATTTTTTTAAAAAATGGCAAAATTGTTATTTTCAAACAATAATAATAATGTGTTTTTTTATATATTTATATAGATTTTAAATAGAATTATTATTTACAAATTGAATTTGTGTTTGTTTAAAAATGTATATATTTGTGTTGGTTTTAAATTGGATTTTTAATTGAATTTGAATTTGGATTAGAATTTGAAATTCAAAAGATATATATATATATCTAAAATACATTTCGGATTTAAATATATATTATATATGATTTTATTTAGAATATAGATTGTTTTATATTATTTTTTTAAAGGATTTTATTATATAAATTAAGATATGTAATTATTAATTAGAAAATTTGTTATAAAAGCATTTTAAATCATTTAAAAATTTATAAATTCATGCATAATTACATGTGTTAGCATATTAGTCTTTTTAACAACAAGTGTAAAGTGATTAACTATTGTAAAAGACAAATGTCATTACTTTATTTTTATTTTCCACTATTTTCTTTATTTTTAATAAAGCCTAATTAAACTAATATAAACATATATCTGTTCTCTTCATTTTTTTCCTACCTTCATTTTCAAAGAAACAAAACAAACTAAGAAACAAAAATCTAAAAATAAATTCAAGTTGAAGCAAAACAAGATCATCTCAGATCAGTAGGCAATTCAAGTTTAAAAGCAAGCCATTCAAATTCATCTCAATTTCAAGCATCTTTGATCAGTAGCAAATCAAAGTTCCAGTTAAACAAGTTTCAGAGTTCAGTAACATTTCAAGTATTCAAAGTTTAAACTGCTTCAAAATCTGCTCTATTCAAACAAAAGAGGTGAGTAACCACTACTTTAGAAAGTGTAAATCTGTTCACTGTTATATAGATACAGATGGGTAAAACTCTTAAATCTGAAATATCTAGAATTGGTATGTGATGTAAGCTTGAAATATGATATGAATTTTCTTATGAATCATGTTAAAAATGATTTTTATATTTATATATGTGTTTATGTCTGAAAAAGGCTAAGTATGCCTCTGTTGGAAACATTACAGGTTTGAAAAACCTGATTCAAAAATTTAAATCTTCCACTTAAGTGATTTTTAGGCTTTGATCTCTGAAATAAAAATGTTTGTAGGTGAGTAAACATCATTTTTAAAATTGGTTCAATTAAAAATATTTTTTAGATATTTCAAAAATAAAATACTTCGGTGAAGGAAAAATTAATGTAAGAAATTGATTATCAAATTACCAAATTTTGATTGTATAATTGAATTTGACTTCGAAATCTAAGATTTTAAAGCAAAACCACGATTTTTAGATTTGTAATTAGTGAGATATTGCGAGTTGTTTAGTTTTGGGTTAATTGTCAATTATCGTCGATAATCATGATGTAGTTGGTCGAGACTTGGCCTGGAGATGGCTCGTGCGTCATAGATTTTGGGAATATCGGCGAGGAAATTTCTAGGTGAACGTGGTGGTGTGGCGAGGCCATGATAGGGATTGGTGTGGGTTTGGTCACTTTTGATTGGGATTGATTCATGGGAAATGACGGAGGATTGATGGAGTTTGAGCTTTGCGCACTAGGGGGAGTCGTAGGAGGATGCTTTGGCGTATGCACGGGTATTTTTCTGGTGGTTGATGGTAGCTGGTGGTGTCGAGGCGAGGGGAGGAAGGATGACAGTTTGTCTGAGGCTTGGGTTTTGCAGTCGAATTTTGGATTTGGCTAAATCGTGGATTCCAAGCGGGAAGGTGAGCCCAGGGGATCGTGAGGTTCGCGCGATCAGTCGACGGCGAGAGTTGATTGTCGAAGAAAGGTGTGTACGGATATGTGTGTATGTACGGTGGTGGGTTTCAGGGTATGGCAGAAATTTGGAAGAAGGTTTCTGGAAGTAGAGGGAAGAAGCTTTCTCAGGTTCATGCTCACCAAATGCAGGGATGGACTCGAAGATATTCGCTTGTTATTTTGCTGTGTATCAGGATTTTTAAGCTTTAACAAGTTTTGAAAGAAGGGAGAAAATCTCGGAATTACGATGTGATAGCACCAGTATGGAATCGGGTTTTACTCGGTTAAATGTTCGAGTTTAGAAATTTTAAAAGTTAAAAAAAAATTCAAGTTTTAAACTAATTTTCTGATAAAAACTATTTCTTTTAAATAATAATGGTTTATTTAAATGTTTGGTAAGTAAAAGTTGTGTATTTCATTTTAACATACATTAAGTTAAAACTTAAGTTTATTTAGACTAAATGAATAAATAATTAAGTAGCAATTGAGAAGATAAAATGTTTTTATCATTAATTAAACTTAAAGTCTTAAGTTAATAGATTAATGATAATTAAATCCTAAATTTATTGAATAAGATTTTAATGAAAATTAAGAAGTTAATAAGGATTTTGGGTAATTATAGATTAAATAAATTGATAAAGAGAGATAAATTAATTAATGAATAAGAATTAATTTATAAATAATTAAGAATTGCAAATTAATTAGAGATTAATTAATTTGTGATAAGAGATTAATTAATGTAAGTAATTGGGGAGTAATTACTTAAATGAAAATTACTTAATGTAAGTAATAAAGAGAAATTACTTAATGAAAGTAATTAAGGATTAATTATTTTAGTATAATTGATTAAAGGATTGATTAAATTAAGGAAATTAATTAAAGGGTTAGTTAATTAATGATTGTGATTAATTAAAGGATAAT
The DNA here is from genome assembly GCA_030765085.1 of Allium cepa. Lineage (NCBI taxonomy): Eukaryota > Viridiplantae > Streptophyta > Magnoliopsida > Asparagales > Amaryllidaceae > Allium > Allium cepa. The sequence continues at coordinate 320,359,818 of CM060928.1, read as the reverse complement.
TAATCAATGTAAGTGATTATAGAATAATTAATTAGAGTAATCAATTAAGGATCAATGCAACTAATTCACTAATGAGAGTAATTAAGATTAATTATTATGGATGGTTAAAGGATAATTAATTTGTGTAATTAATTGAAGACTAATTACTTAATGTAATTAAGGGGCAATTAATTAAGGATGATTAATTAAGATGTTAACTAAAGTACAATTAATTAATGGTTTGTAATTAATTAATGTTAAATAAGAAGGATTAAAAGTGATTAAAGAAATTAATTAAATTTATTTAAATTAATTAGAAATGGTGTGACTAATTAATCTTGCTTATGAATGATTGAATGATATTGAATGCCTGGGATTATTTGATATTTCTGATATGAAATGGTTTGTGATATGATTGGGTTGAACAGTGATAATGTGGTTATCTATCAAGATGAATTGCTATATTTAAAGTTTGAATTGTATTTCACTTGAATAACTTGGATTAAGATGACAATGGATTCGAAGAGACCGGGGTCGGGTATCAGAAAATAATCGAAACCACTTCGATTAGTTACCTACAATAATTCTTTATAGATTTGATATGCGAAATAGATAGACTGGAATAAAATAATTTAAGTAAACTGGACCATTGAGAACTAAGTAAGAGTACTTAGGGATTGATTTGTGAAATAATTGTTGAGCATAACAAGTAATGAACTCGTAGTGAAGTATGAGTTACCCAGGGTTTTTCTTTTAAGGTTTGAACTTAGTATTTCAAACTATATGGGTCTACTCACGCTAGGTTCCAGCCTGACCCGGGTGTGCCTTTGATGTAATGCTCAGGTCAGACTGAGTATTACAGATTTTCAAGTGAGGACGTTTTGAAGCTTAGGAGGCGAGCTGGATGGCAGGAGCGTATGAAGAGTATTCCGCTGTGATATATTGTAGTTTATCTAGGGAATGTTGATTTTAATTGTCTAGTATTTTGTGTAAATGTTGTAACTCTGATGTATTGATTTAAATAACAGATACAGTTTTCCTTTGTGTAACTGCTATTTTATTTGATATTATATTTTGATCCGCTGCGAATGTGAGAATCTGTGTTTTGATGTTTCTGGTTTCTGATCTTATTCTACCTCTTTCTTCTTCTTTTCTTTAACAATCTAGGAATTTCGGGGTCGAAAATTTTGCGTCGTTACATTTGGTATCGGAGCTGAAGGTTAAGTGAGAACCTTGGCTCTGGTGGGATTACTCATTAAGGATAGGGTCAGTGGTACCCTAAAATGAGTTGAGTGTAGTATACGAGGGTGTATTTGTTATTTTTCTATGAAATGATTTTTAAAATATATAAGATTATCTTTTGATATATAAAGAAATAATTTTTCTAATTATCAAATATATTAAAGAAATGGTTGTTGTGTTTAATAATGAAATGTTTTAGGGAAGTAAAACGTTTAGGTGAGTATGACTTATAAATTGGAATTGAAGATGATCTAAACAGTGAAGATTTAAATTTAGGTCTAGATATTTGAAAATTGTATCCAAGTGATAAAGAAATAATAAATAATATTATTATTTGAATAAATGGGCTTGATTCAAACCAGAGTTGTTTGAAAATTTTAAAGAAATTTGTTTTGAAGTAAAAACCAAGCGTGGTTTAAAATTTAAAGTATAACTTGGTGTGCAAAGGAAATAAATATGTAAAATAAGGGATATACATAATATCAAAGGTTATTTGAAATAAACTCTAAGTGTTGAGTTTTAAAATTTTCCTTGGAATGTGATTTGAACACCAAAAGTGATAAGTTTTTGAACTTATAAGTGGGAAGATTATTAATATGAAGTTTAAAATTTGAATGGGATTACAAATTGAGTAAAGTTGACTGGAGTAAATTGAATTGAATTTAACTTTGGGAAAGTTAAATAAGTTTAAGACAAATAACCTGAATTGGAAATTTCAAGATGAAATTGAGATTTAACTTGGGAAGTTAAATGGTTGATTTGAATAGGGAGTTTGTGTGATCTCAAAATGGGTTTAAGATATGGAAATTTGATATGGATGGATGTTTTAAAATAATTTGGATAATACTATCCTATTGTTATTAATAATCTTTAAAATGTGAATTGGATATGTTTAAGTGAATGAAGAAATGGATCGCGGTAATATATCCATTATAGAGATAAATAAAAATTTAACTTTAATTTGAAATTAAGGATATAGGATCCCTTTGAACTTAAGATTTGAATGTTAAGAATTGAATTTGTAAATTAAAATTGTTTAAGAATTGGTTTCAAAGTTGGAAGATAAAATTGGGTAATAAATTGAATTTTGAAGATAAAATGGTTTTGTACTCTTACTTGAACCTTGTAATGAGTTAAGTAAAGGCAATTTAAAATGGAGTTTTGAAATTTGGACTCAAATTTAAATTGTTTAAAAAGATTTCGGCTGTTAAATTAAAAGTAAAGGTTAGTTTGATTAAATCAACATTTAAAATGTAACTCGAATTTATATAATTCGAGATGGTTTAAAGTTGAGATTTGAATAGAATTAGTTCAAGTTGAATTTGATTTGAATTAATTAGAATTATGATTGACGATGGATAAGTTTAAAATTCAAATGGAAAATTTGAATTGGATCAATTTAAAATAATATTCAAGTTGAATGAGTTCAAATTCAAATGGGAAGTTGATTTGAATTTGGGATAGGAACGGAAGTTAACTTAAATTGAATTGAAATTGTATCAATTTAAATGGAAGTAGAAATTTAAATTGAATTGATGGGAAAAGAGATTGGGAGTAGAACAGTTTGGCTCTGGACTATTTTCAAAATAATTTTTTTTAATATAAACCTATTTTCTAAGATTATTTACTATATATAACCTTTCTTTTTAAAGCTAAACTATTTTATACTTATTTTACAACTATTTTATAAACTGATTACTATTTTTCAATTACTTATAACTAATTACTATTTTAAAACTATTTTTCAATTATCTGACTATTTTACAATTATATTTTAACTACTCAGCTATTTTACAGCTATTTTACAAACTAATAATTATTTTTCAACCACTTAACGATTCTAAATTTTTCAAGCTATTTTTTTTTTAATTTAAGCTGGACAGAGTTCAAACTGTTTATAATTAAATACTCATTGAGATAAGAATTAAAGTGATTATCCAAAAGAGGATTGAGGCAAATGTGAATAAGTGAATAGAAATTAAAAGTGAATGTGAATAGGAAAGAAAATTGATTTGGTTAATAATCAATGAAGATGAATATGTAGGATGTACGTATATTATTCTATTCATAGAGTGATTTGATCCAGATTCGAACAGAGAATTTTGAGATAGTATATCGATCCGAGTTGGGATTTTTCCACTCAATTTTCGACGGCGAACCTGCATATGGATTTTTGATTGATTATGGATATTCTCTATCATAGTTATGACTATGCAAGGAGAATGACGGTTCCTAATCAAGAAACCAGATCTGAGTCCGCACTAGAAAATCGGGTGGATGATACTAGTTCGGAAGTTAAATTGTGTGACCGAGTGAGTGATCAGATTTGATATTGCATACGGATGATATGCGTACATCGTACGGGTTTAAATGAAATTGATATTGAAAATTTGAGGATAAGAAATATAAATGATTTTTGAATTGAAAAGTATATTTTGTGAAATATATGGAATAAATTGGTAATTGGATATTTCTATGATTAGAATTCATTTTATAGAAAAGTAATATGGTTAATAAGTTAATAAAAGTGTAATCAAATTTGAATATTTGATTTGAAACAAACAAAGTTATATAACTTTGTTATATATATGATAAAACTCCCCTTGTTGTATCTTTTGCCAGAAGAAAAGGGTTTTTGAAAGTATTTGAAGTATAAAAAGGGAATTTATACAAGTATGAAGTGATCCAAAGATTTTCAAAGTTATATATATATATATATATATATATATATATATATATATATATATGAAGGATTTTATGAGCAAGATTTTGGAAAAAAGGTTTTGGAACCTATGTGGAAAGGCTTTCGATTTTTGGAGAAAAATCAATTTTGGAAATTAGAAAGCCTAGTTTGAGAATTATCGATTTTGGGATAATCGATTTTGCGTAAAGGAGCTTTATATGTTATTCATACTAGGTGTATGATTTGGAAAATATTATATGTGTATAGTATAAAGTGTTTTGAAAATGGCTCTGGAGAAAAAGGCGCTCCCTTGAAATGAACTTCTTGGGAGTACCATTATGACGACCCGAAAATTCGTACCCTTTGAATCGATAATAATCCACACATGTCCAACCCAAAAAGCAAAGACTGACAGAAAGTCAAGAAAAAGAAAAGGAGAGAGAAGAAGAGAAGAGAAGAAGGAGAGAAGATGGAACCGAAAAGAACAATATAGAATCTCACATCACAGCCGAAAACATGTAATATCATATCAATGACCTTTACAAAATAGAAACTGTATATATACACATCAACCAAAGTTCAACAATCAATCAATAGTTATTAGCTTGAACAGTTATAATAACCTGTCCTTACAAATGCCGATAGTATAAACAACTAAGCACAGTGGATAATCAATAATCAAAACAGATACGCATATACGAAAATAAAGATCTCCAGCTCTCCTGCGGAAGCTCCAAAAGCACCAATCATAACCTGTAAATATACTCGGTCCGACCCGAGCATTGAAAGGGAAGATGCCCGGATCAGTCTGGTAAATCAGTGTGAGAAACACACTCATCTGAATTTATTAAGTTACCAAAACTTTTCCTTTATCAAAACAAAAGTATCTCGTAAGACAAGTCCACACATAAACACAGACATGTTTTTACCTTACGATAACTAAAACATTTCATATCAAACTCATGTGATATTATACAAGTATCTAGTACACAAATAATATCTAAAATAACCGAAATTGTTACCATTATTAAATTCCATTATACTAGGCTCTACAAATGAAATGGTGGGTACATAGTGGAGTTTGGATTTTCATACAAATGACCAGGTGAAGGGACTACCTTCCAGTAGTACATCTCTATAAGAATGTTCCGAGGACCATCACAAAGGATCCTCTACCAACACAAGACCGTCTCACCTCTATAACTATATGGTACCAAATATCTCATCCTCAGGTCGTTACCGATCTTTACTGAGGGCCCTCATAGCATACAAACCACAATAATCAGATACACGAAGTCATAGCGTGTAAAGATATATCTAGAAGCGGACGATCATATCCTACTTGGGAATTACCCACTTAGACTTGCTGCATCTAACCCTGTTTTGGTTATTTCCGGTTGATGAGGCTAGAGGTAACAATTACCTTTCACAAAGCACAATCACATCACTTAGAATGTCACACGGCCATTTCCGTTGACTACTAATTGCCTTACACAAAAATACAACCCTTAAGCTCATACGTCTCAAGGAGGGTGTTAAGCTAAGAGAAGTTGCCTTCTCCGCCACCACTGAAATGTACGTTTGTAAAAACCAATATACGTAATCTATAAAAATGCAATGTCGGACAAACATCCATACAAGTAGTCCAGGAACTTAGTAGCGAATAGTTCTCGCATTGGATATTTCATAATGAAGAGACCACTGCTACTGGATGTATATTGGGATTTTAACCCCAAACGATCATAAAGCAGTCACCCACTATGAAACTTCGAAATAACAATATCAACACAAGCAACCTGTACAATCTTCGCATATACGTTGGTCCGAAGTGGTATTCAGATAAATCTAATCCCGGTCTCTTCGCACCAACAATGCAAAAGCATTTCTCAACCTCACACAGAAACTAAGTCTCATAACTTACCACATCTCCAACTTTCAACTTGCTATCCTTCGGGCCAAGAAGGAAGCTCGATAGATTGGAGTAATACTCCGCACTATACGAATCAACATCGTCAACACAAACGATAATCAAGCCTACACAGAAGGCTACGTACTAAGTTTATGACTAAATAGTTTCCACATCAAGTCGAGGAACTAAATTTTTTTGCCAACTTTGATAGTCGATTATTTAACTATCAAAACAACAAGCAAATATTCAGCACCATAACTATCACTAGGCCCTTTTAATTAATCTTTTATTAATTAAATCACTTGCCAAATATTCACTACAATTTATCTTTAGAAGAGATATATTCTCAAAATCATTTAAACATTGGAAAACATTTCCAAATACTTATTTAATAATAAGTAATTCACAATTCAATTTATTTTCAAAACTTAGAAAATATTACACACACACACACACACACACACACTTAAATCACGATTAAGTATATATTTATTCTTTGAGGGAAAATATTCTTTCAAACACATTTATTTGGGCCGAAACTAATGTTGCGTAAAACATCGTTACGAAAACCCAAAATCTCTAGTATAGGGATTCGAAAATTAGATAGGCATATAAATCCCAATACTATACAAAAACATTTCCTTTCGAAAATCATTTACTATAACAACAGCGTTATAGTCCATCATTTCCTTATTTCTCGAAAACGTCTATTTCAACAATGAATGTTGAAATCTATGGTTTCGATATTCAACACATTTTAAAACCATCTTTAAGACATTTTATTCCATTTAAAATATCACTTCCCAAAACATTTATTTAATATACTATCCACTGTCCAAAATCGTGAATATAAATCATTAACCAAATTAAAGCTTCTACACATTTAATTCGGAATTATCCATTGTCCAAAATCGTGGATATAAATCTCTAACCAAATTCAACACTTCCACATATTTAATTAAAGGATTATCCACTGTTCAAAATCGTGGATATATCCCCTTTAATAATTTCTATACTTACTTATCAAATTTATTTGATTACGGATTTATAAAATAATGTTTATAAATTCCATTTTCATTTTATAAAAACTACTGTATATAAAATCCCTTTATTAACCAATTCCATTTATAACTCAATTATATACCCAAAAACCCAAATTATAAGTTAATTACTTATAATTCATTTATTTAAAAAAATCATTCTTTTCATAACATCATCAATTATAAATCTGTAAATCTTACTTACTTATAAAACCCATTTATAAATTCATTTTAACATTTATAAAACTCATTTTATAATTCCATTACTACGATTTATAAAAATATCACCTTTATACATCTTATATATAAACCTTTTATAATAAATTCAAAAATACCATTTAAACTATTTTATAAAATAATCAACTTCATATTTCCAAAAAAAATCACATTTCAATTATATTTCTCAAATATCATAATTTTTATAACCTAAAAATTATAATATTTATTTATTCAAATAAATTCAATTCCTTTACAGTTCAAAAATCAATAAAACATTTATTTCCAAAATCACTTTAAAATCCCTTTAAATTTGGAAATCATCATTTCAATATTTTTAAAATTCCAAAAATAGGCCCAATGCTGCAACAACACTTAATACAACAACCACGACAAACAAAACATCATATATCATATGATAACAGAATATATCACAATATCTGTAAATAAATCAATACTGGTGAGGAAACCAGTTGGATCCCTCTAACCTGTCACCAGCAACAAATATATATATTAGAATATGTGTACAATGTCAGCTTCAAGGCAGACGCGCGTACATAGGGTCATTCGCTCATACACGGGAACGTATATGGTCATCTGCTCCACTATGCAGGTATGTATCCAAATACCAATCAATATATCATATATCATCCAAATAATCATCAATCATCATAAATAATATTTATTCTCACTTATTTAAAAATATCAGTGAGTCAGAAAGAGTGAGTTGTACTCACATTGCTTGTAGTCGTCGCGATAGCGATTTATTTCGATTAAAATTAAACAAGCGTTTAATTTCAACCAAAATTTTCACTAACTCAAATAAATCCAAGTATAGCTCCATAATGTACAGCTCTTCCACACGAACCCAACGCAAGTCGTTTCATGTGAAACATACCTCGTATGACAAAGTTATGCAATTTAGAAGTTTGTACGAATTTAAATATATAATTATTTCAATTTTATTTCTATTTTTTAACCTCAGATCAAACCACGGCCGCACGATTTCAAACCCTAGGATTAAGGCCGTTCACTTTTTCTTCTTCTCCATCAGGCTAGGCACGCACAAAAACAACCCATAGTCGCCCTTGTTTCTTGAATTTTCGCACCCACATCTCGACTTTTGATGACGATCAGCCTACTTCATTTGAACGGCCATCACTTGCTCTACCACCGGCTCGAATATCGGCGAACTCGGTCGCCCATCGACCATGAAAAATGTGCTCGAACGCACAGTGTTTGGACGAGGTTTGCCATCGATTGGCTGCGTTAAAGATGATCTCCACCGTTGGATTTGTAGTTCTCGTTGTGCTCTACATGTTTGTAGTTAAAACATTTTGCTATATGTCAACAGATCATGAGATATTTGGGGAAGAAGATGGCAATTTGCTAGCCATTTAATATTAAACGGCGGCTAGGGCTTGAAACCCTAGGGTTTGTGAAAAAAGGAATAAAATGTTGGCCTTTTATAGAAAAATTACGCGACATTATTCGTCCGGAATTTTTCCAAACTCCAAACGAAGTGTGTTGCCTGGCGCTTATAATGTTTCACCCCTATTCTAAATGCAATGTAATATATATCGAAAGCCAATTAGATCGTATTTGGAAGATAGGTTTTTGAATCGACTATTTTAAATTTAAAATTCACTTAAATGAATTTCTACGCATTTTAGTTTGCCCCGGACAAACCGTAATTCCGATTGACACGAAATTTAAAATCCTACAATAATTTAACATTATGGATCCAATGAAACTTGTTTCGTCGAAATCCGAGATGTTTGAAAAATGACTATTTTCACTCGTCAATTAAATATTAAAATATTCAATTTTTACAAATTAACTTTTAATTCGATTTTTAAAGTTCTGCAACATCATTCTAATTCAAATAAGATTTATTTCAATTTTATAAATCATTTTTATTCACATTTAATCCAATTTACAATTATTTACACAATTTCAAATATTAACTTATCAATTTAATTATCCAATTAAATCTAGATATTCGAAATATTTTTTATTCAGCTTATAAACTTTACTTATGCATATTTAAAATCAATTAAATAAACGAATTTCAAATGACAGAAATTCTAGGTTGTTACATTCTCCCCTACTTAAAAGAATTTGTCCTCGAAATTACAGAGCAAGAAAAAAAGTCACAAAATCCATTATCTTTTCGAAACAATTCATTCAAATTAGATTTACCAAAACTATTTATCCTTTTAACTTTTTCCATAACCCATTAGTTAAACTTTTTACAAAAAATTTTCTAAGTTTTGAAATCCATTCATAGTTTTCTTTTCAAAACCAACTAATATCGTTTAACTTTCAATTCAAAAATCAAACTTTGGTTACCAAAATTTTTCCAATTTTCCCAAAAAATTTCTAACACTTTAAATTTTCAAAAAATATTCACCATAGCCTCCTTTGCGCGGTTCGATCCGGAAAAAAAAAGCAATATATATATATATATCACAAATATACATCTCATCATCAAGGATGGGGCATCCTGAAGGGAAAAAAGTGTAAAAGTACGATATGTAATCCGAGATATGCACCTTATATATTATTAGCGAGCATATACGGCTAATATAGTGCGAAACGAGCTCCAAATGCGAAGAAAGCGTCATACGCTTCTACTAAATACTCAACAAATAATGAGAAACATGTATATATGAAAATAATATCGATATACAACATATACCACTATAACTACTAGTATGCCAATATAGCAAATGCCATCAATAAGCAACAAATCCAACCATCAAACAACTATCATCCAATAAACATCCATAACCAAATCAATATACTTTCACTTCTCATTAATATTCAATGAATTGGTTTTCAATTAAATCATGGTTGACTCATTAACATTGGATTTACTAACATTCATTCATTCATATTCAATTAGTTTACATTCACTAATTCATATTCAAGTTTGCTCACCTCCAATTCAAATCAAATAAAATTCAATTCTATTTAAATTCACTTAACTTCCAATTTGAATTCAAGCTTTCAATTTTATTAATTCAGTTTCATATGAATTTCTGTTCAAATCAATTAACAACTAATGTACAATCAACACAACCAAATTAATTTACTTTACTTTACACTCAATTTGGTTTAACACTTTTAATTCCAATTGGTTTAATATTCAATTGACTTTCGTTCAATTATTCAATTCGTTTAATATTCAATTTGGATTGAATTCTAGTGTTCACAATGTTCACATTTCTATACAACACTTCCAATATTATTATTGATTCACAACTTCCTAACTTAAGTTTTATCCAATTCTTAGCAACAACATTTCTAATGCTAATTCATTTTACCACTAAAGTTAAATTTCTTTATATAACTCAATTTCACATTCAATTAATTTACTTTGATACCAAAATCAACTTCATTTAATATCACTTTAGTTATCTTTCATTTCAATTTCATTTACCATCACTTTCACTATACAACATAAGTTCATTCTCTAATTTATTTCATTAACCTTTTACTAAAGTCAAATTTGATTCTGCTATTCAAATTCAGATTTTGTTTTGCTTAACAAAATTATTTAACCATTTTAACAATTCTACTTACTTTTTCTCATTTCCTAAGTTATACAACTTATTTATTTAACTTCCAAATTCATATTATATAATCACTTTAATCTTTTGGTAAAAGGTGAGTACTCTTATTTACTAGTAAATCCATAAATTTTTTCAAGTATAATGATTTAAAAAGTTTAAATATGTTGGATGATTGAATGTTTGATAACTTTGTTGCAAATTGGTTCATTATGTGATTGTTTATTTGGTTGATAACTTGTTTGATAAATGAGAAGAGAAAAGATTAGTAATTAACCGTAGTTAACTAAATGTGAATTAAATACATACAAATATGTGTGTGAAAGTTATTTAGCTTCTAATGATTTTAAATGAGTTAAAATAGTTTAAATATGGTTTAAAACATATTTGAAATGTTTCGGATAAGTTCCGAAGCAATTCACAAAATTGGTCAAAATTGAGCTCGTCGCGTAGCAGCAGTTCGTAAATTTCGACCAGTAACTTCAAATTGACGTAGAATATGATTTATGTGTCGAATTTCTTCGAAATAAAAATTCTTTGGTCCACAATGATAATATTTTTCTAATGAAGGAATAAAATCAACATTTTGTCAAGTAGATTTTGAAATATGTCCAAAACAATTTTCTAAAAACATCGCGGTTTTGTAGTTCGGAATCCAAAATAGGATTTCTTTATAAATAATATTTTTAAATGATTAAAAATATGAAATAAATTTTATAAATCTACTAAAATGGATTAAAAGAGATTTGGGATGGAAAATATGAATTTTCAAATATTAAAAAGTTGTTTTAATCAAATAAGCTTATAAAGTACTTTCCACATCACTTTTCTGCTGCCGTTGCTATGACTTTTTAAAAGAAGATTTAAACTTAACGGTTTTTCCTAGAATCTTTTATGAATGATTTTAAAGGAATAATTAAGTAATGTAAAGATTATTTGGAAGTTTTAATAAGAGTTTGAATAAATGGTTAAGATGAATTGATTATACTACTTAAACAAAAAGTGAAGAAGATTGAATATAATAAAAACTGAGTATGTGGAAACGACCAGTACATTTGTCCTGCCTGTGAGATCTGGAAAGATGAAATAAGGTGTTTAAGTAAGGTTAGGGATTGAGCAACCAGTGTCCTAAACTTACATGGCCTATATTTTCTCTTTTTAGGCGAGGGGTGGAATAGATTGAAAGGAAAGCCCGGATGCTCTAAAAGATCATATTTAAGTTTTTCCAAGATAAAAGAAAAGAAACAAATTCTTCGAATGTTAAATAACCACTTAACATCTTTTTATCGATGATTTGTACAAAGGAACCGTGATCGGATTTGGGCGATTCCTATTCGAAAACCCATTTTAAACTAATTTTTGAAATAAAATATATTGAAGACAATGATCGTTAAAGTCAAAGGTATTGATGATGTAGGATTACTTGCCATTAGTCCCTGAAGGTGAAACTTTCCAATAGTCTCTGGAGGTGAAACTTACCATTAGTCCCTGGAGGTGAAATTTACCATATTTAAAGTGGTCGTAGTGCTCTAATACCAAATGTAACGGCCCGTTTTTCCATACCCTTTGAATCGACAATAAACCACACATGTCCAACTTAAATTGTACGAATAAGCGGATCATTAAGGGTAGAAAGAAAATAAAGATAGAACAGAATCTCACATGAATGGAATAACATATATTATTTCAGTAGTAATCTTTACAGCGGAAAATTTCAAAATACAATATCAGAGTTTAACCTAAATTCAGCTTGGACAGTTATAAACATCTGTCCTTACAATTGCTGACAAACATCAAGCAATATACACTAAGTACATCGGATAATATAATATGTCCATACGATGATGAAGATCTTCAGGTTTTCTCTTTCAAACTCCCAAAAATCCGACAGAGCTTCCGCGGTATCTTGAATTTGCTCCTAACTCCTTGGAATGAAATCGACGGCACTTCCTTCTCTTTTTCTTGCTACGAAGCTTTCCAACATGCTTCCTTTTCTTTATAGGTTCGGCCATACCTATATCCTTTCCTTCCTCCATCATTCTTCACTTCTTAGATGCTAAACCATATTTAAATGGTATTCTATGGTCTTTGGCAAAGTTTAGTGGTGTTTGGAGTTGATTTGATATGGTTTTGAAAAAGTTAGTAACAATCCGTACCTTTTGAATCGATAATAATCCATACATGTCCGACCCAAAAAGTAAAGACTGACAGAAAGTCAAGAGAAAGGAAAGAAGAGAGAAGAAGAGAAGAGAAGAAAGAGAGAAGACAGAACAAAACAAAACAATGCAGAATCTCACATCGCAGCGGAAAATATATAATATCATAACAATGATCTTTACAAAACAGAAACTGTATATATATACACATCAATCAGAGTTCAATAATCAACCAATAGTTATCAGCCTGAACAGTTATAATTACCTGTCTTACAAATGCTGATGATAACAACAACTAAGCACAATGGATAATCAATAATCAAAAGTGATACGCGCATACGAAATGAAGATTTCCAGCTCTCCTGCTGAAGCTCCAAAAGCATCAAATCTAGACCTGAAAACATACTCGGTCTGATCCGAGCATTGAAATGGAAGTACGCCCGGATCAGTCTGGTAAACCAGCGTGAGAAACACACTCAACTGAACTTATTAAATTACCAAACTTTTCCTTAGTTTTCAAAACAAAAGTATCTTGTAAGACAAGTCCACACATAAGCACGGACATGTTTTTACCTTACGATAACTAAAACATATGATATCAAATCCTCTTATATTATAGTAGTGTCTAATATATATATACAAATAACATTAATCATAGCCGAAAATGTTACATTGATTAGATTCCAGCATGTAGCCCAATTGGGTAATACAATGAAAATGGCAAACACGTAAGGGAGTTTGGATTTCCATACAAATGACCAGGTGAAGGGACTACCTTCCGGTAGTACATCTCTAGAAGAATGTACCGAGGACCATCATAAAGGATCCTCTACCAATAAAGACCGACCCACCTCTATAACTATTTGGTACCGAATATATCATCCTCCGGTCTTTACCGACCTTTACCGAGGGCCCTCATAGCATACAAACCACAATAATCAGATACACGATGTCACAGCATGTAAAGATATATCTAGAAGAGGATGATCATATCCTAATAGGAATGACCCACTTAGCCCTGCTGCATCTATCCCTGTTTTTGTCATTTCCGGTTGATGAGGCTAGAGGTAACGACTACCTTTCACAAAGCACAATCACATCACTTAGAATGCCACACGGCCATTTCCGTTGACTACTAATTGCCTTCCACAAAAATACAACCCTTAAGATCATACGTCTCAAAGAGGGTGTTAAGCCAAGAGAAGTTGCCTTCTCCGCCACCACTGATTTACGTTTGTAAAAACCAGTGTACGTAATTTATACAAATGTAATGTCAGACAAACATCTATACAAGTTGTCCAGGAACAGGACAAACTGAAGGTACTTTCCTACAATATCCTGTCGGGATATCCCTAGGATTAGTAGCGAATAGTCCTCGCATTGGATATTTCATAATGAAGAGACCACTGCTACTGGATGTATATTGGGATTTTAACCCCAAACGATCAACAAGCAGCCTCCCTACTATGAAAATTCAAAATATCAATATCATCACAAGCAACCTGCATAATCGTCACATATACGTTGGTCTGAAGTGGTTTTCGGATAAACCAATCCCGGTATCTTCGCACTAACAACACAAAAGCGTTTCTCAACCTCACAAAGAAACTAAGTCTCATAGACTTATCACGTCTCCAACTTTCGACTTGCTATCCTTCGGGCCAAGAAGGAATCCCGATAGATTAGAGTAATACTCCGCACTATACGAATCAACATCCTCAACACAAATGATAATCAAGCCTACACAGAATGCTACGTACTAAGTGTACGACTAAATAGTTCCCTCATCTAGTCGAGGAACTAAAATTTGGCAAAGTTTGATAGTCGGTTATTTAAATATCAAAGAAAACAAACAAATATTTAGCACTATAACAATCACTGGGCCCTTTTAATAAATCTTTTATTAGTTCAATTGCTTGCTAAATATTCACTTTAAATTATCTTTTAAAAAGATTTAATCTCAAAACATTTCAACATTGGAAAACATTTCCAAATACTTATTCAGTAATAAGTAATTCACAATTCAATTTATCTTCAACACTTAGAAAATATTATATATACTTAAATCACGATTGAGTGTATATTTTATTATTTAAGGAAAACGTTCTCTTAAACATCTTTATTTTGGGTGAAAACAAATATTGCGTAAAACATCGTTACGACAACCCAAAATCAATAGTATAGGGATTCAAAAAATAAGATAGATATATAAATCTCAAATACTATATAAAAACATTTTCTTTCGGAAATCATTTACTATAACAACAATGTTATAGTCCATCATTTCCTTATTTCTCGAAAACGTCTATTTCAACAATGAATGTTGAAATCTATGGTTTTGATATTCAACACATTTTAAAACCATCTTTAAACCATTTAACTCCATTTAAATATCACTTTTTTTTAAAACATTTATTTAATATATTGGTCACGGTCCAAAATCGTGAATATAAATCATTAACCAAATTAAAGCTTCTACACGTCTAATTCAAAATTACGCACTGTCCAAAATTGTGGATATAAATCTCTAACCAAATTCAACACATCTACATATTTAATTAAAGGATTATCCACTATCCAAAAAACATGGATATATATCCTTTAATAATTTCTATATTTACTTATCAAATTTATTTGATTACGGATTTATAAAACAATGTTTATAAATTCCATTTTCATGTTATAAAAACTACTATATATAAAATCCCTTTATTAACCAA
The DNA here is from genome assembly GCA_030765085.1 of Allium cepa. Classification (NCBI taxonomy): domain Eukaryota; kingdom Viridiplantae; phylum Streptophyta; class Magnoliopsida; order Asparagales; family Amaryllidaceae; genus Allium; species Allium cepa. The sequence goes on along the minus strand of CM060928.1, from coordinate 320,344,298 downwards.
TTCCATTTATAACTCAATTATATGCCCAAATACCCAAATTATAAGTTAATTACTTATAATTCATTTATTTACAAAAATCATTCTTTTTATAACATCATCAATCATAAATCTGTAATTCATACTTACTTATAAAAGCCATTTATAACATCATTTTAACAATTATAAAAACTCCTTTATAATTCAATCATTCTGATTTATAACAATTCAATTTTATAAATATTCTTTATAAACCATTTATATTAGTAAAAAATATCAATTTAAACCATTTCAAAATAATCATTAACTCCAGATTTCAAAAATCACATTTCAACTATATTTATCAAAAATCATAATTTTTATAACAATAAAAATTATAATATTTATTTATTTAAAATAAATCCATTCCTTTAACCATTCAAAATTCAATAGAACATCTATTTTGAAAATCACTTTAAAATCCTTTTAATTTGGAAATTATCACTTTAACATTTTTAAATTTTCCAAAATAGGCCCAATGCTGCAACAGCACTAAATACATCAATCACAACATCCAAACATCATATATCATATAATAACAGAATATATTACAATATTTGTAAATAATTCAATACTGGTGAGGAATCCAGTTGGATCCCTCCAACCTATCACCTGCAAAAAATATGCATATTAGAATATGTATACAATGTTCGCTTCGAGGCAGACGCACGTACAAAGGGTCATCCGCTCATACACGGGAACGTATAGGGCCATCTGCTCCACTAGGCAGGTGTATATCCAAATACCAATTAATATATCATATATCATTCAAACAATCATCAATCATCATATAATAAATTATTTCTCACTTATATAAAAATATCAGTGAGACAGAAAGAGTGAGTTGTACTCATATTGCTTGTAGTCGCCGCGTTAGCGATTTATTCCGATTAAAACTAAACAAGCATTTAATTCAACCAAAATTTTCACTAGATCAAACAAATCCCAATCATGCTCCACACTGTAGTGATCGTCAAAATGAACTCAACGCGATTCGTTTCGTACGAAACGGACCTCGTATGAAAAAGTTACGCTATTTTAAAGATTGTACAAATTATAATAAATAAATTTACTATTTTATTTTTTTATTTTTAAACCTTTAATCCATCTCGGCCATTTATTTCCATCCCCTAGATCGTAGCCGTGAATTCCTTTCTTCCCCTTTACGTGAAAACGAACGAAATCGAAACCAAAAGCCGCCGATGAACTTCGAATTTTTCCGGCTACTACGATTGACTTCACGTTGGTCGAACCCCACCACGTCAAAGTTCCTCCACGCCTCCACTTACACCCGTAAGAATGTCAAACTTGGCTGTAACTTTACCTCAAAAATCGTGCGTGAATTTTCCACCATTGAACTGAAATTGTCATCGATCCACTTCACGAAACTCGATCACCACCGTTAGATTTATAGAGTTCGACGTGCTCTACAAAGTTGTAGTTGGAAGTTTTTGTTAATTGCTAACGGATATGAAGAAATCGAAGGGAGAAAATCAAAAAAAATTGGCCATTGAAATTGTTTAGGCCGGTGGCTATGAAACCCTAGGGTTGGTTTGCAAATGAAATAAAATAACTTCCTTTTATAGAAAATTTGACGACACTATACATCCCGAAAATTTTCAAACTCAAAACGAAGCGTGCCGCCTGGCGTTTATAATGTTTTACCCCTATTCCGAACGCAATGGAATATATATCGGGAGCCAATTCGATCGTATTTGAAAGATAGGTTTTCGAATTGAATTATTTAAATTTAAAATTTCACTTAAACCGATTTCTACGCGTTTTAGCTTGCTTCGGACAAACCGTAAATCCGATTGACACGAAATTTAAAACCTTACAATAATATAATATTACGGATCCGATGAAATTGGTTTCGTCGAAATCCAAGACTGTATGAAAAATGGCTATTTTTACACATTAATTAAATATTAAAATATTTGATTTCGACAAATCAACTTTTAATTCGATTTTAAAAGTTCTCTAACATCATTCCAATTCAAATATGATTTAATTCAATATTATAAATCATTTTCATTCGTTTTAAATCCAAATCTCAATTATTTCTGCAACTTCAAATATTAAATTAATGATTTAATTATCCAGTTAAATCACTATATTCAAAATATAAGTTATTCAGCTTATAAATTTTACTTGTGAATATTTAAAATTAATTAAATATACGAATTTCAAATGACTGAAATTCAAGGTCGTTACATTCTCCCCTACTTAAAAGAATTTCGTCCTCGAAATTACCAAGTAAGAAAAAGTCACTAAATCCATTAACTTTTCAAAATAATTCATTCAACTAGATGTCAAATCATTAGTTAAACTTCTTACAAAAACTTTTCTAAGTTTTCAAATACATTCATAGTTATCTTTTCAAAACCAACCAATATCGTTTAACTTTTAACTCCAAATCAAAATTTAGTTTTCACAAATTTTCCCAATTTTCTCAAAATTTTCTAACGCCTCAAATTTTCAAAAAATTTCGCCAGCATCTCCTTTGCGCGGTTCGATCCGAAAAAGAATAGCAATATATATATCACAAATATACATCTCATCTTAGTGATGAGGCATCCCGCAGGGAAAAAAGTGTAAAAGTACGATATGTAATCCGAGATATGTAGCTTATATATTATTAGTGAGCATATACGGCTAATGTAGCACGAAAGCGAGCTCCAAATGCGAAGCAAGCGCCATCCGCACCTACTAAACACTCAACAAACAAATGTGAAACATGTATATATGAAAGTAATATCAATATACAACATATACCAACAACTATATACGCCATTATAGCAATGCCATCAATAAGCAACAAATCCAATCATCAAACAACTATCATCCAATAAAGCAATATCCATCCAATCAATCAATAACCAAATCAATATACATTCACTTCTTATTAGTATTCATTGAATTGATTTTCAATTTAATCACATTTGTTTCATTAACATTGGATTTCTAACATTCGTTTATTCATATTCAGTTAGTTTATATTCACTAATTTACATTCCGATTTGTTCACTTCCAAATCAAATCAATTCTATTTAAATTACTTCACTTCCAATTTGGATTCAATGATTTATAGCTTTCACTTTTCATTAATTCAATTTTATATGAATTTTTTGTACAATCAATTGACATTCATCTAACAATCAATGCATATCCAACATTTACCAAATTAATTTACTTTACACTCATTCAATTTGGTTCAACACTTTTAATTAGCTTTAAATGAATTTACACTTACATCCACTATTCCACATCAATTCATTTTCAACTAGATTGCTAATTCATCTAACCACTAAAGTTGAATTTCTTCATATAACTCAAGTTCATATTCATCACTTTACTTTATTAATTCACTTTATTAATTCATTTTGATACCAAAATCAACTTCATTTAACATCACTTAAGTTATCTTTCATTTCAATTTCATTTAACTTCACTTTCACTATACAACTTAAGTTCATCTCCAATTTATTTATTAACCTTTTACTAAAGGCAAATTTCATCTCACTATTCAAATTCAGATTTGTTTTGGTTAACAAAATTATTTAACCATTTTAACAATTGGTTTTACTTACATTTTCTCATTTTATAAGTTATATAACTTATTATTATTTCAACATTTACGAAAATCCGTACCCTTTGAATCGAAATAATCCACACATGTCCGATCCAAAAAGCAAAGACTGACAGAAAGTCAAGAGAAAGTAAAGAAGAGAGAAGAAGAGAAGAGAAGAAGGAGAGAAGATAGAACCAAAAAGAACAATACAGAATCTCACATCGCAGCGGAAAACATATAATATCATATCTATGATCTTTACAAAATAGAAACTATATATATACACATCAACCAAAGTTCAACAATCAATCAATAGTTATCAGCTTGAACAGTTATAATAACCTGTCCTTACGAATGCCGATAATTTAAAAACTAAGCACAGTGGATAATCAATAATCAAAACAGATACGCGTATACGAAAATGAAGATCTCCAACTCTCCTGCTGAAGCTCGAAAAGCACCAATCATAACCTGTAAATATACTCGGTCTGACCCGAGCATTGAAAAGGAAGAACACCCGGATCAGTCTGATAAACCAGCGTGAGAAACACACTCATCTGAATTTATTAAGTTACCAAAACTTTTCCTTTATCAAAACAAAAGTATCTTGTAAGTCACATAAACACGTACAAGTTTTTACCTTACGATAACTAAAAAAATTCATGTCAAACTCATGTGATATTATACTAGTGTCTAGTATACAAATAATATTTAAAATAGCCGAAGTTGTTACCATTATTAAATCCAGCATACTAGGCTCTACAAATAAAATGGCGGGTACGTATCGGAGTTTGGATTTCTATACAAATGGCCAGATGAAGGGACTACCTTCCGGCAGTACATCTTTAGAAGAATGTACCGAGGACCATCACAAAGGATCCTCTACCAACACAAGAACGACCCACCTCTATAACTAGATGGTACCGAATATATCATCCTCCGGTCGTTACCGACCTTTAACGAGGGTCCTCATAGCATACAAGCACTACGCCATAAATGGCCTTCTGCAACACAAAAAAAATGTTGGCTCAGGCCCAAAAACTGTTGCCATAGGTCTATGGCAACACTTTTAGGGTGATGCAATTTTTGCCGTTGCCTTAGACCTCAAAGGCAACATTTTGACAATCTAAGGCAACATATGAAATATTGTTGCAATAGAACCCTATTTGGGTCTATGGCAACACCCATAGGTATCTGTAGCAACATTTCAAAAATGTTGCTATAAATATTAACTTTCTGAAGTTGTGGGGCCCACATCTTGTGGGGCCCACAATGTGGGGCCCACAACCCAACTGGGTCCATCCCTATGGCAACACCTTGAATGACTATTGCAACATTATTTTAAGCAACATTTATTACCCGGTGGCAACACTATTATGAAGCTACTGCAACACTATTCTAAAGCTACTACAACACTATTCTGAAGCTACTGCAACACTGTACTGAAGAGACAGTAAGAGCACATAGAACAATACAATATCACATAGAACACTTGCATAATACACAGTACAATATCACATAAAACACTTGCATAATACACATCATAATACACAATACAGATAACAATTCATACAGCAGTACACATCACAATTCAAGTCAGTTACCCCAAAATATCCAGTTACCCCAAAATACTACAAAGATACCCCAAAAATATCCGGTACACATAACAATTCATAAATGAGACTTAAGAGCTGGTGCCTCCAGTCAGATTATCAGTATCACTGGACATGATTGTGGAAGTTAGATCCTCTACATTGATGTTCATCTCCGGGTTGGCATCACCTAATTTCTTAAGCACCCTAGCCAAATTCTCTTGTACCTTCTTATTTACCTTGGATTCTAGCTGTGCTTCCATTTCTTCTTCAAGCCTTTGCCTTAAGTCATGTACGTAAGCATTTGTTAGAGCCTCGGTTGATTGTTTTGCACACTTTGCACGCCTCCCTATAAGCAAAGGACGACCCTGTGATTTTCCATTCGAAATTACTGTTTCAATAGTATTTCCTCCTTCTCCACCGGCCATTGCCTTTTGAACTAAGTCCTACAAAATAAAGCCACATCAAAATTACCCTACAGTAAATGTAGAGAATGCAGCAAATGCTTACATATGGATTGTGTACAGCAAATGCAGAGAAAGCCACATTTTGGAAAACAATTTGTTTATGTGCATGTAATTAGAAAACAATTTGTAACATATATACTAGTGAAAACTGGAAAACAATTCCGTCGACAGCCAGCTACGGCTTCGTCATCTGGATTCTGAGGCTTCAAACGGCCATTCATTTTATTTATGCACATATGTGTATTACTATAGACATATATTTTTATATAAACCAAGTCAGTAATCCCTTTAACCAAATTCATTTCCTCGTTTCCAGTTTTTGTGTCATTTCTAGCCAAACGCAAAAGCAAGTCCTCTTCATTCGACTTGAAAAGGAAAAAAATGGCCAAGGGATCAAAATTCTTAATCTCACAATATACTCAATTACAATTTCCAAAGCAAACATCTATGCCATTAGTACGTTTGTGAAACTCAAGTTCAACAAGTGTTTCAAGGATAGTTTCAAGGACATGAGCATGCATGCACATGAGCAAGACATGAACAATGTGCAGCATGTGCAAAACAGAACAAATTTATTACAAAACAGAATTATTACTTACAAGTTTGTAATTCATTACTTGAGGATTAGACACGTACTCACGTCCATCTGTTCTCTTACGACTTTTAAGAAAAAGTGCTGCATCGGATGGTGTCTCCTGATACAAGTTCAATAGATAGTTTAGCATACACTCTCTTCAATCAAAAATGTAAAGTATCACATACCATCTTATGACGAAGCTGGGCGAACGACTTTGGACCAGCGGTGTGTGTGTCTTGATACGACTTACGACTAACAGAATTTTTCAGGGCTTTTTGCTAAAAAATACATAATAAACAAAGTACTCGTTTATCTCACAAAAAAAAAATACTCGTTTATCTTGCGAAATAAATAATATGTACGTATACCTGAATCTCATCATCTGCCCAATACCTCTAGAGCACTTTAAAATCCTCCACTGGGATGTTGTCCGGCTTGTTTTCTAGCCTCTCCTCATCAGCCTTATAAGCTTTATAATGAGCTGTTTTTATGCGACTCTTGTACCCCCTCCAACAGTCACGAATAGACTTCAACACCCAGTTTTCACATTCATCCGGAATAATATACCGTTGCTTAAATATAAATCAAAGATAAAAAAGAATAAATAAATCAAAATCCAGCTACATTATAGTTAATAGATCAATATTACTTATTAAAGTAAAATTCAGCAACATTATAGTTAATAATAGATTACCTTAACATAATCCCGTAGAGATTTCTTCAACTTTTCAGGAACATCCGACCAAGATTTATACGTAAGTGGCACAGACCTTTTCAATGTTCCTAAAAAGTTGCTCAGTTCAGATATTACTTTGTCATCATCTGAAATAGGTTGGAACCACTGGTTCATCATAATTACAACTCTTTTGTCATTCGCCCTTGTATGAACATTAAACATCTTTGTGTGACCTCTGAGTCTTTTAGGAACTTCACCTTTAATTAAAATGAAAAGTCCCGTCAAATAATAACATAAATCATAATGTAAATTCGGTACTTAAATATTAATCCTACTGTAATATTAAATATTATTATCACATCAATTCAGTACCTGCTTCAACTTCTTCATTTTCAATGTCTGGCAAGACATTCTCTGCAACATACTTATTTGCCACACCACTTGCACTAGCTTTTGCAGCATTTTTGTTTTGTCGTTCCCGCAGAGCCAAATAATCAGCCATTGTTCCTTTTCCTTCAACATCCTTCTCAGTTGAACTTACTATCAGGATTGGGCTTGGGCTTGTGCTTCTCAACTTTTCCTTTTCCTTTGCGATACCACTAGCTAAACGAGTTTGTGGTCCACTAACAGGCTTGGGCTTCTCAACTTTTTTAGTTCTCTAAATTGTATATATAAGTAGGAAATAAGATTGGATTTTATAGTTATTATCTTCATAAGCAGAAAAAATAAGATATGTAGCTATCACACACCTTTCTTGGACTTTGTGAAGTATCATCTTCATTATGCTCCTCATGGTCCGGATTATATTCCTGATCACTATCCACATCCTCTTGCATCTTTTCTTTTCCATTATCTTTTTTTTGGTTTGCATTTCTCAGTTCAGCTGAAATTGCAAACACACCTAGAGAAGCAAGAACTTCGTTGTTCCTCATCACATTAACAGCTCTATGTACTTTATAATCTTTTAGGTTCATCATCAACTTAGCAGTTCTCTGTACTTCATAATCTTTTAGAGATAGTGGAGGTGTAGAATACTCATTTGGAGGTGGTGGATGAACATCCTGCAAGTATATAATAAACAGGAACACCATAGTAAGTATGATGCAAGAGTGGAACAAAATATTCAAATTACAATAAGATCATCATAATAACAATTCTTCAAGCCTGCATGCCATTTTCATCCATATCTTCTTCTTCCGATGTTGGTAAACGTGATTCCAACTTCCTCTTAACACTTGATGAGTTCAGATTCACTGTTGAATCGCTGATTTTTGGTTTTTTTCCCTATGTCATCTTCTGAGGATTTACCTGATCAGCTAACTTTAGATTCACGGTTGCATTGTTGGGTTCTGGATTATTCAGCCGTGTCGACTTCCGAGGACTCCTCACCTCAGCTAACTTTAGATTCTTGGTTGCATTGTTGGGTTCTGGATTATTCAGCCGTGCCGACTTCCGAGGACTCCTCACCTCAGCTAACTTTAGATTCACGGTTGCATCGCTGGGTTCTGGATTATTCAGCCGTGTCGACTGCCGAGAACTGTTCACCTCACCTAACTTTAGATTCACAGTTGCATTGCTATTCAGCCGTGCTGACTTCCGAGGACTGTTGACTTCAGCTAACTTCTTGTTTTTTTGGTTCTGTTGTAGTTGATGAGCCGTCACATACTGTCGTTTCATTGGTTTTGTAGCTGCAACAATACAATTATATTATAATCATAATCTTTAAATGTTATAATCAAAATATCACAATAATTTTTTTTGCTATATCAAAATATCACAATCTATAAATGATATTAACTATCCATTTATATATACCTGTAACCAAATTCTGCCTTGGCCGCATGATTACATGCGGCTGCATTTGCTTTAGTGGCTCAATTGCAGTATCGACAACGTTCTCGATATAAAAATCCAAGTTGCCACCACTGTTAACTCCTTTGACTAATTCGGAGAGGTCCGCATCATTCGTCACTAACTTCCACCCACCCTTCTCACCATTTCTCATATAAATTCCTCCTATTTCGGTGTATTGAAGGTCATCCTTCACAAACTCCATGAGCACTGTGTACAAGAAGTAGTCAGGATCAACCCTCTTTATCACAGTATCGATTCCACCAACATATTGTGCCTTCTGAAATGCACCCTTGTGATGAAATGTGAGCTGCATGAGTTCCCCCATCGTACACAAAATGGATACATAATGGTGAGTTTACATTGGAAGCAAGATATGAAATAATAATATGGGCATGTATATTAAGTACATGTGTATGCAGGTATATAAAGCACTAGAAACAACAAGGGAACACATAAAATTAGAATAACTTACTAGTAGTCAAGTAATTAAAAAGTAGTAAATTAATTATGAAAATCAACAGATACAGAATTCGTCCCTTAATTAAGAACCAATACATAAATAGAAGTCACTTGATATTCTACATAGAAATCAAGAGGTAGTTTCCTCTATGCTAGGCGGAATGAGGATTTGTGTTGCCGGGATGTCATCTCTATACCACCTAACATCACTAACTTGATTTCCTATTCCATTACCACATTGAATATCATGTAAAACTGGATCATCTTCATTTCCATTTTCATTTTCGACTTCACACCAGTCCCTCGGCAATTTCTTGACAACATTATAAAGTGCCGTATCAGTTGGATCTTGTACATAAAATACTTGTTGTACTTGTGAAGCCATAACATACGGATCAGATTTCTGGCACAATCTATTAAAATTAACTTGACTCATCCCATACAAATCTTTCTCTTCTTGGTACCAGCAACACTTAAATAAAACCACTGAAATTTCTCCCCAATAATCAATTTCTAGTATTTCTTCAATTGCTCCGTAGTAACTAACATTACCAACCAATGGATTTTGATCTTTTGAAATTGCAAAGCTAGTGGTCAAGGCAGTCAAGAATACACCACTATTCTGTGTTTTACACTTAGCATCTCTATATTTTGTATGGAATCTGTATCCATTAATAACATATCCACTAAATTTCCTAGCTGTCCGATTAGGGCCCATTGCAAGCACTTCTAGCTCTTTCGAAATGTCCTCTTTTTTCCCAACCTCATCCTTCAGCCATTTCCAGAATTCTTCAGTATGTGCTCTCTCTCTTTTATATCTTCTCGATATTGCATGACCATCAATTAAAGCTCGATGTTCCCTATAATAATTATGATGGTATTAATATCAATAAAGAAATATTCTAATTCTTTAGTACTTGCTAGAATAAAATTAGAACATAAAAACTTACTCTTTTAAATTATCTATTTCCTCGTTACCACAATTGAATAGAATGTACCGATGACATGCCATCCACTCAGATTCTTTTAGAAGAATAGCTTTTCCGTCTTTATTTCTTCTTGTACCAATAGCATATTCCATATTTTGGGGATAACTTTCAAATTTAGGTACTGCATCACCACCGCTTAAGAATCTTGAGCAGAATGTCAAGCATTCTTCTGCCAAGTAACCTTCGGCGATGGAACCCTCCGGTTTAGATCTGTTGCGCACATAAGATTTGAGTTTAGCTAGATAACGCTCAATCGGAAACATACATCGAACGTGCAAAGGTCCACCGTATTCAACTTCCTTGCACAAGTGAACCGTCAAGTGAACCATTATGTCAAAGAAAGCCGGTGGAAATATCATCTCAAATTGGCAAAGAATTTCGACAATTTCTTGTTGTAGCCTCTTCACATCTTCCAAATCAATTACTTTGCCCCAAAGACCTCTTAAGAATGCACCAAATCTTATCATAGGCAATGCAACCTCAGGCTTCAGTTTTTTTTCACAGCAAATTGCAACAAGTAGTGAAGTAGAAAATGAGCATCATGAGTCTTGTACCCTGAGATTTTCATTTCCTTCGTGTGAACATACCGACTGATATTGGCTGCACAACCATATGGCAATCTAACATTCTCCAGTACTGAGCAAAATATTTCTTTTTCTTTATTCGTCATGTCAAATATGGCAGCCCTAATCTCAAAGTGTTCGTCGTCATTTGATAAAACGGGATGCAGGACCTTCCTGATGCCCATTTCCTGTAAATCAAAACGAGCATTCAAATGGTCTTTTGACTTGCCACTAATATTTAGCAAAGTACCGAGTATGTTGTCGCATATGTTTTTCTCCATATGCATAACATCAAGGTTATGTCGCAATAAATTGTGGCTCCAATACGGTAAATTGAAAAATATTGACTTCTTTTTGAAAGGAGAATCCTTTTTCTTTCCAAAATTATTTTCAAAGTCACGCAACAGTTCTTCAATGTCTGTTCCTGATAAATTTCCCGGAATCTGTCCTATTTCAACTTCACCATTAAACCTCCTCTTATCAAACCTCCACTTGTGTTTCGGATCCAGAAATTTTCTATGATTCATGTAGCACATTTTTTTTACTATGTTTCAAGTACATTGAAGAAGTCTCATAATGGCATACAGGACAACCCAATTTACCCTTTGTGCTCCAACCGGATAACATTGCATACCTCGGAAAATCGCTAATGGTCCACAACACACTTGCACGTAACATGAATTTTTGATCAGTAAAGGCATCATAAGTTTCTATGCCTAGATCCCATAATTCTTTCAATTCTTCAATTAGAGGCTGCATATATACATCAATTTTATTCTTTGGAGACTCTGGACCGGAGATGAGTGTTGAAAGAATTAGATTTTCGGGCTTCATGCACAACCAAGGTGGAAGGTTGTAGTTAACTAATACAATTGGCCATGTACTGTAAGTTGTACTCATTGTACGAAAAGGATTGAATCCATCAGAGGCTACACCCAATCTGATATTTCTATTTTCTGATGAAAAATCAGGATACATAGCATCCATCGCCTTCCAAGTCTCGCTATCAGCTGGATGTCTAAGTTTTCCGTCTTTTTTTGGGCCCACAGAATGCCATCTCATAAGTTGTGAATACTCCTTGCATATAAACAGCCTTTGCAGCCTTGGTTTTAGCGGAAAGTAACGCATTACTTTTGCCGGGACTTTGTGAATCAACTTCTCTGGATCATTGTCACAGGTGCCTTTCTTTTCCTCTTCCCACCTCGAAATACCACAAGAGTTACAGACATCTTTATCTTCATTTTCTGCCCAATAGAGCATGCAATCGTTTGGACATGTGTGTATTTTTTTGTAATCAAGACCTAAATCTTTAATGATTTTCTTCGCAGCTCTAAAAGATAAAGGTATGTGGGCCTGTGGAAAAGCCTCTCTCATCAACTCTAGTATATCCCCAACTGCAGACTCTGTAATTCCATGTATACATTTTAAAGAATAAAGCCTGATGATAAAACTTAATCTCGAAAATTTTGAACAGCCAGGATATAATGGCTGCTTTCCATCTTCGACAAGTCGATAAAATCTTTTAGCATCGGCATTTGGTGCATCAGAATTCTCATCTTCACAGTTCTGCATATTTCCACGAGTACGGTGCAACATTTCACCTAGATTATCTCCAAAATCACCAGCATCACAGTCTATATCTTCATCACTCCTTCCAAAATTTGGGTGAGAAATCTCACAAATCCATTTCACATACAATGGAGATGGACCATTGCAGATGAGATGATCATAAATTATATCTGGACGACGCCACTTGCTATTTTTACAATTCTTGCATGGGCATGTCATTTCATCGCCTACGGCCAATTTAGAAAAACCATTTTGTATAAAGGCTATTATCCCGCTAATATATCCTTCACTAAACTTTGGAAGTTCTATCCAAATGTTTTCGCTGTCCATCACTACAATTATGAATATGAGTATTTTAACATAAAAAGATAAAATTTGCGTGTGTGTCCAACAAGAGGAAACCTAGACAAGTCGAATTGTTAATTCAGGCCGAATTAAGAATTTATAAGTAGTTTAAATCGAAACCCTAAAGTGATGGGAGAGAGTGTTATACCTCAAAATCGAAATTGAAGCACTAAAGTGATGTGAACAATGCATGAACCCCCAAATCGAAGCGAAATCGCTGAACAAAGCTTGAACCCCCAAATCGAAGCCCTAATCGAACCGAAATCGTTGAACGCTTGAACCTTTGTAAGAAGATAGAGAAGAATGAAAATAAAAATTTATTTGCGGGCTTTTTTTCTTCGCGGCTCTAAAAGATCAAGGAGTGGTGTTCGGATTGATGAGGTGTCACGTTCTCCAACGTAGGATTTGCCTTGGTAGATTGGCGTGGATCGGTGCGAAAGATATGCAAAGGTCTACTATAGCAACACTATAAAAAAGTGTTGCATCAATTACACTTGTTCAGCTAGAGCAACACATTTTTATGGCTAAGGCAACACCAAAAATTCAACGTTGCAGTAGGACCAAAATTGTATAGCTATCGCAACATTTTACCTGGCAACACCTTGCGAAAATGTTGCAGAAGGCCATCTATGGCGTAGTGAAGCCACAATAATCAGATACACGACGTCATAGCGTGTAAAGATATATCAAGAAGAGGATGATCATATCCTACTTGAGAATGACCCACTTAGCCCTGCTACATCTAACCCTGTTTTGGTTATTTCCAGTTGATGAGGCAAGAGGTAACAATTACCTTTCACAAAGCACAATCACATCACTTAGAATGTCACACGGCCATTTCCGTTGACTACTAATTGCCTTACACAAAAATACAACCCTTAAGCTCATACGTCTCAAGGCGGGTGTTAAGCTAAGAGAAGTTTCCTTCTCCGCCACCACTGAAATGTACGTTTGTAAAAACCAATGTACGTAATCTATAGAAATGAAATGTCAGACAAACATCCATACAAGTAGTTCAGGAACAGGATAAATCGAAGGTACTTTCGTACCACATCCTGTCGAAAAATCCCTTGGATTAGTAGCGAATAGTCCTCACATTGGATATTTCATAATGAAGAGACCACTGCTACTGGATGTATATTAGAATTTTAACCCCAAACGATCAACAAGCATTCCCCCACTATGAAACTCTGAAATAACAATATCAACACAAGCAACCTGAACAATCGTTGCATATACGTTGGTCCGAAGTGGTTTTCAGATAAATCTGATCCTGGTCTCTTCGCACCAACAACGCAAAAGCGTTTCTCAACCTCACACAAAAACTAAGTCTCATCACACCTCCAACATTCAACTTGCTATCCTTCGGTCCAAGAAGGAAGCTCGATAGATTGGAGTAATACTCTGCACTATATGAATCAACATCCTCAACACAAACGGTAATCAAGCCTACATAGAAGGCTACGTACTAAGTGTACGACTAAATAGTTCCCACATCAAGTCGAGGAACTAAAATTTTTGGCCAAGTTTGATAGTCGGTTATTTAACTATCAAAACAACAAAAAATATTCAACACCATAACAATCACTAGGCCCTTTTAATTCATCTTTTATTAATTAAATCACTTGCCAAATATTCACTTCAATTTATCTTTAAAAGAGATATATTCTCAAAATCATTTCAACAATGGAAAACATTTCCAAATACTTATTTAATTATAAGTAATTCACAATTAAATTTATTTTCAACAGTTAGAAAATATTATATATATATATTTAAATCATGATTAAGTATATATTTATTCTTTTAAGGAAAATATTCTCTTAAACACATTTATTTGGGTTCAAACGAATGTTGCGTAAAACATCGTTACGACAACCCAAAATCACTAATATAGGGATTCGAAAATTAGATAGGCATATAAATCCCAATACTATACAAAAACATTTCCTTTCGAAAATCATTTACTATAACAATAGTGTTATAGTCCATCATTTCCTTATTTCTCAAAAATTTCTATTTCAACAATGAATGTTGAAATCTATGATTTCGATACTCAACACATTTTAAAACCATTTTTAAGACATTTTATTCCATTTAAAATATCACTTCCCAAAACATTTATTTAATATATTATTCACTATACAAAATCGTGAATATAAATCATTAACCAAATTAAAGCTTCTACACATTTAATTCAGAATTATGCACTTTCCAAAATCGTGGATATAAATCTCTAACCAAATTCAACACTTCTATATATTTAATTAAAGGATTATCCACTGTCCAAAATCGTGGATATATCCCATTTAATAATTTCTATACTTACTTATCAAATTTAGTTAATTACGGATTTGTAAAACAATGTTCATAAATTCCATTTTCATTTTATAAAAACTACTGTATTAAAAATCCCTTTATTAACCAATTCCATTTCTAACTTAATTATATACCCAAAAACCCAAATTATAAGTTAATTACTTATAATTCATTTATTTACAAAAATCATTCTTTTCATAACATCATCAATTATAAATCTGTAAATCTTATTTACTTATAAAACCCATTTATAAATTCATTTTAACATTTATAAAACATTCCATTGCTTCGATTCATAGAAATATCACCTTTATACATCTTATATGTAAACCTTTTATAATAAATTTAAAAATCACTATTTAGACTATTTTATAAAATAATCAACTTCATATTTCCAAAAAAATTACATTTCAATTATATTTCTCAAATATCATAATTTTTATAACATAAAAAATTATAATATTTATTTATTCAAAATAAATTCAATTCCTTTACAATTCAAAAATCAATAAAACATTTATTTCCAAAATCACTTTGAAATCCTTTTAGATTTGGAAATCATCATTTCAATATTTTTAAAATTCCAAAAATAGGCCTAATGCTACAACAACACTAAATACAACAACCACGGAAACCAAAATATCATATATCATATGATGACAGAATATATCACAATATCTATAAATCAATACTGGTGAGGAATCTAGTTGGATCCCTTCATCCTGTCACCTGCAACAAATATACATATTAGAATATGTGTACAATGTCCGCTTCAAGGCAGATGCGCGTACAAAGGGTCATCCGCTCATACACGGGAACATATAGGGTCATCTGCTCCACTAGGCAAGTATATATCCAAATACCAATAAATATATCATATATCATCCAAACAATCATCAATCATCAAAAATAATATTTATTCTCACTTATATGAAAATATCAGTGAGTCAGAAAGAGCCAGTTCTACTCACATTGCTTGTAGCCATCACGATAGCGATTTGTTCCAATTAAAATTGAACAAGCGTTTAATTTCAACCAAAATTTTCACTAGCTCAAATAAATCCCAATCCAGCTCCATAATATAGTGCTCATCAAAATAGTCATTTTTCAAAATAACTTTTAATTCGATTTTAAAAGTTCTGTAACATCATTCTAATTCAAATAAGATTTATTTCAATTTTATAAATCATTTTTGTTCACAGTTAATCCAATTTACAATTATTTACATAATTTCGAATATTAACTTATCAATTTAATTATCCAATTAAATCTAGATATTCGAAATATTATTATTCAGCTTATAAACTTTACCTGTGCATATTTAAAATCAATTAAATATACGAATTTCAAATGATAGAAATTCTGGGTCGTTACAACCATAGGTTGGTACTACCTTGAGCACCAAGGGGGAGACTCTAAAGTGGATCCTATGAGGAAGTCCGGACAAACTAGACTTCCTGAGGATTATTGGGTAGCGAAAGTCGAGGGCGCTGATGCCTACAGAGGCATTTGGGTTATGCTGTGATGACAGTATAACTCGATGTCGCAGCGATCTACTGAGGACCATAGCGGAAATTGTGTGGAAGTGAGTGTCAACGGTCTACATTTGATTTTACCAGGAAGGTAACGTAACATCGATAAATTACGATCTATGGTCGAGTGGGTAAGATTCATTCTTTTGGCAGCGAAATTCTAGGGCGCTGATGCCTATAGTTATAAGGGTTTTTGATGTGATAGCAACGTAACCCCAGATATAGCTACGATCTGTAGTGGGTTCCATGTAGTAATCGCGGAGCGCGAAGTGCCTACAGTTATCTATGGATTTTGCCGGGATGGCAACGTAACCATCAGAATAACTGCGACCATGAATGGGGGTGATGATTTCTAGAGCATTCTCACAAAAGATATTTCCTCTATTTTCAAAAATATTTTCTATATTTTCAACAAAATATTTTCTAATATTTTCACTGGGTATTGAAAATGGGTTGGCCGAGCACTTACAGATTTTCAGTCTTACGCCTGATCAACGTATGACCAAAGTTCTGTGAGAACAAGGATGGACTGGTTGAGACATCGAGTTATAGAAAGAATTTTTTTATGACACTATTTTGGTTATATTATATAGATTTTGAAGTGTTTTAAAAATTCTTAATAAAAGAGTTTATAGTTGGAAATAGTCAAAGATAAATTTAACTGATAATAACTATTTTGATAAAATTCTGGTTTCGTTCCTTTTCGAGGATGAAAAGATTCAAAGGGGGGAAGAATGTGATAACCTGGATTTTTGGGGATCAGATAATTGGATAATTATCTTGTTTAATTATTGAAAATACTGATTTATAGATTTAACAAATAAATGTGATAATCTCCTTTGTAAATTTATTAAAAAAATTTGGCAAAATTGTTATTTTCAAACAATAGTAATAATGTGTTGTTTATATATTTATATAGATTTTAAATAGAATTATTATTTACAAATTGAATTTTTGTTTTTTTAAAAATATATATATTTGTGTTGGTTTCAAATTGGATTTTTAATTGAATTTGAATTTTAATTTGGATTAGAATTTGAAATTCAAAAGATATATATCTAAAATACATTTTGGATTTAAAAATATATTATACATGATTTTACTTAGAATATAGATTGATTTATATCATTTTCTTTTAAAGGATTTTATTATATAAATTAAGATATGTAATTATTAATTATAAAATTTGTTATAAAAGCTTTTTAAATTATTTATAAATTTATAAATTCATGCTTAATTACATGTGTAAGCATATTAGTCTTTTTAACAACAAGTGTAAAGTGATTAAATATTGTAAAGACAAGTGTCATTACTTTATTTTTATTTTCCTTTATTTTCTTTATTTTTAATAAGCCTAATTAAACCAATACAAACATATATCTATTCTCTTCATTTTTTTTCCTACCTTCATTTTCAAAGAAAGAAAAAACAAACTAAGAAACAAAAATCTGAAAACAAATTCAAGCAGAAGCAAAACAAGATCATCTCAGATCAGTAGGCAATTCAAGTTTAAAAGCAAGCTATTCAAATTCATCTCAGTTTCAAGCAACTTAGATCAGTAGCAAATCAAAGTTCCAGTTAAACAAGTTTTAGAGTTCAATAGCAATTCAAGTTTTCAAAGTTTAAACTACTTCAAAACTTCCTCTATTCAAACAAAAGAGGGGAGTAACCACTACTTTAGAAAGTGTAAATATGTTCTCTGTTTTATAGATACACATGGGTAAAACTTTTAAAATCTGAAATATCTAGAATTGGTATGTGACGATGCTTGAAATATGATATGGATTTTGTTATGAATGATGTTAAAAATGATTTTTATATTTATATATGTGTTCATGTCTGAAAAAGGCTAAGCATGCCTCTGTTGGAAACATTACAGGTTTGAAAAACCTGATTCAAAATTTTAAATCTTCCACTTAAGTGATTTTTAGGCATTGATCTCTGAAATAAAAATGTTTTTAGGTGAGTAAACATTATTTTTAAAATTGGTTCAAGTAAAAATATTTTATAGACATTTCAGAAATAAAATACTTCAGTGAAGGACAAATTAATGTCAGAAATTGATTATCAAATTACCAGATTTTGATTGTACAATTGAATTTGACTTCGAAATCTAAGATTTTTAAAAGCAAAACCATGATTTTTAGACTTTTAATTAGTGAGATATTGCGAGTTATTTAGTTTTGGGTTAACCGTCAATTGTTGTCGATAGGCATGATGTAGTTAGTCGAGACTTGGCCTGGAGATGGCTCGTGTGTCATAGATTTTGGGAAAATTGGCGAGGAAATTTCTAGATGAACGTGGTGTTGCGGCGAGGCCATAATAGGGTTTGGTGTGGGTTTGGTCACGTTTCTGACTGGGATTGATACATAGGAAATGACGGAGGATTGATGGAGTTTGAGTTTTGCGCACTAGGGGGAATCGAAGGAGGAAGCTTTGGCGTATGTATGGGTATTTTTCTGGTGGTTGATGTTAGCTGGTGGTGTCGAGACGAGGGGAGGAAGGATGACAGTTTGTCTGAGGCTTGGGTTTTGCAGTCCAATTTTGGATTTGGGCTAAATCGTGGATTCCAAACGGGAAGGTGAGTCCAGGGGATCGAGGGGGTTCGCGGGATCGGTCGGCGGCGAGAGTCGATCGCCAAAGAAAGGCGTGCATGGATGCGTGTGCATGTACAGTGGTGGGCATCAGGGTATGGCAGAAGTTTGGAAGAAGAAGGTTCTGGAAGTAGAGGGAAGAAGCTTTCTCAGGTTCACGCTCACGCAAATGCAGGGATGGACTCGAAGTGTTCGCTTGTTATTTTGTTATTTATCAGGATTTTTAAGCTTTAACATGTTCTGAAAGAAGAGAGAAAATCTCATAATTAAGGTGTGATGGCACGGGTATGCACTCGGGTTTATTCGGGTTAAATGTTCGAGTTTAGAAATTTTAAAAGTTAAAACAAAATTAAAGTTTTAAACTAATTTTCTAATAAAAACTACTTCTTTTAAATAATAGTGGTTTATTTAAATGTTTAGTTAAGTAAAAGTTGTGTAATTCATTTTAACTTAGATTAATTTAAAACTTAAGTTTATCTGGACTAATGAATAATATAATTAAGTAGTAATTGAGAAGATAAAATGTTTTTATCATTAGTTAAACTTAAAGTCTTAAGTTAATTAATTAATGATAATTAAATCCCAAATTTATTGATTAAGATTTTAATGACAATTAAGAAGTTAATTAAGATTTTGGGTAATTATAGATTAAATAAATTGATGAAGAGAGATAAATTAATTAATGATTAAGAATTAATTTATAAATAATTAAGAATTGTAAATTAATTAGAGATTAATTAATTTGTGATTAGAGATTAATTAATGTAAGTAATTGGAGAGTAATTACTTAAATGATAATTATTTAATGTAAGTAATAAAGAGAAATTACTTAATGAAAGTAATTAAGGATTAAGTATTTAAGTATAATTTATTAAAGGATTGATTAAATTAAGGAAATTAATTAAAGCGTTAGTTAGTTAATGAATGCGATTAATTAAAGGATAACTAAACAATGTAAGTGATTATAGAATAAATAATTAGAGTTATCAATTAAGGATCAATGCAATTAATTCACTAATGAGAGTAATTAAGGTTATTTATTGTGGATGGTTAAAGGATAATTAATTTGTGTAATTAATTGAAGGCTAATTACTTAATTTAAGTATGGAACAATTAATTAAGGATGATTAATTAAGATGTTAACTAAAGGATAATTAATTAATGGTTTGTAATTAATTAATGTTAAGTAAGAAGGATTAAAAGTGATTAAAGAAATTAATTAAATTTATTTAAATTAATTAGAAATAGTGTGACTAATTAATCTTGCTTATGAATAATTGAATGATACTGAATGCTTTGGATTATCTGATATTTCTGATATGAAATGGTTTGTGATATGATTGGGTTGAACAGTGATGATGTGGTTATCAATCGAGATGAATTGCTGTAATTTAAGTTTGAATTGTATTTCACTTGAATAACTTGGGTTAAGATGACATTGGATTCGAAGAGACCGGGGTAGGGTATCAAAAAATACCTGAAACCACTTCGATTAGTAACCTACAATAATTCTTTATAGATTTGATATGCGAAATAGATATACTAGAATAAAATAATTGTTTAAACTGGACCATTGAAAACTAAGTAAGGGTACTTAGGGATTGATTTGTGAAATAATTGTTGAGCATAACAAATAATGAACTCGTAGTGAAGTACGAGTTACCCCGAGTTTTTCTTTTATGGTTTGAACTTGGTATTTCAAGTTATATGGGTTTACTCATGTTGGGTTCCAGCCTGACCAGGGTGTTGCTTTGATGTAATGCTCAGGTCAGACCGAGTATTACAGGTTTTCAAGTTAGGACGTTCTAAAGCTCAGGAGGCGAGCTGCATGGCAGGAACGTATGAAGAGTGTTCCGCTGTGATATATTGTAGTTTATCTGGGGCATGTTGATTTTAACTGTCTAGTGTTTTGTGTAAATGTTGTAACTCTGATGTATTGATTCAAATAACTGATACAGTTTTCCTTTGTATAACTACAATTTTATTTGATATTATATTTTGATCCACTGCGAATGTGAGAATCTATGTTCGGTGTTTTTGTTTTCTGATCTTCTTCTACCTTTTTCTTCTTCTTTTCTTTAACAATCTGGGATTTTCGGAGTCAAATTTTTTGGGTCGTTACAAATGTATATGTTCGAAAGTGTACACATATTGAAGATGATGATTAGTGAAGATCGTGGATCCTTATAGCGTGAGGACTGCTTGTTGAACATGCTCTGGGTAACTCCCATTATAGAATTATTTATAGCAGTGGTCTCCTTGTTATGGAGATTTTTTGGATTGCAAGGACTACTCGCTACTAGTGGTAGCAGGAGATGCCGTTGATTTCGTTCAGTCCCAGAACGAACTTGTATAAATGAATGTCGGACGTTGCATTTCTGAGACACAGCGTTTGTGTCACAACTCGCCATTTCGTACCATTCAAATCGACAATAATCCACATGTGTCAGACTTGAATGATGCAAAATAACAGATTGTAAATAAATTTGGAGCAAATGAAATCAAATACACAGAATCACAGACACAAGACAATCAGAATAACTCTCAGCGGAATATAAAATAGCATAGTAGTTCACTAAGCTAATATAACAGAGTCTCAAACCAAATACATAATATCAGTCTGAAAACAACATAATAGAAATACCAAATACATAGAATTCACTAATACATGAGATAAAGTAGAACAACTGAAACAGGAACAGAAATAAATGTAGATAGGCAGAAACTCCAGCAAAGACCAGCTCCAGAAAGGGAATCCAAAGCTGTAAATACTCAGGCTGACCCGAGCGTAAAGCAAAAAACAAAACACTCGAGCCAGGACAATATATACTTATATAATGTGAACCAACTCAAGTGAACTGTAATAAGGTACAAGTAACTTAAAGGATGCCCGGGACCGTCCATCCTCTAAGGATCCGTTAAACTATTTACTATATAGTAATATTGCGCTATTACAATAATGTCAACAGTAAAATAAACGTACTTTAAAATAGCATTCCGGGCTTACCCATATCACCCTTCACACATAATAGTCCCAGTAGTCCATCCAATATAATGATATCTCCAGATCGGGAGACTATCAGTGGATACCACACGGGCTACGGGAGAAGAACAAACTCGTAGCAAAGGCTCGGTATGGTAGGTGACACGGCACACAAGGCAATGCCAGGGTAGATACACCAATTACGCATACGGGCTGGTGGTAACGTAGCAGCCACTACGCCCACCCCAAAAAACACTCCAAAATCAAGGGGTGCACCTAAACAATCCCAACAGCAATAGAATGGTATCGAAGAAGTGTGTCCGGCCAGAGGTGCTACCTCTTTTGGCCCGAGATCGCTCCTGTTTTAGCCACCTTAAGCCAACTCATGGGAGTCGGGTCCACGTAATGTACCTTAGGAACGTCGCCACCATCCTACTTCATTCTGGAATCTCCACCGCATACACAGTTGTTAAAGTGGTTTTCGGTATCGACATAGAGTATGTCCATATCTGATCTCGGTCTCTTTAACAACCAATCGTTATTATAACCCGTGGTTATAATTTAAAAATGGTATTTATATTTCAAAAATCAATTATCATTTAACAATTTAATATCATTTCAAATCCATTTCAAAATATCCAACTTAACATACCATTTCAAAACCACATTCATTTTATTCAAATTTAAAATACCATTTCAATTCACATTTCAAAATAGTTTATATTTCAAATCTAATTACTTCATTTAAATCATTAAAATGAAGTTATTACATTTAATAATTAAATTATTAAACTTCCAAAATTTTAATCCTTCAAAGTTCATTTATTCACTTAAGTTTATCAAAACAGTGAAAATTTACCTTTCGCAGCATTTGGAAAATGCTACGGAAAGTTACTTTTAAAACAATTCAATTTAACAAAAGACAGCATTTAAAATGCTGTAATAAGGTTACTTAAGTTCAAATAAAAACTTAGTTAAATTTAACAATTACAGCACTTACAAAGTGCTATGATATCCCTTTATTAAAATTTAGCCATTTGGTTCATTTATATTAACTATTGCATTTACAAATGTTGTAATATCCTTTACATTAGAAATAATAGCATTTCAAAAATGCTGTTGATTAAATTTCAAATATTCACTATACTTTCACAAATAATTAAATTTTTATTTAAACCATTTTAAACTTATAAAATCATACATTTTCACTTTTAAAACCATCATTTAAATACCCTTATATTCATGATTTTTATAAAGTTAAATTTCCATTCAAAAATCAATATTTAATAATAATTCACATATTAAATTCACACATTCAATTTCAATTTTTTATAATAAAATTTTAACTTAACAATTAAGTTTAAATTTCCAAATATAACTTATTTTCATTTTATTTACTTACCTTCAAAATTCACTTTTAAACAAAATTCATAAATTCCAATTTAAGTTATATTTCAAAATCCAACATAATTATTCATTCGTTTCACATTTTGACTTTATTCAAAAATCATTAATATATTATAAAATCATTTTAATTTCATTTTAATTCAAAATATCATAAATTTATCATATTTCACATTTAATTTAAATTCCATTTATAACTAAATCAAAATTTCCAAAATAACTTATATTTCAAATTTTCTAACTTTACCATTAATTTATTTCAATTATAAATTTTCAAAAAAATCAATAATCTTTACAAAAATCATTTTTAATTAAATTTAAATCAAAATATAATAATATTTACATTTCTAAACTAATTTAAAAAAATTAGAAAAATATATTTTAACCGTGAGTCTGTATATCATTTTCTACACTAGGTAAAGTGATACGGGTAATATATCATTTCAACCTGTAATTTACAAAGAAAACCCGGGTTTTATCATTTCAAACCCAGAGTCCCAAGTAAAATGAAATAATTGAAAATCGTTCAGGCCTATCATTTCAGCCCATAACGATTTTCCCCTATTCTAAAGTCCGTTAGGGTATGTATCATTTCAACCCATAGTGATTCTAATCTAAAGGGAACTTGCAGTGTGAAAAACTGATATAAATAACAGAATAGCATTATATGATAGTAACATATGATATAACAGGTGTTTAAGCATGGTTGAACATCATATAATCATAACATAGCAGGTATAACATGGTGATGCATTTTACAGATTCAAATGTGATCAGTTTACTAGTCATATAAGTATAAAACCATCTGGTGAGAATAACTCACTGACATAAGCTGAAGATAACAATCAAATGCACAAACTGAGATCCACAAAAGCATGGTAGCACGACAAAGATTCGAGTATGGGAAAGCCAAACCTAGTTGCCTTGAACACATTCAAACAAAACAATATAAACAACATAAGTTTTCAAACCAATAAAATAAAACAATGTTAGAAATGAATGCACAAAACATCTCCAAACCACCTGCACTTGTCTTCAACTATCCCTAGGCTTGGCTATGGGTAAAAGTACATGGCTAAGGTGTGTGTTTGGGTCTGGTTAAGGGTTCATATGGTCGGCCTAGCATGGGAAGAGGATGGTGCAAAGATTGGGTGCATGAACTACACAACACAAAGGCAACACAACATATTTCAAAGCAAATATAGGCTCGGCCAAAGCAACATGGGCACGGTCAAGACTTCATCTGGGTCAGGGTGATGTGGCAGAGGGTGTCAGGCCAGGAAAAGCTGGTGGTGGTGGTGTAGGTGGTGGCCAAGGAGGAGTTTGAGGTGGTGGAAACTTGATGGGTTCGGCTATGCTTGTTCAAGTGGAGTTTGGTGCATTTGTGTGGTGGATCTTCAACCTAGGGTGGCTTGGCATGGGATGGTCAGTGAGAAGGAGGTGGTGGTGACTGGTTTAGGTGGTGGTGGAGGCGGCAACATGGCTGGAGTGGGAGGCCAAACCTAAAGATGAAGAAGACAAGTGCAAATTTACAACAAAAACAATAAAAAGTGAAAAAGAAAAGAGAAGTTTACCAATTTTTTTCTCAAGGACGAGGCCGAATTTTTTTTAATGATGAGAAAGAAAATTCACTTGAGAAAGAAAATGAAATGGTTGGCTAAAGAGTAGGGAGTTATGGCAGCCAATTGAATTAAGGTGTTGGTTGAAACGAAAAGGTATGAATACAAAAAGTCAAGGAATAACAAAAGTCACAAAACTCTTCAAATATCCATATTTATTTTTGAAATTTTTAAATAACTTATAAATAAAGATAAAAACTCATAAATATAGTAAATAAGCAAAAATAAATAAATAAATATTAATTAAATATAATTAAATTAAGAAAAATAGCAGAAATTGTAAACTAGTCTTGAAAATTTAAAAATAAATGAAATGAACTTTGAAAAAAATTTATGTACTTGAAAAGTATTTATAAATAAAGATAAGATCACAAAATAAAAATGAATTCAGAAAAAAAAAAATTTTAATATAATTTAATGAAGAAAATAGCAGAAAAATGGAAACTAGGCTTTAAAAATAGAAAATAAATGCAATAAATTATGGAAATTTTTTATTATCACTTTAAAAATATTTAGAAATGAAATATTACAATAAAAACAAATTTAAAATAATTTCAAACAAAAATAAAGTCAAATTTAAATTATATTCTAAAATTTAGGGTTGTTACACTCTCCTCCACTCAAATCTTTTCGTCCTAGAAAAGAACGGGCAAGGAAAAATAAAGAGAAACAAGATAGAAAAACAAAATAGTACCTGAAACCAACAATTCCGGATTCGAAGCGTGAATGCTCTCCTCCGTTTTCCAGGTACAATCTCGATAGTCAGTACTCCACTGTACTTTGACCAGATTAACGGATTTCCTTCTTAGCTGCTTCGTACCTCTATCGATAATACAAGTGGCTTCCTCTCAACAGTCAGATTAGGCTCAATATCCAAACTATCAAGAGAAGAAGGTTGGACAATAAGAGACGGATCATGAAGATGTTGGCGAAGATGCGAGACATGGAATACATTATGCACTCCAGAAAGCTTCTCGGGAAAATCCAGATGATAAGCCAAAGAACCAACTCTTTCGACAATGCGTAAAGGACCAATGAACCTAGGAGAAAGCTTCCCTCTACGACTAAAGCGAATGACATTCCTCAAGGGAGAAACCTTAAGGAACACCTGATCACCAACAGAAAATTCCAAATTCCGCCTACGCCTATCAGCATATTTCTTCTGCCTATCCTAAGTGGCTCTCAACCTCTTCTTAATCTCCTCAACTCTCTCAGAAGCTTCCAAAATCACATCAGGACCAAGAACCAAGCGATTATCGGATTCAATCCAGCAAGATGAGGATCGACAAGGTTGTCCATATAGAGCAGCAAACGGAGACATTTTGAGACTGGCCTGAATGTAAATATGGAATGAGATTGATAAAAAGATTAAGAATAGACTGAAAAACAGAAGATAAGATTATACCTGATAGCTATTATTGTAGGTGAATTCGGTAAGATGGAGATAATCTTCCCAAGATCCTCCATAATCAAGCACACAAGCATAAAGAAGATCCTCGTGAATCTGATTCACTCTTTCCGTTTGACCGTCGGTCTGTGGATGGTAAGCAATGTTCAGATTCAGACGAGTACCCAGAGATTCTTGAAAAGCTTTCCAAAACTGACTGGTAAAGATAGGGTCACGATCACAAACAATACTGAGAGGAACACCACGGAGACAAACAATCTCTCTCATGTAGATCTCAGATAAGCTTGAAGCAGAACGAGTAGACTTGACTTGAATAAAATGAGCGAACTTGGTCAGTCTATCCACAATAACCTAGATAGACTCATTACCCCTCCGAGTCCTTGGTAAACCATTGATAAATGCATGGAAACCTGTTCCTACTTCCAATTGGGAATCTCAAGGTGCTGCAACAAACCAGGGGTCTTCTGGTGATCGGCTTTGACTTACTGACAAGTCACTCACCGATTAATAAAGATAGAGATAACCCTCTTCATACCCTTCCACCAATAAAGATTCTTCATATCCTGATACATTTTCGACACACCAAGATGAATAGAAAGTCTGGATCGATGATTCTTATGAAGCAACTCCTGCCTCAAACCATCAACATTCGGGACACAAATCCTGCGATTAATCCTCAAAATCCCTCTATCATCAATCTGAGCTCCACTACTACTACCACCACCAACCCTGCTATGAACAATCTCCTTCATCAATCTAAGCATCTCATCCTCATCCTACTTAGCCATAATACGATCCAGAAGAGGAGAAGAAGAAACAACAAAGCCTGCTTTCGACTTAGGGCTTCGGCCACAACATTAGCTTTACCGGGAGTATAGCTAATATCGAGGTTGTAAGAAGCCAGAAACTCAAGCCAAAGAACTTGCCTCTGATTCAAGTCCTTTTGGGAAAAGATATATCTCAGAGACTGATGATTGGTGAAAAATTCAAACTTGGTTCCAAGAAGATGGTGCCTCCAAAGTTTCAAAGCAAAGACAACAGCAAGCAACTCTAAATCATGTGCAGCATAATTTGCCTGATGGGTTTTCAACTGACGGCTGGCATAGGAAATGAACCTACCATCCTGCATGAGAACAACACCCAAACCCTCACGACTAGCATCAGTATATACCGTCAATCCCTCACTTCCATTGGGACGGTAGGAACTGGTGCGGAAGTTAGCTTGCTCTTTAACTCATTGAATGCAGCCTTACATTGATCACTCCAGACAAACTTGGCATTCTTACGAGTCAAAGCAGTGAGAGGTGCAGCAATTCGAACAAAATTCTCAATGAATCTCCGATAGTAACCGACAAGGCCCAGAAAACTACGAATATCAGATGGGGTCTTTGGAGTTTCCCAATCATTGATCGCAGTGATCTTGACTGGATCAACAGAAACTTCATTACTAGAAACAATATGCCTGAGATATCAGACTTCGTCCTTCTAAAAATGGCATTTGGAAAATTTAACCTTCAACTGATGATTTCTGAGAGTCTCAAGAATATATTTCAAATGCGACTTATGCTTATCCTTAATAATAGAGAAGACAAGGATATTATCAACAAAGACTAGAACAAATTTATTAATCACATCACCAAAGACACGATTCATCAAATCAACAAAGAAAGCAGGAGCATTAGTCAAACTGCAAGGCATGACTAACCATTCATAAAAACCATTCTCAGTGCGGAAAGAAGTCTTGGGATTGTTATCCTCACCAACGCTGAGCTGATGAAAACCTGTGGCAAGACCAAGCTGAGAGAAAACAGTGGCACCATAAAGCTGATCAAATATATCATTGATACGAGGCATTGGATATCTGTTTCTCATAGTGAGCTTGTTCAACTCCCTATAATCAACACACATCCGAAGAGAACCATCAGACTTGGTGACAAAAACCACCGCGGCTCCCATTCAGAAAAATTAGGCCTAATCAGACCTTTGTAAGACAAGTCCTCAATTTGCTTTCCCATCTCAACCTTCTCGCGGGGTGCCATTCTTCCAGGAGGGAGAAAAATAAGTCGAGCACCAGGAATAAGATCAATCCGAAAATCAATTTCCCGCTTTGGAGGTAAAGAAGTGACTTCACCAAATATATCAGGATATAATCTAACCACAGGAGTTGAATCAAGATCACCGGGAGAAGAATCCAGAGACTAAATGAAGTTGCCAGCAAAATCCTAAGCCATGCGGCACTGAATAATCAAGGAATTTCTTTGATCATCAACAAGACGAATAGTCCGAGCTTTACAAGAGATATGAGCATCGTGATGCACTAACCAATCCTGACCAAGCAATAAATCAAAAGCATCGAAGCCCAAAACATAAAAATCACCACAAAAGCGATGATCGGAATGAAGAAGTTTCACTTGCTTACAAATCCGATTAAGGTTAGCAGGACCCCCAATAGGATTTAAAACACATAATGGAACAGAAGCATACTCAGGAGAAAGGAGATGCTCAAATTTATCACACAAATCCACAGAAATAAAACTGTGGGAAGCTCCAGTATCAAATAAAACACGAATAGGTTGATGAAATAAAGTAAATGAACCCTGGAGAGTACCTTGGTCATCACTAGGAGCAGGAGCAGGTGGAGGAACTGCAGATGAGGTAGAAGTGACAGCAAATATACCAGAAGGCGTACCCCTCTGCTGGGTAGGGCAGTCCTTCTTAAAATGACCAGGATGGAGACAGATATGGCAGGGATCACGCCTAGCCAACTGAGCAGGGGGAGGAACAACAGCACCAGCTAGGGTTGGACAGCTATTGGCATAGTGTCCCTTCTGATCACACCTAAAGCAAGTAATAGAGGAGAGATCGACTGGTTGCCTTTGAGCAGGAGCAGATGATGAAGATCCCAAAGTAGGACGCTTTTGCCAATTATTCTTCTGCTGATGGAAATTTGCCTTACGCTTCTTGGAATTAGCAGAGGAAGACTGAGCACCAGAAACAACAGGACTTTAGATGTGGGGTTATCATAGCGAATAGCCATATCCATAAGCTGGGTGAAAGAACCATGAACATGAAAAATGAGGCGACTATAATACTCTGGACGAGCACCAGCAATGACTTTCTCATTCTTCTTGAGAGGAGTATCAATCAGGGTAGGACCGAACTTGGAAAGTTCATTGAACTTCCTCTCATGCTTAGCAAAAGACATGCTACCCTGCTTAAGATCCATAAATTCACGATAAAGCTGAGATTTCCCTGCTTCGGGCATCCATTTTGCCACAAAAGCCTCCCTGGAAAAGAGATACAGTACAAGCTTAAGATAGATTTAAAAGAAAAGGAAAAATTGGAACAAAATTCAAGATAACACAAAGGATACCTAAACTGCTCCAAATGATATCAGCTTCGACGGTGTTAGCCGTAATGGATGCATACCAATCTAAAGCAGAATCACGCAACTGCCAAGCTGCTAACCGACGCTTCTGGGCATCAGTAATATCAAGACCAGTAAATATCATCTCAAGACTCCGCAGCCACTACTGAGCCTCAGTGATGCTCTATGAACCGGTGAATGGGGTTCCACCAAGTTGAGAGAATTCCTTATAAAGAACAGTGAATCGAACAGGAGCAACAGGTTGAGGAGCAGGGAAATACCACGACCCCTACCTTTGGCATTTCCTCGATTCATCCTGAAAAATCAAGAATGAATTTAGGACAAGATAAAGACAAGAGAATTCACTTGGATGAATATCCTAAAGAAAGAAAAATCTAACAAGGTAGATACGAAAGAAAGGAAGTTAGAAATCATTTGAAAATCCTTTAAAACAAGAAAAATTTTATATCAAAATAATCTTCGAAAATCTTTTGAAAAAATTTTGAAAATCATTTCATACTTTGAAAATACGTCTCTCACAAAGATATGATTCTGAGATTGATTTCACTCATTCTAGGGTAGATATGCCCTATCTCTAATGAGTTTTTACTCCGCAGAGGCAATGGTTTGCCAAAAACCAAAGCTCTGATACCAACTGTCATGACCCGCCATTTCGTACCATTCAAATCGACAATAATCCACACATGTCGGACTTGAATGAAGCAAAATAACATATTGTAAATAAATTTGGAGCAAATGAAATCAAATACATAGAATCACAGACACACAACAATCAGAATAACTCGTAGCGGAATATAAAATAACATAGTAGTTCATGAAGCTACTATAACAGAGCCTCAAACCAAATACATAATATCAGTCTGAAAACAACATAATAGAAATCCCAAATACATAGAAGTTCACTAATACATGTGACAAACTAGAACAGCTGAAACAGGAACAGATATAAATGTAGATAGGCAGAAACTCCAGCAAAGACCAGCTCTAGAAAGTTAATCCAAAGCTGTAAATACTCAGGCTGACCCGAGCGTAAAGGAAAACACAAAACACTCGAGTCAGGACAATATATACTTATATAATGTAAACCAACTCAAGTGAACTGTAATAAGGTAGAAGTAACTTAAAGGATGCCTGGGACCGCCCATCCTCTAAGGATCCGTTAAACTATTAACTATATAGTAATATTGCGCTATTATAATAATGTTTACAGTAAAATAAACTTACTTTAAAATAGCATTCCGGGCTTACACATATCACCCTTCACACATAATAGTCCCAATAGTCCATCCAATATCATGATATCTCCAGATCGGAAGACTATCAGAGGATACCACATGGGCTACGAAAGAAAAACAAACTCATAGTAAAGGCTCGGTATGGTAGGTGACACGGCACATAAGGCAATGTCAGGGTAAATATACCAATTACGCACACGGGCTGGTGGTAACGTTGCAGCCACTGTGCCTACCCCGAAAAACACTCCAAAATCAAGGGGTGCACCCAAACAATCACAACAACAATAGAATGGCATCGATGAAGTGTGTCCGGCCAGAGGTGCTACCTCTTTTGGCCCGAGATCGCTTCTGTTTTAGCCACCTTAAGCCAACTCACGGGAGTCGGGTCCACGTAACGTACCTTAGGAACGTCGCCACCATCCTACTTCATTCTGGAATCTCCACTGCGTACACAGTTATTAAAGTGGTTTTCGGTATCGACAGAGAGTATGTCCATATCTGATCCTGGTCTCTTTAACAACCAATCATTATTATAACCCGTGGTTATAATTTAAAAATGGTGTTTATATTTCAAAAATCAAATATCATTTAACAATTCAATATCATTTCAAATCCATTTCAAAATATCCAACTTATCATATCATTTCAAAACCACATTCATTTTATTCAAATTTAAAATACCATTTCAATTCACATTTCAAAATAGTTTATATTTCAAATCTAATTACTTCATTTAAATCATTAAAATGAAGTTATTACATTTAATAATTAAATTATGAAATTTTCAAAATTTTAATCCTTCAAAGTTCATTTATTCACTTAAGTTTATCAAAACAGTGAAAATTTATCTTTCGCAGCATTTGGAAAATGCTACGGAAAGTTATTTTTAAAACAATTCAATTTAGCAAAAGACGGCATTTAAAATGTTGTAATAAGGTTACTTAAGTTCAAATAAAACCTTGGTTAAATTTAACAATTACAGCACTTACAAAGTGCTATAATATCCCTTTATTAAAATTTAGCCATTTGGTTCATTTATATCAACTACAGCATTTACAAATGATGTAATATCACATTAGAAATAATAGCATTTCAAAAATGCTGTTAATTAAATTTCAAATATTCACTATACTTTCACAAACAATTAAATTTTTATTCAAACCATTTTAAACTTATAAAATCATACATTTTCACTTTTAAAACCATCATTTAAATACCCTTATATTCATGATTTTTATAAAGTTAAATTTCCATTCAAAAATCAATATTTAATAGTAATTCACATATCAAATTCACACGTTCGAATTCAATTCTTTATAATAAAATTTTGGCTTAACGCTTAAGTTAAATTCCAAATATAACTTATTTTCATTTTATTTACTCACCTTCAAAATTCACTTTTAAACAAAATTCATAAATTCCAATTTAAGTTATATTTCAAAATTCAACTTAATTATTCATTCATTTCACATTTTGACTTTATTCAAAAATCATTAATATATTATAAAATAATTTTAATTTAATTTTAATTCAAAACATCATAAATTTATCATATATCACATTTAATTTAAATTCCATTTATAATTAAATCAAAATTTTCAAAATAACTTATATTTCAAATTTTCTAACTTTACCATTAATTTATTTCACTTACAAATTTTCAGAAAACCAATAATCTTTACAAAAATAATTTTTGATTAAATTTTAATCAAAATATAATAATATTTACATTTCTAAAGTATTTTAAAAAAATTAGAAAAATATATTTTAACCATGGGTCTGTATATCATTTTCTACACTAGGTATAGTGATACGAGTAATATATCATTTAAACCCGTAATTTACAAAGAAAACCCGGGTTTTATCATTTCAAACCCGCAGTCTCAAGTAAAATGAAATAATTGAAAATCGTTCAGGCCTTTCATTTCAGCCCATAACGATTTTCCCTTTTTCTAAAGTCCGTTCGGGGATGTATCATTTCAACCCATAGTGATTCTAATCTAAAGGGAACTTGCAGTGTGATAAACTGATATAAATAACAGAATAGCATTATATAATAGTAATATATGATATAACAAGTGTTTAAGCATTGGTGAACATCATATAATCATAACATAGCAGGTATAACATGGTGATGCATTTTACAGATTCAAATGTGATCGGTTTACTAGTCATATAAGTATAAAACCGTCTGGTGAGAATAACTCACTGGTATAAGTTGAAGACAACAATCAAATGCACAAAATGAGATCCAAAAAAGCACGATAGCATGACAAAGATTCGAGTGTGGGAGAGCCAAAGCTAGTTGCCTTGAACACTTTCAAACAAAACAATATAAACAACCTAAGTTTTCAACCCAATAAAATAAAACAATGTTAGAAATGAATGCACAAAACATCTCCAAACCACCTGCACTTGCCTTCAACCATCCCTAGGCTCGGCCATGGGTTAAAGTACACGGCTATGGTGTGTTTTTGGGTCTAGTTGTGGGTTCATATGGTCGGCCTAGCATGGGAAGAAGATGGTGCAAAGATTGGGTGCATGAACTACACAACACAAAGGCAACACAACATATTTCAAAGCAAATATAGGCTCGGCCAAAGCAACATGGGAACGGCCATGACTTCAGGTGGGTCAGGGGTGATGTGGAAGAGGGTGTCAGGTCAAGAAAAGCTGGTGGTGGTGGTGTAGTTGGCGGCCAAGGAGGAGTCTGAGGTGGTGGAAACTTGATGGGTTCGGCTATGCTTGTTCAAGTGGAGTTTGGTGCATTTGTATGGTGGATCTTCAACCTAGGGTGGCTCGACATGAAATGATCCATGAGAAGGAAGTGGTGGTGACTGGTTCAGGTGGTGGTGGAGGCGGCGACGTGGCTGGAGTGGGAGGCCGAACCTAAAGATGAAGAAGACAAGTGCAAATTTACAACAAAAACAATAAAAAGTGAAAAAGAAAAGAGAAGTTTATCAAATTTTTTCTCAAGGATGAGGCCGAAATTGTTTTGATGATGAGAAATAAAATTCACATGAGAAAGAAAATAAAATGTTCGGCTGAAGAGTAGGGAGTTATGGCAGCCAATTGAATTAAGGTGTTGGTTGAAATGAAAAGGTATCAGTACAAAAAGTCAAGGAATAACAATAGTCACAAAACTCTTCAAATAACCATATTTCGTTTTGAAAATTTTAATGAACTAAAAAATAATGATAAATAAAGATAAAAACTCAAAAATATAGTAAATAAGAAAAAATAAATAAATATTAATTAAATTAAGAAAAATAGCAGAAATTGTAAACTAGTCTTGAAAATTTGAAAATAAATGAAATGAACTTTGGAAAAAAATTTATGTACTTGAAAAATATTTATAAATAAAGATAAGAACACAATATAAAAATGAATTCACAAAAAAGTAAATAAATAAATTTTAATTAAATATTATTTAATGAAGAAAATAGCAGAAAATGGAAACTAGGCTTTAAAAATAGAAAATAAATGCAATAAATTTTGAAAATTTTTTATTATCACTTTAAAAATATTTAGAAATGAAATATTACAATAAAAATAAATTTAAAATAATTTCAAACAAAAATAAAGTCAAATCTAAATTATATTCAAAAATCTAGGGTTGTTACAGTTTGACTTTTAAAAATGTACATCTGCTTGGCGATGGGGAAGGCAACTTCTCTTAGCTTAACACCCTACTCTGAGACATACGAGCTCAAAGGTTGTATCCTTGTATGAGTCAAATACTTATCAAGGAAATGGTAGTGTGGCATTCAAAGTGGAACCTTTCATGATCAAAACGTGATTTTGTATGAAAAACGTGGCTTTGAAGAAATTAATCATAGCTTCGCAAGCTACACACCCGGTTATGATGGGATACTATGTGGTCTAACAGATGCAAATTTGAAATAAGTGAGTATGTTGGTGGTGTCAAGCATGTTTGGCCCTTTGGGGGATACGTCCCTCAAGGCATTTATTGCCCCATGTGGATAAAGTGGTTAGCTTGAGAAAAGCAGGGAACTGCTGGTTATCAGTTGTAGTTTAGCAAGTATAGTTCCAAGTGACTAGTTTAAGAAAAGCGATTAAGGCATCGTGGGAACTATGTTTGTTATGCGTGGATCGGAGAAAAGACCACTAGTGCTCTATCATGTTGGCAATCTAACCCCAATACAAGATTTACGATTTTTATTGTATTCCCAAAATAGCTGTAATGACTTGCAAACATTTCAGCTATCCCCTTTTGGTATCATATATTCCGTTCGGTATATTCCGTTGTACTAGTTCGGATATATTACCTTAGACTTAGTCCATATATTGATACCGTATTTGAATAAGTTTATTAGAAAAGTGTTTTCAAAAGAATGCCATTAAATAATATCAAGTGTATTTTCGTATGAAGTGTTTTGGTTATCGTAAGGTAAAAAACCCGTTCGTGTTCATGTATCGGCGTGGTCTTATGAGATATCCTTCTTTTCAAAGCTTTTGATAACATCGTCATGATCAATACATTTTAAATTTCGAGTATCTCACGCTGGTTTATCAAGCTTGATTTGGGTATTTTAATACTCGGGTTAGATCTGAGTAGTTTCAGGTTGAGTTGAAGACGACTGGAGTTTCCAAAGGAGAGCTGGAGATCTTCGTCTTCGTATGGACGTATTCTATTATCTGCTACATCTATTGCATTTGTTTTTGTATGTTTTTTATCAGCGTTTGTAAGGGCAGGTGTTATAACTGTCAATGCTGAATCTAGGTTAGACTGTAATATTGTATTTTAAAATTTTCCACTATAAAGATTATTATTGAAATAATATATGTTATTCCATTCATGCGAGATTCTGTTTGGTCTTTATTTTCTTTCTACCCTTAATGATCCGTCTTTTCGTGCAATTTGAGTAATACATTTGTGGTTTATTGGCGATTCAAAAGGTAGTAATTGTAGGTCATTACATTTGATATCAGAGCTGAAGGTTAAACGAGAACCTTGGTTTTTTGGAGTAAAGACTCACCAGAGATAGAGTTAATAATACCCTATGATGAGTAACTCATTGGAGATAGGGTTAGTAACATCCTAGAAAGAGTTTGAGTGTATTGTATATGAGTGTGTATTTGTTAATGACTAATAAATTGTTTTGTGTTGATTTATCTATTGAGTGATTCATGGATTATGATCGATGCATCTGATTACCTTATCGATGAGGGTTCCTAAACATTTAAACAAGGCGAACCGACACAATTATTCAAAAAAATTGGTAAATGGAATAATTTTACCTAGGATTATATTTTGAATATAAAGTATATTTTGAAAAGTTGTATAGTTAGAAATCAAGATTAGTGAAATTTAAGTATGGACATCTTATGATTAGAATTTCAGAGTTTGGCTATAAGATGTTTTATAAAGACAATCGATAGGTAAGAAATCTGATAAGGTAATTAAGATCTTTAATACCTATTTCAAAATAGTACACTAAGAAATGATAATTTTAAGTTATTATCGTAAATTGAATAATTGTTTGTTTTAAAAGTTTAAGTGCAATTACCTTGTGAATTAAGTTTCACGATTTGACTATAAGGTGTTTGATAACAAGATTTGTTTGGGGAATGAAAACATAAGACAAAAATTTAATGGAAAATGATTGTGTAAAAAGATAAATATAAAAGGAATGAGAATTTAAATTCGCGTAATTTAAAGAATTGTGGTAATTTAAATGAAGTTGATTAACAGAAGATAAAATGAATTATAAAATTGGTTTTATAAAGTAATCTCTAAAGGATTTTGAAATGGTATTATTTCAAATAAAAAGAGGTATTTTATGATAAATAATTCGATTGACTCGAAAATAAACTAAAAATGGAAAAGAGACGTGTTCAGATGGTAAGCACTTCTCTTAAGTATTACTCTTCTTGTTAAGAGGATATACGATACTATTGGTAGTACCTTGTTCTTTGGATTTTTTAGAGTTACTCGATCTATATAATTTTCTTAAGTTAAAGAAATAATGAGAAATTGATTAGTAATCTTTATAAAATTCGTTATACTAAAGATAAACTGGGATCGCCAATTTCTAAAATAAAGCGGAATTCTCAACTATTTTGGACAGTCGAAAATTTCCGAATCATACCTAACTCAGAGCTAGGAAATTTATGAAAACTTCTGGTAAAAGATTGAAATACTTTCAGTAAATGAAACAAGGTAAGGACAATTTATAAATCTAATTTACAAAGAAAAAAAAGATTTAGAGTTTGATGATTTAAATATGGGTGGTTTTAAAAATTGTTTTTCAAAGCTAGAAAATTAATAATTGTATTAAATAATAATTAAGTTTTATAACTTAGGAATTTTAGATGATTGTAAATTACAAAAAATTCTAAATTTGTTAGACAGACGGATTCAAGTAAAACTAATTTGAAATTTGGTATTTGTATACACTCTTAGGATGTAAAAGTATATCATACAAATATATATTTAAGTCACGAACTGTTAAGTAAAATATTAGTGTTAAACTTAAGTGATAGTTTTACGGAATGATTCATAACTAATATTAGTGTTAAAGGATACATACCGAGTTAAAATGTTGTGGGAAAACTTTTTTTTGGATAAATAATCATTTGAGTGAAAAATGGTTTCTTTGAATATTTACCTTCAATAAAAATATTTGAAAATAAATAATTAAAGGGATTATATAAAGAAGCACATTTATAAAATATTTGAACTTAAGATGGAATTTTATGAAAGTTTTGAGGGTTAATAAATACGTATGTTATATGTAGATCAATTCATCACACAAATTTTGATCTAATTTCCGAGTACGGAATTTCAAGGTGTTTACACTAGTCCAAAAAATGATTTATCACTTGATTCTTGAAGACGAACATTGATGAGGATTTTTGGTTGGGTATTTGAGTTTTATATTATAGTTAAGCATTATGCATGGAAAGCAAAAGTTTTTGGGCAAAGAGCTTGATTAAAGTTCGCACTAGAGGATCGTGGGATCGATGCTAGTTCAAAAATAAAGATATTTATTCGAATAAGAGATTGAGTGGATATTTCATATGGATGATCTGTGTATATTATATAGAAATAAGTTTGAAGATAAATGTTTTGGGCAAACTTTTATTTTGGGTAATTTTGAGGACGAAATTCTTTTATGTAAGGGAGAATGTAACGACCCAGAACTTGACCACTTTAAAATATACTATTTAAAGTGATTTTAAATATAAAAAATGTAAGGTTATATGATTCAAATAATATTAGATATGATTTGAAAACAGAAGTATACACAAAAATAGCAACATTTGCTTGTAACGACAAAAGTGACAAAATGCTGATTTCAAAAAATAATAAGTTTCAATGATTAAATAAATTATTTTGATTTATTTATGAGTGTTTATATTTTTAAATAGAATTATACAAATTTATTTTTAAATTCGATTTATATAGATAAATAGTATAACTAAAACGTCAAAATGTGACCATAAAACATTTTGTCGAAAAACGACGTTTTGTCGATTAAAAGTTGTCGCAACGTCGTCGCACCTTTATTTTCTTCTATAGGAACATATATTCAAATAGTGTAAGTATTAATTAATTCATTAATCAAGTTTACTTTTACAAAACATGCTTAGAAAATTCTAGAATATAATTAAGAAAAAGCAAGCACAAAAAGAGAAAAATGTCATTTCAAAGTATAAAGTAAATATCAAATCGAAGAAATATAATTATTACTTTCTTTACTTAGTATCTAGGTGAAAATGACATAAATCAATGATTTGAAATGTGATGTTAAGTGTTGAAAAAAAAATAAGGTTACTTAAGAAGTAAGTAAGGTTATTTTGGTAATTTGGTAAAGGGATATTTTGGTAACTTACTACTTCATTTCTTTTCTATAAATACTAACCACTTTCTCACTTTTTTCAACTATTTCTATCTTCTTCTTCCTCCTTGAAGCTCTCTTTAATGGATTCTTCTTCTCCTCCATTTCCTTGCTAACTTTTTCAAAATCATATCAAATCAACTCCAAACACCACCAAACTTTGTCAAAGACCTGAGAATTCCATTAAAACATGGTTTAACATCTAAGAAGTGAAGAAATGATGGAGGAAGAGGTAGAATAGAGTGTCGCCGAACCTATGCAAGAAAATGGAGCAAGTCGTGAAGCTCTGGCGAAAGAAAAAGAGAAG
This sequence comes from Allium cepa, assembly GCA_030765085.1. Classification (NCBI taxonomy): domain Eukaryota; kingdom Viridiplantae; phylum Streptophyta; class Magnoliopsida; order Asparagales; family Amaryllidaceae; genus Allium; species Allium cepa. The sequence continues at coordinate 320,304,967 of CM060928.1, read as the reverse complement.
GAAGTGCCGTAGATTTCATTCTAAGGAGCTAGAAGAAAATTCAATGTGCTGTGGAAGCTCAACCGGATTTTCAAGAGTTTGGAAGAAGTGGTCAATAACATTAAGCAAAAGAAATGGAGTAGAAGTTGATTAGTTGAAGTTTAAGTGAAGTGTTGTTGCATATGAATGTTGGTAGGAAGAATTGGTTAAGTTAAAAGGCGAGTACTCATATTTACTAATTAATCCATAAATTATTTCAAGTATAATGACTTGAAAGTTTAAATATGTTGAATGAATGTTTGATAACTTGGTTGCAAACTGGCTGATTATGTGGTTGATAACTTGTTTGATAAATGATAAGAGAAATTATTAGTAATTAACCATAGTTAATTAAATGGAAATCAAATCCATACAAATGTGTGTATGGAAATTATTTAGCCTCTTAATGACTTTAAAATATCTAAAAAGATCGAAAATGATATTATAGTAAGATAATATTATAATATGAAATGAAATGAAAAATGAGTTTGAAATGATGAAAATATTGTTTTAAATAAGTTAAATAGTATAAATATGGTTTAAAACAAATTTGAAGTGTTTTGGACAAGTTCCGAAGCCATTCACAAAATTGGTCAAAATCGAGCTCGTCACGTAGCAGCAGTTCGTAAATTTCGACCCGTAACTTCAAATTAACGTAGAGAATGATTTATAAGTCGGATTTGTACAAAATAAAAATTCGTAGTCCACAGTGATAAAAAATTTCCAACGAAGAAAGAAAATCAAGATTTCATTAAGTAGATTTTGAAATATGTCCAAAACAATTTTCTAAAAATATCATGGTTTTGCAGTTCAGAATCCAAAAATGGAATTTCTTTATAAATGATATTTTTAAACAATTAAAAATATGAAATAAATTTGATAATCCTATTAAAATGGTTTAAAAGAGATTTGGAATGTAAAATATGAATTTTCAAATATTAAAAAGGCGTTTAAATCAAATAAGCTTATATAGCACTTTCCGTAGCACTTTTATGCTGCGAATTCTACAACCTTTTGAATATGAGTTTTAAACTTAACAATTCTTTCTAGAATCATTTATAAATGTTTTAAAAGAATAATTAAGTAATTTAAAGGTGATTTGGAAGTTTTAACAATATTTTGAATAAATGGTTAAGATGAATTGTTTATACCACTTAAACAAAAAGAGAAGAATATTGAATGTAATAATAAACTGAATATGCGAAAATGACTAGTACATTTGTCCCACCCGTGAGATCTGGAAATATAAAACAAGGTGTGTAACTAAGGTTAGAGATGGAGCAACCGGTGCCCTGAACTTACTTGGCTTATGTTTTCTTTTTTTAGGCGAAGGGTGGAAAATATCGAAAGGAAAGCCCGGATGCTCTAAAAGATCATTTTTAAGTTTTTCCAAGATAAAAGAAAAGAAATAAATTATTTGAATGTTAACTGACCACTTAATATCTTTTTATTCGATGTTTGGTACGAAAGAACTAGGATCGGATTTGGATGATTCCTATCCGATGATCCGGGATCGGATTTAGGTGATTCCTATCTGAAAATCACTTCAAACTAATTTTTGAACTCCATATGAAATTAACATCTTTTATCGATGATTGGTACGAAAGGACCGGGATCGGATTTGGGTGATTCCTATTTGAAAAACCGAGATCGGATTTGGATGATTCCTATCTGAAAACCCCTTCAAATTAATTTTCAAAATAAAATATACTGAAGACAAAGATCGTCCAAGACAAAGATATTCATGATGTAGGACTACTTGTCATTAGTCCCTGGAGGTGAAATTTACCATATTTAAAGTGGCAGTAGTGCTCTGTTATGAACATCTTCGATTTGCCAGAATATGATTTGAAGTTAAGAAAGAAATCTTTGATAATGATTTAATGAATGATTTGGGAATATTTTCCCTAAGTTAAAAGTATAACTTGAATATAAGAAATCTTTGATTAAGGTTTAATGGATGATTTGGGAACTTTTTTCCTAAGTTAAAAGTTATAGTTCGAATATAAGAAATCTTTGATTAAGATTAATTGAATGATTTGGAAAGGTTTTTCTAAGTAAAAGAGAAATGATTTGGAATTATTTCAAGATTTAAGAAACGTTTTAATAAATCAAATGATTTGATAAATGAGGCTTAATGATTCCATATACTCTTGAAAATAAAATGGAATAAATTTAAAAGAATATATCTTAGAAAGATATTTGTTTGAAATAAATGATGATGTAATTGATTGATGATTGATATCCATACATAAACTTAACGTCTTTTAAAAAGATGATTGACTTCGAAGGAATCGGAGTCAGGTTTGGATGATTCCTATCCAAAATCCACTTCGAACCAATGTACACATTCGAAAGTAAAGTCATATTGAAGATGATGATTAATGAAGAACATGGATCTTCATAGCACGAGGACTGCTTGTTGAACATTCTCTGGGCAGCTCCCATTATAGAGTTATTTATAGAAGTGGTCTCCTCGTTGTGGAGATTTTTCGGATTGCAAGGACTACTCGCTACTAGTCGTAGTAGGAGAGTGCCTTCGGTTCTGTTCAGTCCTAGAGCGAACTTGTATGGACGACTGTCCGACATTGCATTTCTGAGACACAACATTTGACTTTTACAAATGTACATCTGCTTGGTGGCGGAGAAGGCAATTTCTCTAAGCTTAACACCCTTCTCTGAGACATACAAGCTCAGAGGTTATATGCTTGTGGGAGTAAAATAGTGACCAAAGGAATGGCAGTGTGGCATTCAAAGTGGAACCTATTATGATCAAAGCATGATTTTGTATGAAAAACGTGGCTTTGAAGAAATTGATCGTTGCTTCGTGAGCCTCACACCCCGGTTATGATGGGATACTATGTGTTCTAACAGACGCAAATTCGGAATAAATGAGTATGTATGGTGGTGTCAAATACGTTTGGCCCTTTGGGGGATACGTCCCTCAAGGCATTTATTGCCCCATGTGGTAATGTGGTTAGCTTGAGAAAAGCAGGGAACTACCAGATATCAGTTGTAGTATAGCAAGTATAGTTCCAAGTGAATAGTTTGAGAAAAGCGATTAAGGCATCGTGGGAACTATGTTTGTTATGCGTGGATCGGAGGAAAGGCCACTAGTGCCCTATCATGATGGAAATCCAACCACAATAGGAGATTTACGGTTTTGATTGTATTCCAGAAATAACTGTAATGGCTTGCAAACATTTCAGCTACCTCCTTTGGTATCATATATTCCGTTCGGTATATTATGTTGACCTGGTCAGGATATATTACCTTAGACTTAGTTCAGATATTGATACTGTATTTGAATAAGTTTATTTGAAAAGTATTTTTAAGGAATGCCATTAAAAATAATTTCAAGTGTATTTTGGTATAAAGTGTTTTGGTCATCATAAGGTAAAATACCCGTCCGTGTTTATGTGTGGGCGTTGTCTTATGAGATACCTTTCTTTTCAAAGGTTTTGATAACATCCTCATGATCTATACATTTTAAATTTCGAGTATCTCACGCTATTTTATCAAGCCTGATCGGGGTATTTTCAATTCTCGGGTCAGATCCGAGTAGTTTCAAGTTGAGTTGAAGATGGTTTGTGTTTGCAGAGGAGAGCTAGAGATCTTCATCATCGTATGGACGTATTCTATTATCTGCTACATCTATTGCATTTGTTATTGTTGGTTATTTGTCAGAATTTATAAGGGCGGGTGTTATAACTGTCCAGGCTGAATCTAGGTTAGACTCCGATATTATATTTTAAACATTTTCTCTGTAAAGATTATTATTGAAATAATATATGTTATTCCATTCATGTGAGATTCTGTTCTGACTTTATTTTTTTCTACCTTAATGATCCTTATTTTCGTACAATTTGAGTTAGACGTGTGTGGTTTGTTGTTGATTCAAAAGGTACGGAATTGTGGGTCATTATAGCACTCCTAATGATAAGGGTGAATGTCATTACTATCACAAGAAGGGACACTGGAAATGAAATTGTTCGGATTACCTAAAACTAATCAAAGAGAAGAAAAAGAATGATTCTATCACTCCTACAGATATATTTATAATTCAAAATTTTTTTGCAATCATTAAATTATATTGTATTTTAGATACTGGATTTTGAAATCATATCTTTAATTCACTATAGGGACATAGGAACAGGAGTCATGTGGCGAAGGGTGAAATGAGGCTTCATGTTGCTGATGTATCTCCAGTAGATGTAACTACAATTGGAGACTATCACTTGGCTTTGCCGAATGGATCAAATTTAATTTTAAAAAATTTCTATTATGTGAAAAACTTTATTTGTGGAATAATTTGTGTGTCTAGATTGTCCGAGACAGGATATATATTTCATTATGTTGATAATGTTATGAATATTGTGTTTGATGCAAATAAAATCTTCAATGGTGTTTTTGGATATTGGCATTTATATGCTTAGTTTTGATCATATTTATTCTACGAATAATTTTTCTAATGTTGACATTGATAATAATTGTCTCTGGTATTGTGTACTAGGTCATACTAGTGACAAATGACTGCAAAAATTGAAAATCGAATGTTACTACCATTATTTGATTTGGAATCATTTGATACTTGTGAGTTGTGTCTTAAGGGAAAAATAACAAAGCACACTGCTAGTGGGAGTAATGGAAGAGTCAATGAACTCTTGAGTCTCGTACATATTGATGTATGTGGCCCAATGCCTATACTTACCAAAGATAAGTCTTGTTACTTTGTAACTTTCACTGATGATTTTCCAAGACTAAAACACACACACATATATATATATATATATATAATATAGTCATACATACACATATATCATGTGAAGAATAAATCCACGCTTGTGAGCAATTTAGATAATACAAGAATGAGGTTGAAAGGCAAACGAACTACATGATTAAAATATTTCAATCTGATTGAGGAGGTGGGTGCGTTGGACAAGGGTTCCAACAATACTTAAAAGGTAATGAGATTATCACTCAAATTACTCCACCCTATAGTTTCCAACACAATAGTGTTTTGGACAGAAGCAATCAAACCCTACTAAATATAGTGACGTGTGAATGTTAGTATTTGAATTTTTCAATATTAATCACTGAATGAATTCACACCTCCAAGTCACTCAACCACATTTGTGAATTCTTCGAAAAAACACATGACTTTATTAGTTTATAAAATACTATAAGTTAATTAAATTAATTAATATTTATGAAATATTAATTATTAATTTATTCGTTCTTTTGGATGTTGTTAATAAATATTTTGATGTGTATATAAAAGTTATATATGCATGTACTAATATACGATATCAGTATTTATTTAAATGAGTTTTAGATAGAGTTAATTACTTACTAGGATTTTGAAAAAACAATCCATGCAAGGGCAATCATGGTCGACTATATTTGGAAAGAGGAAATGCTTGGCTTAATTGATTCAAGATTAAAATTGGAAGTTTTAAAGAGAGAATAGGAAAGGTTCTCTCGTTAAAAAAAACCCTCTCATTAATTTTTATTTTTGATTTTTCTTCCTCTTTCTTTGCCTCATTCATGACCGCGACGTCCTAGTCTCAGTCCTATTCAATTTTTTTATTACCCAAAATTAAATCTAACGAAATAAAAAAACAAGTGGTTTGTCCGATCTTTGCAAAATTGGGTGTCGATTCTAGGAATCTCAAGAGAAATTTTCAGATTAAGGTATTAGAAGGAATGGATCTACTTGGGTAATTCTTCATATCGTATTTAACATATGTCACCATCTTTTATATATTCATTTGTATTAGCAAAAAACATTTTCAAATGATTTTATTTAGTAATTGAAATTTAATTATGAGTTACTGATTCATTTTTAAATTGTAAATCATTGCAATTACAAAAGTACAAAATGAACATATATATATATATGTATATGTATATGTATATATATGTATTGATATTTAAATTAGATCACAATTCTTTATGTAAGTTTGGATTTATAATTGGTTTCAATTATGGTTAGTTATAGTAAAATAAATTAATTTATACACATATACATTTTTAACAATATATATTCACGTGTATTTAATATTTCATGTCATGTTATGTTATGCTGCAATTGAACAATAATGTTGTTGTATGTAAGTATGTATGTATGTATGTATGTATGTAAAATTTTAAAATATTTGATGTTTAAACTTAATTGTGCTCCTTTTAAATTTATTTATTGTTTGGAACATATATGAAAAAACATTAAATTTGACTATGAACATGAATATGTAATTTACATTTGTTGGACCAATTTTACTTAACGATATTGTATTAAAGTGATTTTGGCTTATATATTTAAGTGATGTTCCAAATCAAATATTTAATGTCAAAACATTTTGATTATAGATAACTGTAGTATCATTTATAATTTAATTTTGAGTTAAGATAGATTAAACTATACTTTTATAAAAGCATAAGGTTGAAAGTCCTTTCTGTTTCCTCTTTAATTACTATACCATATCTAATTCATTAACATAGATTTATTTTCTAAATTATACGTACATACATACATACATACATACATAATAGTTGGCAATACACAATACACACACATACATGTCTAGAATGTATATGTATATGTATATGTATATGTATATGTATATGTATATGTATATGTATACGGTACTATTAATATGTGTATACTGACCATATACTTATATTTTTAGCATATTTAAACATATGTATATACTTCGGCATTTATATTCCTGATATGTAGGTGGAATTATCATATACATATGTTAATGTAGTAAATATGTATATACAATAGATATAAATACAATTATCCATACATGTAAATGTATGGTTATACATATGTCTATATCTATATGCAACCAGGTTGTGCTACCAAACTAATAACTAACTTATTGCTTCATATTGTCGAGATCCCCAAAACAGTCACCATATGACTGGATCAATCATATAGTTGTAAGAACTGGAATTGTTCCATAACAAAAAAATATGATTGTGGATTTGAAATAAAAATAAAGGGATGCGGATAAATGGAAAGGTGATAGAAAGAGAGAATAAAAATATCAATGATATATAATTCCAATATGTATGGTCTATGAATTACCTCATATAAATAAAAGGCATTAGATATATTCAAACTAAACACTAAATGAATTTAATTAATATGATTAATCAAACAACTATAAGAACACTTTTGAAATAAAATATTATTTTATTTTAATAATTACATTGGATCTAATTTTATTAATAAACCACATAGTTCCATTAAGATCTAAATAAGGGAAAAAATTGTAATCTACACATTTGGCCTTCTATGAAACAAACCATCTTCCTTCAATGTGTTCACCTTACAGTTTGACATGCGGTAGAATATAGGTCGACATGCGAGTTTATATAGGTCAAGCTATGAGATAATTCTAGTTGAGAATTCAAATTTCTTATGACGTTATACTTGCATCTCTCCTTGCTGATCTCCCTTCTATTCAATCATCGAACACTTCTCTTCAATTATAAATGGTAACATATCCTTATTTGCACCCTTACATCACCTATAAAAGCGATTGTTCTATCGATTAAATTAACAATTCCATATCTCTGATTTTTACTATTATTCTGATTCTATTGCTCTCTTAAATTTTGTACATTCAACCAATTTTTTTATTACTGTAAATTCTCCAACCAGTGATCATTTAACTCCGTATCTTTTGATTTTCGTCAAATAGCTTCCTAAACCTCCACCACCATTCAATAATTTTTGTGCAAGTTAAAGGAATTTTTACTATGGTGTTAAAACATCGGTGTATTATGACACGATGAAGTCAAGTCAATTATACATTGTTGAAGTTTGAAAAGTCGGTAAAGTGGAACTCCTATTATGGTGTCCTTAAGCATATAATCGTGAAGTCATGTGTAGAGTATCAAGTGGTGTTGAAGTCCAGTTTAATTGTTTTGGAGGTTATAGAAACATGTCCTTGGAGTTAAGCTAGTGAAATTCCAAAGAGAGTACCAGGGCTGAACACAGGATAGGGGGTCCAAATTGATAAAGTTAGAGGTATGCCCTTGAGGCAATTATGCAATTTGTTATATATATCTGACTCGTTGAGTGATCTTGTTTAAAATAAAAGGTATTTTCTTTCTATATTACACTCGATATAATGTGTTATATTAATTAATTTAATTAAAAGTATATTTAATAGAAAATCCATAAATAGTATATTTAGTGATAGTAGTTGCAAAGGATTGTAACCGTGAGTAATTTATCACAATAAATGTAAATATACCATCTTAAATGTTCCTAGTCAAAATGCATTGAGACTAAATATCGATGTATCTGTTGAGGCTAGGGTACGTAACACTCTCCAAACGATGGTCAGTGTATTACTTATGACTACTGGGGATACCAAAATGTTACGTACTTATAGTTATTGGATAACTATGGAACGACTCACTCAATAGTTTTTTATTGGTTAATATAACTAAGGTCGTATAGAAAATATCGATTGACCGATTTACACAGTTCTTTTAACTTGAAAATAATGTGGATCTTTAATATGAAATGTGACGACCAATCCTTCAGACCCTTGAGAACAACACTTAACACAACCTCGGTGTTCATGTGTCGTTGCCCAAGCATCCAAAAAATGAGTTGTCGTAGGGTAAATAAAAGAATAGATCAGAATAGAATAGAAAAGAACATAAAAGTCTCATATTGGAATAGTCACATATGGTAAAACAATAATATAGTACATTAGGTTAATCCTACCATAGAGTTATTGGTTTTACACAAAAGCACAACAGTGACCGGACGAGGCAGTTATACATACGGCCTTTACACTTTCCGATACATAATACATACATATATAAACATACAGCAGAAGTAGATAACTAGATAGACAAATGAGCCTCCCGCTCCTCCATCGTCTTTAAAGAGCCCAAAGAAAACCTGCAACTCTTGGACCACTGAAATATAATTAAGTACACAACAATTTAGGAAAAACAAACAACTCGGGTCAGACAATAATTTCGGTATAAGAAAATATCTAAACAAAAATGGTGGAAATAACACAATTTGTGAGACCACGCATCCAACCGCAGAACGGGTTTCCCCTTACAATAACAACATCCAATCACAACAATGGATATAAATAATGAAACATCCCGAAGTGCTCACGACACTTCCTGATGTAATAAAGAAAGGGAAAATTTTAAAATTTTGGAATCAAAGGAAAGAATGGGAACTTTCCAACAAAACGACTAGGAGGTTGCACTTCCCCTTACCGAAAGTATACATCTAGAATATACTTGAGAACTACAATGGCTTTCGTAAAATACCAAGCCAGACCATGCCATCCATTACCAGGAATCAGAGTATTTCACATCTTATTGTGCATATGACCAAAACTGGCATAAAGTAAATGTGAAAATACCCTAATGGGAGCAATCCCACATAGCTTGGCTTCCATTCACGCTTTGATTTTAGTCATTTTCGACAAGGAATATCAATGCTTAAATGAGCAACAAATCATCTTAAATTGACGATACACAATGAAGAAAGATGAATTAATATTAAATAAATCAGCTATAAGAGATAATTTAAAATGATTGTATATGGAAATTAAATTTCATATTCTTACCACCACTTACCAATTCCAAACTAGTGCCATCCCTCGATTGAAAATGAAGCCGGGAAAGTTGAGGTAGTGTTACCTCCGGGCATTACCTTAATGATATTTTTAACCTTCGAGATAGAAACGAGTTCCTACCTCCTCGATGTTTAGGGTTAAGTGTATGACTAAATCCTTACATATAAGCGATATTGAAATGTAGAAATTTCTTTTTCATAACTGAATCGATACTTTTACTTTTAAAACCAAACTTGTGCAGGGATTTCACATTCCAAATGATAACTTTAAACAATTTTAACAAATGATTTATTAACTTCTAAAACTACTCAATTTCTTCAATATCATTACTTAGAATGATTTATCAACTTTAATCAATGATTAATTATTTTAAGCATCCTTATTTATTAATTAGCTTTAGTCCTGATTAAATACATCAAAACAATACTATTTAAAATTACTAATTATGTTTAATCATCCTTGATTAAATGATTTATTAATTTTAGAACTTCATTATTAGAATAATTAATTAACACTTAAATGTATATACTAAAATGATTAATTAATTTTAAACATCATTATCAAAATTATGACTTAAATTTAAAGCATTATTATTAAAGTGACTAATTAATCTTAAAACATCATTAACAAAATGATTAATTGTCATTAATTCAATAACTAAATAGCATTAATTAAAATGATTAATTAATTTTAAATATCATTAAGAAAAAGAATAATTAATCTTAATCACATCATTATTTAAGTAATAAATTAACCTTGAACCATCATTATAAAAATGATTAAATAAAATTTCCCCATCATTAATAAAGTAATTAATTGATCTTGTAAAACCAAACACAAGTTTTAAACCAAAGATTCCATAAAAAGAAAAAGATGTTTGTTTCAAAGTGTCGATGTAGCGATAATTGCAATACGGACACTTCCGTAAACGCTTTTCATACGTGATTTATTTATCTAAGCATCACATAGTATAGCATAAGCATATAAAAAAAGTAAATAGCAACTTATACAATATATAAACCAACATTTGTAAAAAAGAACATAACTTTCCAACTAATCATCAGAATGTCAACTTTTCAAGGTGGTTAACCAGCCAACACATCCAACATATCTAGCACATACAAACATAAACAAATAACATGCATAAAACTTTATTTAAAAAGGTGAGAATTTGCTCACTAAAAAGCAACCAAACTAAGCTGAACTATCATCGAACTCTCGATCGACATTAGATCTAAGCTTCTACTTGCTAAAGATGGAATTTTTGGACCCTAAATGGACCTAAGTGGTTTGGCCATCGGTATCATAGGGCTCGGCCTAGGGTGTTAAGTAGGATTTAGGTGTGTTTTTGAGAAGAGAGGGTGGAAGAAGACAAAGGAGAGTGTTTAAATAGGCTTTTAAAAATTAAAAGAATGAAAAGGAGTAATTTTTAAACATTGAAAATGTTATGGAAGCCATTAACAATCTTTTAAAAGCTTAGAAGGAAGACGTAATTTTAAAAAAAAAAAGATGTAAAATGAAATGGTAAAGGAGAGAGAAGATCTAGAGTTAATTTTATATAAATGGAAATTGTGAAATTACCAAACTAACCCTTATCACATTAACCTCCATTCAAATAAAGCCACATCGTCATCTCCACCTTACATCCCTTCAAATGCAAATTACCCACCCTCTTCCTCCTATTATCCATCATCTAAACACTTCAATGTACTTATGTGTCACAAGATGTGACATTTTCTTTTTCTTATTTCATTTTTATTTAAATTTTTAATAAAATATCACATCTCCTTCCTTTTCACTTAAGTAAGTGAATATCTACCACTTATTTTTACTAACCATACTTAATTTATTTAATAAATGTAGGTGTATATGTTAACTATAACATACACAACGTTCCTAATAACTTTTAGACACCAAAAAGTCGAAAATTCGAAAATCGGTTTTCGGTCACATTTTCTATTTTCCTTGAATTAATTATTTTGTGAACAAATTTTGAAAATAATTTCCCTACCACTAGTTATTATTTAAAAGAGTTTTATTCGTATTATAATACATATTAATTAATTATTTAAGAATATATTAAACATTGAGATTTAAAAGTGATTCAGTTAGGGGTCTTTACATCCTCCCCCTTAAAGGAAATTTCATCCTCGAAATTTACCATACACAATAATAGATAATAGAAAAAACCCAAATGATATAATTCAATCAAATAAGTACAAAGAAAGTGACTCCACCATAGCTAGTGAGTACAGTAAAAGACACAACAACATACAAACAACTAGGACAACAACTCAGGATGTGAATCTCTGATATAATCTTTGGTTTCCCAATTACAATCCCTATCATCCTCACTTCACTGGACCTTAACAAGATTCACTTCTTTTGTCCTCAATCGCTCAATATCTTGAGCGATGATATGAATAAGCTGCCTAAGAATGGTTAGGTTAGGCAGAACTTCCAAATCAACTTGTTGTGCTAGTTACACTATGATTGAAGGATCATGTATATACTTACATAAATGAGATACATGAAATACATTATGCACATCCGATAGTCTTTCTGATAACTTTACTCTATAAGCAAGTCTACAAATCTGGTTCAAAATGGAAGGCCAATAAATCGAGGGGCATGCTTCCTTGATTTCCCAAGCCTCACAACACTCTTCAACGGGGAAACCTTCACAAACACCGAATCTCCTACTAAGAACTCAAGATCCCTGCACCTTCGATATGCATAACACTTATGTTGGTCCTACACTTCCTTCGTCTTCTTTCTAATACCGGCTACCTTCTTACTTGCTTCTAAGATCATATTGGGCCTAAGAATAATCCTATCAGCAAGCTCTACCCAACATGAAGGAGAAAGGTAAAGAACTTCGAAAGGGCCATGTCGATACTTTCCTGATAGCTGTTGTTGTAAGTGAACTAGGGTAAATAATCTTCCCAAGAACATCCAAAGTCGAGAATGCATGCTCACAATAAATCTTTCAAGATCTAGTTTACTCTCTCTATCTCCCAATCTGTCTGGGGATGTAAGCTGTATTCAGACTCAGCTTAGTCCCTAAGGTAGTTTGCAGTCCCCCTAGAACATGCTAGTGAATATCGGGTCTTGGTCACTTACAATACTACAAGGAATACCATGAAGCCTCACAATCTTCCTCACATATAAACTAACCAGACTCTCAGCAGTCCTAGTTGGCTTAACCGGAATGAAATGAGCACTCTTGGTCAGCCTATCTATGATAACCCAAATGCCTTCGTTCCCTCTTCATGACCTAGGAAGTCCATCAATAAAGTCCATAGAGATTTACTTCCCCTTCCACTTTGGGATATCAAGCGGCTAAAGCAGTCAACCTGACTTTTGTTGGTCCCCTTAATCTGTTGGCAGTTTGCATACTGACTCACAAAGATTGACACATATCTCTTCATCCCCTTCCACCAGAAGACTTTCTTCATATACTTGAATATCTTAGTGATTCCTCGATGGAAAGATAACTTTGAATGGTGACATTCAGCTAACACTTCTCTTCTGATACCATTAATATTCGGAACATAGATACGCTCGTTCATTCTCAATACGCCATGGGGATCAGTCTCAAAACTAGAAATAATACCTTCTTGGATATCCTTTTTAAAAATAGGATCTTTTTCTTGACTAGCTGCAATCCCCTCCATTAATGCCGACTTGACTTCTAAGTTAGCAACCATCGCAACATTCCTACTCAACGCATCTGCAACAGCATTAGCTTTCCCAAGGGTGCATAGAATTTCCAAATCAAAAGAAGCGAGAAACTATAGCCATCTCTACTGCCTCAACTTCAAATATTTCTAGGTAAAAAGATATTTTAAGGGTTTGTGGTCCATGTATAACTCAAAATTTTCAACCATAAGAAAATGCATCCACATCTTAAGTGTAAAGACAACAACTAAAAGCTCCAAATTGTGCATAGCATAATTTTTCTCATATGGCTTCAGCTGTTGACTCGCATAGGCAATAACCTTCCTATGCTGCATCAGAATAGCTCCTAAACCAGAACTACTAGCATTCTTGTACACCGTTAAACCACCACTCCCATCTGGAATAGTCAAAACAAGAGCGCTAGTCAACTTTTCCTTTAATTCCTTGAATGCTTGGTCACACTTAGGCATCCATACGAACTTAACATCTTTCTTCGTTAATTTCGTCAAATGAGAAGCAGTCTTCGAGAAATATTTGATGAACCTATAGTAGAAACCAGCCAATCCCAAAAAACTTCTAACTTTGTCACATTTTCGAGCTTCTTCCAGTCTTGAACTGCAACAACTTTAGCTAGGTCAACTGACATACCTTCTTCCAAAACAACATGCCCCAAAAACCTAACTTCAATTTTCCAAAAATGGCTCTTAGCAAACTTAGCCTTCAACACATGGCTCCTTAAGGTGTCGAGTATGACTCGGAGATGGTACTCATGCTCCTCCTCTGTCTTCGAATAAATAAGAATGTCATTAAGTCCACAAAGAAAGCAGGTGAATTTGTTAGCCTAAACATCATAACTAACCACTCGTAGAAACTATGTGGTGTCCTAAAAGCTATTAAGGGCATACTCTCCTATGCTATCCTTATTAGGTGAAAGTGGTGGAAAGATCCAATTGGGAAAATATCCAAGCACCGTGTTGTTGATCAAGCATGTCGTCGATCCGTTGTAAATTGTATTTATTCTTAATAGTCTTTTTATTCAACTCCTGGTAGTCCACACGTAATCTTAAAGAATCATCTGCCGTGGTAACAAAGACGACTGGTGATCCCCAACTAGAAATACTACGTCTTATCAATCCCTGCTACAACAATTCGAATGTTTGGCTTTCTTACTCTCGCCTTTTTTTGGAGCCAATCTTCACGGAGGTTGAACAATATGTCTGATTTCTGGAATCAAATCAATACGAAAACTCCACTTCACGGTGGGGAGGTAAACCTTGCATTTCATTAAAAACATCTGTAAAATACAGAACAACAGATATATCCCTAAGCTCTTCCTTAGCTACTTCAAGCAAATACAGAAAACTACTCATCATTTCGTTAGGCTCTTTATAAAATATATCGATGCTTCTTCCTACAACATCCTTTACCACCACCATCCTCTTATTTCAATCCAAAATAGCTCCATACTTAGATAGCCAATCCATTCCCAACAGCACTCTAAAGCCCATGAACCCAAGAACAAATAGGTTTGAAAGAAAAGAGGCAATTACGATAAAGGATTGGCACATTTAGATACATAGTGTCAAGATTTTGCGGACCGTCTATAGGGTTCTACACACAAAGGGGATCACTTAAATGGATGGATTTATGGTTAAGTCTAACAACAAGATCAATTGAAATAAAAATATGGGAAGCACCCGTATCAAAAAATATCCTAATAGGAAGATAAGTGGATGGATAGCGTACTTACAACACCTGCTTTCCCTTCTGTCCAAAGGAAGTGGTTGGTAATCCCTCAACAACAAAAGCTTGTCTTTGCATCCCATTCTTTGGAAAAGGGCACTCATTCTTCATATGACCTTGCTTGTGACAATTGTAACTGGTCATAGTCGAGCAGTTGGTTGCAAAGCGACCCATCTTGTTGCACTTGAAATAAAGAACACTTGCCAAGTCGAGCAGCTTCTTCTACGCTGGAGCCCATCCTCTAGGTTTCTTGCATATCCACTGTTTCTTCCCCTCAAACTTGCGCTTAAAACTCGATTTTTCTCCAACTGGTATCACAGATAAAGGCTTGGCATTAACTGTAGGCACTACTCCCTTTTGGATTCCTTCCTTAATATCAAGATCTTTGAATCTTAGAGCCATGCTAATAAGATTAGTGAATGTACTCGTAAGACGATTAGTCATTTCTCTCTGGAACACTGTTCGCATCCCATTGACAAGCATTTCATCTTTTTAAGCGGTGTGTCTATTAATCCATGTCCAAAATGGGATAATGCATGAAACATGTGCTCATACTTTGGCACCATCATATCATCTTGTTTCAAATCTAGAAAATTCCTAAACAACTGTAATGACCCGTATTTTTGACAATTAAAAATATTAAATTAAATAAGATTTTGGAGTTTAATATTGTCATAAATCAAATTTTATGATTTATTAATGAAAAAATTATTAGGATATAAGTTAATAATGTTGATTGGATGTAATTTACAACTATTAATGTAATTTCAATTAATGGTAATAATAAAAGTTAATAAGGAATGAAACTAAATGTTGTATTAAAAAGAGAAATCAAAGGTTATTTTATTTAATTGGTTTTGGCATGTAATAAGAATCAATTAGTCAGTACATAGATTTAGTAACCTTTGTTTGTAAATAATAAATTTTGAAATGTGTTAAATTACTAAGCTATAACCATTGTTCTATTCTCATTCCTTTAGTTCATCCGTTTTGAAATAATTTGATAATCAATGAGAAATTAACGTAATTGAAATATTAAAATTAATATGGTAAAAAATGTCAACTGTAGAGTATGAGAATAATAAGATGGAACCTTATGTTGAATAAATCCATAAGGTAATAGTCGATTTAATATAAGAATGTTTAAATCTAAAATAAAAGAATATGCTAGAATTTAAATTATAATAAACTAGGCTTTTATTTCTATTGTAAATTAATGTTGAAATTAATGTAATATTTAAATCTTGGATTTACTTTGGAAAATTGTATTTTAAAAGATTATTAATTCTTGTTTAATCAAGAATGATGATAGAAAACTTTTAATTTAGAATTTTTAGCAAAGCGAGCGAGGTTGACTGGTCCCCTACTTGATTTTATTGCAAAGGAAAAGAAAAACCACTCAAAACATGCTTTGAGCAGGAGAAGACAAAAGAGGAACAAAGAGTGGGACAAAGAAACAAAACAAAAAATAAACAAGAAAACAGTTGACACAGTGCAAACCACAAGCACGACTCAGGAAAAGTCCCAAACAACTCGAAGCTAAGAAACACAGCATAAAGCTGCATCGACTCGAAGAACCTGGTGGGAAACCGAAGAACTCCACGAAGCACCCAAGGTGGTTAACAGACATTACCATTCTCGTAACAGAGAGAACGGGTTGGAGTTGCATGCCCATAAATCATTCATGATGTTATTCTTCATCACGTTCCATAACTGAAGATGGGTTCGCACAACATTATTGAAACTTCTTTGATTTCACTCCCTCCAAATTAGTTGGATATATTTATTTAGACAAAAGCAAAGCAAAGCACCCACTTCATCTTTCTTTCTTGTGGACTTAAGAATCAAGTCCCATTCAATTGAAGACTGTAAAGGCACACTCTTCCTACCTAGACTGACCATCAGCCTCCCCCATATGTGTTGCAAATTACTGCATTAAGAAAATAAGTGCTTGCCACTCTCCATATCACTATTGCAGAACACACACAAATGATAAGTTATCATCACAAACCCAAGCATCTTGTCTTTAGTCATGATTGCATTACTTAAAACTCTCCATAGCATAAGGTTGCCCGAGGAAGTGGACTGATTATTCCAAACAATCATGTGCCATGGATATTTTGGCATACATTGATTTTTGGATATTATGTGGTAAACATGCCTTATTGAGTGGGGCTTGCCATCCTAAAGAAGATCATTAACATTCGGGAAAGTGTTTGTATAGTTGCTCAAACCAGCCCTGAAATCTCTCAAATTCTGGTTGCTAGTATAAGATAGGGTTAACTTATATGCAACAATGAATTCTATTGCTTTTGAATTCATATTTATTCCAGATTGAATTTTTTTTTTTTGTTGGGATAAAACTATAGACAGAATAATTCCATCACTAAGCCATGGATCATTCCATAACTACTTATTGCTTTGACGAGAGAGAGTATACCTGAGATAAGGTAGGAAAGTGTTTCTCAACGACAGGATCTTTCTCCAAACCCAACTGCATCCAGAGGGGGCTTCCATTGTCCAGAAACTCTTCTTTCCTATATTGTGAGTGATGGTCCATTGTACCCAAAGGCTCTTTTTATTAGTCGGTAAAGAATCAAAATGATGACTGGCAGCAGCAATGTTCCATCTCACTATGCTTAGGATTCCCAACCCTCTTTGGACAGAGATTTTTCGGTGGATTCAAAGAAGCATGGTATAGGTTTCCTTTTGTGAATGCTACTAGTCCATAAGAACCGTAACATTGCACATATGACCATTCGAAGAAGCTATTTGGGCAGAAGAAAGGTTCTAGCCCAGTATACCATTAAGATGAAGCTCACTGATTTGATCAAGACAAGCTTTCCTGCTTTAGAGAGAAAACAATTGGCCCAATTATCCAGCACACTTGTTATCTTGTTGAAGATAGGAAGGAGGTTGGCAATCGTGACCCTGGAAGAGAAAAGGGGGATGCCCAAGTAAATCATATCACCCTGCATAGGCTGTAATCCAGAGGAAGCAATCATCTCAACAGATTTGGTGCGTGAAATTCCAGCAAACAAGATGGAGGATTTAGAGAGGTTTAGCTTGAGTCCAGTGCAAGTGTAAAAAGAGTCAAGGGTTATTTTTATATTGGCAGTGGACTCACTGTCAGGGGAAGTGAAGATTGTTATGTCATCAGCAAAGAGAAGGGAGGTGATCTTTATTTGTTTACATCTAGGATGGTATTTTATCTCTTTACTGCAATACCTGGCATTGAACATGCATGTCAGAATCTCCATTACTAAGAGGAATAAGTAAGATGAAAGCTGATCTCCTGGGCAAATGACTTGTTTGTTTTTAAAATACCCAGTCACTTTACCATTGTACTTAAGACAGAATGAAGGAGATGAGATGCAAATGTAAATCCAGGCGACGAAAGGCTTCGGGAATCCCATTAGAGCCATGACTCTCACAATTGTAGACCATTGAACACTGTCATAAGCCTTAGATAAATCAAGCTTCATCGTTGCACTTGGAGTAGCATGTGCTCGACCATAACCCTTAAGTAGCTCATGTTCTAACATCACGTTATCAAGGACGTTTCTTTTGGCAGGAAAGCTGCCTGATTAATTGAAACAACATCAGGCAAGACAGACTGAAGTCTTGTAGCGATGATCTTGGCAATGCACTTGTAGATCACGTTGCAACAAGATATCGGTCTAAACGAGGAAACATTGGTAGGAGGGAGGGTTTTGGGAATGAGGACAAGGTTGTTGGCATTGACTTCATTAAGCAGCTTGAATTTAGAAAAGAAATTCTGAATAGCAAGGAAAAAATCAGATTTTATGACTTCATTAAGCAACCTGATTAATTTAGAATTAAAAGTGATTAAATTGATTTTCAAAATAGATTGTTTAATTAAAGTGTAAAATTAGTCTTTTGGGAACTGTCTCAGATGTCGACAAAACCTGTTTCATCGGATCCATAATAATGAATTATTATAGGATTTCAAGTTTCGTAGCGATCGGACTTATCGTTTGATCGTGCAAGCTCGGAACGCGTAGAAATCTGTTAAGGGAATTTAGATAAATATAATTCGATTTTGAAAGCTAACTTCTATATAAAATAGAATAAGGGTTTAATATTAGTTTGATTGAGTTTAAGAATATTGAAAACCTATATTTCAATATATGGGACGACCTATTTTCTTTTCGGGAACGAAATGGGCTTTTAGGCCTTTGTTATCGCTTTGGCCCAATCAGTTTGTTCCATTCATTCCTATTCAATCTTTGTCTTATGTATGTTGTTATAAACTTAGCAGTCTTCTACTCTATTTTCTGTATGTACTTGTTAATCTCATCTGCTCCATTCCAATGACAAACATCTCAAAACCATAAATTTCAATTTCAAATCAAATCCAAAAATTCAAACTGCTCAAATCCTATCATATAATATATCATCACGAAGCACTTGATGAATGGAATCTACATCTGTAATTTTTTTCCGATTGGAGGCTCTATTTGTCCAAAATTCAACGAAGAAGTGTCAACCGTCTATTTTAGGGTATGTCGTTCAACGGTGGATCGTCAACCAATCGACGATTGGGAGGCACTGGCGCACAAGGGTGACTAGAGGAATCAATCGAGCGCTTTAGATCTAATCAAAAGTGCTCGGATTTGCCAGAAATCATGGAGGAAGTAGCGGCAGTTGTGGTCGCAGTGGTGGGTCTGGTGGCCGCACGAGTGGGCTGTGGGGGTGGCCGGAGGTGGCGCGCGTGATGGTGAGGTTGGATCTAGGTTTTGGCATACGAGGATGGGGCGGTATCAAGGTTAACGTGGCGACCTTGCTCGATGTTGGTTTCTGACAGTAGGCGCTGGGGTTTAACAATGGTAGTTTACGAGTTTGCCCCTTAATATTATTTTAATTTAAAATTTTAAAATTTAAATGTTCTATCTCGCATAACTATTACATACGAACTCGGACTCGCATGTGGTTTCTTCCATTGAACTCGTATCGAAATTTCAAACAACAAAAAACTAGTTTGGTTGAATTTGGAGATTTTTGAAATTTTGGGTTTTATTGGATTTTTAATGGGCTTAAAATCAAATGTGAGTGATTTAACCCACTCATGTAATACTAAACCTTCTTATGTTAGTTGAATTTAATTATGAAGTGATAAGAATTTTATTGGTTGATGTTTGATAGTTTAAATTAACATTTAAGTTAATTTGAATTTTAATATTGAATTTAATTGCTATGTAAACACCGACAATTGGTAATTTAGTTACTATTGTGATATGTTGGTTGATTTGGATGTTGATTGGTATTGTATGCCTATTGATTGATGTTGGATGTATGGTTGTTTATTTATTTTGGATATATCCTTGTTATTACCCTATTTATTATTTGACATTATATAAATTGTTATTCATATTATTGAATTGAATTAAGAAATATATTGAAATGATATATATCTAGTCATTTAATTATGGATTGAAATTACATTATCCATCCATGTAATATAAATTAAAATAACTGATCACTTGGCCATATGGTAGAAAATTATATACGGACACCGGATTGGTTAAATTAAATGATTTCAAAATATTGAATTTAAAGAGGTTTAAATGATATTGTTTTAAAGAAAATGAAAATTGGATTTATATGAATTAAATTATTTCCTAATTTGAGCTGTGAAATGTTGAAATAGAAACTGTCAATTGAAATTGTTTAAAGATTAAATTTGAAACATTTATGTTGAGAATGAGATTACGATTTTAATTTGTTGAAAGTGAATGATTTTAAAGGTTTAAACTTTAATTTAAACTTTGAATTTACGATAATTAAATGGTTTAAATCGGTAATTCTAAGTTTTGGATGTGAAATGGATTTAAACTAAATTGTTTAAAAATAAGAAATTGAATCGAGACTTTCAGCCATTTGAATAGAACCGTTAAATTGAATTTGAAGTAAAGTTGAAATTATTTTGAATTGAGGTTGCTGTAAATCAGAATTTGAATACGAAGTTGACTTGAAATTGGAAGTAGAAAAGTTGTGATTTAAAATGGGAACATGAGTTCAAATTATTTTGAAAAGGAAGAAACGGTTTTGATGTAAACTATTTTAATATTAAAACTACTTTAATAGTCAAATTTATTCATATATAAACTATTTTAATATTAAAAATAATTTATATTCAGAACTATTTCCAATTTTTAAAACTATTTTCTAATCCAAATTATTTTTCGATATTAAAACTATATTAATTATTCAAAGCCATTTTCAATATCAAACTGTTTTGAAGGGGGAACCATTTAAATTTAAATCATTGATTTAAATATGAATGTGATGAAATGAAGGTATAACCTATTTTGAATTTGAAATGATTTTGAAGTGAATCTTATATTTTGATATGAAACATGACTTGTTCTTGAAAAGTAAAAGAACCAAATGTTGTGTAAAATTACATTTGGTTGTTAAAGAGACCGGGACCTCTTATTGGCATACTCTTTGTCAATATTGGAACCACTTTAACAATTTTGTACATGGTGGATGATCCAGAATAAAGTGGTTGGATTAGAAAACGATTGCTGGATTTGAAGAAAGAGAACAATGATGGATCACCCCGACACTTATGCCAATTTGAAATGACTAAAACAGGATGGCTTGTCATGGCCATGTCGGCTAGATGTCCCTAGCAGACACACTTCTTCATATTACTATATTGACCATGACTCGGTGCACCTTGATTTGATTATGGGAGTGTTGGACGCGGTGGGCGGTCGTGGCTACGATGCATTACCACTAGCCCTGCGACCCAAACAAGTAGTATGCTACCTTGGGCATCGCCTCACGTGTCTTGTCGTACTTTTATCCTTATAAGTGACCACTGTAATTTTATTTTAGTATGGTACCTATAGGGGACTCACTGGCTACAGACGTTATTGGTTGTGTTACAGGACATGCATAGACTACATGCTTAAAAATGTGCTAAGAGGGATTAATGTAAAGCCTTAACGCTATTTTAATATTTAATTTATTGATTAGACATTACATATATAGCGTATCTTACTACATATAGATAGTTTAACGGATCCTTAGGAGATGGAAAATCCCTTAACATCTCTTAAGTTTTTGCACTCATGTTGTACACCTGATCGGAGATGGAAAATCCCGTAAACATCTCTGAAGCTATTACACTCATATTACTTTTTTTTTATTTAATTTAGATAAGAACCTTTAGTTCTGACTCGAGTGTTTTGTCTTTCCATTACGCTCGAGTCGGCCTGAGTATTTCATTGTTGAAGACATTATTCCTTGAAGATGAAGATGGCATTTGCTAGATCGTATTTACTATTATTATTCCGCTGCATTATTTTGGTATGATGTTGATTGTACTCTGATTGTGTTGTAAAAATTGTGTAATCAAATGTATACAGTAAACCAGCTTCATGAACTGTTTATTTGATTATTATATTTTGTCATTCCGCTGCGAGATTCTTTGTTTTATTTTTTTTCCTCTTATTTTCTTATTAAAATCTCATTGACAATCCTCCCTTTTGAATGGTTTGAGTAAGACTTGTGTGGTTTATTGTCAGTTTAAACCATCCAAAAAGGTTGATGGTCACAACAACTGTGCCCTTCGGGCTTTTGGGATAAACTGCGCTTCAAAGAATTCCCTAAACTGTGCCTAAGACAACTCCTTTGGTGTATTAGCCGTTATAGAATCCCACCAATCCATCGTCGATTTTTGAAGTTGTCGCAATGTTAACGGACGCTTCTCTACATCTTCCAACCTAAGTTCTCCAAATATTCTTTCACAGGACCTAAGCCAAAGTCTGCACTCCAAGAATATCCTTAGTACCATAGAATGATTTCCTGCCAAATTGATGCAATTCTTGCACAAAGTTGCAAAGTTCATGGGAGGTTGAACATGGGCTACCAATTCCTTTACGGGACCTACACCTTGCACATTTATATCTGCTCTACCATTTATAGTTGTGCTAATTCCAGATCCACCCCTTCCTCCTCTTTTTGTATTCATCTTCTATCACTTGGACAGATAACAAGTACCTTTGAAACAAAAGAATAGGATCAAAATAATTTTTAAGGAATACCACACTAACGGATCTAGAAAGAGACTTTAGAGGATAGGTATCATTATTGTAAAGAAAATTAAAATTATGATCTCTCAATGTTAACTCATTCAAGCGCATCAGTTACTCTATCTTTAAAGAGTTATAACTCAATCAGGCTAAGGTGTTCGCCCAACCAAAACACCGATATCAACTATGACGACTTACCTTTCTAACCCTTGAGGACAACACTTAACAAAACCTTAGTGTTCATATGTCACTGCCTAAGCATAATAAAATAGAGGTACCGTAGGGTAAAATAAAAGAACGGATCAGAACAGAGTAGAAAAGTCTCACATATAGTACAACGGTAATATAGTACATCAGGTTGCTCCTGATGGAGTTATCAAAGTTACACAAAAATACTACAACTGTCAAACTAGGCAGTTATATGTTCTATATTTACAACTGTCAAACTAGGCAGTTATATGTTCTATATTTATAATTTCTGATACAAAATACATATATACATAAGCATATAACAGAAATAGATAACTTGATAGATAGAGGAGCCTTCTGCTCGACCATCATCTTCAAAGAGCCCAAAGAAAACCTACTACACTTGGACTACTCATATATATTGAGTACTTGAGAGTTTAGGGAAAGTAAATAACTCGGATCAGACAATAAATATGGTGTGAGAAAATCTCTAAACAAAAAGGATGGAAATAACAAAATATATGAGACCACGCCGCCAGTTACAGGATGGGTTTCTACAATAACAACATCCAATCACATAATGGACACAAATAATGAAACATCATTAAGTACCGATGACACTTCCGATGTTATTAAGAAAGAGAAAATTTTAAAATTTTGGAATCAAAGGAAAGAATGGAAATTTTCCAACTAAATGACGAAGAGGGTGCACCCTCTTACTGAAAGTTTACCTCTAAAATATACCTAAGAACTACTATGGCTCTTGGACAATTCAAAGCCGGACCCCGCCAACCTTTATCGGGAATCCCAGTATTTCACATCCTATTGCACATATAACCAAAATCGACCTAAAGTAGATGTAAAAATATCCTAATGGGAGCAACCCTACGAAGCATGGCTTCCACTCTCGGTTTGGTTTTGGTCATTTCTGATAAAAGATATCAATGCTCAAATGAGCAACAAATCGTCTTAGATTGTTGATACACAGCGAAGAAAGCTAAATCGATATTTAATAAATCAACTATCAGAGATAACTAAAAATGATCGTATATGAAAATTAAATTTAATATTCTTACCACCACTCATCGATTCCAAACAAGTGATCCCTCGGTTAAAAATGAAGCCGGGCGAGTTGATGTAGTGTTACCTCTAGGAATTACCTTAATGATATTTTTAACCTTCTAGATAGAAATGAGTTCCTACCTTGACGTTTAGTGTTAAGAGTATGACTAAATCCTTTCCTTATAAGCGATATCGGTTGCGGAAATTTCTTTTACCTTGACGTTTAGTGTTAAGAGTATGACTAAATCCTTTCCTTATAAGCGATATCGGTTGCGGAAATTTCTTTTCCATAATTGAATCGATACTTTTACTTTTAAAACCAAACTTATGCTGCGATTTCATAATTCAAATAACAATTTTAACAAATGATTTATTAACTTTAAAACTAATCAGTTTCTTCAATATCATTACTTAGAATGATTTATCCACTTTAATCTGGTTAACTATTTCATATATATTTGTTTAAAGTAATTAATTAGCTCTAATTCTGATTAATTACTTTAAAACAACGCTATTTAAAATGTATAATTATCTTTAATCATCCTTAATTAAGTGATTTATTAACTTTGAACACTATTGTTAGAATAATTAATTAACCCTTAAACATAATTTTTAAAATGATTAATTAATTTTAAACATCATTATTAAATTTAATAATTAAATTTAAAACATTATTATTAAAAGATTAATCAATCTTAAAACACATTAACAAATTGATTAATTATTATTAATTAAATAATTAATTAGCTTTAAACATCATTAGTTAAAATGATTAATTAATTTTAAACATCATTAAGAAAATGATTAAGTAATCTTAATCACATCATTATTTAAGTAATTAATTAACCTTAATCATCATTATTTAAAATGATTAATTAAATTTAAAATATCATTATTGAAATAATTAATTAACTTTGAACCATCACTATTAAAATGATTAATTAAAATTTGTTCATCATTAATAAAGTAATTAATTAATCTTTTGAAACTCAAACACAAGTTTAAAACCAAAGTGTAACTAATCGGGAATTTCAACCCTCGAAAATCAACATTAATACGTTCACAGTATTGTGTGTCGAGCAATCAAATGTCAGAAAGTCCGATCATTAAGAAAAAAGGAAGAAATAAAGTATAAAACTAAACAATACAGAATTTCACAGTGGAATGAATAATCAATAATATACAGCAAATATTTACATAAAGAAAAGTGTAATATATACACACATTCACACACACACCAATCAGAGTACACTAATCTATTTTAGACCGAAAAATTATAACAGCATGTCCTTACGGTCGCTGATAAATACAACCAACAGGCAACACAATGGAACATAAAGAAATACATAGATACATATCTGACCTCCAGCTCGTCTCCTGAGCTCTAACGCATCTAAATCAATATGTAAATATACTCGGTCCAACACAAGCATTATAATAAAATAATGCCCGAGTCGGTTTAGAAAACCAGCGTGATAAAAACACACCCAATTGAATTTTAAAGTTATAAAAACCCTTTGAAATAGAAAGTATCTCGTAAGACAATGCCGCATATAAACACAGACAGGTTTTTCCTTATGATAACCAAACCATTTCATACGAAATTCTCTGATATTATAATAGTGTTCAAGATACAAACGCCTATCAGAGCCAAAATTGTTACATTGATTAAATTACATCATACTAGGTTCTACACTCAAAACTGTAAGGGCACGTATTGGAGATTGGATTTCATACTATGACAAGGTAAGGAACTACCTTCAGATAGTAAATCTCTAAATAAAATGCATCAGGGTTTGATATGAACATCTTGTACCCTTGCCACATCGGACTGTCCTACCACTTGACTAGCAGTACCGAATATGATCATCCCTTTTGTTAATGGGCCTTGAAGCACACATAAGTAGATAATAATTGATCTAGATTTAGGATAAACATACCTGATGGGAGCGACCCACACGGCCCTACTGCATGCATAATTTATATGATTTCCCGATTGATGAGGCTTGAGGCTACATTTTACCTTTATATAGCACTTTCGACTTGGAATGCTAACACTGCCCTCTAGGAAAGAATGTAATGCCAGCATTCATCCATACGAATTCGTTTTGGGACTGAAAAAAATTGAATGAACTTCTTCTACTACATCAATTTTGGAATCACTCTTAGGATTAGTAGCAAGCAGCTCTTGCACTTCAAAGAGCTTCGTCTTCGATCCCATCATCTTCAAGATGTCTTCATTTCGAAACACTTAAGTTGGATCGAAGTGGTTTTCGAATAACATATTCGATCTTTGTTTCTTCAAAACAACATTCGATAGTTTCCGGTAAACTCAACCCCGATTCTTTAGGAAATAAATAGTCGAAAATAAAAGAAGAGACTGCTCCTAACTGTTGGTGGACGGATTTCCATATCATTTGTCCTAGAAGAACGAAATAAGCTTTATACGCATAGTACAGCATCATCGAAGGTGACTGTGCTATATAACTCGCGTGTTTCTCCTAGACAGTTTCGAAGTTACTTTTTGGATCCATATTTGACAGTCAATTATTTAACTATCCACAAACACACATTCAAATCGGGAATTTGATTCCATAGGGAAAAAACATTGGTTGAACACATAAGCAACCACTAACATCTTTAATTAATTTTTTTATTATTAAATTCATCTTTTAAATATTTGTATCAAAATACTTTTACAAAGATATATTTACAATCTTTGTTTTCAATACTTGGAAAAATATCCATATACTTATCTCAACGGTATAAGCATATTCATAGAACGGAGGAAGATTTCCTCTTTTACACAATTCTTCACCATTTATAAACTCCTTTATAAATTTCTAGAAATCATTTATAATCTTTTTTATAAATCTCAAACATTTATAAACTCTTTTTATACATTTCTAAAAAAATCATTTATGAACCCTTTATTAGTCACTAATATTGTAATGACCCGATTTTTTTTCGACGCCCGAAAATCGACATCAACACAGTCCACTGTATCAAATGCCGAACAATCGCGTGCCGGAAAACATAACCATTAGGGTTAAAGAAAAAGAAGGTAGAAGAAGTAGAAACAATATCAGAATCTCACAGACGTAGCTGACAATATATAATAGATAAATGACTAACCTTTAAAAATGGAAGAATTATATCTGCTTATACATTACAACATTAGAGTTCATCACAAACAACAACCAAATTCAGGACAGTTATGATAACTTTTCCACCCAAAACTGAATACACAGCTTATGGTACAGCGGAATATACATCTACGGAAATACGCCTCGTCATCCAGCTCGTCTCTTGAGCTCCATAGCAGTCCATCCAGAATCTATGCTCTATAATAATCGGTCTGACCCGAGCATTATAGGTAAACAATACCCAAGTCAGTCTGGAAAACCAGCGTGATAAAACACCCTCAATTAGATTTTTAAAGTTTTCAAAATCCTTTCAAATCAAAGGTATCTCGTAAGACCGTGCCAGAAATAAACTTGCCGGGTTTTTACCTTACATAACCAAAACATTTCTTATAAAATCCTCTGATATTATAGTAGTGTCTATATACAAATACTTATTCAAATAGTGGAAATTGTTACATTCATTAAATTCCAGGTACTAGCCACAAAGTGGGTTCTACAAACAAAACCGCAAAGGCACGTAGGGAGAATGGATTTCCATCAATGGCAGGGCTACTGGGGTATCGCCCGTCATAGTACATGGTCTAGATCATCATACCGAGGATCCACCCTGATCCCTTGCATCACAAGATCGGAGCTACCACTTACTAGGTAGTCCGAACAAGTTCACCCCGCGGTTGGAATCAGCAACAGCCCACACAACCGAAATAAAGGGACATCTAGACAAGGATGACCTATGTAACATCCCGCCTTGTTATACGCTTTAAATCGATGATAAACCACACACATCAGACTTAAACCATACAGAAGGGCAGATTGTTATGGGGTAAATAAGAAAAAAACAGAGAAGAAAAAAACAAAATAGAATCTTGCAACGGAACGATAAAATATAATAATCAAATAAACAGTTCATGAAGTTATTTTACAAAACATTTGATTATACTTATACAATACATATCAGAGTTACACATACCAGAGAATAATAAAGAATGCAGCGGAACAATGAAGCACTGGAATAATATAATAAATAATGGTAATACAATCTTCGTCTTCGTCCTTCAAATATAAAGTCTTCGAATCCTAAAATGCTCAGGCTGACCCGAGCGAATTGAAAAGACAAAACACTTGAGCCAGAACTAAAAGATCTTACGTGAGTTAAATCAACAGAAATAAATATGAGTGGAACGACGTCAGAGATGTTTACGGGGTTTGACATCTCCTATCCAGTGTCTAACGTGGGTGCAGTAACTTAAGAGATGTTCTGGATTCACATCTCCTATGGATCCGTTAAACTATTTACTATGTAGTAATATTTCGTTATTATAATAATGTCTATAGTAAAATAAACTTACTTTTAAATAGCGTTAAGGAGTTACCCAATCTTCCCCTTACCACAATAATAGTCCCAGTAGTCCATCCAGTATCAGCGCATCTCCAGATCGGGAGACCACCTAAATACTCCATGGGCTACGGGAGAAAACCAAACTCGTACAAGGCGCGCTAGGGTAAGTGACACGGCACAACTAGGCAATGCCGGGGTAGATATACCAATTACACTTCCGGGCTGGTGGTAACGCATAGCCATAGCTACCGCCCACCTCGACCCACACCCCCAAATAAAAAAAAATCAAAAGTGGCCACCGAATAAATCCAAAAGTCAAAGTATAATATCGAAGGGATGTGTCCGATCAAAGGTGCTACCTCATTAGCCCGTCAATCGCTCCTGTTTTAGTCACCTTATGCTAACTCACGGGAGTTGGGTCCACATATATACCTCAAAGGGACGCCACCACCGTCCTACTTCATTATGGAATCTCCACCGCATGCACAGTTGTTAAAGTGGTTTTCAGAGTTGGCAGAGAGTATGACAACTTTCGATCCCAGTTTCTTTAACAACCAAACGTTATTATAACACCGCGGTCTTTTCAAAATAGTTTATACTTTTAAAACTAGAATATAATATCCATTTCAAAACAATATAATACGATATCATTTTCGTTTCAAAAACCCATCAATATGATATCGTTTTATTAAAACCCAAATCAATATAATATCATTTTATTTTGAATATATCCCTTCTAAAATCATAGCACTTTCAAAATAATAATATTTCGAAACCAAACGCTTGAAATATAACCTTTCAAAATGTAATACTTCGAATTTCATAGCTTGTGAACCATAACTTCCACAACTTAAATGGTTTGGATATTCAAACAATATAAAAAATATAATAGTTTAAATTTAAAATCACTTTATAAAGTAAAATAATTTCCTCGACTTCACAATTATATTCCCTTTAAATTAGATCTCAATTCCTAACTTTCAACTCACTTTCAGTTTCAATAAACCAGTTCAATTTCAATATATTTCAAACTTTGAGTACTAAATAAATTCAAAACTAAGGTTGATAATTACGATTCAACAATTCAATGTTCTATTATTTATTTTTGAAATACTTGCATACTAAATCCATTATCCTTAAAAAAAAATTACACATAACTAAATATTTACTTAAATTTAGTTATACTTGAAATACTCATTTAATTCACCTTGACCTCAAAATTAAGTTTTAAAAATTATACCTTTTAAAATTTCCAATTTAATAAATTTCACATCAACCCTTTAAAGTTTAATTCTTAAATAAATTTAATTTCAAATAAAACTCCAATTTATCTCCCATCCTTAATTTATTTAAATCATTATACACTCTGTATTAAAATAAAATTTAAATACTTACTAACATTTATTCTAATGAAAATCAAACTCTATTATTTAACTTAAATTTTTATTTAACAAACTTGTATATAGCTTAAATTCAAGCATTTAACTATATATAAAATAATACTTATACAATATAAAAAAAATCAATATTCATTAAACTGTATATTTCTTCCAAAACCATATAAATCATTTTCAAAAAATATATATATAGACCGACGGTGTTTTTATATAATTTTCTATCCTATAGTCAAGTGATACGGATATTTACCATTTCAATCCGTAATTTAAAATAAAAATACGGTTATATATCCTTTCAAACCGTAATCCCGAATGAAATGAAAATGCATAACAACTTGCAGTTTATAAAGATATAAATACAACATCCATTCATCCAATACCAATCATCAACCATTTATCACAATCATCATCCAATTAAATCAATAACATCAATATAGACAGATTATAAATAACAGGTATCTACTAGGAGTTTATATTCAAAAATAAATTAAATAATAATTTAACTAACAGTTTATATGCAATAATTATATGCAATAATAAATTAAGTAACAATTTAATTCAATAAATTTCAATTTAACAAGAATGATGATAAAATATACCAAACAGCCATAAGTAAATTTCTAATCACATCAGAAATTAATTTAACACACATAAGAAATTTTATAAGTTGTGAGTGGGTTAAAAAACTCACCTTTTGAATTTAAATTGAATTTAAATCCAATTTAAACCTAAAATTTGAACAGTATCAGAATTTGTCCAAACTAGCATCAAAATGTCCGGAATTCCAATACGAACCTAGTGGAGAAAACTGCGCCTGAAACAGACCTCGTATGTAAAAGTTACGCGTGTTAAACATTAAACGATTTGAATTTTAAGATAAGAAAATAATTAAATTAATACACCTACCCCTCTTCCATGTCAGCCCATACACGAGATTGTTCTCGTTCGAAGCCCTATCGTGCAACAACGAACCCTAGCCGGTCTCCACCTTTACCCAAATTTTAACCGTCGATCGTCAACGTTGCGCCATAATCCAACATTGTCGAGTACTTTCCCTTCATTGGCCGACCTCACCAGCCCCAACTCGGCCACCCGAAGTCACCCAGAACGGCAGCGCCGCCACCGAAATTCTCACCCAAATCGAATTATTGCACGAGATCTAACCGTTGCTCGACAGGATGAATGATACCGATGGCCTCCACTCGACCTTCTCTCCACAACGGTATCGTCAATTTGACGATCCATCGAAGTCCACCGCGACGAAATGAACAGCCGTGACTAAATTAACCAATTTCGGCCAGCCCGAAACCCAGATCGAAAAATGAATCACAGAATTGAGATGCGCTCTTCGTGAGCTTGCCAACGATATAAAATATGATAGTATTTGAGGAGTTTGAAATTTTGGCTTTGAATTTGATTTGGAATTGCATTTTGGGATTTAGGGTTCTGGGAATTTGTCACCATTGAGGAAGAGGAGGAACAGAATGAATTGTACGTATAGACAATGACAATGAGGAACAATTAGGGATTACAACAGGATATATATAGCAAAGCTGAAATTAGAATAGATGAACAGGATTGGCTTGGGTTTTGAACGAAATTGACTCGAAAAGCCCGTTTCGACTTCGGAATGGAAATAGGTCAAGCCATATATCAAAATATGTGTTTTCAAATAATCTAAAATCAATGGAATAAGTTTCAAGTGCAAATTCCACCGTATGAAGAAGTTATGCTAAAATCAAGTTATTTCAAATTGATTTCAATTGATTTCAATTTAATTGATTTCTAGGCGTTTCGCGTTCCTATGATCAAACGACAAGTCTGATCGCTACGAAACTTGAAATTCTACAATAATTCACCGTTACGGATCCGATGAAACTGGTTTCATCGAAATCCGAGTCAGTGGGCAAATTGTCTATTTTTACATCAATTAAATAAATTAATAAATTAGCTAAGTAAATCAAATTTTCAATTCTTTAATTGACAAATTTCATCATTTTTGATTTCTCAATTATTTATAAGGATTTAAACAAATTTAAATGTCAATTTATAGTTGATTAATTTATCAATTTCAGTATTAACCTCAATTTCATTAAATTTAAAATTATAAATTTAATTTCCAAAAATTCCATTAAATTTACTTTTCATTCTATTATTCAATTCATTATTATCAAATGGATGAAATTAACATTGGATTCGCAATCTATTACATTAATATTCTCACATTCCATCTTCATTTCAATTAACGTAATAATTATATATTTTAATTTCTTTTATTTGCAATTAAATCCAATTATTATAGTTCAAATCCCATTAAATTGATAAGTCTTCATTTTCATTCTTATAAATTCAACAAATTGTCCTATTATGGACAATATTAACATTATTTTCAAATATTACCTTAATTAATATTAGCGTAATAATTTATTTAGATTTATTGCAATTGGTTCCAATTCAATTTAATGGATTAAAATATATCGGTAAATTATAATAATTGTTGCGGCAAACTCTTAATCATACTTTTATAAGTTATTATTTCCAAACAATATTATAATTACTTACAGGACATTGATTTTATTCAATTATCTATTTATTATTATTATTAATTCATTAATTAATTCACATTACAAACATTTAATTACTTTTACTGAAATTTATTTCCCAACTAACCAATTACAATCAATTATAACTTTATAATTGTTTCAATTAATTGGGTTTTGCACTAATTATTGGTTAACTTGCATTAACATTCTTACATTTCATCATCGTTATTAATTCATTAACAAATTACAAATTTTTATCAATTTCTGATTTGATTACCAAAAAATTTAATAAATCAACAAATTCTAAACATCGAAAATTATGGGTCGTTACACTCTCCCCCACTCAAAACTTTTCATCCCCGAAAAGGAAAAAGAAGGGAAAAGAAGAAATAAGAAATCAATATATCTTATTTAAAATATTAATTTTATAAACAAATAAATTAACAAAATTTAATAATTTAAATAAAATATCAATTTATATCCATTAAATCTTTTTATACTTAAATCAATAAAGTTTGGAAATATTTTTCAAAAAATTTATATGTCTAAAATTTACGGAAAATTTCGGCAGAGTCTCCTTTGTACGGAGAGGCTCGGAAGAAAATATAATATCAAATATAACAATATATAACATATAATCTCCAAAATAATATATCCTAACATGGGAAAATAATATAATAACGCTATAAAACCGTAATCCGATAACGTACCTATTTGTCGGGCAATTAACGCTTAATTATGAAACCAAAAGCAGTAGCAATTGCTTCCGTGACCTTCATTTCACTTATATGATCCAAAAGTTAATAATTATATAAAATGAAATATTTAAAGTTGTTTCGACCACCAACAAACATAACAACAATCAATTGCAACAAAGCACACAACAATCACATAAAATCAACACAAATCAATTTTCTATTCACATCAAACAAACCAAATAGTTGTTCGGGTCCAGAACTTTAAATTGCACAGAATGGAAAATAAACTACTTAGTGCACCATTTAATCAACAGTCTTAGATGAAACTAAATAGATTATTCATTCATCCAAACAATTTTAAAGTATTTCTTGCCCAAACAACCATAAACCAAAACAAATAACAAGTCCAAACAATAAATTAAGTTCATTCTTATTTATTTCATTTCATACTATTTGTTGTTTTGATTTCTTTTCTTTCATATAATGATTTATCTTTTTAATTTACATTTATTTCTTGCAAATTTTCATTTCCATCCATTGATTCAGTGTTTATTTCGCATATTTGCACTTATACTTACATAAATTCATTCTTATTTATTCATATCATATAAATTTTCTTTTCATTGCATGTAACGACCCGTAATTTTCGTTAGTATAATTTGTCATTTTAATAAGATTTAGATAATTTAATTTAGAAAGAAATAAAGATTTATAATTAATAATGAAGCAAATATTGGAAGTGAAATGAAACCATGAAAATTTAAGCTAAGTATTAACAGTTGATATAAAATGACGAATAAATTGAAGTGATGTAAATGGTTATACTAGGCTAAGAATTGAATATAAGAAAACAAGGCTAAGTAGTGAATTTATTTAATAAATCAATAATATTAGATAGTTAATTTAATTAAATCAATGTCCTGTAGTAATTGGAGTATGGTTTGGGAATGAAAGCTTTTAAAGGAAAGCATTTAATTTACAAGTGAAATCAATGCATTAAATTATTTGTAACTGAATGTGAAATTATGAAATTTTGTAAATGTAAGTTAATAAATAATTAATTTGCACAAACCCAATTTATCGAAATAACTGAAAGGTCAAAAATTTGATTTCATAAAAATAAATTGGGGATTTAATTTTACCAACGGTAATTAAATATTGTCTTAATGTAAAATTTAGATTAATTTTGGAATTAGATGCTTACTCCATTCAGAATATGACAATGGGTGTAATATTTTGATTGTAGGCAATAGTTATAAGTTACATGTTTAATTGGTTGATGAAATTTGAATTTGAAATAAATGTTAATACACTAAATAAAGGTTACATTAATATGAGAAGTTATACCATGTTTAGAAGTTGTTAATATAGAGTGTGTTAAGACTTAGAAATGGAAATTAGGAAGCAGTTGGAATTAAATGAACTTTAATGTGTATTAATGGAAATTTACGCTATACCTAAAGGTGTGAATGGAATAAATACAAACCAATGTGAATTGTATACTGTGAGATGACAATTTAGGGAATAATAGGATTTAAAACCTAAATAAATAAATTCCTTGAGAATTTAAGTTTTAAATTTCTGGATAAATTGAAAATGTACTTTAATATTGTAAATTTTGAATTCTTCAATGATAAATTTATGTAGAAAGTTGTTTAAAGGATTCTAAATTTACCAAGCAATCCAAACCGAAAAAATTTGCAAATAATTAAAGTTGAATTGTAAATCTGATTTAATTAACTTATTATTAATTTATTTGGAATTTAAATGGTAATGACAGGATTGATTGCAATTAAAGGTAATTTAATTTGTATGTTAATTGAAATTAAGTCAAAATGAATGGGTATTAGGAACCAATACTTAAAAGCAATGTTAGCAACATTCTTATTGTAATAAGACTCGTATAACAAGGGTTGAGAATTTTTATAAATGGATTTTGGAGTTTATGTTATAATTTCAAAATTTAATAAATATTGAAAACAAGGTTAACATTTGAATTTACGCTGAACTTTATGATTGAATCAATAATTAATTGACATCTAAATTGGGTTAAATCACTGGATTGTTTAAGAAAACAAAACTGGCAAGATTTGTAAATTTTGGAGGTGAATTTGAAGAAGCGATTTAATTTAATGAATTTTTAATTTATTTAATTAATATAAAATAGCCATTTTGGTCACGGACTCGGATTTCGACGAAACCAGTTTCATCGGATCCGTAACAGTGAATTATTGCAGGGTTTCAAGTTTCGTGGCAATCGGGCTTGTCGTTTGCTCGTACGAACGCGAAATGCCTTGAAATCGATTTAATTAAGATCAATTTGAATACAATTTGAAAATATTGATTTCAGCGTAACTTCTTCATACGATGGAATTTGGACGTGAACCTTTTTCCATCGCGTTCAGAATATTTTTAAATACCTATTTTGATATATGGTTTTATCAAATTTCGTTCCGGGGACAGAACGGGCTTTTTGGGCCAATTATCGTTCAGCACGTTTGTTTATCGGATCCATCTACTCTATTTCTAAACTACCTATATAAACCCAGTTATAAACCCTAGCCTCCATCTATTCTCATTTGTTTGTGCGTTCATTTCCTCAACTCTTTCTCCTCCTTTCCAATGGCTGGAAACCCTAGATCCAATTTCAATTCAAAATCAAAGTCAAAAATTTAAAGTCCTCGGAAAAATTCCAAAAATATATATGTTAATGCTCTCGACAAGTGTAGTTCAATGGTGCTATCTGTTTTTCGATTGGAGTTTCTATGTGTCTAGATCGAGGCAAAATAGTTTTGGCCATTCGTTATGTCGTGATGGACTTTGTCAGATCAAGAAACTGCTTCTGGGTTTGGTGGAGATCGACGTGTGTTTCGCATTCATGGGGTTCGTTCGGAAAGTTGACGGTTAGATTGGCGGATAAATTCACCTAGGTTTCAAAAAGAGGGGCGGCGACTGCCTAATTGTGCTCGGGTTTCGTGCCGGCGAATGGTTCGCCGAGGAGGAGAAGGCCTGCGCGAGCGTTGTTGTCCGTGGAAGATAGGTGCGGCGTTGTATATTGGTGGCGGCCGAGATTTAGTTCGAGTTAATGCGTGAGTTAGGGTTTGAAACCAGGTACGGTGCGTGCTGCGTGTTTCTTTCAGGAGGGAGAAGCTTGTGCATACGTGGCAAATTTATGATGTTGGGTGAGATTGTGTTCCATTTTCTTATTTTATTTTTTTTGAAATTTAATCGCATTTATCGCTATAACTCTCGCATACGAACTCCGTTTCACACGCTATTTTTTTGTTAGGATCGTAATAAAATTCCTGATCTATTGATGCTGGTTTGAACAAATTCTGAGACGGTCAAATTTTTGGGTTTAAATTGGATTTAAATTCAAAAAGGTGAGTGTTTTAACCCACTCACAACTTCTAAAATTTCCTATGTCTGTTAATTTGACTTAAGATTTGACTAGAAATTTATTTATGACTGTTTGGCATGTTTTATTCATCATCTCAGTTAAATCGCATTTATTTAATTTAACTGTTAATAAATTTTATTATTGCATATAATTTGACAGTTAAAAATTTATTTATTTGTATAAAAACTGCTAGTTAAAAAGTTATTAAATTTATTATTGAATACAAACTGGTAGTTAATACCTGTTATTTATTACATGTTATATTTTATACGCTCTATATTGTTGATTGGTTAAATTGATGATGATTGCAATAAATTGGTTGATGATTGATATTGGGTGAATGGATGCTGTGTTCTATATTATATAAACTGCAAGTTATTATGCATTTTCATTTCATTCGGGATTGCGGTTTGAAATGATATATAACCGTGATTTTTATTTTTAAATTGCGGATTTAAATGATAAATATCCGTATCACTTGACCATAGGATAGAAAATT
The DNA here is from genome assembly GCA_030765085.1 of Allium cepa. NCBI lineage: Eukaryota > Viridiplantae > Streptophyta > Magnoliopsida > Asparagales > Amaryllidaceae > Allium > Allium cepa. Next base: position 320,267,551 of record CM060928.1, on the reverse strand, counting down.
ATATACAGGCACCGCGGTATATATATAAAATTATTTTTGAAATAATTTTTCTATGGTTTGGATAGGATACGGTTTAATAAATATTAATTTTTGACCTTATATAAAATCTTATTTTATGTACATATATAGTTAAATTATTGAATTTAAGCTATGTATAAATTTGTTAAATAAAATAAATAAGTTGAATAATGGAGTTCTAATTATTTAAATCAATCTAGATTGGAAGGTAAATTAAAATTTAATTAGAATTGAGCGTATTTAGGAATTAAACTCTATAAGCGATGTAACTTATTTAAACTTGGAAATTTTAAAGGTATGATATTTATAACTGGATTTTATTCAGGATAAATTAAATGAATATTTCTAGTATAAATAAATTGAAGGAAGTATTTAATTGTTAGAAATTTTGAGTTTTATTTTATCGATTTATTTTATGAATATTTCAAAACTAAATAATAGGACAATAAATTGTTGAATAGAATTTCCAACCTTAAGTTTTGAAATTGTTAAATACTCAAAGTTAGGAATATATTGAAATTGAAGTGGTTTATTTAACTGGAAGTGAATTTAAAATTTATGGATTTAGACTAAATTTTAAATGAATAAATTTGTAAAGCCGTGAAGATTATTTACTTTATAAAGTAATTTTAAACCCAACTATTTTATTTTATATACCGTTTTAATATCCAAACCATTCTAGTTTTAAAAGTTATGGTTTTAAAGCTATGAATTTTGAAGTATTATGTTTTGAAAGTTATAATTCAAATGTTCAGTTTCCAGATATTAAATTTTTTAAAGCAGTATGATTTTGGAAAAGAAAGTAATGTTGAAATAAAATGATATTATTGATTTGGGTTTTATAAAAATAATATCAAAATGAATTATTTGGAAATGGAAATGATATCGTATTTATGGGTTTTCAAATGGATAATTATATTTTGGTTTTAAAGTATATACTATTTTTAAGACCGCGGTGTTATAATAACGTTTGGTTGTTGAAGAGACCGGGATCGGAAGTTGTCGTACTCTCTGCCAACTTCGAAAACCACTTTAACAACCGTGTACGCGGTGGAGATTCCAGAATGAAGTAGGTTGGTGGCGGCATTTCCTATGAGGTAAATACGTGGACCCGACTCCCATGAGTTGGCATAAGGTGGCTAAAACAGGAGCGATTCTCAGGCCAATGTGGTCATTCCTCTGATCGAACGCATTACTTCGTTATTATACTCTGATTTTTGGATTGATTTGGTGGCCACTTTTGATTTTTGATTTGGGGGTGTTGTTCGAGGTGGGCGGTAGCTGCGCGTTTCCACCAGCCCGGATAGCAATTAGTATATCTGCCCTGGCATTGCCTAGTTGTGCCGTGTCACCTACCCTATCGTGCCTTGTACGAGTTTGGATTTCTCCCGTAGCCCGTGTGGTATCCTCTGGTGGCTTCCCGATCATGAGGGACTATGATATTGGATGGACTACTGGGACTATTACGTGTTAAGGGCTTTATGGGTAACCCCTTAATGCTAAGAAAAAAGTAAGTTTATTTTACAATTAGACACTATTATAATAGCGCAATATACTACATAGTAAATAGTTTAACGGATCCTTAGGAGATGTAAATCCCGAGCATCTCTTGAGTTACTACACTCATATTTATTTCTGTTGATTTAACTTACATAAGATCTTTTAGTTCTGACTCGAGTGTTTTGTTTTTCAATTCGCTCGGGTCAGTCCGAGCGTTTACAGGATATGATGTTAGCTCTGGAGGACGAAGACGAAGATTTGTATTACTATCTACTATATTATTCCACTACACTATTTAATTCCGCTGCATTGATATTATTGGTATGTGAACTCTGATATTTATTGTATAAAGAAGAATCAAATGTTTTGTAAACAATTTTATGAACTGTATATTTATTATTATATTTTATCCTTCCGCTGTGAGATTCTGTTTTGTTTTATTTCTTTCTCGTTTTTCTTATTTACCCCATAACAATCCGCCCTTCCGTATGGTTTGAATTGGCACGTGTGTCGATTTAAACCGTGCGAAAAGGCGGGATGTTACAGCTGGTATCAGAGCTTTGGTTTTTCGAAAATTTTGAACTTAGAAATATTTTGAAAGTGTTTTCCAAACTTTATTAACTTGAGTATAAAGGGTCTAATGGTTATATTTGTATGTTTTATTTAAAATAATTAATTTTGTAGATTTATCTGTTTATAAAGTTAATATTTCAAGTAAGATATATTGATTCCTAATGCTTCTTTTCCCTTCCTTTCCTTTTCGGGGACGAAAAGTTCTGAGTGGGGGAGAGTGTAATGACCCGTAATTTTCGTTAGTATAATTTGTCATTTTAATAAGATTTAGATAATTTAATTTAGAAAGAAATAAAGATTTATAATTAATAATGAAGCAAATGTTGGAAGTGAAATGAAACCATGAAAATTTAAGCTAAGTATTAGCAGTCGATATAAAATAACGAATAAATTAAAGTGATGTAAATGGTTATACTAGGCTAAGAATTGAATATAAGAAAACAAGGGTAAGTAGTGAATTTTATTTAATAAATTAATAATATTAGATAGTTAATTTAATTAAATCAATGTCCTGTAGTAATTGGAGTATGGTTTGGGAATGAAAGCTTTTAAAGGAAAGCATTTAATTTACAAATGAAATCAATGCATTAAATTATTTGTAACTGAATGTAAAATTATGAAATTGAAATATCCCGGAAATTTAGCAATATAAATTTAATAATCTATGTTTAAAAATTTATTTGATTTGATAATTTTTGATGATAAAATTTGAATTGATATAATAATCTTCTTCTAATAAATATTTAAATTGGTAGATTTTATCTTTTAAAAGCTAATAAATTATTTTTTGTTTATAATATATATAATTGTATATATTGTAAATTGATAAACTTTGATTTTTGAATTTAGTAAATGAATTAATTTTCTAATTTTAATTTAATTTGATAAATTGGAAATTTGATTTAAGAATTGGCTTTTCAAAGCAATGTAATAAATAATGTTATAGTTTATACTACGATAAATCTTATTTGTTTTAAAATTTTATTTAGCTTAAAATTATGAATTTAAAATTAGATAAATATAAAAGCTAAGTTTTATTTTATATTACTTGGGATTTATATATATAAGAATTTATAATGCAAATTACAAATGATCTTAATTTGTTTATAATCTCTTTTATAAATTATTTAATATTGTTTAATTTGTTATTTTCAATAATAATTATAATGCTTAGTTTTTAGAAACATAAATTTTGTAAGAAATAGGATTTGTTCTTTTGAAATTTAACAAGAATTATATATGCATATGTATAACTTGACTTTTAAATTGGAGTTTTATAATTTAATTTGATTTTGAATTGAATGTTTGAAAATTTAAAAGAATAAATACATAGAAATATTTGAATAAGCTTATATTCATAATTTGTTTGTTTCATTTCTTTTTAATAAATTAAAAATGTAAGAAACTCATTTATATACATAAGAAGGAAAAAATTAAGGTTTAAAAGCATTTATAAACAATATTAAATTAAAACTAAAATATTCTTAAATTACATGTGTATATCTCTAAAACACCCATGTTGACATGTGTTAGTCTTAAAATATACTAAAGTGACAAATGTTTAAATTTAAAACAAGTGTCCTAATTAATTCATTTTCATTTCCTTTTAAGTAAATTAAAAATTTGTTTATGTAAACATTTCTCCTCATTTTATTCTTCTTTTCTTCAAAAACTTAAGAAAGTTTTCAGATCTAAAAATCGGAATTCATCTTCCACAAAACAGAAAATTTCTGTTCAAATAAAGTCTATAAATTTCTCCTCAAAACAAATTTGAAAAACCTATAATTTTCCGCTAAACCAAAACCTGAAATGAAATCTCCTCAAACTTGAAAAGAAAATCATGTATAAACCTATAATCTCTTCAAAAAATCAGTAATCTAAAAATCAATTCTGCAAATGCATAAAGCCTGCAGTCCTCTGTTTGAAAACAACATCCAAACTTACATGCAACTGGGAGCCTGCATCTTTACACCTGGAAACAACTAGCATTACAAATACAAGATGAAGTTTTAAAAAGCAAACTGCAGTTTTAAGTTCAAATGCAAATTTCAACAACTCAAGTTCAAAGCATCCTTCAGTTTCAAGCTTTTCAAATCATGGATGCTCTGCTTTCATAATTCTATGAGTAACATTTTAACTAAAATAATTTAAGTAATATAGGTGCTTGATTTACTACTGTGATTATCAAGTTGGAATGGATTAATATGATGATATCCTCTGTTATAAGTTTAATTACTGAATGTTAATGTAGATGTGCATGTTACTGTGAATTCAATTTTCTGTGTTTAAGTTCCTGATATAAGAAGTGCTTAAGAATATCCATTTATTTGATTTAATATGTGTTAAGACTAAGGATTAAATCAAAATATGGTATGTAATATAAGTTATAGTTTAAATTTTATTTAATATATAAACTCAAATTTGTTTGAAGAAAAATATATCTGTAATTTACTCTGTAAGTCAAAATATAACAGAACAACTTTTTGTAAAATAGAAATTTGATCATCCAGTTTTATTAATTCAAGAGTATAAATCAATTACTTAAACTAATACTTGAATTTTAAAACTGAATCAGAAATTTTAGTTTGAAATTGGAAGAGCATTTCTGAGCTAACCAGAAATCATATTTAGGGGTGATTCTGTCGATCTAGAGAGTTTGGGTAGCCATGGTTTATCCTGGTGATGGAGTGATGATCTAGGTTGTAGGGAAAAATATTGGATTACGAATTAAAGCTTTGGGGCAGTGATAATTTTGAATCAAATTTTTAAACCCCAGTTTGTTCATCTGGAAAAGTTTATGCACCGCGACTCCTATGATTGACCGAGCTGTTCCAGATTTAAGGGGTTGATGGTGGGTTGCTTGTCGAAGGTGATGGTGGAAGAACAGAATCTATGGTGGCCGGAATCTTGAGATTGTGGTGTCTGCAGATTCGACATTGTTCAAATTTTTGAGCTCGAATGCTTAAATTCGATTTAAGGATTCTACAATTTCTTGGATGATCGGAATTAGTCTAGGGGGTGATTGGCGACTTGCGCATATGGTCGTGAACGATCGGAGTGGGTTGCCGCGATGGTGTAGGTGTACAGATCTTGGTGTATCAGATGTGTTTGGGAGAGATGGAATACTCGAATTTTGTCCCGATTGTCTCGTATTTCTGCTCGAAGTTTTTAGGAAGTAGATTCGAAGTTGAAGTTGTAGAGGGTTCAGGGGAGAATGGATTCTCGAGTTTGGTTTCGGTTTGAATAACGTTTTGCTCGAAGCATGTGAGGTATGAGACTCGAAGGAGATGAGTTATTGGCTCGGGTATTTTGTTGATGCAGGTTTTGTTAAACCTGATAGTACCTTAAAAGATTTAAATGAATTCAAAGGGATATGTTCTCGAGTTTACTCGAGTTTTTTTTGAATTTTGCTCGGGTTAAGATAGGATGAGGGTCGAGTGAATTTTGTGGTCACTCGAGTTGGGTTCGTATCGGGTTAGAAAACTACCTTGTTTTCAAATTTAAACTGAATTTAAAAATATTAAACAAGGATTTAATACAAGTTTTAAATCTAATTTTTAATTATGGATTCAAGTTTAAATTGAATATTAAGCTGGAAATGAAGGAAGTTTTTAAATTTAAATTTTGTTTAAATAACTTGAAGGAGTTATTGTTTAAATTGTTTTAAAGGAATTTGAATTTTAATTTGGAAATTGAAATATAAAGTAATGTTTAAAAAAAAAGTTTAAATTTGATTCAAATTTGGATTTGAATCTTTCTTTCAAATTAAATTTAAGTTTTATAAATATAAGTGTTTGAAACAAATTTGAGTAATGATATAAAGTTTAAATGGTTCTCAATTTAAAAGGAAATTTGTTTTAACTTTTGTAAAATTTGTTTTAACTTTTGTAAAATTTATTTTATACTAAAAGTATTATTTATCATTTAAAGGTTTTAGATTGATTTTTCAAACTTGTTAAAGTTAAATAATAATTTGTATTTCATTTAATTATTAGGATTATTAAATGAGTAATTAATTTATTTTAATAGATTAATTAAATGGTAATTAAGTGTTTAATCTTAAAGGTTTAAGATTTATTATTATTTTTAGAATAATTAACTTGTAATTAAGAATAATTAATTAAATAAGATTAGTTTTAATTTAATGATTAATAATTAATTAATCAAATAATAATGGATTAATTAAGTTTTAATTAACACTTAATTATTTAACAATTAAGGGTTAATTAGTGAGTTATTAATGATTAATTAATTTGAAATTAATAATGATTTAAAATAAGTTAATTATTTTAGAATAATAATAATAATAATAATTAATGAGTTGATTAATAGTTAATGAAGGTCATTAACTAAGGATTATTTAATAATCAATTAATGTGATTAATTTTTAATAATTAATTAGATTAATTAATTAAAAATAATCATTTGTGTAAGTTATTAAGTATAATTACTTATGGAAGTAATTAAGGAAATTAATTACTTATTGAAATTAATTGAGTTTAATTTGATTAGATTAAGTTAATTAATTCAGTTTAATTTATTTAGAATAATCATTTGATGATTGTGAAGTATAATTACTTAATGTAATTAAATGAAGAGAAATTACTTAGAGAAGTAATTAATGGGTAATTACTATATGTAATTAATTGGAAGTGATTTGATAATGAGCTATTTGAGTATAATTACTTTGTGAATTAATCAAGGGATTAATTAGAGATAATTAATTATGGAGTAATTTATTTATTTCGTAAAGTAATTAATGGTAGATAATTATTGAATGGAGTTAATCAAGGGTGATTAACAATTATGGTTTAAATTAAGATAATTACTTAATGTAATTAATTTAAATAAGGTACTTAATTAAATTGTAATTATAAATCATTAATTAATATAATTAATGATGTAATTAAGATTGATTAATTAAGATTAATTAATCAATAATAAGTGATTAAAGATAGTTAATTAATATAATTAATTAAGGATTAATGTAATTAATTATAGTTAATTAATTTGTGAAGTAATTAAAGATTAATTACTGTATTTGGTTAAATATAATTAATTTGAAGAAATTAATTTATGAATAATTACTTAAATGTAATTAAAAGTCAATTAATCAGGGATGATTAATTAAAATAAATAATTGGAGGATGATTAATTAATTTATTGATAATTAATTAATAACTATATAAGCAAGATTAGTGATGATGAAGTAATTAATTTAATTTACTTTAAATTAATTTGAATGATGTAATTAATTTAATTCATTTTAAATTAATTATATTTGGTGTGATATTAAATCATTGCTTATATGGATGGATAATGTTGTTTTCCTAGATGGTTTGAATCTAAAATATGAGATAGATAATGTTGAGTGATTTGGATGCATTGGTTGCATTGTGATATTAATATAGATTATCTTTTGGATAATGATAATATGGTTTATCTGATATGATGATAATGTTGATTATCTGCTGTGAATCTGTGATTTATCTATCTATGTATATAGATAATTGAATTGTTTTAAACCTTTAAAACAACTTGGCCTTCAAAGACACGCTTTGGATTTCGATGAGACCGGGATCGGGTTTCCATATTTGGATATCCGAAAACCACATCGATTCCAAGTTAACATTAGGTCGTGAATCTAAGTGGAGCAAGTGAAGACTCGAGGTGTAGGAACTATACGTCAGTATAACTCTGTGGGTGATTCCGTAATGAGTTTGACGGAATAGTACTTATAAGTTCGAGATGGTGATTTAGAGTGCAAGGGTTATCGTCGTTGACTCTGAGGGTGATTCCAATATGAGTGCAACAAGATAGTGCCTTCGGTTTCGTTCGATCCCGGAACGAACTTGTATGGATTGAATGCTTTCAGAACATCGTCAGGTGGACGATGAGCATTCTAAGAGATATGTTCTCTAAAGGTAATCGTAGCCTCAAGCCTCATCAACCGGGAATGGCTAAAACAGGGGAGGTGCAGCAAGGCTTTGTAGGTAGCCCCCACTTGAGAGCAAGATTTTCCCCTGTCTAGAGGTCACTTTTATTTCGGCTGTGTGGGCAGTTTGGAGCGTACGCCAACTGCGGGGTTGTCTTGTTCGGGACTGTCCAGTATGGGATGGTTCCGGTCTTGTGTTGCAGGGGAGCGGGCATACTCCTCGGTACGTTGATCTAGGCCATGTACTGTGACGGGCGGTACCCCAGTAGCCCAGCTATTGATGGAATACACAATCCAATAAGTGCCAACGGTTTTGATTGTATTACACACTTTTGTGGCTAGTAGATGGAATTTAATAGATGCAACAATTTCGACTATTTCATATTTACTTGAAAACCCTTGACCTATTATAATATCATTGGATTTCCTATCAAATGTTTTGGTTAGCGTAAGGTAAAAACTTTTCCATGTTTATGTGTGTGAATTCTTACGTGATACCTTTCTTTTCAAAGGTTTTTCAAAGTTAAGCAACTTTAACCTGTTACTCACACCAGACCCATGTCTGACCCGGAGTTTATTTTTGTTTTTTCATAAACTCTTGGGTACTCAAATTTTTACGAGTAGCCAAGAGATTCAGGTTAGCTTTGACGAATTATGGAGGAGCAATGGAGAAGGAGGCTTCGGCATTAGATATATTGTTCCCATGTGTGTACTCTGTGTTGTATCTCTTTGTTGTGTTGTATTGAGTTGTATAACTAGACGGGTGATTATAACTGTCTAGTATATGATGTATATATTGTGTAACTCTGATTAGTGTTGTATACTATGTAATACTTATGTTATTAATATAATTTATTCGTTCCGCTGTTTAGATTCTGATGTGTTGTTTCTTTCTTCTTCTCTTTCTTTATATTCTCTATCTCTTTCTTTCTTATTAATGATGCGTCATTCTGTGGAGTCGGATGGCGGGTCTTTACAGTAGTATCAGAGCATTAGGTTGAGTGAATACCTAGGCTCTGGAGTGGTGTCTATCTTGAGAGAGCGTATTTGTAATTTATATATATACAAATATATTTATTTCTACCTATCTGTTGGGTTACCTGTTCAGGTTTGCCAATATAGGTTATAAAGATAGATAAGGTAGTGGGTGTGTAACACGACTAATACCATTGGTTCGTATTTGAATGTTTGAAGTTGGAAGTGTATCTGTCGAGACTGTAGACCTAATACCATCTCGAGTGAGATTTGTAGTAATATAGGATTTCATTTATCTCTGAAGGTAACCTGTTAAAGTTCGGAGATCATCTCTGAGTTGGATAAGTAGAGTTTGGATCTGTCGGTTGGGCAGAAGAAATTGATGGTATCTTGATACCTCAGGAATTAGTAGCTGTGTGATGAGATGCAGTGACTATGGATGTGTCCAAAGATTTTTCTTTGGAAAAAGTTTAGGAAGTATGTCTGCTTCGATGTTGTGGCTGGGTTCAGCAGGATGTTTCTGTCTGGTTTGAGGCCCGAGTTTCTCGAAGAGCTTTGGATTAGGAAGTCTTTGGCATCGGTGTCAGCAGTGCAGCTCGGAGTGTTCTATGTGCCAGCAAGAAGATCTTCTGGTTAGCAGTTTCTGAAGATAGAATTCAGAAGCAGCAGAGTGGATTCCATTTCTTCGATGGATTGGCTAGTTAAGCATAAGCTGTTCTGATTGGTAAAGAGAAAACAGTTTACTTTGGATATTGGACTGGTTGATTGCAAAAGTGACTTGCGACAGTTCGAGTGTTCTCTTGAGCTATGAGAAGTTTGTCCATATCCGGAGGCCGAGTTTTCTTATCGACTAGATTCTAAGAGTGATACCGGTGGTTCAGTTTAGTAGAAGGATCAGATAGGACATCTGAGTTTTCTTTTATTGGTTTGTTGAACCGTGTTTCTGAGATATGTTGTCCAGTTTGTGCTCGAGTTTTTCTTCTACTCCAGATCAGAGTTATGCAGCGGAAGCAGTTTGGGAGTGCTTTTGTTTTATCTTTTTCGGATAGGAGAAGTAAGTTAGTTTTCTGATGTTTATGGAGTAGAGTTGGTATTCTTGGTTTGGGATTGATCTTGAGGAGATCATTCTGTTGGGTTGTTTTGGTTCAGTTTGTTTTTAGAGACATCGGAAAAGGTTGAGCTGATCGAGAAAGGCATAGGCAGCCCAGGATTGTCAGAAGTGTTTTGTGGATAAGAGATGAAGGAATTTGGATTCCGAAGTCAGAGATTTGATTTTGGGGTAAGTTTTCTCCGATTTAAGGAGCTGTAAGATTGGGTAAAACTGGGTAAGTCAGCTCCGAGGTGTATTGGATCTTTTCTGTGTTCTTGTGAGGATTGGTGTTTGATTTTCAAGGTTGAATTGCCAGATTGTATATCTGGGATTCGTTGTGTATCACTTATCTCTGAGGGAGTACGTGTATGATTTATCTCTGGTGGTGGAACCAGGAGTTCAGGAGGATGTGATTGTTGAGTCGGACTTGTCTGAAGTCTGATATCTTGTTTAGTTTTGTAGATCTAGTTGAATAGGAGCTCTGTAGTTCAGTAGTATTAATTGTTGGACTTTGTAGAGCGAGTATCCCGATATTTATACTGGGGAAACTCGTGAAAATTTTATCCAAATTTTTTTCTAGATAATTAGGTTTGTTTTGATTGGATGAATTGGTTGCTATGGTTGTTAGCATATGTTTGATAATATATGCTTGTGTTTTAAAATAAAAATCTTAAGATAGATTATTAAATTACCTTTGCTTTTAAATTTCGGGGACGAAATTCTTTTAAGGGGGGAGGAATGTGATATCCTGGAAATTTGGCAATATAAATTTAATAATCCGTGTTTAAAAATTTATTTGATTTGATAATTTTTGATGATAAAATTTGAATTGATATAATAATCTTCTTCTAATAAATATTTAAATTGGTAGATGTTATCTTTTAAAAGCTAATAAATTGTTTTCTGTTTATAATATATATAATTGTATATATTGTAAATTGATAAACTTTGATTTTTGAATTTAGTAAATGAATTAATTTTCTAATTTTAATTTAATTTGATAAATTGGAAATTTGATTTAAGAATTGGCTTTTCAAAGTAATGTAATAAATAATGTTATAGTTTGTACTACGATAAATCTTATTTGTTTTAAAATTTTAAAATTAGATAAATATAAAAGCTAAGTTTTGTTTTATATTACTTGGGATTTATATATATAAGAATTTACAATGCAAATTACAAATGATCTTAATTTGTTTATAATCTCTTTTATAAATTATTTAATATTGTTTAATTTGTTATTTTCAATAGTAATTATAATGCTTAATTTTTAGAAACATAAATTTTGTAAGAAATAGGATTTGTTCTTTTGAAATTTAACAAGAATTATATATGAATATGTATAACTTGACTTTTAAATTGGAGTTTTATAATTTAATTTGATTTTGAATTGAATGTTTGAAAATTTAAAAGAATAAATACATAGAAATATTTTAATAAGCTTATATTCATAATTTGTTTGTTTCATTTCTTTTTAATAAATTAAAAATGTAAGAAACTCATTTATATACATAAGAAGGAACAAATTAAGGTTTAAAAGCATTTATAAAAAATATTAAATTAAAACTAAAATATTCTTAAATTACATGTGTATATCTCTAAAACACCCTTGTTGACATGTGTTAGTCTTAAAATATACTAAAGTGACAAATGTTTAAATTTAAAACAAGTGTCCTAATTAATTCTTTTTCATTTTCTTTTAAGTAAATTAAAAATTTGTTTATGTAAACATTTCTCCTCATCTTATTCTTCTTTTCTTCAAAAACTTAAGAAAGTTTTCAGATCTAAAAATCTGAATTCATCTTCCACAAAACAGAAGATTTCTGTTCAAATAAAGTCTGTAAATTTCTCCTCAAAACAAATTTGAAAAACCTATAATTTTCCTCTGAACCAAAACCTGAAATGAACTTGAAAATAAAATCATTTATAAACCTGTAATCTCTTCAAAAAAATCAGTAATCTAAAAATCAATTCTGCAAATGCATAAAGCCTGCAGTCCTCTGTTTGAAAACAACATCCAAACTTGCATGCAACTGGGAGACTGCATCTTTACACCTAGAAACAACTAGCATTACAAATACAAGATGAAGTTTTAAAAAGCAAACTGCAATTTTAAGTTCAAATGCAAACTTCAGCAACTCAAGTTCAAAGCATCCTTCAGTTTCAAGATTTTCAAATCATGGATGCTCAGCTTTCATAATTCTGTGAGTAACATTTTAACTTAAATAATTTAAGTAATATAGTTGCTTGATTTACTACTGTGATTATCATGTTGGAATGGATTAATATGATGATATCCTCTGTTATAAGTTTAATTACTGAATGTTAATGTAGATGTGCATGTTACTGTGAATTCAATTTTCTGTGTTTAAGTTCCTGATATAAGAAGTGCTTAAGAATATCCATTTATTTGATTTAATATGTGTTAAGATTAAGGATTAAATCAAAATATGTTATGTAATATAAGTTATAGTTTAAATTTTATTTAATATATAAACTCAAATTTGTTTGAAGAAAAATATACCTGTAATTTACTCTGTAAGTCAAAATATAACAGAACAACTTTTTGTAAAATAGAAATTTGATCATCCAGTTTTATTAATTCAAGAGTATAAATAAATTACTTAAACTAATACTTGAAATTTAAAACTAAAATCAGAAATTTTAGTTTGGAATTGGAAGAGCATTTCTGGTTTAACCAAAAATCATATTTAGGGGTGATTCTGTCGATCTATAGAGTTTGGGTGGCTATGGTTTATCCTGGTGATGGAGTGATGATCTAGGTTGTAGGGAAAAATATTGGATTAGGAATTAAAGCTTTGGGGCAGTGATAATTTTGAATCAAATTTTTAAACCCTAGTTTGTTCATCTGGAAACGTTTATGCACCGCGACTCCTATGATTGACCGAGCTGTTCCAGATTTAAGGGGTTGATGGTGGGTTGCTTGTCGAAGGTGATGGTGGAAGAACAGAATCTATGGTGGCTGGAATCTTGAGATTGTGGTGTCGGCAGATTCGACACTGTTCAAATTTTTGAGCTCGAATGCTTAAATTCGATTTAAAGATTCTATAATTTCTTGGATGATCGGAATTAGGCTAGGGGGTGATTGGCGACTTGCGCATATGGTCGTGAACGATCGGAGTGGGTTGCCGCGATGGTGCAGGTGTACAGATCTTGGCGTATCAGATGTGTTTGGGAGAGATGGAATACCCGAGTTTTGTTCCGATTGTCTCGTGTTTCTGCTCGAAGTTTTTGGGAAGTAGATTCGAAGTTGAAGTTGTTGAGGGTTCAGGGGAGAATGGATTCTCGAGTTTGGTTTCGGTTTGAATTGCGTTTTGCTCGAAGCATGTGGGGTATGAGACTCGAAGGAGATGAGTTATTGGCTCGGGTATTTTGTTGATGCAGGTTTTGTTAAACCTGATAGTACCTTAAAAGATTTAAATGAATTCAAAGGGATATGTTCTCGAGTTTACTCGAGTTGTTTTGAATTTTGCTCGGGTTAAGATAGGATGAGGGTCGAGTGAATTTTGTGGTCACTCGAGTTGGGTTCGTATCGGGTTAGAAAACTACCTTGTTTTCAAATTTAAACTGAATTTAAAAATATTAAACAAGGATTTAATACAAGTTTTAAATATAATTTTTAATTATGGATTCAAGTTTAAATTGAATATTAAGCTGGAAATGAAGGAAGTTTTTAAATTAAAATTTTGTTTAAATAACTTGAAGGAGTTATTGTTTAAATTGTTTTAAAGAAATTTGAATTTAAATTTGGAAATTGAAATATAAAGTAATGTTTAAAAAAAGTTTAAATTTGATTCAAATTTGGTTTTGAATCTTTCTTTCAAATTAAATTTAAGTTTTATAAATATAAGTGTTTGAAACAAATTTGAGTAATGATATAAAGTTTAAATGGTTCTCAATTTAAAAGGAAATTTGTTTTAACTTTTGTAAAATTTATTTTATACTAAAAGTATTATTTATCATTTAAAGGTTTTAGATTGATTTTTAAAACTTGTTAAAGTTAAATAATAATTTGTATTTCATTTAATTATTAGGATAATTATATGAGTAATTAATTTATTTTAATAAATTAATTAAATGGTAATTAAGTGTTTAATCTTAAAGGTTTAAGATTTATTATTATTTTTAGAATAATTAACTTGTAATTAAGAATAATTAACTAAATAAGATTAGTTTTAATTTAATGATTAATAATTAATTAATAAAATAATAATGGATTAATTAAGTTTTAATTAACACTTAATTATTTAACTAATTAAGGGTTAATTAGTGAGTTATTAATGATTAATTAATTTGAAATTAATAATGATTTAAAATAAGTTAATTATTTTAGAAAAATAATAATAATAATAATTAATGAGTTGATTAATAGTTAATGAAGGTCATTAACTAAGGATTATTAATAATCAATTAATGTGATTAATTTTTAATAATTAATTAGATAACTTAATTTAAAGATAATCATTTGTGTAAGTTATTAAGTATAATTACGTATGGAAGTAATTAAGGAAATTAATTACTTATTGAAATTAATTGAATTTAATTTGATTAGATTAAGTTAATTAATTCAGTTTAATTTATTTAGAATAATCATTTGATGATTGTGAAGTATAATTACTTAATGTAATTAAATGAAGAGAAATTACTTAGAGAAGTAATTAATGGGTAATTACTATATGTAATTAATTGGAAGTGATTTGATAATGAGCTATTTGAGTATAATTACTTTGTGAATTAATCAAGGGATTAATTAGAGATAATTAATTATGGAGTAATTTATTTATTTCGTAAAGTAATTAATGTAGATAATTATTGAATGGAGTTAATCAAGGGTGATTAACAATTATGGTTTAAATTAAGATAATTACTTAATGTAATTAATTTAAATAAGGTGCTTAGTTAAATTGTAATTAGAAATCATTAATTAGTATAATTAATGATGTAATTAAGATTGATTAATTAAGATTAATTAATCAATAATAAGTGATTAAATATAGTTAATTAATATAATTAATTAAGGATTAATGTAATTAATTATAGTTAATTAATTTGTGAAGTAATTAAAGATTAATTACTGTATTTGGTTAAATATAATTAATTTGAAGAAATTAATTTATGAATAATTACTTAAATGTAATTAAAAGTCAATTAATCAGGGATGATTAATTAAAATAAATAATTGGAGAATGATTAATTAATTGATTGATAATTAATTAATAATGATATAAGCAAGATTAGTGATGATGAAGTAATTAATTTAATTTATTTTAAATTAATTTGAATGATGTAATTAATTTAATTCATTTTAAATTAATTGTATTTGGTGTGATATTAAATCATTGCTTATATGGATGGATAATGTTGTTTGCCTAGATGGTTTGAATCTAAAATATGAGATAGATAATGTTGAGTGATTTGGATGCATTGGTTGCATTGTGATATTAATATAGATTGTCTTTTGGATAATGATGATATGGTTTATCTGATATGATGATAATGTTGATTATCTGCTGTGAATCTGTGATTTATCTATCTGTGTATATAGATAATTGAATTGTTTTAAACCTTTAAAACAACTTGGCCTTCAAAGACACGCTTTGGATTTCGATGAGACCGGGATCGGGTTTCCATATTTGGATATCCGAAAACCACATTGATTCCAAATTAACGTTAGGTCGTGAATCTAAGTGGAGCAAGTGAAGACTCGAGGTGTAGGAACTATACGTCAGTATAACTCTGTGGGTGATTCCGTAATGAGTATGACAGAATAGTACTTATAGGTTCGAGATGGTGATTTAGAGTGCAAGGGTTATCGTCGTTGACTCTGAGGGTGATTCCAATATGAGTGCAACGAGATAGTGCCATCGGTTTCGTTCGAACCCGGAACAAACTTGTATGGATTGAATGCTTTCAGAACATCGTCAGGTGGACGATGAGCATTCTAAGAGATGTGTTCTCTAAAGGTAATTGTAGCCTCAAGCCTCATCAACCGGGAATGGCTAAAACAGGGGAGGTGCAGCAAGGCTTCGTGGGTAGCCTCCACTTGAGAGAAAGATTTCCCCCCGTCTAGAGGTCCCTTTTATTTCGGCTGTGTGGGCAGTTTGGAGAGTACGCCAACTGCGGGGTTGTCTTGTTCGGGACTGTCCAGTAAGGGATGGTTCCGGTCTTGTGTTGCAGGGGAGCGGGCGTACTCCTCGGTACGTTGATCTAGGCCACGTACTGTGACGGGCGATAACCCAGTATCCCAGCCATTGATGGAATGCACAATCCAATAAGTGCCAACGGTTTTGATTGTATTACCCACTTTTGTGGCTAGTAGCTGGAATTTAATAGATGTAACAATTTCGGCTATTTTATATTTACTTGAAAACCCTAGACCTATTATAATATCATTGGATTTCCTATCAAATGTTTTGGTTAGCGTAAGGTAAAAACTTTTCCATGTTTATGTGTGGAAAGTCTTATGTAACAACCCGCATATTTATCGATTTTATATTTAAATATTTTATTTAAATATTTTATCGTTAGTCTGATTTTAGTCCGAATAGCTACTTTTTGGATACGGTCGAATTAGGACCCGGGACCACTCCCATTGAGTTTAAAATGCCGTTTGCGACCTTTTTTAGTATAAGCTTCGATATGTTTGGAGAGAGTTGATTTTTGCTACTTTTTACTTAGGGCTTTGGTTTGGGCTGAGCCCATTAACTCCACTTAACTCAGTTCCAACCCTTTCCTCTTCATTCACTTCTTTTCTATTTTCCTAATACTCAAGCTTTTATGTTAATGGAGAGTGGAAGAGGAAATTAAAACTCCAAGCCCTAGTTTCCATTAGCAAATCCATTTTCTAGCTCCAAACACAAGAGAACCCATTGGTAAGCTTCCTCTTCATCTTCTCCAACTCATTCTCTCTTTGATTTCAGAAATTTCCTAAACCTAATTTAGTAAATGTTTCTCTTTTAAGCTTAGATTGAAGCTTCTTGAGTTGTTATTGAAGGGGAATTGATCTTAGCTTGCTTTCAAGATTCTTCTTCTATTGTTTGGGTTCAAAGGTGAGATTTTTAATCTCACATCTATGCTTATAATTCTCTTCTATTGTTAGGTATGAATTCCTAACACTTATTCATATGCATTTGACTTTGATTTGGATTGCTTTTGTGAATATTCCAATTTTTAGTGTTTTGAGTTCAATTCGTTAAAAATCCTAACTTTGATGTTTGAACATGTTTTTGGTGATGCATCGAGGAGCATATAGGGCTGGGTAGTCGATTGGCATAAACCCTTAGCGCCGTTGCTCCTGCGAGTGCAATTTTGGTCAAGATTGAACCTCATTTGTAATAGGCAGGGAAGAGGCTGGAAACAGGTCCGGCCGACCGAGCCCTGAGAGCCGGCCGACCAACCTGCTTCCAAATGTGCTATGTACTTCTCTGTTTCAGGTTCGGCCGACCGACCCCCCTGGTTCGGTCGACCGACTCAGGGAGTCCGGTCGACCGACCTGCTACTATTTGCCAGATTAGCCTATATTGCTAATCCGTTTGAATATCCAACTTTAATCGATTCGTGTTGTCTCCCTTTTGTTGTTGTCATTTATTATCGACTTTGATGACCTTTTCTTTGGGAATTTTAGATATATCCACTTTGATGGATTTGATATCGATTTCTTTGGATTTTATTCACGTTTTCGAATGTGAATCTTAGTGATTGATTGTTCCTACAATCTTCTTTGTGATTTGTCACTTTAAAAATATAAAGGTTTTCTATACTAGTAGTAAATATCAAAACTCTTTCTTCAAATGATTTCAACACTATTTTATTACAAGGCTCGTTTTCTTAAACCGTTTTCCAATCTATTAGTATATATAAACCTTTACCTCACTCGTATGAGAAATCTAATTAAACGACTTAGTAAAACAAGTTGTATGAAACGCTTGCGTTCACTTTGTTGGTTAATTCTTGGACTTGTTCGATTGAAACTCTTGTGACAATTTTCTAGTGGAGATCTACAATTTGTTCGTAAATATTTAAGTTAAGCTAGTGGTTATGGGACATGAAGCTAAGCTCATATATTTACTAGCTTACTGTAATCGACACTTCTCTTTGATCATGACGATCATTTTATGGTTTAGACTAGCAATGTGCGATGTCTCTTTGTTTATGTGGAGGACTGTTCCTCATTTTATTGAGCTTCGTCTCATTTCTCACATGGGTCGTACCTTTTTAGGTGCGTCAATGTTTATTTATGCATGGGGTGTACCTTTCTAGGTGCATCGATGTTTATTTACTTCGTGGAGCAATCAGCTCAATAAGTCGGGACATGGTGTGTATCTTTCTAGGTGCGTCGATGTTCGTCTATGCATGGGGCGTATCTTTCTAGGTGCGTCGATGTTCGACTTAGCATGGGGTGTATCTTTCTAGGTGCATCGGTGTTAGACATTACATGGGGTGTATCTTTCTAGGTGCATCGATGTTTATTTACTTCGTGGAGCAATCGGCTCAATAAGTCGGGACATGGGGCGTATCTTTCTAGGTGCGTCGATGTTCTTCTATGCATGGGGCGTATCTTTTTAGGTGCGTCGATGTTCGACTTAGCATGGGGTGTATCTTTCTAGGTGCATCGGTGTTAGACATTACATGGGGTGTACCTTTCTAGGTGCATCGATGTTTATTTGTGCATGGGGCGTATCTTTCTAGGTGCGTCGATGCTAGAGCATGGGACGTATCTTTCTAGGTGCGTCGATGTTCGACTGTTCATGGGGCGTGTCTTTCTAGGTACGTCGATGTCCAGTTTGTGGGATTGGCCATCCTTTTATTGTGATTTCTTGATTTCGTGTGTTGATTTCTAGAATTTATGTTTCACCAACTTTTACGATGGGTATTGATATATATGTCATTTATTGTGGCTTGGTGAATGAAATTAGGAGTATGACATTCCTTTTTATCTTGAGTAGATCTTTGTGATATTGATTAATCTCTTGTTGATTTTCAATTACTTATTTATCACAGCTTGGCATTGTGATTATTATATGTTTATGTCATATCTCTTATTATATATCACTTCATCTGATATTTATAGCTAGACTAATCCGTTTATTATTTTCTTCTTAAATAATACTCGGGTCAGACTGAGATTTTACAGGTGCTTCTGCTTGACTCCTTATCGGACCATCATCTGACTTTTGGCTAACTACTTTAGTTTAGTAGTTTTTGTTGTATACATTTGAGATACAGACTCTATGATGTATACTTATTCTTTTGTCTAGCACTTGTATCTATTCTTTTTGATATTGTGGATCTTGTTTGACCACTACTTTGATGTACACTTTCATGTGTAATATTCATATCTATTTCCACCTTTGTAATATGAATTATCTATGACTGATTTATGTTATGTTTACTTCTATATTTGTTTCCGAAGATATTATAGCCACTGTGTAGTAGCTTTGAGTTTGTGTCGGCATGTCGGATTTCCACTTTAAAAGAATTGCATGTTATACTATCTGACATATCGATGCTCGCACAAAGAAATTACACGGATGGTCGCTCCTCAACAGCCTTATTCTCCGTGCTAGTTGACAGCATTCACCATAATGTTCTTGGCTAGCGTGGGTATAGAGGTGGGGCGTCACAGCTTGGTATCAGAGCCAAACTTCGGAACAATATGGAATATTATAACAAGGATCATCGTCCTAAGTCCATCTTAGGAGTCGTGCTTTAGGATTTTATTCGAGTCTTCGTACAGATTCATCCTATTTTCTTTATGATTCCTTATTTTATCTATCAAGATTGCTTGATATTCATTTGTGAATAACCTTCTTCTTCCTTCTTTCTTTCTTAAAGAAGAGAAATGGTTAGACCAGGCCGTCCCAGCGCCGGTCAATCTAGTGCTACTCTCCAAGATGGAGTTTTTATGTCTGCCCAGCAGCTTTTAGATCTTGTTAAGAACGCTCAAGCTACCGGTCCCAACCCAGAGCCTACTCATCCTAGATCCGGTTTTGCACGCTTGTGCAGAGACTATACCGATTTGGGTGGAAGGCCATTTACGGGATCCGAGAGTGCTATAGAAATTCAAGCTTGGCTCAAATCATGCGATCGCATCTTTTCTCGCATGAACCTTATTGACCTTCATCGAGTCCAAGTGGCTTCTAGCATGCTCCAAGAAAGAGCATTAGATTGGTATGAGCTTTTAATTTCTGAAATCTTTGAAGCGGATCTCACTTGGGAGCAATTCCGGGAAAGATTCGAATTGAAATTCGTGCCGGAGGCTGAAAAAGTAACTTTGGCCCGGCGTTTTATTGACCTTGTTCAAGGTGATTCTTCTGTGACAGACTATGTCGCATCTTTCGAATCTCTGTCCAAATACGGGGTTGAGTACATTAATACCCCATTGAAGAAAAATCAGAGATTCGTCTATGGCCTGAATAAGAATCTTAAGAAGCCATTACTTCTGAAACTTGAAATTTCATTTGATCAGCTTATTGATATCGCTCTTCGTCTTGAAGAGGCCGATAATGAAGGTGATGTTGAAGTTGTGCGTGCCCAACAGAACTTTGACAATAACTTGAAGAGGCCTATCAAATTCAAAGGCTCCAATTCTAATAAGAAAGGGAAGCAACAAATTCCGGTAGCAAAGACTCCTACCTCTGGTCGTGGTCAATGCTACAATTGTGGTTCCACGAACCACTATGCAAGGGAGTGTCCGAGACCCCTCTTTTGTCGCTATTGCAAAAATTCGGGTCACCATATTACTGCATGTCCCGTACTTCAAAATAAGAAGGAGGGAGAGCTCAATGTGGTGCAAGCTCCTGGTAACACTTCTCGTGGTCAAGTTATTTCTCATTTAATCCTTGATTACATTTATTTTGTGATCTTCTTATTTGAGTTCTTTTTGATATAGGTTTTATTTTTATATCAAAAGAACTTGTCGATTCTTTTTCTTTGAATATATTGGGCTTGATGACTTCTTTGAGGATTGTGAATGCGGATGGTAGATCCGCAACACTCAATTTGCTTTTTATTGATGTCGAAATTATTTTATGTGATTTTTCTTTCCGAGCCGATATTTTTACCTAGGCTTCGGAATTGATTTTTTTGAAAGGATCAGCTTAATCATTGTGAAGCCCATATCCTATTTTTCGAGTGGACTATTCATCTTCGACATTTTCAATCTGTTAAGCAGATTTCTATTTTTCCTTTATGATTTTGATTCCAACTTGATGGCATCATTTTATTCCTTAAGCCCACTTATAAGGAAAGTGTTATTTCTCTCATTCATTGTAGTTTGAGAAATTTTCCGGTATTTTTGAGTTTGTCTTAGCATTATCACCTAAGAAATCTTTTGTGTGGTGTTAAGGTCGTTTCAGTTTGACTTTACCACCGGCTTTCGTTTGCTACGAGTTGCGGAAATTAGCATTCCACTTACGCACTCCGCACTCGTTATGATTCCTATGAATGAATTATTATGTCATTCAGTTTGTCCAGCTTATTTCATCCATTTTATATATAAAATATTCTATGAATATTTCGATGAGACCATTCTTTTATTTATTGATTTTTGGATGAAAATAGCAATTTAAAATTTTTGCAAAATCTTTTTCATAAGATTTATTTAGAAGTATAACTGGATTTTTGTTCTTAAAACGAACAAAGAATATTCTTAGAAGTTTTTGATAAACTTACTTATCCTATAGAATACGATTTTGTGATTGTATTGCCCATTTAGTGTGTTAAGAATTCTGGTCGATGCGCTTGATCAACGTTATTGATAGGAATCTCCTAAACGCTTTGATGAGACAGTCAGACACGATGTATTGACTTGTAAAAAATGTAAAAATTTTCTAGAAAGATAATTACATAAATATAAGTGTAATTTTGAAAGTTTTAACTTTATGGGAAAGAAGATTATTTAAAAGAAATTCTTTCTTTTCGATACTTTTATTCTTGTGACTCCTGGAGGGGGACCAAGACTTTGCTATTTGTACCGATACTAGTCGTATTGGTTTGGATGCCGTTCTCTTGCAAAGGAGAACGTGCTATCACTTGTGCTTCAAAATCATTATAGCTTATCGAGACTAGATATGCCACTCATGATCTAGTGCTCGCGGCTATTGTTTTTACTTTTAAAATTTGGCATCATCATATTTGGGAAAGAAATTTGTTCTCTACCACGATCATAAATCTTGGGAATATTTATTTCTTGTAAGGAACTTCATGTTGACTCGAGTTCCTAGCATCTTATGATCTTGATATTCTTTTATTCCCGAAAGGGGAAATCGTGTTGCCAATGCGTTTAGTTGTAAGCAACAAGTGGTTGATTCTTCGATGATGTCTGAAGGGAATTATCTCTTTGTCAAGTTCATCGAATGTTTTGATGTACTTCGTTTTATTGAGTTTCATCTCATTCCTTTTATGGACTAGTGTCCGATGTTCTTTTATGGTGTTCGGTTCATCGGAGGTATTGTTATTATAATGCATCGATGTTCCATCTTATCTGGATCAATAGATGTACCATTATTTTACTGCATCGTTGATCCGGTTTATCGGTTCATTTGGCGTACCGTTTTTGTACTACGCTGATGTTACAGATTATTTCGGGCGTACTGTTATTATACTACGTCATTGCACCAGCTCAATTTTCTGCTATTCTTGACGTTCTCTAGGTCTTTTATCTACGGAAATGCCTTATGGATTCCGAATTTTTATTCTTGAGCCCGGTGTTATTGAGGGGATTGAAGTTTCACCAAATTTGACTTTTGAGCAACATTCTATTCGCATCATTGCTTCGGAGGTTGAGGGCCTTCGATATAAAGATATTCTTTTTGATAAAAGTTCAATGGTTCTCAAATCCTAAGGATTTCTCTTTAGAAATCTTGAGAATTCATCGAACGAAAACTTTCGGATTTACTCCTTCGTGCTCTTTATGGTGAACTTCTTGATTCAAATTTTCTTTTCTGTTAATATGCTTCTATGGTTGTTACTTTATGTTCTCTTCTTAAATATTGCGAGGACGCAATTTCTTTAAGGGGGGGAGTCTGTAACAACCCGCATATTTATCGATTTTATATTTAAATATTTTATTTAAATATTTTATCGTTAGTCGGATTTTAGTCCGAAAAGCTACTTTTTGCATACGGTTGAATTAGGACTCGGGACCACTCCCATTGAGTTTAAAATACCGTTTGCGACCTTTTTGAGTATAAGCTTCGATATGTTTGGAGAGAGTTGATTTTTGCTACTTTTTACTTAGGGCTTTGGTTTGGGCTGAGCCCATTAACTCCACTTAACTCAGTTCCAACCCTCTCCTCTTCATTCACTTCTTTTCTATTTTCCTAATACTCAAGCTTTTATTTTAATGGAGAGTGGAAGAGGAAATTAAAACTCCAAGCCCTAGTTTCCATTAGCAAATCCATCTTCTAGCTCCAAACACAAGAGAACCCATTGGTAAGCTTCCTCTTCATCTTCTCCAACTCATTCTCTCTTTGATTTCAGAAATTTCCTAAACCTAATTTAGGAAATGTTTCTCTTTTAAGCTTGGATTGAAGCTTCTTGAGTCGTTATTGAAGGGGAATCGATCTTAGCTTGCTTTCAAGCTTCTTCTTCTATTGTTTGGGTTCAAAGGTGAGATTTTTAATCTCACATCTATGCTTATAATTCTCTTCTATTGTTAGGTATGAATTCCTAACACTTATTCATGTGCATTTGACTTTGATTTGGATTGCTTTTGTGAATATTTCAATTTTTAATGTTTTGAGTTCAATTCGTTAAAAATCCTAACTTTGATGTTTGAACATGTTTTTGGTGATGCATCGAGGAGCATATAGGGCCGGGTAGTCGATTGGCATAAACCCTTAGCGCCGTTGCTCGTGCGAATGCAATTTTGGTCAAGATTGAACCTCATTTGTAATAGGTAGGGAAGAGGCTGGAAATAGGTCCGGCCGACCGAGCCCTGAGAGCCGGCCAACCGACCTGCTTCCAAATGTGCTATGCACTTCTCTGTTTCTGGTTCGGCCGACCGACCCCCCTGGTTCGGTCGACCGACCTGATGCCCGAGAAGTTTCCAACCCCTGGTTCGGTCGACCGACTCAGGGAGTCCGGTCGACCGACCTGCTACTATTTGCCAGATTAGCCTATATTGCTAATCCGTTTGAATATCCAACTTTAATCGATTCGTGTTGTCTCCCTTTTGTTGTTGTCATTTATTATCGACTTTGATGACCTTTTCTTTGGGAATTTTAGATATATCCACTTTGATGGATTTGATATCGATTTCTTTGGATTTTATTCACGTTTTCGAATGTGAATCTTAGTGATTGATTGTTCCTACAATCTTCTTTGTGATTTGTCACTTTAAAAATATAAAGGTTTTCTATACTAGTAGTAAATATCAAAACTCTTTCTTCAAATGATTTCAACACTATTTTATTACAAGGCTCGTTTTCTTAAACCGTTTTCCAATCTATTAGTATATATAAACCTTTACCTCACTCGTATGAGAAATCTAATTAAACGACTTAGTAAAACAAGTGGTATGAAACGCTTGCGTTCACTTTGTTGGTTAATTCTTGGACTTGTTCGATTGAAACTCTTGTGACAATTTTCTAGTGGAGATCTACAATTTGTTCGTAAATATTTAAGTTAAGCTAGTGGTTATGGGACATGAAGCTAAGCTCATATATTTACTAGCTTACTGTAATCGACACTTCTCTTTGATCATGACGATCATTTTATGGTTTAGACTAGCAATGTGCGATGTCTCTTTGTTTATGTGGAGGACTGTTCCTCATTTTATTGAGCTTCGTCTCATTTCTCACATGGGTCGTACCTTTTTAGGTGCGTCAATGTTTATTTACGCATGGGGTGTACCTTTCTAGGTGCATCGATGTTTATTTACTTCGTGGAGCAATCGGCTCAATAAGTCGGGACATGGGGCGTATCTTTCTAGGTGTGTCGATGTTCGTCTGTGCATGGGGCGTATCTTTCTAGGTGCATCGATGTTCGACTTAGCATGGGGTGTATCTTTCTAGGTGCATCGGTGTTAGACATTACATGGGGTGTATCTTTCTAGGTGCATCGATGTTTATTTACTTCGTGGAGCAATCGGCTCAATAAGTCGGGACATGGGGCGTATCTTTCTAGGTGCGTCGATGTTCGTCTATGCATGGGGCGTATCTTTTTAGGTGCGTCGATGTTTGACTTAGCATGGGGTGTATCTTTCTAGGTGCATCGGTGTTAGACATTACATGGGGTGTATCTTTCTAGGTGCATCGATGTTTATTTGTGCATGGGGCGTATCTTTCTAGGTGCGTCGATGCTAGAGCATGGGGCGTATCTTTCTAGGTGCGTCGATGTTCGACTGTTCATGGGGCGTGTCTTTCTAGGTACGTCGATGTCCAGTTTGTGGGATTGGCCATCCTTTTATTGTGATTTCTGGATTTCGTGTGTTGATTTTCTGGAATTTATGTTTCACCAACTTTTACGATGGGTATTGATATATATGTCATTTATTGTGGCTTGGTGAATGAAATTAGGAGTATGACATTCCTTTTTATCTTGAGTAGATCTTTGTGATATTGATTAATCTCTTGTTGATTTTCAATTACTTATTTATCACAGCTTGGCATTGTGATTATTATATGTTTATGTCATATCTCTTATTATATATCACTTCATCTGATATTTATAGCTAGACTGATCCGTTTATTATTTTCTTCTTAAATAATACTCGGGTCAGACTGAGATTTTACAGGTGCTTCTGCTTGACTCCTTATCGGACCATCATCTGACTTTTGGCTAACTACTTTAGTTTAGTAGTTTTTGTTGTATACATTTGAGATACAGACTCTATGATGTATACTTATTCTTTTGTCTAGCACTTGTATCTATTCTTTTTGATATTGTGGATCTTGTTTGACCACTACTCTGATGTACACTTTCATGTGTAATATTCATATCTATTTCCGCCTTTGTGATATGAATTGTCTGTGACTGATTTGTGTTATGTTTATTCCTATACTTGTTTCCGAAGACCTTTATAGCCACTGTGTGGTAGCTTTGAGTTTGTGTCGGTATGTCGGATTTCCTCTTGAGATGAAAAGTTATATTTTTATCTGGCATATCGGTACTTGCACAAAGCAATTATACAGATGGTCGCTCCTCAATAGCCTTATTCTCCGTGCTAGTCGACAGCATTACTCCTTAGTGTTCTTGTCTAGCGTGGGTATAGAGGTGGGGCGTCACATCTTACGCGATACCTTTCTTTTCAAAGGTTTTTCAAAGTTAAGCAACTTTAACCTGTCACTTACACCAGACCCATGTCTGACCCGAAGTTTATTTTTGTTTTTTCATAAACTCTTAGGTACTCAAATTTTTACGAGTAGCCAAGGGATTCAGGTTAGCTTTGACGAATTATGGAGGAGCAATGGAGCAGGAGGCTTCGGCGTTAGATATATAATTACCGTGTGTGTACTCTGTGTTGTATCACTTTGTTGTGTTGTATTGAGTTGTATAACTAGACATGTGATTATAACTGTCTAGTATATGATGTATATGTTGTGTAACTCTGATTAGTGTTGTATACTATGTAATACTTATGTTATTAATATAATTTATTCGTTCCGCTGTTTAGATTCTGATGTGTTGTTTCTTTCTTCTTCTCTTTCTTTCTATTCACTATCCCTTTCTTTCTTATTAATGATGCGTCATTCTGTGGAGTGGGATGGCGGGTCGTTACAGAAATTTTGTAAATGTAAGTTAATAAATAATTAATTCACGCAAACCCAATTAATCGAAATAACTGAAAGGTCAAAAATTTGATTTCATAAAAATAAATTGGGGATTTAATTTTATCGAAGGTAATTAAATATTGTCTTAATGTAAAATTTAGATTAATTTTGGAATTATATGCTTACTCCATTCAGAATATGACAATGGGTGTAATATTTTGATTGTAAGTAATAGTTATAAGTTACATGTTTAATTGGTTGATGAAATTTGAATTTGAAATAAATGTTAATACACTAAATAAAGATTACATTAATATGAGAAGTAATACCATGTTTAGAAGTTGTTAATATAGAGTGTGTTAAGACTTAGAAATGGAAATTAGGAAGCAGTTGGAATTAAATGAACTTTAATGTGTATTAATGAGAAATTTACGCTATAACTAAAGGTGTGAATGGAATAAATACAAACCAATGTGAATTGTATACCGTAAGATGACAATTTAGGGAATAGCAGGATTTAAAACCTAAATAAATAAATTCCTTGAGAATTTAAGTTTTAAATTTCTAGATAAATTGAAAAAGTACTTTAATATTGTAAATTTTGAATTTTTCAATGATAAATTTATGTAGAAAGTTGTTTAAGGGATTCTAAATTTACCAAGTAATCCAAACTGACAAAATTTGCAAATAATTAAAGTTGAATTGTAAATCTGATTTAATTAACTTATTATTAATTTATTTATTAATTTATTTGGAATTTAAGTGGTAATGATAGGATTAATTGCAATTAAAGGTAATTTAATTTGTATGTTAATTGAAATTAAGTCAAAATGGATGGATATTAGGAACCAAGACTTAAATGCAATGTTAGCTACATTCTTATTGTAATAAGACTCGTATAACAAGGGTTGAGAATTTTTATAAATGGATTTTGGAGTTTATGTTATAATTTCAAAATTTAATAATTATTGAAAACAAGGTTAACAGTTGAATTTACGCAAAAATTTATGACTGGATCAACAATTAATTGACATCTAAATTGGTTTAAATCACCGAGATTGTTTAAGAAAACAAAACTGGCAAGATTTGTAAATTTTGGAGGTGAATTTGAAGAAGCGATTTAATTTAATGAATTTTTAATTTATTTAATTAATATAAAAATAGCCATTTTGGTCACGGACTCGGATTTTGACGAAACCAGTTTCATCGGATCCGTAACAGTGAATTATTGCAGGGTTTCAAGTTTCGTGGCAATCGGACTTGTCGTTTGATCGTACGAACGCGAAACGCCTTGAAATCGATTTAATTAAAATCAATTTGAAATCAATTTGAAAATATTGATTTCAGCATAACTTCTTCATACGATAGAATTTGGACGTGAAACTTTTTCCATCGCGTTCAGAATATTTTTAAATACCTATTTTGATATATGGGTTTACCAAATTTCGTTCTGGGGACAGAACGGGCTTTTTGGGCCAATTATCGTTCAGCACGTTTGTTTATCGGATCTATCTACTCTATTTCTAAACTACCTATATAAACCCTGTTATAAACCCT
Source organism: Allium cepa (assembly GCA_030765085.1). Classification (NCBI taxonomy): domain Eukaryota; kingdom Viridiplantae; phylum Streptophyta; class Magnoliopsida; order Asparagales; family Amaryllidaceae; genus Allium; species Allium cepa. The sequence goes on along the minus strand of CM060928.1, from coordinate 320,239,167 downwards.
AGCCTCCATCTATTCTCATTTGTTTGTGCGTTCATTTCCTCAACTCTTTCACCTCCTTTCCAGTGGCTGCAAACCCTAGATCCAATTTCAATTCAAAATCAAAGTTACAAATTTAAAGTCCTCGGAAAAATTCCAAAAAAAATATATGTTAATGCTCTCGAAGAGTGTAGTTCAATGGTGCTATCTGTTTTTCGATTGGAGTTTCTGTGTGTCCAGATCGGGGCAAAATAGTTTCGGCCATTCGTTATGTCGTGATGAACTTCGTCAGATCAAGAAACCGCTTCTGGGTTTGGTGGAGATCGACGCGTGCTTCGCATCCATGGGGTTCGTTCGGAAAGTTGACGGTTAGATTGGCGGATAAATTCACCTAGGGTTTTAAATAGAGGGGCGGTGGCTGCCTGGTTGTGCTCAGGTTTCGTGTCGGCGAATGGTTTGCCAAGGAAGAGAAGGTCTGCGCGAGCGTTGTTGTGCGTGGAAGATAGGTGCGGCGTTGTATATTGGTGGCGGCCGAGATTTAGTTCGAGTTAATGCGTGAGTTAGGGTTTGAAACCAGGTACGGTGCATGGTGCGTGTTTCTTTCAGGAGGGAGAATCTTTGTGCATACGTGGAAAATTTATGATGTTGGGTGAAATTGTGTTCCATTTTCTTATTTTATTTTTTTTGAAATTTAATCGCATTTATCGCTACAACTCTCGCATACGAACCCCGTTTCACGCGCGATTTTTTTTGTTAGGATCGTAATAAAATTCCGGATCTATTGACGCTGGTTTGGACAAATTCTGAGATGGTCAAATTTTTGGGTTTAAATTGGATTTAAATTCAATTTAAATTCAAAAAGGCGAGTGTTTTAACCCACTCACAACTTCTAAAATTTCCTATGTCTGTTAATTTGACTTAAGATATGAGTAGAAATTTATTTATGACTGTTTTGCATGTTTTATTCATCATCTCAGTTAAATCGCATTTATTTTATTTAACTGTTAATAAATTTTATTATTGCATATAATTTGACAGTTAAAAATTTGTTTATTTGCATAAAAACTACTAGTTAAACAGTTATTAAATTTATTATTGAATACAAACTGGTAGTTAATACCTGTTATTTATTACCTGTTATATTTTATACGCTCTATATTGTTGATTGGTTAAATTGATGATGATTGCAATAAATTGGTTTGATTTATATGGGTGAATGGATGTGTGTTCTATATTATATAAACTGCAAGTTATTATGCATTTTCATTTCATTCGGGATTGCGATTTGAAATGATATATAACCGTGATTTTTATTTTTAAATTGCGGATTGAAATGATAAATATCTGTATCACTTGACCATAGGATAGAAAATTATATACAGCACTGCGGTATATATATATATAATTATTTTTGAAATAATTTTTCTATGGTGTGGATAGGATACGGTTTAATAAATATTAAATTTTGACCTTATATAAAATCTTATTTTATGTACATATATAGTTAAATTATTTAATTTAAGTTATGTATAAATTTGTTAAATAAACTAAATAAGTTGAATAATGGAGTTCTAATGATTTAAATCAACCTAGATTGGAAGGTAAATTAAAATTTAATTGGAATTGAGCATATTTAAGAATTAAACTCTATAAGTGATGTAACTAATTTGAACTTGGAAATTTTAAAGGTATGATATTTATAACTGGATTTTATTCAAGATAAATTAAATGAATATTTCTAGTATAAATAAATTGAAGGAAATATTTAATTGTTAGAAATTTTGAGTTTTATTTTATGGATTTATTTTATGAATATTTCAAAACTAAATATAGGACAATAAATTGTTGAATAGAATTTCCAACCTTAAGTTTTGAAATTGTTAAATACTCAAAGCTAGGAATATATTGAAATTGAAGTGGTTTATTTAACTGGAAGTGAATTTAAAATTTATGGATAGACTAAATTTTAAATGAATAAATTTGTAAAGACGCGAAGATTATTTACTTTATAAAGTAATTTGAAACTCAACTATTTTATATACCGTTTCAATATCCAAACCATTCAAGTTTTAGAAGTTATGGTTTTAAAGCTATGAATTTTGAAGTATTATGTTTTGAAAGTTATAATTCAAATGTTCAGTTTCCAGATATTAAATTTTTAAAGCAGTATGATTTTGGAAAAGAAAATAATATTGAAATAAAATGATATTATTGATTTGGGTTTTATAAAAATAATATCAAAATGAATTGTTTGGAAATGGAAATGATATCGTATTTATGGGTTTTGAAATGGATAATTATATTCTGGTTTTAAAGTATATACTATTTTTAAGACCGCGGTGTTATAATAACGTTTGGTTGTTGAAGAGACCGGGATCGGAAGTTGTCATACTCTCTGCCAACTCCGAAAACCACTTTAACAACCGTGTACGCCATGGAGATTCCAGAATGAAGTAGGTTGGTGGCGGCGTTTCCTATGAGGTAAATACGTGGACCCGACTCCCGTGAGTTGGCATAAGGTGGCAAAAACAGGAGCGATTCTCGGGCCAATGAGGTCATTCCTCTGATCGAACGCACTCCTTCGTTATTATACTCTGACTTTTGGATTGATTCGGTGGCCACTTTTGATTTTTGATTTGGGGGTGTTGTTCGAGGTGGGCGGTAGCTGCGCGCTGCGCGTTTCCACCAGCCCGGATAGCAATTGGTATATCTACCCTGGCATTGCCGAGTTGTGCCATGTCACCTACCCTATCGCGCCTTGTACGAGTTTGGATTTCTCCCGTAGCCCATGTGGTATCCTCTAGTGGCTTCCTGATCAGGAGGGACTATGATATTGGATGGACTACTGTGACTATTACGTGTTAAGGGCTATATGGGTAACCCCTTAATGCTAAGAAAAAGGTAAGTTTATTTTACAATTAGACACTATTATAATAGCGCAATATACTACATAGTAAATAGTTTAACGGATCCTTAGGAGATGTAAATCCCGAGCATCTCTTGAGTTACTGCGCTCATATTTATTTCTGTTGATTTAACTTACATAAGATCTTTTAGTTCTGACTCGAGTGTTTTGTTTTTCAATTCGCTCAGGTCAGTCCGAGCGTTTTCAGGATTTGAAGTTTTAGCTCTGGAGGACAAAGACGAAGATTTGTATTACTATCTTCTATATTATTCCACTACACTATTTAATTCCGCTGCATTGATATTATTGGTATGTGAACTCTGATATTTATTGTATAAAGAAGAATCAAATGTTTTGTAAAAAGTTTTATGAACTGTATATTTATTATTATATTTTATTCTTCCACTGTGAGATTTTGTTTTGTTTTATTTCTTTCTCGTTTTTCTTATTTACCCCATAACAATCCACTCTTCCGTATTGTTTGAATTGGCACGTGTGTCGATTTAAAGCGTGCGAAAAGGCGGGATGTTACATTGCATTACATTCATTATTGCATACTTCGTTTATTTACATGCATTTATTTATGGTATTTATGTTCAATTCAATTTCTTAGTATTCCAATTTATTTACTTAAGTCTATACTCATTTATTTATAATACTTACCCTTCTATTATATCTAATTATAGTAACATTTTAATTATAACTGAAGATTATAAAACTACAACATCAATTTCTTATTTATTAAAGAATTTCGTTGAATATTTTCATTTCTTCAAGTTTACTAGTATAATATCCTATTACATTTCTTACAAGCATTAGAATTTTTAATATTTGGTAAGTTATAAATATGCTTTTAAGGATGTAATTGAAATTTATACAAGTTTATCTCTTTTCTTTTAAATTAATTTGCTGTTCAATAATTATATCCTTTGTTTTATAGGTTACGACTTCAACTTTCTTGTTATTTCATTTATAACCTAGCATTTAATCTCTTATTTTAGTTAGAGGTTCCAATTATTAATTAGTTACATTCCATTTCACTATAATAATTAAAACTATTAATTAACTGAAACTCAAGAACTAAATACCGGGTTTAATTTCAAATTGTTTTAAAATAATAGATAAATGTATATACTTACAACTTATATATCCCATTAGCTTTAAAACAATTTGAAATTTATTTTTGTTTATCAAAATAAATCTGTAGTAAAACTACTACAGTAGCCTTCCCACTTCGAAACTCGAAAATGGATGTCGATGAGGCGTGCACTCATCACCGAAATTATTTTCCAACGAAAGAGATGGGAGTACAGAACTTATTTCTTTTCAAAGTTTCTTTAAAACAGTTCTTTCAAATTATATTGAAATATTTATATCAGAAAATACTTCTAACAATATTATTATTATATTCCCAAAATCATTTGAAAGAAATTCTCAAAACCCCGGGACTTAAGTCCTAAATTCCCAAATTTCATTTATTTTGTTTTCAATCTCATTTCAACTATTATTTATAATTTCATTACCTAACAACGAATATTTTGCAATCAAATATAACCTTTATAAAAAAATTATTTTATATATAGAAAATATAATAGGCAAAATTATTTCATTCACCTATATTCAAAACAAATATTGTGTCGGTCTGTCCTATTAAGTGTTTAGAAATCCCTGTTGATGTCATAGCGTCCTATGCACCAACCAGAATTTATAAATACAAAACGGAAAAAATTAACACAATATTAAAACCTTTTTGTAGCACTAACAAATACGCTCTCTCATATAAATACACTCAGCGACTCATCATAGGGTATTACTACCCTATTAGTAAAGAGTCAGACCCCACAAAGCTAAGGTTTTTTGCTAAACCAAAGCTCTGATACTAGATGTAACATCCTGCCTTGTTATACGCTTTAAATCGACGATAAACCACACACGTCAGACTTAGACCATACAGAAGGGCGGATTGTTATGGGGTAAATAAGAAAAAAAACAGAGAAAAAAAAAATAGAATCTTGCAGCGGAACGATAAAATATAATAATCAAATAATTACTTCATGAAGCTGTTTTATAAATATTTGATTATACTTATACAATACATATCAAAATTACACATCCCAGTGAATAATAAATAATGGAGGGGAAAAAATGAAGCGGTGGAATAATATAATAAATAATGGTAATACAATCTTCGTCTTCGTCCTCCAAATATAAAGTCTTCGAATCCTGAGATGCTCAGACTGACCCGAGCGAATTGAAAAGACAAAACACTCGAGTCAGAACTAAAAGATCTTATGTGAGTTAAATCAACAGAAAAAAATATGAGTGGAATGGCGTCAGAGATGTTTATAGGATTCGACATCTCGTATCCAGTGTCTAACGTGAGTGTAGTAACTTAAGAGATGTTCAGAATTCACATCTCCTAAGGATCCGTTAAACTATTTACTATATAGTAATATTTCGCTATTATAATAATGTCTATAGTAAAATAAACTTACTTTTAAATAGCGTTAAGGAGTTACCCTATCTCCCCCTTAACACAATAATAGTCCCAGTAGTCCATCCAGTATCAGTGCATCTCCAGATCATGAGACTACCCTAAATACTGCATGGGCTACGGGAGGAAAACCAAACTCGTACAAGGCGCGCTAGGGTAGGTGACATGGCACAACTAGGCAATGCCAGGGTAGATATACCAATTACGCTTCCGGGACGGTGGTAACGCATAGCTGCAGCTACCGCCCACCTCAAGCCACACCCCCAAATCAAAAAAAAAAACAAAAGTAACCACCGAATCAATCCAAAAGTCAAAGTATAATATCGAAGGGATGTGTCTTATCAAAGGTGCTACCTCATTAGCCCGTCAATCGCTCAAGTTTTAGCCACCTTATGCCAAGTCACAGGAGTTGGGTCCACATATATACCTCAAAGGAACGCCACCACCATCCTACTTCATTCTGGAATCTCCACCGCGTGCATAGTTGTTAAAGTGGTTTTCGGAGTTGGCAGAGAGTATGACAACTTCTGATCCCTGTTTCTTTAATAACCAAACGTTATTATAACACCGCGCTCTTTTCAAAATAGTTTATACTTTAAAACCAGAATATAATATCCATTTCAAAACCATATAAATACGATATCATTTCCGTTTCAAAAACCCATCAATATGATATCATTTTATTAAAACCCAAATCAATATAATATCATTTTATTTCGAATTTATCCTTTCTAAAATCATAGCACTTTCAAAATAATAATATTTCGAAACCAAATGCTTGAAATATAACCTTTCAAAACGTAATACTTGTATTTCATAGCTTGTAAACCATAACTTTCACAACTTAAATGGTTTGGATATTCAAACAATATACAATATATATTAGTTTGAATTTAAAATCACTTTATAAAGTAAAATAATTTCCTCCACTTTACAATTTTATTCCCTTTAAATTAAATCTCAATTCATAACTTTCAACTCACTTTCAGTTTCAATATACCAGTTCAATTTCAATATATTTCAAACTTTGAGTATTAAATTATTTCAGAACTAAGGTTGATAACTACAATTCCACAATTCAATGTTCTATCATTTAGTTTTAAAATATTTGCATGATAAATCCATTATCCTTAAAAAAAAACTCAAAGTATGAATAACTAAATATTTCCTTAAATTTAATTATACTTGAAATACTCATTTAATTCACCTTGACCCCAAAATCAAGTTTTAATAATTATACCTTTTAAAATTTCCAATTTAATAAATTTCACATCAACCCTTTAGAGTTTAATTCTTAAATAAATATAATTTCAAATAAAACTCCAATTTATCTCACATCCTTAATTTATTTAAATCATTATACACTCTATATTAAAATAAAATTTAAATACTTTCTCACATTTATTTTAATAAAAATCAAACTCTATTATTTAACTTAAAGTTTTATTTAACAAACTAATACATAGCTTAAATTTTAGCATTTAACTATATATAAAATAATATTTATACAATATAAAAAAATCAATATTCATTAAACCGTATATTTCTTTCCAAAACCATAGAAATCATTTTCAATATATATATATATATATATATATATATATATATATATATATATATATATATAGACCGACTGTGTTTGTATATAATTTTCTATCCTATGGTCAAGTGATACAGATATTTATCATTTCAATCCGTAATTTAAAATAAAAATATGATTATATATCCTTTCAAACCGCAATCCTGAATGAAATGAAAATGCATAACAACTTGCAGTTTATAACAATATAAATATAACATCCATTCATCCAATACCAATCATCAACCATTTATCACAATCATCATCCAACTAAATCAATGTAACGACCCGTTATTTTGGACTATTCGCATCCGCACATGTCGGACTTGAATAATTCAAAATACCAAATTGTTAATTTAAATTTGGCAAAACTGAGATATACTGTAAATAAATAATCACAAAGTCACAGACACAGAGTAATAATATGCAGCGGAAGTAAAAGAGATAGTAGTTCATGAAGCTACTATATATATATATATATATATATATATATATATATATATATAACAGAGCTAAATAAGTTACAACAGAATTCTCGAATACAATAATCGAATACAAGAATCAATATACATCACTGGAATCAACTGAATCTCTGAAAGCTGGATCTCCAAGCGAAGCTCCAACTCCAAAGGTGAGTCTCGAAAGCTGGTACTCTCAGTCTGACACGAGCGTAAAGCAAAACACAAAACACTCGATTCAGGATTAACATTCTTACATCAATAAATCCAACTCAAGTGAAATAGCAATTGAAATACAAGTAACTCATAGGATGTTGGAATCACCATCCTCTAAGGATCCGTTAAACTATCTACTAAGTAGTAGCGTACGCTAAATAGATGATGCCTATCGGTAATATAAAGTATCAAAATAGTGTTAAGGCGTTACCATTATCCCCCTTAACACATTTTATAAATGTCATAGTCTATACAGCACTGTAAACTCCACCGTAAACTAGTGGGATATTAGGGAGTACTCCATAGGTAAAACACAAAACAAATTCGTAGTGGTCGCGTAAATAGGGATACAAGTATGACAAGGCACATGAGGCAATACCCAAGATAGTGAAACTACCATTTGCCTGATCCGGACTGGTGAGAACGCATCGCCGCAGCGATTGCAACACTGCGAAACATCACTTTTGAAATTCCGAGGGTGCACCAATCAATCACAAGTAATGATTAGTAGTGACGAAGAAGTGTGTCCGCTCGAGATGGCTAACTCCATTTGGCCCGGCACGGCTCCTGATTTTCGTCATTTCCAATTTGACACAAGTGTCAAGGCTACCTATTATCGTTCTCTTTCTTCAGTCATCACGTACATCATTCCAACCACTTCATTCTGGATCATCACTCCGCGTATAGTTATTAAAATGGTTTTCGGTTTAGATAGAGAGTATATCCATCCGATTTCGGTCTCTTTAATAACTTTCGTAATTATTACACCGATTGGTCGTTTAGTAAATTTCAAACCAAATCAAATTCAATTCCAATTAGAATTTATAAATCAACATTTCATTTGTCTTTCTAAATCAGTTTCCAAAGTTTACGTTTCAAAACTTCCAAATTACCATTTCAAAATCTTAAAATTCGATTTCATCTTCTATTTAAACAATTCAAATATTGATTCAAGTTCATATATAAGTTTCATTCCGAAATCATTTAAAATGGTTTAATTTTCATTCAAATCAATTTAAATTCATTTATCGATTTCATTCAATATTCGCTAAGTAAATTTATCCTTCAAAACAACTTCTATTTAAATTCCAATTCATTTAAATCAATTACTTACGTTCAACTTCATTATATCGAAACTTCAAATTGAAATAAAATAAATTCGTCAAATCAATTCTTTAAATTACAATTCTTACGTTAATTTCAATAAATCCCATTCATTTCAATAAATCACATTTTATTTCTTGTTAAAGAAATTCAATTTTCACTTATTTATTGACTTCGTTACAAATTTCTAACTCAATTAATAAAAAACTAAATTTCACAAAATCGAGAAGTTTCAATTTCACTTATTAACTTATTTAAATAATTTTTCCAAAGCTTTAATAAATAAATAAACTCAATTTCATTTATTAACGAAGTTCAAATCCACTTATTAAAAAGTTCAATTTCTCTCATCAAAGAATTCAATTTTTTTATTCAATCATCAATAATTAAATATTATTCAATTATTAAATAATTTCAATCTTAATTATTAATAATTTCAAAACTTAATAATTACGAACTTGATTATCAGTTCAAACTTAATTATTAAATCATTTCCACTTAATTATGAATTCAAACTTAATTATTAAATCGTTTCAACTTAATTATTTCAAAACTCAATTATTACTAATTCCAAATTATTTATTAATGATTCCAATTTAATTATTAAATAATTAAATTTCAAACAACGTTCTTTCATCAATTACTACATTAATATTTGTTTCAAATTTCAACCTTTTCATTTTTCCTTTCAAAAATTCAAATTCCAGCCTCATTTCAAAACTTATTCTTTGCTCGAATAAAATCATTATTTTATTTTTAAATCAATTTGTTGACCAATCGGGTTTTATTTAATTCTCTATCCTAGGTCAAATTCATTTGAGTATATATCATTTCAACCCTATTCCAATTCAATTCAAATCAAAGCATAACAAAAGGGAACTCGCAGTGTGATAACTGGGATGGTGTCAAAGTAAATAAACAAGCAATAACAAAAATCAATAAAAATCCAATAATTAATTCAAATAATCCCGAAATAATCGTATTAATTCACATTGTTATTTGTGCAAATTAATATTATTATTTCTAGAATCTACACTATCATTTCATGTAGATTAAATATTATTATATTACGGTCCTTCACTTATCATCTATTTACAATTTCATACATCATCAATTTAAACAACATACATTCAATGGTTTAAGGTGTAATTAACCAAATCCTACGTGTCAATTAATTTAACATTTAAAAGCGGTCATATTATACAAATGTCATTTAATCAAATTTACACATATGTCGTTTCAAAACTTTAACTATCCTACGGCAGATTCAATTGCATCCTATTTATCACTTTATAAATTACAATTTAACATCCAATATAAACATCAACAATCAATTATCAGCTAAACTGTATTATCATCGCATAAATAATTAACAGATAATGGTGTCAGATGTCATAGGTGAATAGATACAGGTAATAGCATATATAACAATGAAATTAACTTACAACAGCATATTTCAATTTGTCGTTTCAATTTAAATCAATTTAATAAATAAAAGAATATTAATCGTGAGTGATTGCTCACCTTTCGAGGCTAGATAAATTTGTAAATGAATAGAGCTACGGATCCAAGCATGAATTCCGAAACAAAGCTGAATTTGTATAAATTTAAGGACAAGCTGATATTACAAATAGACGAAATAAATCAGAACTGGGTCGATGAAGGTATTGGTATAATGAACTTATATATATAACCTATTTATGAACAATCAGATTGAAAAACTACAACATAATATAGATATGCTTTATATAAAAATATACACTTGTAAAACAATTGTATCAACTATATAAGCTTCTGTCCAAATTTTTATATACTTGGTAAACATATATATGTATATATGTTACTCATATATAGATAACAGTCGAGTAAAACTAATACTATATATATACACTAACTTTGTCAACGTCATATAAACAGAGTTCGAATACCGAAAACAATGAAAGGAAAATAATGGAAGAGAAAACAGGACCTATAGATTATATAAAAGCAAAATATTTATACAAACTGTAAAACATATAAAATATTAGATATGTTATCAAAATCGATATTTATATGTATTTTAAAATATCACATTTCAATTCAACAACCGATAAAACAAAGTCCTCATATCTATATAACTTCACTCATCTATATAAACTTATACAGTGAACCAAACATAATATGTAGAAATCATTTTATATATATAGTAGCCTGTATCCCATTTAGACTGTAAACTTTATGCTTTAAAACTTAAAATCATTATATACTTTAAGCTTATAACTCTTATATAACAGTAAAACAGTTTCGAACGAAATATGTTTGCAAACATATAAAATAAACTGTAAGGTATACATAAGTAATTATATAAATAAATAAACTTATCCTTTAATAACCCAAGCAACTTACAAAACCCTAAAAAAAATCAACGCTTAACTTCAACATGTACAAAAATTTAAATCACTATAATATATTTAAATATGTATGTACGTGCTGTATATATAAATTAACTTATAAAAAAGAAAAGCGGAGTAATACTCACGGCTTTGGTTGATGGTGGAAGAGACGGAGAAGGTGAAGATTAGGAGGTTTGCAAAACGTGGAGGGAGGAAACAAGATCGACTTGTTGGCTCGGCTTTCTAGCTTTATCAGTGCGGCACGAAGTGACGAAGGCCGGGCTTCGGTAGAGTGAGAGGTGAGTGGAGGAGAGGTGAACACGTGGAGGGAAGGTGGCACGCGTTGCATGTGGCTTGTGTGATTGCTAGCGGAGGAGAAAACGTGTGTTGCTCGGTCGAACAAGATGTGAAGATGGCGAACTGATGGGTAATGAGAAGGTTGGAGTTTGCCAGGTCGGAGCTTGGCTTAGAAGGGTTGCAGGCTTCGAGACCTGTGGTGAGGAGCGGCTCGGTTTCCTGAGTTGAGACGCTGTACCCGAGATGATGGTGACGGGGCCGATGCTTGGCGGAAGCGAAACTAGGTGAGCTAGTGGGGTTTCGGTGGCGGTAACTGAGACGGGTGGCAAAAGGAGGGAAGGGCAAAGGCAGGGACGGTGGTCAGTGAGGTGAAGAACGGCGATAGGAAACATGGGTGCTCGGTCAGCGTCGGGTGATTGATGGGCGGAGAACGAGGCAGGTTGAGGAAGGAGGACCGGATCAGGATTGCAAGCAAATATAAATGGACGTGATCCGGCTTTGGAAGGACAGCGAAAAGCAGCTCTTAGGCAAAGAAAAAGTGCAGCTACCCATTTATAAAAGCAGCGGCAAGCTTATATTATACTTTATATTTGCTCACTCGCTTCTTTTTTTTAGGTGAATAAGATGAGAGATGAAATGCAAATGAAGGTAGAGGAAGAAAAGTGTCAGGGGATGAGAAAAGGATAAAGGCAACGTTATAAATTGTAATATTACAGAAGTACAAAAAAAAGTGAAGGCAGAGAGACACGAACCAGAATTGAAATGAGAAATAATAAAAGTCAGCAATACATTTTGAGAATAGTAAAAGTCGAACATGAAAGCATACAATTATTAGTTATTAAAAGCATCGATCCATTCATTTTCTGACGGTTGGGACAACGAATGTTCACCGGAAACAAAAGGCTCAATTGGGTACCGATACAGAAATCGTTCTTTAGATTTCGTCGCACATCGAACTCCAAAATGCACAAACGAATATACCGTAGAGATCAACACGACGAAATGATCAAAACGGTATACAGATATCAGTGGTATGATTGAATTACAAAATTCGAATTTTCTACTATGGAAAATGCATGAAAAACACAGAAAAATAAGATCGACGGAGCCAAAGATTTCCGAATTTGGAAAAAGAGACAAACTGACATCTTGCTCAAAAGATGGTTTATAATTTTTCTACGTAAAAATATTTTGGTTTTGAAAACATTTTATTTTCATCGCTTTTAACTGATTAAATTGAAGTAAATTTACGCACGAAATAAACTTTCATATTTTCGGACGAAAATTTACCAATTGCTATGTTTAACTAGGCGCATTCCAAATATAAAATTTATATTTTAAAATTTTATCATTTAAAATTTCACAAAATTTCAGTTAAATACGTTAGTAAAACCGGTTAAATTTATGGTTCGTTACAATCATAACATCAATATAGACAAATAATAAATAACAGGTATTTACTGGCAGTTTATATTCAAAAATAAATTAAATAATAATTTAACCGACAGTTTATATGCAATAATAAATTTAGTAACAATTTAATTCAATAAATTTCAATTTAACTGGAATGATGATAAAATATACCAAACAACCATAAATAAATTTCTAATCACATCAGAAATTAATTTAACACACGTAAGAAATTTTAGAAGTTGTGAGTGGGTTAAAACACTCACCTTTTGAATTTAAATTGAACTTAAATCCAATTTAAACCCAAAATTTAACAGTCTCAGAATTCGTCGAAACCAGCGTCAAAATGCCCAGAATTCCAATACGAACCTAGCGAAGAAAACCGTGCGTTAAACGGACCTGGTATGTAAAAGTTATGTGTGTTAAACATTAAATGATTTGAATTTTAAGATAAGAAAATAATTAAATTAATACACCTACCCCTCTTCCACATCAGCCCATACACGAGATCGTTCTCGTTCGAAGCCCTATCGCACAACAGTGAACCCTAGCCGGTCGCCAACCTTTCCCAAATTTAGTCGTCGATCGTCAACGTTGCGCCACAATCCAACATTGCCGAGCACTTCCCCTTCAACGGCCGACCTCACCAGCCCCAACGCGGCCACCCGAAGTCACCCTGAACGGCAGCGCCGCCGTCGAAATTCTCGCCCAAATCAAATTATTGCACGAGATCTAACCGTCGATCGACAGGATGAATGATACCGATGGCCTCCACTCGACCTTCTCTCCGCAACGGTATCGTCGATTTGACGATCCATCGAAGTCCATCACGACGAAATGAACAGCCGTGACTAAATCGACCAATTCCGGCCAGCCCGAAACCCGGATCGAAAAACAAATCACAGAATTGAAATACGCTCTTTGAGAGCTTTCCGACGATATAAAATACGATATTATTTGACGAGTTTGAAAATTTGGCTTTGAATTTGATTTGTAATTACATTTTGGGATTTAGGGTTCTGGGAATTTGTCTGTCATTGAGGAAGAGGAGGAGCAGAATGAATTGTACATACAGACAATGACAATGAGGAACAATTAGGGTTTATAACAGGATATATATAGCAAGCTGAAATTAGAATAGATGGACATGATTGGTTTGGGTTTTGAACGAAATTGACCCGAAAAGCCCGTTTCGACTTCGGAACAGAAATAGGTCAACCCATATATCAAAATATATGTTTCCAAATAATTTAAAGCCAACGGAACAGGTTTTAAATCCAAATTCCATCGTATGAAGAAGTTATGCTAAAATCAACTTATTTTAAATTGATTTCAATTTAATTGACTTCTAGGCGTTTCGCGTTCGTACGACCAAACGACAAGTCCGATCGCTACAAAACTGGAAATCCTACAATAATTCACCATTACGGATCTGATGAAACTGATTTTCGTTGAAATCCAAGTCAATGACCAAACTAACTATTTTTACATTAATTAAATAAATTAATAAATTAACTAATTGAATCAAATTTTCAATTTCAATTCTTTAATTGACAAATTTCATCATTTTTGATTGCTCACTTATTTATAAGGATTTAAACAAATTTAAATGTTAATTTAGAGCTGATTAATTTATCAATTTCAGTATTAACCTCAATTTCATTAAATTCAAAATTATAAATTTAATTTCCAAAAATTCCATTAAATTTACTTTTCATTCCATTATTCAATTCATTATTATCAAACGGATGAAATTATCATTGGATTCGAAATCTATTACATTAATATTCTCACATTCCATCTTCATTTCAATTAACGTAATAATTAGATATTTTAATTTCATTTATTTGCAATTAAATCCAATTATTATATTTCAAATCCCATTAAATTGATAAGTCTTCATTTCCATTCTTTTAAATTCAACAAATTGTCCTATTATAGACAATATTAACATTACTTTCAAATATTACCTTAATTAACATTAGCATAATAATTTATTTAGATTTATTGCAATTGGTTCCAATTCAATTTAATGGATTAAAATATATCGGTTAATTATAATAATTGTTGCTACTAACTCTTAATCATATTTTTTATAAGTTATCATTTTCAAACAATATTATAATTACTTACAAGACATTGATTTTATTCAATTATCTATCTATTATTATTAATTCATTAATCAATTCACATTACAAACATTTAATTACTTTTAATGAAATTTATTTCCCGACTAACCAATTACAATCAATTATAACCTTATAATTGTTTCAATTAATTGGGGTTTGCACTAATTATTGGTCAACTTGCATTAACATTCTTACATTTCATCACCGCTATTAATCATTAACAAATTACAAATTTTTATCAATTTCTAATTTAATAACCAAAAATCTTAATAAATCAATAAATTCTAAACATTGAAAATTATGGCTCATTACACCTTACCCTAATTGGTTGCTAGCCACTTAGCCTTGTGTGCACCTCCTCTATTTTAGCCATTCCTGGTTGATGAGGCTCGAGGCTATGCGTTACCTTTTTAGCACACATTCACTTAGAATGCTCATCGTCCTCCACACGATGTTCTGATAGCATTCGTCCATACAAGTTTGTTCCGGGTTCGAACGGAACCGATGGCACTACTCCTACTACATCCATTTTGGAATCACCCTCAGGATTAGTAGCGATTAGCCCTTTCACTTCACTGCTCCATCTTCGACTCCAACTCTTATCTTCTTCATGAAAACATTCAACCGGATCGAAGTGGTTTTTGAAAAATAAATCTAGATCCCGATCTCTTCGAAACGATCAGCGTATTGGCCAAAATTGATAGTCGGTTATTTAACTATCAAATAACATTCACAAACAACCATCAAACATAAAATAATTTTCCCCAATTATTTATTTCAAAATAACTTCGCAAGCTATTTTTCCACACTTCAACCCTTTGAAAACAGTTTCAAACCACCTTTCTCTCATGGAATAAATTTCCCAAATATTGTTTATTTCCACTGAAAATCACCAAGTCTAAATACTTAGATTTTAAAATAATTTAAATCACTTAATTCTAAAATATACTTTACAACATTTAAATTAAAACTACTTAAACACTTTATTCCAAAATATATACTTTAAAAATAATTAAAATAAATCTATTTATAAAATATAAAACTAATTTTGAAAATAAAAGTTAAGCCAATACTAAATTTTAAAATAAAAGTTATGAAATTCTATACCAGTTTTCAAATGAAACTTTAAACGAACTATCTTTAAATAAAACAACTTTATAAAATATAAATATTAATATTTGTCTTTTTAAATCATAATACCAAATAACCTTTTAAAATAATTACTACTATAACTAATTTAATAAATATTTACCTTTACAATTTTAAACAACTTAAATAATAATTTCTTAAAATATTCTTTTAAAACAACTTTAAAACTTCTAACTTATACTAAAAAAATCTGTTGTGAAAACGTACTTGGCTTTCCAGGGAAATACACTATCTTTTCACACCTTTTTAAAAATAAGCCACTAGTTATTTTTAAAACAAATTGTCCATTCCTTTATAAATTCCCACCTGTGAATTTATACCTCTAAATATCCACTGATATTTTATTTCACTTTATAAACCCAGTTTATAAATTCCATAGTCTCATCTTCTTTAAAACACAGTTTCAAACACTAAATCAATTTCCAAATTGATTTCCAAAATTTACTCCATTTTAAAAATTATTTCTTTATTTATCCAGATTTATTTCAAAAACCATTAATTTTGGGATTTAACTACTTTACTATGGTCTAAAATCTTATTTAAACTAAAATACAAATTTCATACGTTTCCAAGTTTGTTTTTTATCTTTTCCAAACAAATTTAAACCTTGAATTTTAAAATAAATTTTTCGTTCCTTTAATAATAACACTTAAGTTCGAAATTTCATTTATTCCTATTTATTAATATCTCCTTTACCATACTCAGAATTTATTAATTAGAATTTAAAAATCAACCTTTATTCTTTTCGAATTCATTCTTTAATTTATCCAAATTCTTTATAATTATTTTACTTAAAAAATTTCTCTTTTATTTCCCTTCAAAAATCCAATCATCATATTTTGATAACTTAATATACCCAAATATATTCAATCGAACCATAGCATCCAATATTTCAATTCCTAGTATAATCAATAACCTATCACAGATTATCGAATACAACATAGACTATAAAAATAAATTACGCTACATTGAGGAATCAAGTTGGATTCCTCCAATCTGTTTCCCCGCATCCACAGATGTTAGTCAACAAATAAAATACCAATTCCACTTCGAGGTGGAATATTGCGGTATAAAGGGTCATCCGCTATTATGCGGGGCGCATAGGGTCTCATCTGCTATGTAATGCAGGAAATCAATCACTCCAATATATATACACACTACTATATATAATATCACATCCAGTCAATTCGGTCATTCAACCAATAATTTAAATTCAACTATTTAAATTCAAAAGGTATTCCAAATGAGTGAGATGAACTCACCTTTGAATTTTACGACCCAAACCAAACCAGCTTGTTTCTCCAAAAATTTCAGACCTTGTATAAAATTTATATGATTTATTAATATTTGAGATAATCGGAAAAATCAGTTGCCATTTATAAATTTTAAATTTAACTAATGATTTTCCTATAAAAATCCTTTTGTTTAAAAATACTTAATATAAGTTAATTACACTAATTAATCTCCTTAATAAACTATTTTCAAATAAAACTCCTTTCAAGTTATATATAATCATTTAGAAACATGATTTTTATAAAGCTTACTACAAAATATTTATATACTTTTCCTTTCCTGTAATTAACTAAATAAAATCTTTTCCCAACCTATACACATATATGTATATATTTAAAAAAGAAACGTTACTGTTATATTTTTCAGTATAATGTACCTATATAAATTTAACGAAATAATTTAAAATAAAATATCTTCTATATATATATTAAACCGAAATAGAACTGTCTTGTATATCCTACTATAACAATTAGCCCAATATATATATATATATACATATATACACGCATATATATATATATGTATATATTTTAAATCCTAGTTTAAAAATCCTATATATATATATTACTGTTTGCTTATATTTTAAATTAAGAGGAAACAAGAAGAAAAAGAAAAGAAAAGGACTACAGATACCTCAAACCGACGCCACTGCCGTTGCCAATCTCCATGATCACAACCTGATGGCCTCCCCATTTCTTCCTCCTGGCCACACGACCTTGAATTCGCCGACTCTTACAGTAGCTTCACCTTCCCAATGGCTTCGGCCCCATCCACCATCTCTTGCCGCCCTCGTCGCTATTCCACCCCCTCGCAAGCGCCAAGTCGTCGCCTCTATGCTCGATGAGCCATGGCCCTCCGCTCCTCGTGCTCACTACCATCACCCCAGCCAGCACTCCTCGCGTGGGCTCGCCTAAATCATCGCGATTTGGAGGAGGACATGGATTTCGAGATTAGAAGGAGGATGGTTTGAATTAGAATGAAGAGGCAAGCTTGAATAAGAACGGGGAACGTTGCTTTGAATTTGGAAAGGGAAAATTTTGTTCGGCCATTAATTTTCTTCTCTGATGATTTTTTTATTTCTCTATTTGTTTTGATTTGTATGGATATATACATTTTTTAAGTAAAGAAGGTACGTGTTCAAACAATACTGTATGTTCGACAAATGGTGATAATCTGCTTTTTAAGTGTACAGGTGTTGGCAAGAGTGACATAGTAAATTTAAGGGAATACATATATATATATACATATATATATATATATTATATTTTTAAATTTAAATTCAAATTCTAAATCATTTCAAATTACGCAACTCAAAATCGTGACATCCTACCGAGGTGTGCCGCTAGGCGTTTATAATGTGATACGCCTATTTCCGAACGCAATGGAAAAGGTTTCGAGTCCTAATTTGGTCGTATGGAGAAGATAGCTTTTTGGACCCAGTTATTATATTAGATTTCTAATATAGATTTCAACGCGTTTATATATCGTATGCTCACAAAACAACTCCAATCACTACGAAAATTGATATTCGATAATAATACACTATTATGGATCCAATAGAACTGGTTCCGTCAAATTCCGAGACTATGCTTCGGAAGGCCATTTTTAAATATTAATTTAAACTATATATTTTTAAAACTGAACAAAATACTTTCAAATATTTAAAATAAATTAAATATTTCAATTTCAAATAACCTGAAATTTTGGGTCTTCACAAAAATCATTTACAGAATATTTATAAATCTCTAAACCATTTATAAACTCTTTATAAATTATTCCTCAAGTCTTTTATAAACTCTTTATAAATCCTTAAAACACATTATAATACTCTTCATATAATTCTATAAACCCATTTCTAAAATTCATTTATCAATACCAAACCATTTATAAAATTCCTTTACCTTGTAAAAATCTTCCTTTAAGTCTTCAAACCATATTAAAAGCACCTCTTATAAAACCCAAGTCCATTTATAAAACCCTGTTTATAGATCTCGAATACATTTATAAATAAATATAAATCATTAGCTTCAAACACTATTATGTAATAATAATTATTACAATAAACATTTTAAACAAATAATTATTATTAACTTCAAAACATCTTAAACTAATAAATAAATAAGTTCAAAACATTATTAAATAAACAATAATAATAAATCTTTACCATTATTACAAATAGTAATAATTAATTTCCAAAACACAATAAATAAACCCTTATTATCAATTTCAAGCCATATTTTTTTAAAATAATTAACTTTTAAAAAATATTAACATATTCAGTAACTTTAAAACAATATTGATTATAAATAAATGACTTTAAAACAATATTTAATATAAGTAAATAACTATTAAAAAAATATTAACTTAAATAAATAACTTTAAAACCAAATATTTTGGAAACCCAATTTCAAATTTGAAATCATTTTCTTTCTGAA
This sequence comes from Allium cepa, assembly GCA_030765085.1. Lineage (NCBI taxonomy): Eukaryota > Viridiplantae > Streptophyta > Magnoliopsida > Asparagales > Amaryllidaceae > Allium > Allium cepa. Next base: position 320,219,350 of record CM060928.1, on the reverse strand, counting down.
AAACCAATTCCAGCTCAAATGGAAATTTATTGTATCTTTAAATACTAATTTGAGGGCAATACTACCCAACGTTTAAACAATATCGATATTGATTTTCCACACTACAAGGCTAAGTTTTAAACATATAAAAGTGTCATAACCAATGGTGTCAAATAATCGTGTTTATTATCCAATAATTCATATGACAGGAATACTATTGAAATTAAAATCAACAATGTCAAGGAATCTTGTTGTATCCCTTCAACCCATTCTCCTGCATCACAAACAGTACATAATCATATAATATGAGTCATCCGCTACTAGGCGGGTATATATAAAGGTCATCCACTCCGGGGGCGAGAATAAAACCAAACCAACTGATAAAATAATAAATCGTCCAAACATTCAATTAATAGTTTTATTCATCAACTATATAACATACTAGTTAATCAAAAGGTGAGCTTAACTCATCGAAATTCCTATTGTCGTCGAGATGTTCCGTTTTAGACTAAAATCAAACATGCATTCAGTTTCAACCTAAATTCCTCCTAGCTAAAAATCCATCCAATCAAACTCTATATCGCAATATTCGCTGATACGATTGTAACATGACTCGTTGCGTTCAATTTTGACCTCGTATGAAAAAGTTACAAATTAATGAACATATGAGATTATTTAAATTTTTATTAACTTAAATTAAATAACTTTTAAACTTAATTACTCTTCCTCCACTCCCCCAATTCGACTTCATCCCAGGCCAACCAAATTTATGACTGCAACTTTGATGCCTTGCCACCGCCGCTGTACTTCATTAGAGACAGCCACGCTTCGGTCCAAGGTTGCCCCATCCACGAGCTTCCTATTGCCAGTGGCCTCGCTTCCCATAGTCCGCTGTTGCCTAGATCGAACTCAAAAAAATCCCTGTTCAACCGGAAACTGCACCACCATCATGCGATGATAGCTCACCAAACTCCTCCAGCACCTCGCCCTCATCTTCCTCTTCGACTTCCCTTCAGAGTCTATCGGCCAATAACACTCCACATCGCCACAATCAACGAAAATACAATCGTCGTTTAATTGAGCACCATCACCATGCCTCGAATGACGATGACCAACCATTTAGGTTGCTCCATTCATCGTTGTTATTAATCCCCTAGTTGAAGTCGAAGCTTGAAACGACACATAATGGCTCAAATCGTCGTGGGACGTTGGATTGGAGGAGGGGAAGTTGAAAATAAACGAATCATTCTCTAATATAAACACAATTTTATATATAGAGGAAAGGGTATGGGTTGGTGAACGTGGGCATGGCATGGGCTAAAGGGTTTGGGCATGGCTCGGTTATAAAATAGAATATATATATATATATATATATATATATATATATATATATATATATATATAATTTTTAATCAAAAACATCAAGCTTCCAACGTCCGAAAATCTCGAACTCCTATCGAGAGGTGCCGCTTAGCATTACATACCAATTATTTCGAACATAATGGAACTAGTCTCGAGACCTAATTCGATCATATATAGAAGATAGATTTTCAAACCAATTAAATTATATTAATTTCTTTAATTAGTTTCTAAGCGTTTTGAACTCGCATGACCAAATGATTCATCCAATCACCATGAAATTCTTTAACATACGATAACTAGCTATTACGGATCCAATGAAACTGGTTTCATCAAAATCCAAGATAGTGCCCAGGAAGGCTATTTTCATACATTAATTAATAAGATTTATATAAAAACCAAATTAATCGCTTTTAAATTAAGATTCAAAAGTTCATTATCTTCATTCTTATCCAAATAGAATCTAAATTAACTTTAGAAATCATTTTCATTCATATAACGTTCAAGATTTAATTATTTAAACAATTTCAAATATTCAAATAACGATTATATTTGAAATTCAAATTACTTAACTTATAAAATTAACTTTTAAATATTTAAAAGCAGTTAAATATTCCAAAATTAAATTATTGAAATTCTGGGTCGTTACAAAAAGATTCCAAAAAAGGAAAGGATGTCGGTTTCAAAAGTGCCAATATAGCGATAGTCACTATACAGACACTTTCGCAAATTCACATGCCATTTATTTATCCAAGCGTCACATAGTGTAGCTGAGCATATAAACAAAAGTAAATAGCAACTTATACAACATATAGATCAACACTTGTAAACAAGAACATAACTTTCCAACTAATCATCAAGATGTCAACTTTTCATGGTGGTTTACTAGCCAACACACCCAACATATTTAGTACATACGAACATAAGAAAATAACATATATTTCCATTAATTTAGTAAAGGTCAAAACTTTGTTTAAAAAGGTGAGAATTTTCTCACCAAAAAGCAATCGAACTAAGCCGAACTGTCGTCGAACTCTCGATCGACACTAGGTCTAAGCTTCTACTTGCTAAAGATGGAATTTTTAGACCCTAAATGGGCCTTAGTGGTTTGGCTTTGGGTGTTGTAGGGCTTGGCCTTGGGTGCTAAGTGGGATATAGGCTTGTTTTTTATAAGAGAGTGTGGAAGAAGAGAAAGGAGAGTGTTTAAATAGGTTTTTAAAAATTAAAAGAGTGAAAAGGAGTTACTTTTAAACATCGAAAATTTTATGGAAGACATTAAAAATCTTTTAAAAGCTTAGAAAGAGGATTTAAGAACTTTTAAAAAGATGGAAAATGAAATGGTAAAGGAGAGAGAAAATTTAGAGTAATATAAGTGGAAATTGTAAAATCACCAAACTAACCCTAATCACATTACTATCCATTCAAATGAAGACACATCATAATCTACACCTTACATCCCTTCAAACACATTATTCACCCTCCTCCTATTATCCATCATGTAAAACAATTCCATGTACTTATGTGTCATAAGATGTGACATTTGTTTTTTCTTATTTCATTTATTTAAATTTTTAATAAAACATCACATCTCCTTCCTTTCCTCTTAAATAAATGAATATCTACCACTTTTTTTACTAACCATACTTAAGTTATTTAATGAATGTATATGTATATGTTAACTATAAAGTACATAACATTTCGGACAACTTTTAGACACCAAAAAGTTAGAAATTCGGAACATGGTTTCTCGTCAGATTTTATATTTTTATTTGAACTATTTAGTTTTGTAAATAAGTTTTGAAAATCATTTCCTTATCACTAGTTATTATGTAAAAGAGTTTTATTTGTGTTATAGTATTAATTAATTATTTATTTAAAAATATATTAAATATTGAGAAATAAAAGTAATTAAATTACGGGTTGTTACATGAAAGCGCTACTTTGATTATAGTCAATTACGGCATGGCATCCATCTAGTGACTATAATTGGGTAGAATGGAAGTATTGGAAGTAAAGTACTATTCAAGAGAGGATTCGTTTTCTCTGTTATATGGGGTTAGCATCATGGTCAACTGAAGTCAACTCAAAGTCAAATACTTTGGCCAGAGCTTTTCAATTAATAATAATTTTTATTATTGAACCAACGAATTTGTGTTTGGATTATAGAGTTGAATATAGATGATATTAAAATTTTGCCTACTGTCAAATTTCATAAGTCCAAAGTGATATAGTTTTGACGAAGAGAATTGGTGTTAGTAAACTTTAGACCGGATAATGCTTAATTATATAAAATTAGATTTTATCAAAAATAAGTAAGCAATAAATTTGGCCAAAATGCCACACCACTTGCTAAGTGACATATAAACATTAACATTCGAATAGTTCGATGTTAACTATTGACCAAATTTATACCTAATGAGTCACACAACCAAAATAATGAATTCTGTTTACACCAAACGATTTAATTAGTTTACAATTGTTAAAAATTAATTTATACTTATGAAATATTAATTATAAAAATTTGAATATGATTTGAGGAATAAATATTATTGTATATTTTTATAATAGCTATAAATATATCAATCGATATGCAATATCAACAAGCAATTAATCGAGATTTAATTCATAATATTTATTTAGGCTTAAATGAGCTGTTATCCAATGATATTAAGATGTTATTTTGGTAGCAATAAGGCTTGTAGGAGGTGGCTAGAAAAGGCTATATGGATTTGGAGATGGATGGTTGAGATTTAATGAGAAATGGTATAAGATGTGATCCATATTTCTCTATTTCTTCCACTATAAAAGGTCCCCTAACCCTAACGCGGAATGAAATTTTTAGCTACCATTTCCCCATCATTGCTGGCCAATCTCATAAAAAGGGATTTCCAACAAATTCATCTCAAATTAATTCAAAAGGCGATAATTGTTGGATAACTAAAGATCTACAATTCAAGGTAGCAATCTGTCGAATCAAGATGATTTCAAAGGAGGGAGAATTCATCATTAATAGGTGTGCTTAAAGGCATTAGTATTAGGTATGTATTTACTATACTATCAGATTTATAATTTCTGAATAACAGTATTTTTTAGGAAGGCTAGTTGGATTTTAAGTCGGCCATCCACTTTATTAATGAAATTTTAACAGGTGTTTGGCACATGCGCTAGAACAGCTGAAAAGGCAAAGAAGCACAAGTGATTGGCAAAATAACAATATTACTAACAAGAAAATAAATCTAAACCCCTTCAGCAGAAGAGGATCCACTGCCATCATCCAAAGAATCAAGCCCTATGACATGAATATAGATCGAGAATGGAGCTACTAAGGAAGTAGTATAGATATCAGAACTAGAGCAGTACATATGTTTCCTATCCTAAGAGATGTCCACCAAAGTTTTATATTTCTTTCACCCAGTTCACCTTGCATGAAAAGAGATAAGTCATCATCTACTACCCCATACTAGATCCATCTTCTCTCATCATCTTCATGGACATACTTATAAATGGTTGCGCACTTCGAATTGTAACACGTATGAGAAACAAAATGTATCCATGCTTGCTCACTCGAACTCCAAAAAAGGCATCAAAATCTGGAACCAATGAGTCATAGACAACACTGTTACAGGTAGCAACATCTATAATAGAGATATCTATATCGGTATCTAGAGTAGGGCACCAACAACATTTCATGCCAAAGGACTAGGAGCACGCCTTGGCTTCGGGACCCATCTTTGGACAGGGGGACGTGGAAGAAGAACCTTTTCATGAAAGGGAAGCGACACAGAAACCATTGGAGGAGGAGAAGTAGGATTTCCAAGCTTACAAAGTTCCAAAGTGTAACTATAAGATTTGCAAATGGTGCAAATATCTGGAACCCAACTATAACAAATAATAACTTCTGCATAGCGCCCCATAGTAGTTTGGACTCTAATCTTGGTTGGAAGTGGCTTATCATGAGTAATCTCAATCAACGCTTTAGCATAAACAATCCTTTCCCTTGCAACTGTATTAGCGTCAAAACATTTTAGCTTGCCAACAAGACTAGCTAACCAATTCAAACCAACCAATTGTTGCAAGATAGAAGGAATATGAGAGAAATGAGCTCAAACCCGAATAGATAAAACCTGCTTCCTAGCACTATCAGTAGTTAGACTCCATATAGTAACAATAAAAGCCTACTCCTAATGAATGTAGGATTCGCTTCCAGAATTCGACGTCTTTCCTTAGGCTTAAAGAACTTAAAATAGAACGTAAAGATGTCAAAATGCATTTGCACACCACCCCTAATCTTCCAAATATTGCAATATTGCTCCATGACTACATAGTAAGGAGGGATGAAATCAAGGAAGAAACCAACCAAATTGTTAGACCAGTAATCAACCCCCGCTTGAATCACCTTAGCCGGAGGAACCATGACACCATCTATTTCCAAAATTTCAAAGGAATGGTGATCATACACTCATGCATTCCTCGGTAAAGAAGTGAACAAAGAGGACCACTTGATATTCTTAACATGAACAATAACTGAGGGAACATAAGGGTGAAAATTCTCAGTTGCAACTGGTATAGAATTATCTGGCAGAGCATTGCCACAAGCACCTTTAGTGCAAACTAAATTTTAAATAGGACCAGCCCCTGGTACATTGATACTCACATCTTCCTTAACTTCCATACCGAAGTCAACTCCTACATCCTTCCCTGCATCCAAAACAATAGCAGTTTCAACCCAACATGCTTCAAGATGACCTACACCTGCTACCAAAAAAGTAGATACTAAGTTATCAGCACACCGTGGCAATCTATGACATGTAGCAAGACTAGGCAGGGAAGTGTCTACATCAGTAATCAATGTCGACAAATATTTGTCTAAAGGCAGAATCAACGGAGCAGCAACAACACCCAAAGGCGGAACAATGATTTAACCCAATAGAGCAGCAATGACATCGACAAGCGGAAGCAGGAAAGCAGAAGGCAGAGAAAGATGCAAGTTTTCCTTATAGACCAAGACATTTGCCAGTTGAGCGATCGAAGATGTGGATCAGGGTTAAAAGAGGTGTAAGAATTTCTAGATCTCGTCAATGAACGAGGCTCGAAGAAGTTAAGATCGAGCATATGAGTTTCTTCGACCTTAGCATGAAGGAGCTAGGAAAAGGGATGGAGGGGAAGTAAGATGGATCGGGCGTAGGAAAGAGGAGAAAGGAAGGTTGATCTTTAGGTAACGATTCTTATATGTATCAATGTTGTCATACACTAGATTGATAATATGCATGTTTTATTAAAAAAATTATTTTTTATATAGATCTAATCTGCATAGTCGCATATATTTTATTTTTAATTATTATCATTTTATCAATTAATATATGTATATATTAATATGTCAATTAATTTTAATTCTATGACTGGAATATATTTATGTTATCATATCATACAAATAATTAATTGATATTTTATAAATGCATATTTATTATAATTATAATTTTTGTGACTCCAAATTATTTTTTAACAATTATTTACTATAATTTATTATTTTTAAATCAATATATGAATTAAATAACTCATATAAAATATTATATGTTTTGAAAATGTAATTTAAATTTTAGAAAATTATTTTACCCTCATATGAACTCTCGCCAAAAATCATAAATAAAAATCAATTGTTATATTTTTTAAAAATCATTTTAATATCAGTGGAAAATATTTAATTAATTAGAAACATCATTTTAACTGAGAAAGTTATGGAATTTTTTTTCTAACCTTCAAATATCATGCCTAATTTTTGGAAAAATTAAATTTTGAATAATATAAAATGAATATTTTTTATTATTATTTTATTGTGCTTCAACTAATTTATTAATATATATTTTTCAATGCAATAAAATTGTAAATAATTTTTTTTATGCTATGCATTCAATCTGGAAAAGTTAAAAAATACACACACACACATTTATATATATATATATATAATTTTTATTTTCATAATTAATTGACATATATACATATACACAAATATGTATTTAAATATTATTAATATACCTATATATATATATATATATATATATATATTGAAATTTTTTTTTACTGTAATACATATATATATGTGGAAAATGATTTAATTTTTTTTATATATTATGTATGCATGTGTCTATATATATATTACTTAAAATTTTAGTATCACAATATATATATGTATATGTATCATTTATATTCTATATATACGTAATATATATAACTTTACATAGTTTTTAATATTTATATAAATAACAAGTTCACAAACATATATATATGGACACCATTCAATATATATAGGATGAGCTAACATCTCCGTTGAGATGTAAATCCTGACATTTATATATGGGCATGTTATACCTTGCACATATTATGTTACACTTGCACACACATACATATATGTTAATAATACATATGTGTACTATTATATTTAACTGAATATAAATTAAATAAAATTCTATTTGTAATTTGTAAATTTAAATGAAATAAGAGGTTTTTTAAAGTTAAATTTAGAAACTTTCTACAAATTTGACTTCATAGGTCGAATAAAGATCCGATGGGGTAAAATTTTTGAAGTACACCCAACTTCCCTTACAGGCTAGTCCAGTTCTAACGATGATATCGGAGCCCAATAGCATATGCAATCTAAGTTAGTCATGTTAGGATTAACTATTAAGATCACCGCCTAAATGTTGTCCCTAATAGAAAAGGCCTAAATTTAAATTGCGCTGTGGACTAATTTTCAAAATTGTTGGAAAATTAAAATATAAAATTTTAAATTTAAATAAGATATACAAATATTATAAAAGTCATAATAAAAAAATCTCAAAACATTTGAAAAAAATATTAATTTCAAATTTTTTATACTTTATTAATAAAATTAATAAAATAAATTAATTAAATTTTTTAATTAGTTAATAAATTTATACATGTATTATATATTATGATATACGTTATGTTGTTTTAAAATGTTCAAAATAACATAAGTATACATGCATGTATATGAATTAAAATTTGAAATTAATATAATTTAATTGAAATTATTTAATTAAATAAATTAATTAAGGGTTAATGTATTAAATTAATTAATTAAAGGTTTATTAACTAAATGAATGTACACATATATAAGAATATGTGCATTACTATAAAGATTATAGTATGTAATAAATATTTAATATAAATCTTATATTAACATAACATAAAATTAACTAAAATGTTAGTTAAGTAAAAATTAATTAAATAGGATTTAATTAATAAAATATTATACATAAGACTATTATATAAGTGATATGAAATACAAAAGTTATATAGTAATAAAACTTATATAATATGAAAGTATAAACTAAATGTGCAACATTAAAGAAACCCTAAATAGATTTAAGGCATAAATTCATACGTGTTGTACGTATACCGCAATTTCCGATGTGTTCGAGAGTTGAATCATGAGAGTAATTCATAAGAATTATATTATTCCATATGTCGATATCAATCAATATTAAATATTAAAGATTATAAATCATCAATATAATGTTGTCGCCTACCATATATACTAATAAACTACTTGCATACTCCCTATGTTGAGTAGACTCAAGTTGGGTATGCTATGTGTAGCGTTATTAATATACTTATTTTTTAGCAAAGCTAGCCGCCTTTATAGTGGGCTATGCCACTGTATAAATAATGGTAAAACAGGTGTTCTACACATCCACAGAACAGTTAAAACGGGTGCAAGAAGCCCAAAACAAAGAGAAAAATAAAGCACAGGAATAAGGAAAAAGGAGCTAAAACTACTAATCAACCAAGACTACGCTCCCTCTGGAGAAGAAATGCCAGTACTAATAACAGACGACGGGCCAACAACTTGCACACACCCAGAGAAAAGAGTAACCAAATGCAGATCATAACCTTCAGAATCAGGAAGGTAAATAAATTTCCTATCCAAACGGACATCATAAAACTTACTTTTGTTCTCCTCACGAATCTCACCAACCCTTGTAAGTGACAGACCCTCACCATTAATGTGATATATAAGAAAATGACTCTCACCCTCAATATCACTGATAAATGCATAGAAAGTGTCATTCTCCGACGAATATCGCACCTTAGAAAGAACGTGGAGCCAGGCCCGCTTCTCAGAGTTCTAAATAATAGAATCAAGCAAAACAGAGGGTGAAGTCACAAACTAGGCCCCACCAAAAGGACCAACAATGTCTGGAGAAACACCAAGAGCAGTGGTAGCAGAAGGGTCAGGGACAGTAGAAGGAGGTGCATCAGCATAATGGACAGGGACAACATGAGGTGTAGCAACAGCAGAAGGGATAGGGTCAGCAGAAGGAGGAGGGGGCAACCTTCGAAACCCACTTCCTGACAGAAGGACGAGGAAGTGGAATCCAATCAAACAGTGGAATAGGGTCAATAGAGGCCAATCTAGTACATGCATCCAAAGGATCGACATGACATACAAATGTCTAGTTTTCAACTATAGCAAACTCTAACCTCAGCAAAGTGGCCCTCATCTACTTTGACTTTCAATTCCGTTGGCAAATGCTTAGTAGGGGTTATCTCAATCAGAGCATTGGCATAAATTAATCTCTTTTTGGCTACAGTGTTAGCATCATAACAAATTTCCTTACCAACTAGACTAGCTAGCCAAGCAATCACAATCAAAGGCTGAAGAATAGATGGAATATGAGAAAACTGGGCCCAGACTAGAATAGACAATACCAAATCCTTGTCCCTATCAATTGACAGACTCCAGGTTGTAATAATAAATGGTTTCCCACCAATGAGGATAGGATTGGCCTCAAGAATACGGTGTCTTTCCTCACTAAGCAAGAATTTAAAGAAGAACATTGCGTTATCATAATGTGCACTTATTCATACATGAGGTAAGATAACTATATGTATTTGTTGAGCAGATTCAAGGTACATATACTATACTAAGGCCATCGCGGTATGGTAGGTATGGGTGAATAATTCCATTTCAGTTTGTTAAGTAGTCTCAAGGTTGAAGCGGAATTATGATAAGGTACCAAAAGGTTAGGAGTTGTATATGATACAACCAATAAGGAGTTATCCATCTTCCATGGAGCTATGACTTGTTGAGCCGACTCAAGGTCAGAATTTCAAGACGGATGAGTCCTAACACCTACTAATGAAGTTGAAAGACTTCTATGTTTCGACTTGGGGATTGGTGAAACATAAAAGACTAATGGAGCCTTATTAGAAAAATGAAATGATAACATTTAACATTTCTAATATTGTAAGAACATAATAATCTACACTGATAAATTTGTGCATCCAAAATGATTGATAAAACATTTATTAATAAGAATGAAATGAATTAAAGATTAACAAATATAAATATATAGCATATACTTACTGATAAATGCTTCTTGTATGTTAATATTTCAATACCCATGCAAGAACCTGATTTTACAACTATTAAATACATTCGTAATTTGGTAGCTTACACGTTTATCTGGTCAAGACCATGTATTGCATTCTATGAGTTTCGAAGTCTAAAGCATTATAAGGCTACGGATATTTGATCCACAAACTATCACATTTAAGTGTTATATAGGGAGTAGTCAAAGTACGATACTTTGATGAAGTTAATGCATTTGAAACAAGCCAATAAATGGTACTATGATATCGAGTAGTCAATTTGGTTGATTACAAGAGGATTGTATTGTATTAAATGTAATACTTGACCAAAATTACAAGAAAGGTCTGAGAATTATTTCTTTATGTAAGGCGCATCATATTTGATGTCCATAAATGTTAAGGATGATTAAAAGCATCTTTGTAAAGAGTCCATTATGATGTTGTAGTAAGGGTTTTTCTTTCGAACAGTTCAACCATTTAGAAAGAAATATGAGATGTAGTTTAAGGTACAATTAGGATGAAGAGAGTGAATGGTCACTTTTTCTTCATAAAGAAACATTGAAAATGAGAATTGTAATAATAATTGATACTTAACATTGGAATAAAAAATACAATTTCTGTTATCCCGCTTTTTGGCAAAGCCGCGATACCGAAAGATCGATCAGAAACGGAGGACAGTTCGTCTCAGAGACCGGTCATAATTCATTTCGCTATGGATATCACTGAATTTTGTCCGAGTCCGAATTGTGCTATAATTGATAGGACACGACGAGAAAGACCATTGGAGTCAGCGTCTCAAGTTTCAAGTCAATCCGAGTTAACACGCTCGAGTTATGATCGATTCAATTTGAAGGGGAAGGCTTAGGTTTCGAACCCATCATTGACCAATGGTTCGAACCGATCTCTTTCGAATCCATAGGTTTCGAAACAGTCGAACCACCACGGTTCTGACTCCATCACCTTCGACTCCATCACCCTCGAATCCATTGTGTTTGAATCCATCGTGTTCGAATCCATCTATCTCGTATCCGTGGAGAAGTCGCACAGCTCGTATCCATCGGAGGAACACAAGTTCGAATCCATCAGACATGCATGCTTCGAACCCATCACATAAGCCTTGTTCGAACCCGTCACATAAGCCTTGTTCGAACCCATCACATAAGCCTTGTTCGAACCCATCACATAATCCTTGTTCGAATCCACCTGCGTAACTCCATTCGAACCCACTGGGTCAACCAACCATGATGACGTGTCTTCCATCGGTTCGAATGCGCCGAGATACATGGAGTCGAAGCATTCAACTCGGAGCGAAACCTGGATCGAAGCGAAGTGTGCGCTCCACGTCAACACGAAGCCACGTGCCACCATGGTTTCGAAACCATTGGTTCGAATGCATGGTTTCGAACCAAACATCCACACCGTGAACCCTATTTCGAATCCATCATATCTCCCAATCCACTGATCCAAATGCAACGAAATTTTCACAGAAGCTCGCAATCATGTCGAAGAGTGTCCACGCCAAATTTCACCTCGATTGGATGAATTCTTGATCGGTTCGAATGGAGTTCGAACCGATGCCAAAGTGGGCCCAAACTTCATGAGACCGTGCGTGTGGGCCCCCTCACGTGCCAGAAGTGGTCTCCCTAGTTTTTAGCGAAATATCAGCAGCCTATGCCTATAAATAGAGCTCCAGGGCCAACAAAAAAGGGATCTTTTGACTCTCAAGCGCCCAGACTCTGCCGGATCGAGATCTCCATCATCCTACATCATAATTTTACTGTTGATTTCGAATTTCCAGTTGTAACTCGCTGTTGATCGCTGCAACAACTTGTAATCATTTAAAGAGAATCAATAAAACGTCAAAATACTTCACAGTGGACGTAGGCAACACGCCGAACCACTATAAATTGCTTGTCTACGCATTTACTTTACTGTTGATTGGAGTTTTTGTTAGATAATATCTATTTTGAACTTACATTCTTGACTATTATCTCTTCAACGACTCCCGAAGAGTGTTGTGCCTAATTTTGACACAAACACTTTGGTGCTTTCACTGAGAAAACCCAGCTTTTCTCCTGCTCGTTGGATCTGTCATCGATACCGGATTGAATAAATCTAAGAGAGATCCAGATCATTGAATCCGACTTCCTTCCCTTCTATTCAGATTTGCATAAAGTCTAGGAAAGGAGTTCGACTATCAAGATGGTTAGCACAAGAACCACCTCAAACGCTGTCAATCAAGAAGAACAGGATAGACCGAATCCTGCCCCTCTACCTTCATCTAATCAAGATGTCGCTGGGCATTCAGAGCCGTCGGGTCCGGTTAACCGACAAGAGTTGCAGTTGCTGCTCCAAGAGCTGACCCAGAGTCGGCGACAACTAGAAGAACAGCTACGCGCTAACGCTGAGCTAATCAACAAGTTGGATCGCCAGAAACGAAAGAGATCCACGAGAGATCGTGCTTCTCGCTCCTCCAGCGAAAGTTCTTCATCTTCTGATTATCATAACCGGCCTCCACAACCCTGGTTAGATGGGAGTCGTATGCCACCCGTTGGAAACCAACCGACATTGACCGTCGGACAAATAAGAGTTGGTTCGTCCGCCAGTTTCCAAACCGGACCCTCCTCCCGAGGAGGTGCCGTTCCTCACCATACCGCAGAATACCGCACCACTAACGCTGCGGCTGAACCAGGGGTCGACGCTCAAGATCAGCCGGACCTGGACCGTCGTCATAGCGGTTGTACTCCTGAACCGTACGTCCCAGAGGACTATGAGCCAAGAAGGCGAGACTTGGACCGTCGACGATATCCGATTCAAGCCCAAAGTATGGAACGTGATCATACTCCGGCACAAATGCTGGATCTTTCAACTATGATACGTCAGATGATCCTGAGAGTCAGGGATTCACAAACGACGATTGGGGATTTTTCCGAAGTCACACTCCCTTTACGGACGATATTCTTAATGCTGAACCCCCATGGCGATTCCGAATGCCCACTCTACCCATGTACGAGGGAAACTCCGACCCCAACCAACATATTCTAAAATATGAATGGTCGATGACTGCTGCCAGAGCTGACGATGCAGTGAAGTGTCGTAGTTTCCCGATATCCTTGGGGGCCATCGCTACCATGTGGTTCACTCGATTGCCGCCACGATCCATCTCTTCCTTCAATCAGTTAGCCACAAAATTCGTTGAGCAATTCCGCATGCACGTCGCAAGGCCAAAAGATGTCAACACTCTATATAGTGTCACACAAGCTCCCGGAGAGACACTCAGACACTACTTAGAAAGATTCCATACTGCATGCGCGGAGATCAGTAATCCAAACGATAACTCCATCCTTATGGCGCTGACTAAGGGGATCGACCCCGATTTTGAATTCGGCAATTGGCTAGCTGGGAAACCACCTGCGTCATTGGACCGTTTCCATGCCAAAGCAGCTCAATTCCTGAGACGGGAAGACGCGAAACAGTCTAGGAAGCAAACTGACACAGGGTCAAATGCGGAAGAGACCCAAGGCAATGTTGCAATAAAACAGTCCGGTGAGAGCTCCGGAAAAGTTCAGTTAAACATTAAAAATAGACAAGCTCGGCGAAGAGAAAGCGTGAATCAAATTAAGAAACACGATCAAACTCGTGGCCCACAGCGCAAGAATCCAATGTTTGACAATTACACTCCTCTAAATACATCACTAGAGGACTTGTACTTACAAACCTGTAGGACAATTCAGTATCAAAAGCCTGCGCCAAGGCCATTGTCAGAAAGACAAATCCAAACTGGAAAGTTTTGTGGGTTCCATGAAAGTTACGGGCACAATACAAACGAGTGTCGCCACTTACAAGACCTCGTTGAAAAACTGATCAGAGAAAGGAAGATGGAACAGTTTGTGCGGACACCGCAACCCAGAGAAGCGGGCCCTTCCAATCCAATCAATGAACCCAATCGACCGAGACAAGAGGACTCCACTTGTCCCCGCGGAAGATTGGTGATAAACGCCATCAGTGGCGGACCTACTTACTCAGGAGCCTGGAACGACGAAAATCCTCGTCACTGTCACACATGACAGGCTCCTTCACTCTATGAATATTTTGCAGTTTCCTTTATATTCTGAAATATTGAATTTGTAATAAGGCACTGACTTTGCCGTATTTTTCTTATTTCAGCAATAAAATATTATCTCTTCAAGCTAGAGCTGTGATTCACCAAATGCAACGCTCAACAATCACGACACACGAAGAGCTAATTCCATCAAACAATGGAATTTATTCAAATAGCGAGTGACTGCGATACGATCGGCCACTCACTAAGTGAAATCCCAGCTTGGGGGCAAGCCATCACGACAAAGGCTGAATTGGACCAACACACGACAGTCCACTAAACAATTCGTTCCCAGAGTGCGAACGGACTCCAACTTCCTAGAGTGTGAATTGGAGTATAAACATCCAACAATTCGTTCCCAGAGCGCGAACGGACTCCAACTTCCCAGAGCGTGAATTGGAGTATAAACATTCAATAATTCGTTCCTAGAGTGCGAACAGACTCCAACTTCCCAGAGCGTGAATTGGAGTATAAACATTCAATAATTCGTTCCCAGAGTGCGAACGGACTCCAACTTCCCAGAGCGTGAATTGGAGTATAAACATTCAACAATTCGTTCCCAGAGTGCGAACAGACTCCAACTTCCCAGCGTGTGAATTGGAGTATAAACATTCAATAATTCGTTCCCAGAGTGCGAACGGACTCCAACTTCCCAGAGCGTGAATTGGAGTATAAACATTCAACAATTCGTTCCCAGAGTGCGAACGGACTCCAACTTCCCAGAGTGTGAATTGGAGTATAAACTTCCAACAATTCGTTCCCAGAGCGCGAACGGACTCCAACTTTCCAGAGCGTGAATTGGAGTATAAACATTCAATAATTCGTTCCCAGAGTGCGAACGGACTCCAACTTCCCAGCGTGTGAATTGGAGTATAAACATTCAATAATTCGTTCCCAGAGTGCGAACGGACTCCAACTTCCCAGAGCGTGAATTGGAGTATAAACATTCAATAATTCGTTCCCAGAGTGCGAACGGACTCCAACTTCCCAGAGCGTGAATTGGAGTATAAACATTCAATAATTCGTTCCCAGAGTGTGAACGGACTCCAACTTCCCAGCGTGTGAATTAGAGTATAAACATTCAATAATTCGTTCCTAGAGTGCGAACGGACTCCAACTTCCCAGAGCATGAATTGGAGTATAAACATTCAATAATTCGTTCCCAGAGTGCGAACGGACTCCAACTTCCCAGAGCGTGAATTGGAGTATAAACATTCAACAATTCGTTCCCAGAGTGCAACGGACTCCAAATTCTCAGAGTGCGAATTGGAGTATAAACATCCAATGAATCGTTCCCAGAGTATGAACGGACTCCAAATTCCTAGAGTGCGAATTGGAGTATAAACATCAAATCCATCGTTCCCAAAGTGTGAATGAATTCCTGAAAGCCCAAATAGATGTGACTGACCATCCATTGGCTAACTCCAAGTTCTCAAAGCATGAATTGGAGTATAAACATAAATTACAGGTTCCCGAACCGCGAACCGAAGCATCCATGCTAACTCCCAGTTCCCAAGGCATGAATTGGAGTAAAACGTAAATTGCAAGTTCCCAGAGTGCGAACCCAAGCATACATGTCATCTCCGAGTTCCCAGAGTGTGAAATCGGAGCGTAAATACCAAGTTGAAGTTCCCGAAGTGCGAACTGAAATATCGACACTAACTCTAAGTTCCCAGAGCGTGAAGTGGAGTATAAACATCAATTCCAGGTTCCTGGAGCGCGAACCGTACTACAAACGGCGATAACCCTCAAATTCCCACAGTGCGAACCAAGTTATCGATTACAAATTATCTTAAGTCCCCAGAATGTGGACATGTGCTTAAGGTTTGCAATAAACGCAGTCAACCACCAGAACACAAATGCTATTCCCCGAGACTAGGGGGCAAAAAAGCTAAGTGTTAATCGCTAACCAAAGTGATACAATGTCCGAAGTTCGATTATTCACGATTACAACTTGCGACCAAGATTCTCAGACTTGGCAAATAAAAACGAACTCCACTTGACGGTAAAAACACCACAAGTGCACCGGACCGAAAACATAACACAACAAACACTTAAACACAAAAGAAATGAGAGTTGAAACAAAGAAACTAAATTTTATTTCAACTAACTGAAGACAAGGACTTACACGTAGATAAGTTCTCCCAAAAAAGAATCCCTACTAGCAGGGGCCGAACCTGCATCTATACACGGCCTACTAACAAAAAACGAAAACAAGTTCCTATCTACCAAAATATCTGCTTGGGAGGCCGATCTATTCTTTCTTCCTTGGCTTCCTTATTAGCGGTTCGTCGTCAGAATCGCTAGGAACGGAAATCCTTCGTTTGGACGACCTCCTCTCCGGTGGCTGCTCTTCGGCTGGGGGCATAATATCTACGTCCTCCTCAGAACTTGAATCTAAATGAAGACTCCTTGCCGGAGGAGTAGGAGGGACCGGACCCGCAACGGAAGATGGGATAGTACCACCACCAACACTATCGCTTTGCCCCGTAGCTTCTAATTCAGCTTGAATCTCGGCCAGGATCTCTTCATCACGAATCGTCTGGGCTTGGCTGGGGGCATCCGCAGTCTGCATTGAAGAGCTGCAGGTCGGCAGAAGGTCACTAATGATGAACGGCAGGTTCGTGGAGAAGCCACCCTGCTCACCGAGCAGCTCGCTCACCATTTGTTCCTCAAGAGATAATCCGCTCCCCTGCGCCGCCTCGATTGATACTGCAGTTACAACAGTAGTCTCAGTGGAGATAGCTTTATCCCCTTTGCTTGATTCTTGGGTCACGGCAATCAAAGTAACTCCAGTCACTAAACAAAGATAAGAAGAGGTTATCAGTAACTGCTTCAGAACAAACTCTCTATTTGGAAAACACTCGAGATAAGTTCGGGATACCTTCCCCAGCTTGACTTGTGGACGACTGAGCGGCCTCAAAAGTATGCTCACGAATAGGAGATAACTGCGGTTGTTCCGGGTCGTAAGCAGGAATAGATTGCGAACCGACCGCAGATACAGGCGCTGACGAAGGTGGTGCGGTGACTTCAGTGACAGCAGAATGGGGCTCAACACCTGATCCCTCTCCAACCTCCAAAGATCGACCACCGATCATCTCCTTTTCTTGAGAAATAATAGCGTCATGGAGGACCTTCTTCTCATCATCAGTCAACAACCGGTTTTCAAGTTCAAATCGGTCGACCGATTCATCCGGGTGTGCTTCCTCTTCTTCCTCGACCAAACGATCCCAAGCGCTGCGGAGGTGTATCGGGTAATCCTGGAGCCAGGCCAAATTTCGGTGCCTCAACACGTTGGCATTGTAGGTAATAAGCAAATCTTCAATATCGGCCTCCAGCCTGGCCTCCGCCTGTTGAACTTTCTCCTCAACCTCCGTCACAACCGCCTGGACCTTGGCTACTGCCGCATCCCGTTCAGTCCGGAGAAGCACGGCTTGTTCACACGCCTCCCGGGCTGCATTGTTCGCATCATCCCTATCCTTGGCGATTTCAGCGAATTTAGACTTAAGCTCGTTCAACTCCTTTAGGGCTGCGTCCCTCTCGGCAGTAACCAGTGTGTTTCGATGGCCCATGTCCTCTACCGTGGCGTAATGCTCACGTTTCATTCTATCCATCGTTGCTTGGGCTTCATCGGCTTTTTTGATGGCCTCCATTTCAGACTTTCGAGAAGATTCGGCTTCAGTGTTAAGCACATCAATAATACGGCTCTTTTGAGCCAACTCAGCATGCAGTTTCTCGATGGTGGCCCCACGCTCAAAGGCCAATGTCGACGCTCTCTCGGCCGCCTTATACCACGCCCTATATTGGGCATAAAAGTCATGCACATAATCGTGCGCTGTCTGCTCAGCCTCCGGCGGAATTCTTTTCAAGTGAAGAGGAAAAATATAATTGTCAAAGCAAATATTTGGAAAGTCCTTCTTCAATTGAGCAAGCCTGATTGCCCCTTCTCCCGAAATTTCAGTAGGAGGTTGTTCCGCAACTACTGGAGACATTGCCTCAGACCTGGGATGGCGAGAATCATTCTTAGAAGATTGTGAGGCCGATTGGTAGTGCGAGGAATCAGAAGGACGAGAAACATAGACGGGAGGTTGTACAGAAACTCTTGGAGGAGGAGTGCGTGATCGAGACCGATGTCTGTAATCCCTATCTCTCCGTTCTTGGCCAGGATACCCGGAGTGCCTGCGATCATAACCCCTGTCTCCTTCTCTCCGTTGTGACTCGTAATAAGAGGAAGATCTACGAGCGTGTCGTAGGCTCCCTAGCATCGAACCGCGTCCAGTCATAATATCTGCAAAGCGAAGTGAGATTAAAGTTAGTGGTTTCTCGAAACCGATGACCTAGGACTCGGGGTTATGTAGTGTCGTGAAATGTGTATGAACATGTATTCCCCCCGACCAACCAAAAGTGTCGACTGAGCTAGTAATAAAAGGCTCTCTCAAATCTAGAGTACGATGGAATTCCTCCAACCCAGCGTCATGCTGAAAAGACACATCATCCGGGATTGGAAGATCGGTAAGCCCTTCGTAAAGACTTTCGGTTCGCGGAGGAGACATCTCAGAAATTCTAACTCCGGGGGAAGATCAGGCCGTGACAACCGATTTCCATCTCCCCTTCTTAGTTGACGTGACGACGGCTGCCTTGCCTTTTCTTTGCTCTTCAACGTCCCGAGCCACGTCTGTAGGTTCCAACAACGGCTCGTCGTCAGTATTAGTCCTTTCAGAATCAGCCTCCTCGGCTATAATAACTTTGGGCTTCTTGTGCTTGACTCGTTTTTTCAAAACAATCCTTAGTGCCCCGTCAAACAGTATGCTCTGCCCCCGTTCGATCAACCTGTAGGTCCGGAGATTCCTATCGGTCAAAAGCGACTCGATATCCCTGTCTTCGCTCGGGACTCCCCAGAGCACTCGCACCATCTCCTTAAAGCGTTCGCCCTCAGGTCGCTGAATCGTCGCTGTAAAAAAGAGAAAAAACATAAGTTTCGCTTCGACCGCAATTGCTTTAATAATTGCTTAAATAAATCAGCTGCACTCACGTCTGAATAACCATCGCCGGGCAAACCCCGGAGGACACCTGACATAGAACCATTTCGTCCTATAGTAGCTCAACCTGGTCTAGGACCCAACAACCACTTGGCAGTTCCTCACCGCTTCCAGAAATGTGAAGGAAGGATAATCGCCTTGAGTTTTGAAGTTAAACAGATATCGGATCTCGGTCGGGATCGGCGGTCTATGAAGATACTCCATGAAGACGATGAATAGACTATTCGCGGAAGCATATCCGTTTGGGTGTAATTGAGATGGAGCGATCCCCAAAAAAGACAACACTTCCCTTATATACTCGTTGAACGGAGGATGTGTCCCGGCCGCACCCGCATGGCGGTTAAACGCTGTATATCCCTCCGACGGGTTGTGTGGTCTATCGCTCGGCCCTGGCAATAACACGTCATCCAGTGACAGACCGTGCCTCAAGCATATTCTCCCCAACATATCTTCAGAAATGTTCAATTGAATGGAATCCGACGGATTGGCAATAAAAGACGCATTGGGAAGTTCGTCCGGTGCCGGACCAATGATCTCAGGTTCAATATTTGGAACTTCTAGTCTCGGAGCATCTGCACTTTGAACCTCCTGCTGTTGCGAATTTAACGGTTCCATAACTAGCTAACTCATGAGAAACCATCATTAGACGACAAAGAACCCGTGTGTTCCCAAGTGTATGAATGTGTGTGGTACAGTGCCATGCGCTACTTGAATAAATATCACAGAGTTAAAGAAAATATGCAAACGACAAAGCTACGAAGTCCAGTTACAATAACCGTCATCGCTGACCGTCATCGTTGAACCGTTTGTATGATGGAAATTTGATTTGAATAGAAGTCGTTATTGTTCCATCGATGAGCTTCGAAAGGTGGTCAAGTATGCAGTTTAATATGTCCAAATATGCAGGAATGAAGCTCGTCGGAATTATGCTTAGAAAAATTCAAATTTTGGTATCCATCATATAGGGTTCGAACCGATCACAGAGAACCATTCGAATCCATGCCAACGTTACTTCGAATCGATGCAGAAAGGCCCACTCGAATCGATTGATGAAAGAGGACTTCGAATCCAACCTTGGTTAACTGGTTCGAACCGATAAGCAAACCCTCAACTTCACACCAATCACGTTCGAATCAATGCCCTTCATATCAATGCAAAGTCGAGAACTTCGAACCGATGGATGATGGGTTCGAAACCATTGATTCGAATGGATCCATCAAAGATGGTTTATCGGTACGAACTGCGTCACCCCATGAATTCATTCCAGAGATCAAGGCGAAACCAAGGGGAAGTGACGTCGCCATCATCGATTCGAACTCGGGCCCACGTATCGATTCGAAGTCCCCTCAAATCAGATCTGGTTTTGTCAATCACTGAAGTGAGCAACCAATGAACAAGAGATGGGTTCGCAATTACTTTGCCATTTGGATTCGAGGCCAATTACCTAGTTCAAGTGATGGATTCGAGGAGTTAAGGTCTTGGATCTGGATTGGTTCGAATACGAAAGCACGGCGCCTTCTTCTCTGAAGTTTCGAAACAATGCAGTGCACAGTAAAACAAGGAGAAAGTAAAAAGTAAAAAATGGCGAACCCTCTGCTATTTATATGGTGCGTTGAGTGCAACCGAGACGATTCCCTTTCCAGGTAAACTTGACCGGTCGCAGCCAGTCAACTTGTGGATCGATTCGAAGTCTCCATTCGAAACCATCGGCCCAGGACCCCATCGATTCGAAGTTACCCCCGCGTTTCATCAGTACGAAGCGCGCGGCAAGGCGATGAGCAGCATCGATGCGAATCAAACGTTGGGCCCATCGGTTCGAAAGCCCTTGTTCACATCAACGACTTCGTATTCATCATTTCCTCTCAATACGAAGGATGACTTCGTATCCATCCGCTCCAAATTCGAATCGATTCGAACAACTATTTCGTACCCATCATAGTACGAGTGTACTCCATCGGTTCGAATGTAGATTTCGAATCCATCAATGCTCCAACGCATCGGTTCGAAGTATCATATTCACACCACCCAAAGTCGTCTCCTTCAACCTTCAATATCGGTCCAAGAGAGGATCGATACGAAGGGACTTTTCAAAACAATCATCAAGCGTTGTCTCAACTCAAATATCCAAATCGGTTCAGGAGAGAATCGATACGAAATTCTATAGCAAACCAAACTGACAACGACTCGTGGACGCACGACGTTAACAAGGTTCAAATTAACATATGTGCATACATGTCGAACTAACATTCGATTTTGAACATTTACAGGGATCAAACACTCATCCTGTTACAAATACGACAGCCAACGGCTAAGCACTATTATACAGCAATCGATCATATCAACGCAAGGTTACAGCAATACAGCATACGAGTTTCAGCAAAAGAGAGAGCAATGATTGTTCAGAGAGAAATGGCAGCTATTAAAAGCACGTCATGTTCCCACAAGACGTACTTTGGGGGGCAAAATGTTATACTGCTTTTTGGCAAAGCCGCGATACCGAAAGATCGATCAGAAATGGAGGACAGTTCGTCTCAGAGACCGGTCATACTTCATTTCGCTATGGATATCACTGAATTTTGTCCGAGTCCGAATTGTGCTACAATTGATAGGACACGGCGAGAAAGACCATTGGAGTCAGCATCTCAAGTTTCAAGTCAATCCGAGTTAACACGCTCGAGTTATGATCGATTCAATTTGAAGGGGAAGGCTTAGGTTTCGAATCCATCATTGACCAATGGTTCGAACCGATCTCTTTCGAATCCATAGGTTTCGAAACCGTCGAACCACCACGGTTCCGACTCCATCACCTTCGACTCCATCACCCTCGAATCCATTGTGTTCGAATCCATCGTGTTCGAATCCGTATACCTCGTATCCGTGGAGAAGTCGCACAGCTCGTATCCATCGGAGGAACACAAGTTCGAATCCATCAGACATGCATGCTTCGAACCCATCACATAAGCCTTGTTTGAACCCATCACATAAGCCTTGTTCGAACCCGTCACATAAGCCTTGTTCGAACCCATCACATAAGCCTTGTTCGAATCCACCTGTGTAACTCCATTCGAACCCACTAGGTCAACCAACCATGATGACGTGTCTTCCATCGGTTCGAATGCGCCGAGATACATGGAGTCGAAGCATTCAACTCGGAGCGAAACCTGGATCGAAGCGAAATGTGCGCTCCACGTCAACACGAAGCCACGTGCCACCATGGTTTCGAAACCATCGGTTCGAATGCATGGTTTCGAACCAAACAGCCACACCGTGAACCCTATTTCGAATCCATCGTATCTTCCAATCCACTGATCCAAATGCAACGAAATTTTCACAGAAGCTTGCAATCATGTCGAAGAGTGTCCACGCCAAATTTCACCTCGATTGGATGAATTCTTGATCGGTTCGAATGGAGTTCGAACCGATGCCAAAGTGGGCCCAAACTTCCTGAGACCGTGCGTGTGGGCCCCCTCACGTGCCAGAAGTGGTCTCCCGAGTTTTCAGCGAAATATCAGCAGCCTACGCCTATAAATAGAGCTCCAAGGCCAACAAAAAAGGGATCTTTCGACTCTCAAGCGCCCAGACTCTGCCGGATCGAGATCTCCATCATCCTACATCATAATTTTACTGTTGATTTCGAATTTCCAGTTGTAACTCACTATTGATCGCTGGAACAACTTGTAATCATATTCCAAAATGTATTTTAATATGGAAAATTGTTTTCTATGAGAATTTATTTTTTCGAGTTCAAGAAGTTTGATCAATGAACTCTTCGCTGTAAATTAGTTTTGGTATATGAAATAAATAGTTCATACTAAGAAAATGATGGACCTTTGAAATTAGCATGATATTATAGTAATGGCGGAAATAGTGGACGCATACCACATAACACTTATTGATTACATCAAGTTACAAAGATGTTTTTGTAACATGTACCGAACATTATTTACAAAATAATGACTATTTTTTCAATGTCAAATAAAATAAATTGACATAGTTATATTTCAGTGTGAATATTATGAATATTCGTTATGAAATAAGACTATAATATGGTATTTGTTTACACAACAAAAGTGATACAATTGAAAATACCGATGTATCTAAATTATTTATAGTTATTTTAGAATTATATATTAAGGCACATTTTTGAGAAATAATTTTTACAATATGATTACGAATCATGTAATACTGGTTAATTATATCTCAAACAACTAAAGGGATATGACCCTATTTAGTAAGAGTATCATAAGAGTTAATGAACACTTTGAATGGATACATATAGATGTATTTAATCGTAAGTCTATTAATACCAAAACGATTCTATGTATTTTGTAATGTTCTCTGATAAGTTATCATAGACATGGACATGTGTATTTTATATGCATTTATAAGTCTTTGATAAGCCCATAGAATTTAAAATGGAAGTAAATAATTTAACATACAATAGAAGTGATTCGATTTGATCGAATGTGTGAGCATATTGAAAGAAATTTTGTATGTACATAACATTATGTTCACTTCTCCTTATAATACATAGTAGTGGATTGATAAGGAGTAACCAAATTATTTTGGACAAAGCATGATTAATTATGACTGAAGTTGAGTTAACTTCTTTTAATAAGGTGGTGTACTTAAGAGTAGTAAACAAGGTTCAAATTAATACCATCCAAATTGTAGTTTATTAAACCATACAAGGTAAGGGTTTATAAGAAATTCCTATATATTCTAGACCAAGAAGTTGGCAAGTTGTGTGAGTCGATAGACTACATGTAATAATTGTAAGTATGGATCTTGTTTGAATCGTCCCAAGTGAATTTTGGGATCGATAAACATTTGACTAATTTATGTTGTGAACATAAAATTATAGTGAACTAATGAAAAATCAGATTTACACGAGACAATTCTTAAAATGTTTATGAATGTTGATTCCGTTGCTCTGTGAAAAAAAAATTTGTTTTAAGAAATACCAACTTTGTTGCGAAGTAATTTCTTTAAGAATTTTGATATAAAATAGTATTGTATGTGATCCAATGATAAAACCGACTACAAGGGATGAATTGAAATTGACCAAACCTAAATAAGCACAAATACATTAAAACATCTAATGAGTGTTCTTATACATTAAAGAGAAACTGTGAGTTTCTTATCAATATCAAGAATAAATAATTCTTGGTTGTTTAATTAAACCATTAAGAGTATCGACTCTATATTATGGAACATGCGTAAACCTTGAGCAGTATGAACTACATTATCAAAATAAGATTTTGATAGTTGTATCAAAAAGGATATGAATTTTTTGGTCGCAAATGTGCCTTTAAGAGAGATAAATGTAGTTGGAATATAGTAAGCCACATTGATATAAGTAATACAAAAAATTTCAATTATTGAAATTAACACAATTGATTCACCATTCGATTTGCTCAAGTGGATTTAGAATTTACTCACAAAATTATCAAATATCATGACTTTATGTTTTAAGAAATATGTGATGAAACAGAAAATTCTAACTAATGATTTAGAGTAAACTGTTTACATATAATAACCAAAGCGTCTCGAAGTCGGTGGAAGTGACATTGACTTTATGAGTTTTTGGATATGATCTACGAGAAAATCCAAAAGTATCGTTTGACATGCATCAAAAAATATTTTGATAAGAATATCAAATAGTTCGATTGTCAATCAAAATGCAAAGAAGCGGTGCTCATTAAAAAGAAAGTTAAAAAGGTACATAGATATTTCTAAACCATAAATAAACAATACATTAGTGATTGTTAACGATGTACTTGTGTCGAAATAAGGTTTAATTATTTTAATGCTTGACATTGGATTTATAAATGATGTCTTTTATAGTAAGCATAAAAGATGTTTGGAATTTCTCCAAACGATATGCGAGGACACCTTATTAAAATATTTAATATGGAACATATAAGATTGATTCCTTAAGCGTTGACAATAAGAATTATCATACATGTTATGTAGTCTATGATATCGTAATTTGTTTATGCATTTGATGCATGAAGAAAATATCAAATTCAAATTGATATCACTAAATAGTTGTTTGAAGTGTTTTCGTGTATTTATGAAATACTAAAGAATTGTTTATAGAAACAACAATCTCCTTATAAAGGTGTGTTCTGTTCGGACTCAAACTTCATAAGCAATATTGAGTATAATATGTCAATAATAAATTCAAGTTAAGTATCTTTATGTTTGAAATGTTCCAAATGAAAGACTGTGGTTGATTCAATGAAAAAGACTAAGCACGTCACCTTAAATAGTGCCGTAACAAAAATGATGTATATAAATATATATGCACATATTTATAATTGAGCTAAAGGTGATTCCAAATATTGAGAATATGATAACAATGTTATAATATAGTTCATAACCGAAATTAGAGCCTACTAGAAGTCGATAGACATTCTCCAAATTGTTCTGCATGATAAAGGTAGTTTATCAGCATTAAAGAGAGTTGATTAGCATAGTAGATAATTGAAACATAAGATCATACCTGTTCATTGAGGGACTGATCAAATTAGTTTTGAGGAAACCGATTGGAGAAGTTGGAATAAGGGTCCACAATTAACCCAAGTAAAAGTAGGAGATTAATAGAGTAAAGGGTATGCCCTTGGGGTAATTATGTAATTTATTACATATATCTAACTCATTATCCAATTTTGTTCAAAAATAAAAGTTATTTTCTGTCTATAATATATTTGATATAATGTGTTATATTAATTAATAAATTTCATTAAAAGTATATTTAATAGAAAATCTGTATATAGTGTTAACCATAAAGCTCACTCAAGAATGTGGAATAAAAGAATTCCTGCAAAAGCATTATAAAAGCTTCGCAAGAATTAAAGAGAGGGGTTCTTCCATAACCCAAAAGTGTGGTTTCAAAGCCGTTGAGGTAGCTTTGAAGAGATTAGATCGGTGTTACAAGCATTTGATGCTTCTACAAATATTAAATGGAGTATGGGCTTCCAAAGGAGTCGAAAGGGGACAAGGCTATCCTTAGGCATTAGTTGACCCTTCCGAAACCGTTGGTTCTGCCTGCATAAAGGAGTTTCGTATGAGTAAAAATCACCTTTCGAAGGTATCAAATATCAAGCTTCCGCACATGTGTCAAACCCTTCGAAACAGGTGGTTTCGCCACTATTTACCTTACATAGAGGAACATTTTACCAAACATCCCTTTGAAGAGCGTAGATGAGCCTTTCGAATCAGTTGAACCCATCAGCAAATATAACGAAAACTTCACATGTGTCCAGTATTGCTTTCCCAAGCACTAGAGGATATGGCCTCTGAATTGATGAACATGAATACTTTCGAAAGCCACCCTCGACAACTAAGCCTCCTTAAGTGACCTTTTGTAATGATCCTTCCGCCACCATTAAGTCCTTTCGAAACCATCCAAATGCCCTTCCTCACTCATTCAAATAGTAACATATCATGTTGGCGCCAGATCTTAATAAAAATAAGGAAGTCAAAGAAACCTCCTACCATGTTATTAATCGTTCAAAGCCAAGAAAATACTCCTTTCAACGGTGTCAAAAGCCTTTAAAAAATGCTTGTAGGTAGAGTGCAAACCGATTCGATACCTAATGATTGAAGATTCAAGTGTTTAGAAAGATTAAACAAAGAAAGCATCATCACCTCCCACAAGCGCTGGATATGTACCTTTTGAACACATTGAACATTATTTCCCTCTTATCCAACACATCAATAATAAGATAAAGGTCGCTCCTATACCTTCCGATGAAGTCGAAAGAACCTAAGTCCCAATCGAAAGCAGTGTTAGAAAGGCTCTCCGGATTCAAAGGCGACTGAAGGTCATCAAGGCATCCTTTCGATTACGTTGAAAGGACGGAGGGGAAAGGATCCAACCTGCACTATAAATAAGACCCTAGGGATATTGTTTTGAGGATCCACATTCATTCGTTCTATACTTATTTGTTTCTTAAGTTTGTAAACCCAAATTTTTAAATCAAATTGGGGATTTCAGTTTTTTGTAACACTTAAACCCATGTATTTATGAAATTTATCAATAAAGCAAATACAGGGTATTTTCAAATATATAGATTATGAATCATTGTTTATATATGATTTCAACAATAGAGTGTATGTATCAATGCATATCGAAGAGATACCCTTCAAAGGAGTAGGATCCTTCCGACTCGATTAAAACCCTTGGATCCCATTAAGTCGCAATCTTAGATTACCTCAACCTATTCAAAAATCGGTTTCAAATGAGCCTTAGATTACTTCAACCGATTCAAAAAGGCGGTTCGAAGGGGTCTTGGATTACTTCCTACTAATTCGAAAGGTGGTTTCGAAAGAGACGGTCACACCTTTAATTTCATTTTAGGGGTGTTGACAAGATTTCTTGTTAACATTTTTTATGCTGGAAGGAGGGCTTGAACCTCTGACCTTGTAATTTCCTTATAGACTAATTATGGAACGTTTGACCTGTTGTAGTAAAATGAAATCGAAAAGACTTAGTCGATTGGATGAAGAAGCAATACACACAACAACTCGGGAGGAAAATATTACTCCAACCTTCAACTTAGAAGGAGATATTCCAAGACAACCATCAACTCCAGCACAAACAAATGATAATGCAGCTAAGATAAGGTATTTAGAGCAACGACTACTAGAAATGAAAGAACTCATGGAAGCAGCCCTTATTCAAAAATGTTCTGAACTACTAAACCAACAACGGGAGATGTAGTAGTCTCCCCAAGGAGAGGCTTAGAAGGTGATAAGAGCAATGAGGAACCTTCACCCATTCACCACTACAAGAAGCATAACTTTTGAAGGTGTTGAAAGGCTCCATAAGTTCTCTAAAGCAGTATTAGTGAGTACTAGAACAATTTCCATTGTTTGTATACTTTCGATAAAGAGGCTTAATCCAAGCATAATAAAAGACCCAAATTTGTACTCACAACTTTGAGACTAGGGAAGCGAAAGGAAGAAGATGAAAGGATGGGTGTGAAAGGTTGGAAGATAGTCCATTCAACAGCTTCAAAAGAATGGGTGTGGAAAAGGTCCAATCCACATCTATAAATACGACCCTAGGGGTCCAAGTTAGGGAACAATTGTTGAATTCTTACATTTTCTTTTCCTTTCATAGTCAAATCAAATTCTTGAAACCATAGATCAAATTGGGAAAAATTCTACTACTTGTAGTCCATTCATGAGAAATGAAAATGAGAGGATGCATGGATCTAATATTGATTTCAAATATGAGGATGATCACTTCGACTATTAGCTTGTATAATGACCAATTGCACATGCTATACACTTATCTTCTTAACATTTATTAGCATATGCTATGCCATGGAGTTTATTTGGATATCTTGACTTCAAAGCTTATTATTATCACGTCCAAAGCCTCATCACTAAAGCGACATGGTGATGATTGTTCAATATTATTGAGTCAATTGGCTTGTGTTTTTATTCAAAATAAAATTCCACAGCATATCGAATCCACTTTTTACTTAATATCTGCATGTTATGTTACAAATCTTTTCAAAAGAAACTAGTTCTTTGAAGGGATTCTCCATGTGGTCATTGAAGTTAAACCCTTTAGAAGGACTCCTTCGTAGGGCGTTCAAATACTTCAGGATATATATCTACTTTCAAAGGAATCCTCCATATGAATGCAATATTAACATCTTTGAAGGGGTTCCTTTCGAAGGTCTGAAGACCATTTCGACTCAGTTAGATCTCAACTATCCCTACTAGATTATAACCACATGTTATTTCAATTAATTAGAAAGGGGTTTCGAAGGAATCATACATTTCCTTAACCTTGCTTTGAGATGTTGAAAAGATTTCTTGTCAACATATCAAAAATAATCAAAGATTCTTCATTTACCACTATGGTAATTAATTCCGATCTTTAGTCCATGGCCCTTTGATGTGCAGGGAACTGATTTGATCGGACCATTTTCGATTTCCAAAGGAGGAGCAAAATATGCTATAGTGACCATTGATTACTTTTGCTAAGTGGGTAGAAGCAGAGCCACTCCCCAAAATCACTTTTGGGAAAGTGCTTAGATTTGTTATTAAGAACATCAGCACTAGATTTAGGGACCCTTACACAATTATATCTGAAAATGGAACACAATTTGAAAGTGAAGAGTTTTCTCGATTTTGCCACAAGAACGGAACTGTCAAAAGCTTTTTTTCCATAGCATATCTAAAGGCTAATGGAGCCGTCGAAGCAACCGACAAGGCTATTAAGACCATCTTGAAAAAATGGTTGAATAAGGCTAAAGGAAATTGGCCGGAAGAATTACCACTTGTACTCTGGCATATCGCACGTCCAGCAAAACTGCTACAGGTCATCCCCCTTATTCCCTAACATATGGGCATGAAGCAATACTAGTTGAAATTAAAATAATGTCACATCGAAGAATTGCATATGCGTTTGATCCATATCCAAGAGTTGAAAAAGAATCATTAGATTTAATACATGGGCTAAAAGATGAAGCAACATTCGAACTGTTGAATATCAAAGAAGAATCTCAAAATACTAAAACTCAAAAGTAAAGACAAGATCATTCCAAGAAGAAGATCTAGGGCTCTAAAGAGTGACGGAAAACACTAGAAACCCAACAAACAGACCACTAGGACAAAACTGGGAGGGCCCTCTAATTGTGTGCAAAGTAATTCCTCCGAAGGCATACAAGTTGTGTCGACCAAACGGCAATATGGTTCCTAGAACATGCAATGCAGAAAATTTGCGATCATATTTTCCCATATTGGATGAATAAAGAGCCTCTTTTTAGGAAAAGTCTATATGGTCAAGAGTATAATTCTCCTTAAACTTGGAAACTAGCTTAAATGGTCATAAGCCTTTGTTTGAACTAAGATTGCCAAGTCAAAGCACCTCTTGGAGGGAGGACAGAGTAATCATTTATCTACGCCATGCTATGGCTAGGTTAAAGTATCTGCAAGCCCTTGATCGCACCATGCTATGACCAAATCAAGGCACCCCCTGGAAGGGGGATGGAGTAAGCCCTTGATCGTGCCATGCTATAGCCAGGTCAAGGCACTGACCAACCTTCGATCCTGCCTATGAGGCCGGCTCGAGCACCTCCTGGAGGGGGGATTGAGTAAGCCCTTGATCCTGCCACACTATGGCCTGGTGAAGGCACCGAACAAGCCTTCAGTCCCGCCTATAAATCCTAGGTGGAGTGCCTCCTAGAGGAAGGTCGGGTAAGTCCTTGGGTCCTGCTTATGGATAAGCTAACCAAGCGCACCGGACAATAATGGACTAAGACACCCAAGCCCGAGAAGTGGCACACCAAATAATGACAACGTGCAAAGCCAAAAAGGTGGCACATGTCAAAAGAATCAATAACTAGAAGAGGTAACACGAAGCAAAACATTCGAATGATTAAAGCCCAAAAAGTTATGTAGAACAAAAAGGCTTAGATAAGAATTTATAGCTTTTGGCTAATTTCCAAAGAATGATTTCTGGACTTCACCTATTAATACTCGAATCTAGGTTTTGGGTCTTTTACTATTAATTTTTAGATTCCACTAATTAATACCCAAATCTGGGTTTTAGGTCTTTTACTATTGATTTTCGGACTTCACTACTTAATGCCCGAATCTACGTTCCGGGACCGTTGTTATTGTGACCTCTATTATGGACTTTTAGTCCTCTACTAATTTCTAGATCTATCTTATTAATACCCGAATCAGGGTCTTGGGACTTCTACCATTAACTTTTTGACAGCACTTATGTGACGACCCGGAATTTTGAGCAATATCAATTTAATAATCTTTGATAATAATTAAATTGATTTGATCATTTTATATTATAAATTGACAAGTTAAATTTATTTTAAAGATAAATGATAATAAATTGTTAATATCTATCAATAAGTTTCTTGACTATATGAATTGGCAAGATTAAATTCTTTTGAAAGTTTATAATAATCTGATTTGGAAAATACTTATTTTGATAAATAAGAAGTTTTAATGTAATAAAACTTTGTATTCAAATTATAATATATATGAATGTATATATATTGTGATTTGATATTTAATTTGGAAATTAACAAATTTAATGTTAAAATACTTTTCTATTTGAAATGTGTATATATATTTGTATATATATATTTGGAATAGGAATTGCATTAATTTGAATTTAATAAGAATTTTCAAAATTGAATATATTTGGTTTTGAATTTAAAATGATAATTTGATTTAATGACTTTAAATTGATAATTGAGATTTAAATTTTAAAATAACAAAGTTAATTCATTATTCATGATAAATATGTACCTTAAGCTTTTAAATAAGATTTAAATTAAAATAGAAATTTCAAACATATAAACATTTAATAGAATTAAAATGTAAGTTACTTGTTTCATATGAATATTACATAGTAAATAAATAATTAAACCTTAAAATACATTATATATATATTCACCTTTCATGCAAAATTTAAAATAAATAAAAATAAAATATAAATAACACTTGTTAAACTTTTGAATATGTGTTAAGACACTTGTAAATTAATTGCTTAGGTGTAAATAGATTAGAGTTCTTTGTGACAAATGTCTTCTTCATTTTTGATAATTAAATTTAAAATTTAACTTGTAAATATAAAACAAAGTTTTACTTCAGCTCAAACATTTTCTTCAAACTCAAAACTGAAAACAAAAGCAAAATACAAAGATAAAAATGCATGCAAATCAAAAGAAGAAATCACTTTCTTCTTTCAAACAAGATGAGTACAAATGCAGAAAACTGTAAATCTGGATTTAAAACAAATGCAAGTTCTTCATCAACATCTGGAAACTCTGTATTCAACTACAAGATAAACACCAACATGCAGCATCAATTTAATCAACATGCAAGAACCTGGAAGTAGATCAAACATGAAAGTTTCAACATGCAAAGAGTTCTGTTTTCAGCATGCAGTGAATTCAAATGCCTGGAAACAATCATGCAGTTCTTTCTTCCACTTAAATACAGGTGAGTAAAACGAATTTTAAAAACAGTTTTAACTTGATTTCATCTCTGTTTATATATGAAAATGTTATGGTTCTTTGAATTATTGGATTTTGAATGAATGCCTGAGAAGTAAAATCATTTGCTCTGTCTTCTGTTTGAATCTAGTGAGTAAATAAATTTTAAAAACAGATTTAAACTTGAATCTTATCTTGGATTGTGAATGAATATCATGCTGTTACTTGATTGAATTAAATGTATGTTGTATGTGAGTGTTTAAGGGCATGTCTGGATATAGATTTAATGCCTGTAGTTTATTGTGTGGTTTTGAAACAATTTCAATATCTATAATAAATTCAATATCTTGTTCTTGGATTCAAATTCGAACTAGGATTGTTAATAGAAGTTGTTTGAATCTAAGTAAACTATCATCCAGAAACAATTACCAGTTTTTAAAGTGAATAAATGATTTAAATTACTTGAATTTACAGTAAAATATAAATTATGGTCAGGAATTTATTAAAACAATTTCAAGTTTTGATTTCACAATTGAATTGCAAATGGAAATTGATGAATTTTAGAACTTGAATCACAATTTCTAATGGAGTATTCAGTGAGCATTTTGGGATTTTCTAGTTTGGGGTTTTTGGCCGATTCTGGGTGATAGTCGAAGAATCAAGCATCGTGGTTGAGTATGGAGGTAGAGGGGGTGTTGAAGTTCACCAGAAAAATGCAGAAGTATTTTTCTAATTTTTAAATCGATGGGAATGGATTGATGTAGGGTTTTGCTTCCTGTTCTTTCTTTCTCTGTTCATCTTTAAATCGCGACTTCGTGGGCAATCTGGAGGCTATCGCGAGGGGTTAGGGAGGTGAGGGGAAGTGAGATGAAGCTGCAGTGATGAAGGCGTGGTCTCTGGTGAAGGCAGTGACGGGCGGTGGTGGTTTACAGGTAGGGATTCTTCGAACTGTTTGGGTTCGAATGTTGTATTTCGATTTTCGATCGTGTTTGGATTTCTGGGTTGAGCATTGGGATGGAGGGGTTGAACGTGACTTGTCGCGGTCGGAATGATGGTCGTTGGCGATGGGGAACTCGGTGCACGTTGCACGGTGGTGAAGTATCAGTTGCTGTTGGGTTGAATGGGAGAAGATGGTGAAGAACTCGAAGCAGGCATCGTGTTTTGTATGATGGAACCCGAAGCAAGGGGTAGGCAGGGAAGACTCGGGTTGTTTTGCTTGTTTACTCGGGTGTGGCACGGGTTGTTGCTAGTTACTCGAGTATTCAGAGGGTCAGGTTTTAGAACTTTATGTTTAAGTTGTTAATTCAAAGAATATTTGTTTTTAGAAATAAAGTTTTTTAAAAACAAAGGTTGAATAAGTTTTCAGATTGAAATTGTTTTCTAAGTTATGTTTTAAACAAGTTTATATATTTTAAAATATGGAGTTTTAAAATAAAATGAGTGGATCTTAAAATAAAGTTTGTATTTAAACTTTAATAAATAATTTGGGAAAGGTTTTAAAGATTTCAAAGTTCAATTTAAAATATGTTTAAATTTAATTGATTTCTAAATCATTATATTTTATTTAAATTAAGTTTAATAATTTAGAATTTGATAATCAATTGTAATAAAGATTATCTTTAGTAAGTTTGAATTTAATTTAATTAAAGATAATTAAATTTATAAAGATAATTGAGATAATTAAATTATTTTTAATTATCAAGTTTTAATTATGAATAAATGATTTAATTAAGATAAGGTTTCTTAATTAAGAATCTTTTAATATAATAAGTTAAGAATCATTTAATTAATTTTAAATGATTTAGTTAAATAGTTAATTAAGTAATTAACTTGTGATTAATTAAAATAATCACTTATGGATTAATATAATATAATTACTTGGGAAGTAATTAAAGTAATTAAGTGGTAATTACAGAAGGTAATTAAGTAAAAGTTAATTACTTTATGAAAAGTAATTAAGTAATGTGATTAAGAGTTAATCACTTTAGTTATTAATTAAAGACTTAATTAATAATTAGTTAAAGATTTAAATTATTTGATTAATGATTGATTAATTAAAGAATTAAGAGTTATTAATTACTTGTTTAAGTAATTAATTAAGATAGAATTTAATTAATGATATAATCATTAATTAATGAAAATAATTAATTAATTGATAATGAAAAATTTAAGAATAATTAATTTATAATTAAGTTTTAATTACTAAATGTAATTAAAGTAATTAATCAAAGGTGATTAATTAAAAGTAATTAACTAAGTATGATTAATAAAAAGGTAATTAATCAAATGTGATTAATTAAAAATGATTAATCAAGTGTAATTAATTAAAGATAATTAAGGAATAATTATCAAAATAATTAGAGAATAATTAATCAAGGTTGATTAATTTAAAAGTAATTAAGAGGTAATTACTTAGTATAATTTGGAAGTAATTAATCAGGATGATTAATTAATTTGGTAATTAAGTAATAATTACTTAAGTAATTAAGTGATAATTAATCAGGTAGGATTAATTGAAGTGGATAATTAAGTGATGGTTAGTTAATTAATTTGTAATTAATTAATGAATGAGAAGTTGGATTGAAGATAATCCAAGTATTTAATTAAGGATTAATTTAATTTAAGGATTAATTAAATTAATCAAGTTTGAATCAAACTTGTTTATGAATGGTTAATGATTGGATGATTTATATATCATTGAATGAGTTAATGATATTGGTTGTTGTTGGATGGCATTGATTGATGGATGATGATATGTATATGCTATATCTGATTGTGATATATATGCTGCTTTGTGATATGTATAGATGCATGTGATAATAGATGCTTATCTATCTGTGTTGTGAATCATCCATTTATGTTAAGTGATATTTCTAAGTATCTATTGTTTAAATCCCTTAAGTACAACTTGGACATTAAAATGGCGTTTGGTTTCGGTGAGACCGGGATCGGGTTTCCATATTTGGAATCCGAAAACCACATCGATTCCAATTAAACGTTAGGTCGTTAATCCAAATGGAGCAAGTGAAGACTCGAGGTGTAAGGGCTATACGTCAGTATAACTCTGTGGGTGATTCCGTAATGAGTTTGACGGAATAGTGCTTATAGATTCGAGATGGTGAATCAGAGTGCAAGGGCTATGGTCGTTGACTCTGAGGGTGATTCCAAAATGAGTGCAACGAGATAGTGCCTTCGGTTTCGTTCGAACCCGGAACGAACTTGTATGGATTGAATGCTTTCAGCACATCGTCAGGCGGACGATGAGCATTCTAAGATAATTGGTCCTATAAAGGTAATCGCAGCCTCAAGCCTCATCAACCGGGAATGGCTAAAACAGGGGAGGTGCAGCAAGGCTTCGTGGGTCGCGCCCACTGGAGGGCAAGATTCATCCCTGTCTAGAGGTCCCTTTATATTTCGGCTGTGTGGGCAGTTGGTCTGCAGCCAACTGCGGGGTGGTCTTGTTCGGGACTGTTCAGTAAGGAACGGTGCAGGTCTTGTGTTGCAGGGGAGCTAGGGTGGCTCCTCGGTACGGTGATCTAGGCCACGTACTGTGACGGGCGGTACCCCAGTAGCCCTGCCATTGATGGAATCCAAAATCCAATAAGTGCCTGTACGGTTTTGATTGTGCCCAACTATGTTGGAACGTGAGATGTAAGCATTCCAGCTATTTCTGTATTTTACTTGAAAACCCTAGACACTATTATAATATCACTGGATTTCCTATCAAATGTTTTGGTTAGCGTAAGGTAAAAACTTTTCCATGTTTATGTGTGGGAAGTCTTACGTGATACCTTTTGTTTTCAAAGGTTTTTCTAAAGTTAAGCAATCTTAAACCGTTTACTCACACCAGACCCCTGTCTGACCCGAGTGTTTATTTTCTGTTTTATTAAACTCTTGGGTACTCATATTATATATGAGTAGTCAAGTGATTCAGGTTATCTCTTGACGAATTCTGGAGGAGCTTTGGAGCAGGAGGCTTCAGCGTGTAGATATATGGTTAGAGTTTCCGCTGTGTATATTCTATGTTGATGTCTTGTATTGTATTAGACAGAATGTTATAACTGTCTATATTGAGATGTTTAGTTATGTACTCTGATGTATATGAACTATGTATATGTTCTATATTATATTTAAATCGTTCCGCTGTGAGATTCTGATGTGTTGTTTTCTCTTTCTTCTCTTTCTTTTCTTCTTCTATCCCTTTCTTTCTTAATTAGTGATGCGATTTTCCGGTAGTGGAATTTCGGGTCGCTACAGCTGGTATCAGAGCGTTAGGTTGAGTGAATACCTAGACTCTGCAGTGGTGTCTATCTTGAGAGAGCGTACTTGTAATTTTTATATAAATATATATTTATATAACTACCTAATCTGTTGGGTTATCTGTTCGGATTTTCCAACATAGGCTATAAAGGTAGATAGGTAGGAGTGTGTGGAACACGACTACCACTATTGGTTGAGGTTTATATGTTGTGGTTGGAGGTGTTTATCGAGATTGTAGACCTAATACTATCTCGAATAAGTTTTGTGGATTGTAGAAAGGATTTCTTTGAGTCCAAAGGAAGTCTTTTTCCAAGAATTGGAGTATATTCTTGAAGTGTGAGGTTGATTTGCTCTCGAGTGAGCGGGATTTCCTTGAGTTGAGTTGTCAGCTAAGCCGAAGCTAGTGGTGGTATCTTGATGACTTCAAGAGGGAATAGCTGTGTGGTGAGATGAGATGCAGTATCCATAGATGGTTCTGAAGATGTTTCTTTTGGAGCCAGATTTAGATGGTGTTGGAAGAGCATTGATGTCTGCTGCAGGGAAGGTTCAGATGTTTGGAGATTCTTTGGATCTCAAGCAAGGATGTTTTAGAGGAATTGGATGTTAATTTTGAGTTTCAAGGAGACTAAGGTCGATGAGTTACCTCATTTCGGACATGGTCTCATTTGTTTTTCTTAAGAAGATAAGTAGCTGGTGTTTCTTTTAGCGCCGAGTTTCTTGAGGAGATGTCGACCCGTCTCAAGAATTTTTAGTGGAATTGAGTGATAGTTTTGTGTTTCAAGAAGCTTTTGGTTAAGGAAGACCTTTGGCTTAGCTGTATTATTGGAGTGAAGTTTGGAAGTAGCAGCATGGATCTGTTTCTTCGATGATTCAGTAATCTTTGGATTCTACTATCAGCAGAGCAGGCAGATAGTGAAGGCTTATTCTTTTCTTTGGAAGGCTCAGCAGGGCGAGATATCTGTTGGAAGTGATCTATCAGTTTTTCTGATAGATAAGCCATTCTTGAAGATTGGTCTTGGATAGGAAAAGCTGTTCTGGTTGGGAGACAGTTCTTGGGAATCTGAACTGAGAGGGATCGCAAAAGTGACTTGCGATTAGTTTGGGAATCTTTGAGTATTCTTGGTTTGAGATTGAGGCATCTCAAGTAGAGGTGGAAGCTATGGAAGTAGTCGGAGGTTCTCTAGATGTTTTTGGGGAAATCTGAGGTCTACCTGAATCGGAGATTGAGATTTCTTATCGACTTGGATTTTCAGGAGTAGTATTGATGGTTCAATCTTATAGTGGGATGACTCTTAAAGCGAGAAGAGTTTGGTGAGGCGGCTCAGGATTCTTTGGATTGATCATCTTATTCTAAGTTAAGATTCTGTTGTGATGTTTTGACCAAGTGGAATGGTCGTTGAGATTTTATGAGTCGGATGAACTGTGTATAGTGAAAGATTGTGCTTGTGTTCTTCGATAGCGTTCTTTTCTGCTCTAGATCAGAGTTGTGCAGCGGAAGCGAGTTGGGGAATTATTCTGGTATGGGAACAACCGGATGTTGCAGTAGAGGATTTCTATTGGAAATTCAAGTATGAAGGAATTTTTCTGAGTTTGGAAGGCAAGGTTGTCTAGTGCAACTGTTTGGCTATTCAAATTTGAGATGCAGGTTTGAAGTCCATTGATGTTTGTGGTATAGAGTTGTATTTTGGATTTCAGCAAATTATTTTTGGGTAAGCCATTTTGTTGAGTAGGATCTGGAGATTTGGTTTGAGTTGGTGCTGTTGTTTCATGGAGCAGTCAGCAAGGGTTAGGCTGATCAGGAATATTGGAAGTGACTCAGAGCATCTGAAGAGTTGTGCAGTTAAGAACTGAGGAGATTTGGGATGTGCAGTTAAAGTTTGGATATTGTTTGGTTTTATCCAATCAAAGGAGATATAAGAATGGGTAAAACTGGAGTGTTAGCTTTGAAGGTATTTGGAGTTTTATCTGTGATCTCTAGAGATTTGATTTTGATCTACAGGATTGAATTGCCAGTTTGGATAGCTGGAATTCGTTGTATTTCACATATCTCTGGGGAATATGTGTATGATTCTTTGAGTGATAGAATCAGCAGTTCAGAAGGATCTGGTAGTTGAGTTGGTTTTGGGATTAGTCTGGTATCTTGTTCAGATTTGTAGAATCAGATGAGGGAGTTCTTGGTTTTAGTAGAGTAGTTAGTTAAGATTCTATAGAGCGAGTGTTCCAATATAGGTGCCTGGAAACTCTAGATAATATTAGG
This sequence comes from Allium cepa, assembly GCA_030765085.1. NCBI lineage: Eukaryota > Viridiplantae > Streptophyta > Magnoliopsida > Asparagales > Amaryllidaceae > Allium > Allium cepa. The sequence goes on along the minus strand of CM060928.1, from coordinate 320,179,969 downwards.
AAGTTCTATTCAGAATTTTTCTGGATAGATAAATTATTTGTTTGTTTGTTTGAATTGGTTGCTATGATTGATAATGTATGATTGATTGTTGATTGCTGTTTGAAATTTAAATTCTTTAACTGGGTTATTAAATTATCTTTGCTTTTAAATTTCGGGGACGAAATTCTTTTTAAGGGGGGAGGAATGTGACGACCCGGAATTTTGAGCAATATCAATTTAATAATCTTTGATAATAATTAAATTGATTTGATCATTTTATATTATAAATTGACAAGTTAAATTTATTTTAAAGATAAATGATAATAAATTGTTAATATCTATCAATAAGTTTCTTGACTATATGAATTGGCAAGATTAAATTCTTTTGAAAGTTTATAATAATCTGATTTGGAAAATACTTATTTTGATAAATAAGAAGTTTTAATGTAATAAAACTTTGTATTCAAATTATAATATATATGAATGTATATATATTGTGATTTGATATTTAATTTGGAAATTAACAAATTTAATGTTAAAATACTTTTCTATTTGAAATGTGTATATATATTTGTATATATATATTTGGAATAGGAATTGCATTAATTTGAATTTAATAAGAATTTTCAAAATTGAATATATTTGGTTTTGAATTTAAAATGATAATTTGATTTAATGACTTTAAATTGATAATTGAGATTTAAATTTTAAAATAACAAAGTTAATTCATTATTCATGATAAATATGTACCTTAAGCTTTTAAATAAGATTTAAATTAAAATAGAAATTTCAAACATATAAACATTTAATAGAATTAAAATGTAAGTTACTTGTTTCATATGAATATTACATAGTAAATAAATAATTAAACCTTAAAATACATTATATATATATTCACCTTTCATGCAAAATTTATAATAAATAAAAATAAAATATAAATAACACTTGTTAAACTTTTGAATATGTGTTAAGACACTTGTAAATTAATTGCTTAGGTGTAAATAGATTAGAGTTCTTTGTGACAAATGTCTTCTTCATTTTTGATAATTAAATTTAAAATTTAACTTGTAAATATAAAACAAAGTTTTACTTCAGCTCAAACATTTTCTTCAAACTCAAAACTGAAAACAAAAGCAAAATACAAAGATAAAAATGCATGCAAATCAAAAGAAGAAATCACTTTCTTCTTTCAAACAAGATGAGTACAAATGCAGAAAACTGTAAATCTGGATTTAAAACAAATGCAAGTTCTTCATCAACATCTGGAAACTCTGTATTCAACTACAAGATAAACACCAACATGCAGCATCAATTTAATCAACATGCAAGAACCTGGAAGTAGATCAAACATGAAAGTTTCAACATGCAAAGAGTTCTGTTTTCAGCATGCAGTGAATTCAAATGCCTGGAAACAATCATGCAGTTCTTTCTTCCACTTAAATACAGGTGAGTAAAACGAATTTTAAAAACAGTTTTAACTTGATTTCATCTCTGTTTATATATGAAAATGTTATGGTTCTTTGAATTATTGGATTTTGAATGAATGCCTGAGAAGTAAAATCATTTGCTCTGTCTTCTGTTTGAATCTAGTGAGTAAATAAATTTTAAAAACAGATTTAAACTTGAATCTTATCTTGGATTGTGAATGAATATCATGCTGTTACTTGATTGAATTAAATGTATGTTGTATGTGAGTGTTTAAGGGCATGTCTGGATATAGATTTAATGCCTGTAGTTTATTGTGTGGTTTTGAAACAATTTCAATATCTATAATAAATTCAATATCTTGTTCTTGGATTCAAATTCGAACTAGGATTGTTAATAGAAGTTGTTTGAATCTAAGTAAACTATCATCCAGAAACAATTACCAGTTTTTAAAGTGAATAAATGATTTAAATTACTTGAATTTACAGTAAAATATAAATTATGGTCAGGAATTTATTAAAACAATTTCAAGTTTTGATTTCACAATTGAATTGCAAATGGAAATTGATGAATTTTAGAACTTGAATCACAATTTCTAATGGAGTATTCAGTGAGCATTTTGGGATTTTCTAGTTTGGGGTTTTTGGCCGATTCTGGGTGATAGTCGAAGAATCAAGCATCGTGGTTGAGTATGGAGGTAGAGGGGGTGTTGAAGTTCACCATAAAAATGCAGAAGTATTTTTCTAATTTTTAAATCGATGGGAATGGATTGATGTAGGGTTTTGCTTCCTGTTCTTTCTTTCTCTGTTCATCTTTAAATCGCGACTTCGTGGGCAATCTGGAGGCTATCGCGAGGGGTTAGGGAGGTGAGGGGAAGTGAGATGAAGCTGCAGTGATGAAGGCGTGGTCTCTGGTGAAGGCAGTGACGGGCGGTGGTGGTTTACAGGTAGGGATTCTTCGAACTGTTTGGGTTCGAATGTTGTATTTCGATTTTCGATCGTGTTTGGATTTCTGGGTTGAGCATTGGGATGGAGGGGTTGAACGTGACTTGTCGCGGTCGGAATGATGGTCGTTGGCGATGGGGAACTCGGTGCACGTTGCACGGTGGTGAAGTATCAGTTGCTGTTGGGTTGAATGGGAGAAGATGGTGAAGAACTCGAAGCAGGCATCGTGTTTTGTATGATGGAACCCGAAGCAAGGGGTAGGCAGGGAAGACTCGGGTTGTTTTGCTTGTTTACTCGGGTGTGGCACGGGTTGTTGCTAGTTACTCGAGTATTCAGAGGGTCAGGTTTTAGAACTTTATGTTTAAGTTGTTAATTCAAAGAATATTTGTTTTTAGAAATAAAGTTTTTTAAAAACAAAGGTTGAATAAGTTTTCAGATTGAAATTGTTTTCTAAGTTATGTTTTAAACAAGTTTATATATTTTAAAATATGGAGTTTTAAAATAAAATGAGTGGATCTTAAAATAAAGTTTGTATTTAAACTTTAATAAATAATTTGGGAAAGGTTTTAAAGATTTCAAAGTTCAATTTAAAATATGTTTAAATTTAATTGATTTCTAAATCATTATATTTTATTTAAATTAAGTTTAATAATTTAGAATTTGATAATCAATTGTAATAAAGATTATCTTTAGTAAGTTTGAATTTAATTTAATTAAAGATAATTAAATTTATAAAGATAATTGAGATAATTAAATTATTTTTAATTATCAAGTTTTAATTATGAATAAATGATTTAATTAAGATAAGGTTTCTTAATTAAGAATCTTTTAATATAATAAGTTAAGAATCATTTAATTAATTTTAAATGATTTAGTTAAATAGTTAATTAAGTAATTAACTTGTGATTAATTAAAATAATCACTTATGGATTAATATAATATAATTACTTGGGAAGTAATTAAAGTAATTAAGTGGTAATTACAGAAGGTAATTAAGTAAAAGTTAATTACTTTATGAAAAGTAATTAAGTAATGTGATTAAGAGTTAATCACTTTAGTTATTAATTAAAGACTTAATTAATAATTAGTTAAAGATTTAAATTATTTGATTAATGATTGATTAATTAAAGAATTAAGAGTTATTAATTACTTGTTTAAGTAATTAATTAAGATAGAATTTAATTAATGATATAATCATTAATTAATGAAAATAATTAATTAATTGATAATGAAAAATTTAAGAATAATTAATTTATAATTAAGTTTTAATTACTAAATGTAATTAAAGTAATTAATCAAAGGTGATTAATTAAAAGTAATTAACTAAGTATGATTAATAAAAAGGTAATTAATCAAATGTGATTAATTAAAAATGATTAATCAAGTGTAATTAATTAAAGATAATTAAGGAATAATTATCAAAATAATTAGAGAATAATTAATCAAGGTTGATTAATTTAAAAGTAATTAAGAGGTAATTACTTAGTATAATTTGGAAGTAATTAATCAGGATGATTAATTAATTTGGTAATTAAGTAATAATTACTTAAGTAATTAAGTGATAATTAATCAGGTAGGATTAATTGAAGTGGATAATTAAGTGATGGTTAGTTAATTAATTTGTAATTAATTAATGAATGAGAAGTTGGATTGAAGATAATCCAAGTATTTAATTAAGGATTAATTTAATTTAAGGATTAATTAAATTAATCAAGTTTGAATCAAACTTGTTTATGAATGGTTAATGATTGGATGATTTATATATCATTGAATGAGTTAATGATATTGGTTGTTGTTGGATGGCATTGATTGATGGATGATGATATGTATATGCTATATCTGATTGTGATATATATGCTGCTTTGTGATATGTATAGATGCATGTGATAATAGATGCTTATCTATCTGTGTTGTGAATCATCCATTTATGTTAAGTGATATTTCTAAGTATCTATTGTTTAAATCCCTTAAGTACAACTTGGACATTAAAATGGCGTTTGGTTTCGGTGAGACCGGGATCGGGTTTCCATATTTGGAATCCGAAAACCACATCGATTCCAATTAAACGTTAGGTCGTTAATCCAAATGGAGCAAGTGAAGACTCGAGGTGTAAGGGCTATACGTCAGTATAACTCTGTGGGTGATTCCGTAATGAGTTTGACGGAATAGTGCTTATAGATTCGAGATGGTGAATCAGAGTGCAAGGGCTATGGTCGTTGACTCTGAGGGTGATTCCAAAATGAGTGCAACGAGATAGTGCCTTCGGTTTCGTTCGAACCCGGAACGAACTTGTATGGATTGAATGCTTTCAGCACATCGTCAGGCGGACGATGAGCATTCTAAGATAATTGGTCCTATAAAGGTAATCGCAGCCTCAAGCCTCATCAACCGGGAATGGCTAAAACAGGGGAGGTGCAGCAAGGCTTCGTGGGTCGCGCCCACTGGAGGGCAAGATTCATCCCTGTCTAGAGGTCCCTTTATATTTCGGCTGTGTGGGCAGTTGGTCTGCAGCCAACTGCGGGGTGGTCTTGTTCGGGACTGTTCAGTAAGGAACGGTGCAGGTCTTGTGTTGCAGGGGAGCTAGGGTGGCTCCTCGGTACGGTGATCTAGGCCACGTACTGTGACGGGCGGTACCCCAGTAGCCCTGCCATTGATGGAATCCAAAATCCAATAAGTGCCTGTACGGTTTTGATTGTGCCCAACTGTGTTGGAACGTGAGATGTAAGCATTCCAGCTATTTCTGTATTTTACTTGAAAACCCTAGACACTATTATAATATCACTGGATTTCCTATCAAATGTTTTGGTTAGCGTAAGGTAAAAACTTTTCCATGTTTATGTGTGGGAAGTCTTACGTGATACCTTTTGTTTTCAAAGGTTTTTCTAAAGTTAAGCAATCTTAAACCGTTTACTCACACCAGACCCCTGTCTGACCCGAGTGTTTATTTTCTGTTTTATTAAACTCTTGGGTACTCATATTATATATGAGTAGTCAAGTGATTCAGGTTATCTCTTGACGAATTCTGGAGGAGCTTTGGAGCAGGAGGCTTCAGCGTGTAGATATATGGTTAGAGTTTCCGCTGTGTATATTCTATGTTGATGTCTTGTATTGTATTAGACAGAATGTTATAACTGTCTATATTGAGATGTTTAGTTATGTACTCTGATGTATATGAACTATGTATATGTTCTATATTATATTTAAATCGTTCCGCTGTGAGATTCTGATGTGTTGTTTTCTCTTTCTTCTCTTTCTTTTCTTCTTCTATCCCTTTCTTTCTTAATTAGTGATGCGATTTTCCGGTAGTGGAATTTCGGGTCGCTACAACTTATCAACACCCAAATCCAGGTTTCAGGACATCTATTATTTCCAAATGAGGATTTTTAATCTCCTATTATTCATCCCCAAATAAGGATTCCTGGTCTTCTATGATTTATTTCCAAAAGATGTATTTCTAATTTTATATTATTACCACACAATTGTTGTTGGCCTTTTATTAGTTGTTCCCAAAAAATGATTTCTAACTTCCATTATTAAGGTTGAATTTGGATCTCTAGCCCTCTATTATTAATTTCATAACTAGATTTTTGAACTTCTATTGAACAGAGATAAGATTCAGGTCTTCTCTCATTGTTACCAAAGTTGAATCTGTGGACTTCTATTATAGTTCCCAACTTGAATTTCTCTTTATTTATTATCCTCAAATGATGATCTATTTATTTCCACTACTTTGGCTTATGGGATTCTATTATCAAGAATTCTAATACTATCCCTAATAATATGGACAAACTACTAAACATATTCTTACATAAATTTTGGATTACCAATAAGAAATGTTGTTTACTTTTCATTTTATAGTAAAATAAGTTTGGTAAAGAGGACCATTGAGGATGAAATAATACAAAAAGGGTACCCTTGGATTTTTGTCCTAAAGAACAAAAACTTCTTTCATACAAAGGAAGGGCAAATGTTAACCATAAAGCTCACTCAATAATATAGAAATAAAAGAATTCTTGCAAAAGCATCGCAAGAATTAAAGACAGGGGTTCCGCCATAGTCCAAAAGTGGGGTTTCGAAGGCATTGAAGTTGCTTTCGAAGAGATTGGATTGATGATACAAACATTTAATGCTTCTGCAAATATTAAATAGAGTATGGGCTTTAGAAGGAGTCTAAAGAGGACAAGACTATCCTTCCGCTTTAGTTGACCCTTCCAAAATAGTTGGTTCCACATGCATAAAGGAGTTTCGTATGAGTGAAAAGAACCTTTCGAAGGTATCAAATAACAAGCTTCCTTACATGTATCAAACCCTTCGAAATAGATGGTTTTTCCACTATTTACCTTACATAGAGGAACATTTTACCAAAGCATCCCATTCAAGAGCATAGATGAGCCTTTCGTATCGGTTGAATCTTTCCGCAAGTATAAGGGAAACTTCATATGTGTCCAGTATTGCTTCCTCAAGTACCAGAGGATGGGGCTTCCGCATTGATCAATAGGAACACATTCGAAAGACACCCTCTACAACTAAGCCTCCTTAACTGACCTTTCGCAATGATCCTTTTGCTACCATTAAGTCCTTAAAAAATCATCTAATTGCCCTTGCTCACTCATTCAAGTAGCAACATGTCATGTTGGCTCCAGATCTTAACAATAATGAGGAAGTCAAAGAAGCCTTCTACGATGATATAAGACATTCGAAGCCAAGAAAATACTCCTTTCTACAGTGTCGAAAGCCTCTAAAACTACTTGTAAGTGAAGTGCAAACCGATTCGATACCTAATGATGGAAGAATCAACTGTTTCAAAAGCTTAAACAAAGAAAGCATCATCACCTTCCACAAGCGCTGGATGTGTACCTTTTGAACACATTTGAACATCCTTTCCTTCTTATCCAACACGTCAATAACAAGATAAAGGTCGCTCCTCTACCTTCCAATGACGTCAAAATAACCCAAGTCCCATTCAAAAGCAGTGTTAGAAATGCGCTCCAAATTCAACAGCAGTGGAAGGTCATCAAGGCACCATTTCGACTATGTTGAAAGGACTATGGCGAAAGGGTCCAACCTACGCCTATAAATAAGAACCTAGGGGTGTAGTTTTGGGGATCTAGATTCATTCATTCTATAATTTTTCATATCTTCAGTTCGTAAACCCTAATTTTTAAATCGAATTCGGGATTTCACTTTCTTGTAACACTTAAACCCTTATATCCATGAAAATTATCAATCAAGCAGATACATGGTACTTTCAAATACGTAGATTCTGATTCACTACTTATATATGATTTCAACAATGGAATGTATGTATCAATGCATATCGACGAGATACCCTTCGAAGGAGTTGGATCCTTCCGACTCAATTAAAACCTTTAGATCCCATTAGGTCACAACCTTGTATTACCTCAATTTATTCGAAAGGAAATTTCAAAGGGGCCTAAGATTACTTCATCTGATTTGAAAAGGTGGTTTCGAAGGGCTTAGATTACTTCCAACTGATTCGAAAGGTGGTTTCGAAGGAGACAACCACACCTTTATTTTTACTTTGGGGGTGTTGACAAGATTTCTTATTAACATATGGTGTATTTTATGATAGTAGTTATAAAACTTGTAACCGTGAGTAATTTATCACAATAAATGTAAATATACCATTATTAAATGTTCTTGGTCAAGATGCATCGAGACTGTATATCGATGTATCCGTTGAGAGTAGAGTACGTAAAGCTTTCCAAATGTTGGGCAGTGTGTTACTCACTAGGGGCACCAAGAGGGCACATACTGACAGTTATTAGATAACTATGGAGTGAATCACTCGATAATTTTCCGTTGGTTAGTATAACTAAGGTCAAATAGAAAATATCGATGTGATTGATTTACATAGTTCTCTTGAATTGAGAATTCTATGGATCTTCAATATGAAAGGTCTACTTTGATTATAATTAAATCATGGCATGACGTCCTTTGAGTGACTATAGTTGGCTCAAGTGGAAGTATTGGTAGTGAAGTACTATTCAAGAGAGGATTCATCCCCTTGGTTATACGGGGTTAGTATCATGGTCAACTCAAGTTAACTCAAAATCAAAGTCTCTGGCCAGAGCATCTCGATTAATAGTAATTGCATTTATTGAACCAAGGACTTTGTGTTTGGATTATAGATTTGAATATAGACGATATTGGAATTTTGATAATTACCAAATTCCATAAGTTCAAAGTGATATAGTTTTGATGAAGAAAACTGATGTAAACAAATGTCACAATCGGGTTATGCTAAGCAATATAAATTTGGATTTTACCGAAACTAAGTGAGCAATAAATTTGGTCAAAATGTCACACCACGTACTAAGTGATGTGCGAATATTAACATTTGAATAGTTTGATGTTAATCGCTGACTAAATTTACACGTAATGAGTTAGACAACCGGAATAATTAATTCTCTTTTGACCAAACAATTTAATTAGTTTATAATTGTTATAAATTAATTAAATTAATTAATATTTATGGAATATTAATTATAAAATTTTGAATATGATTTGAGAAGTAGATATTATTGTATATATTTATAATAGCTATAGATATATCGATTAATATGCGTATCGATAAGCAATTTAATTAAATTTAATTAATAATATTTATTTGGGATTAAATGGGTTGTTAGCCTATGATGTTAAGATGTTATTTTGGAAACAATAGGGCTTGTAGGAGAGACTGAAAAAAGTTAGAGGTTTTTGGAGATGGATGGTTGAGATTTGATCAGAAATTGTATGAGATGTGATCCATATTTCTCTCTATTTCTTCCACTATAAAGGGACCTCTTACCCTAACGCAAAAAGAAATTTTTGGCTATCATTTCCCCATCATTGCTAGCCGATCTCATCAAAAGAGAGTTCTAACAAATTCATCTCAAATCAATACAAAAGGCGATGGTTATTGGATAGCAAAAGGTCTACAGTTTAAGGATTAACAATCTGCCGAATTGAGAATATTTTAAAGGAGGGAGAATTCATGTGTGTGTTGATAGTTGGGTGATGATTCTTATATGTATCAATGTTGTCACATTCTAAATTGATTATATGCATGTATTTATTAAAAAACACAATTTTTTATGTACATCTGAAGTGCATAGCCATATATGTTTTATTTTTAATTATTATCATTTTATCAATTAATATATGTATATATTAATATGTCATTTAATTTTAATTCTATGAATTGAATACATTTATGTAATCATATCATGTAAATGATGATCTATATTTTATAAATGGAGATTTATAATAATTATAATTTTTGGTGACTGTAAATTATTTTTTAATAATTATCTAGTATTACTTATTATTTTTAAATCAATATACAAATTAAATAATTCATATAAAATAATATATTTTTCTTATATTAAATTTAAAATTTTATAAAATTATATTATCCTTATATAAACTCTCACCCAAAAAGTCATACTTTTAAATCTATTTTAATATTTTTTAAAAATCATTTTAGTATTACGCCGAGAATATTTAATTAACTAAAAATATCATTTTGACTGAGAAAATTCTGGCAAAATTTTATAACCTTGAAATATTACCTTGATTTTTTGAAAATTTATAATTCGAAGAATATAACACAAAAATATATTTTATTATGTTTCGACTAATTATTTAATATATAGTTTAATAGATTAAAATTATAAAAAATATTTTTATACTACATATTCAATCTGAAAATGTTTTTTGAAAAACGTAATTTTTATTCTCACAATTAATGGATATATATATATATAAACACAAATACTTATTTATATATTATTAATATTCCTATATATATTAAAAAAATAATGATAATTTGTTACTATAACACACATATAAATCAAAATGTTTTTCAAAAAACACTTTTATATATTATGTGTGTGTATATATATAATTTAAAATTTTAATACTATAATATATATGTCTATAAATCATAAATATTTTATATATAGTAATATATATGTATATATATATATGTATATATATATATATAAAATTTTACGTAGTTTATAATATTTATATAAATAACTAGTTTATACACATACATATATTTAGACAACATTTAATACATATAGGATGAGCTAACATTTTCGTTGTGTTGTAAATGCCAACATTTATTTCGGACATGTTGTACCTTGCACGAGTTATTATTTTACACATGCACACACATACATATATGTATATGATGCATATGTGTACCATTATATTTAATTGAATGTAAATTAAATAAAATATATCTATAATTTGTAAATTTAAATGGAATAAGAGATTTTATTTAAATTAAATTTTGAAATATTCTAAATAAATAAGACGTCATAGGCCCAATAAAGATCCAATATGGTAAAAAAATTCAAATTCACATATAAGTTTGGATGCGGACTGAAACCAGTGTAAAATAGATCTACTTTATATTTTCCTTTGCATTTATGATTTATTGCTCTAATTAAATACATTCAGCCATATTCGATCCTGACATCGTGAATTTATAGTGTATTAGAGCGTAGTGTCTTAAATTTCTTAACAATAACCTAGAACAGTGGTCAACAAAAGACAAAGAACCACTCGACACGTACCTAACAACATAGAATGATGCTTACGCTTGTTAACAAGAAAATTTATCAACACCCTAGATTTGAATTCAAAATGTAGATGACTCTTTTGCGACCTCTTTCAAAAAGGTAAAAATAGTTGAAACCTCCGAATCAGGTTAAGATGGTTATAATACATTCTATTCACTTTATTTTTCCTTTTAAATAGGTTACTGAAGTTGAAACTCTTTCTTATTGGACCTTACGATTTAGACGAAACACTAAAATCCTTCTTATATTGTCTTTCGAACAAGTTAATCTGAATTGGTATCCCTTCCAAAACCTCCCTTCCAAATTGGTTGAGTCGACCCTAAAGTTGGTTCTAATGGGTTAAGGATGTAAATCAAATGGATAGGTTTCGACTCCTTCGGAAGATGACCTTTCGACGACTTAACGCTAGGAGCTAAGGCTCTATGGATATTAGTTGAACTAAGGGTTTTGACCTACTCTAATGGTGAACCTTCTGCCAAATTGACATAAGAATATTACAACCTAAATTTATTTGAAATATCAAATTAGCCAAATACCTAAAATTTCCATAATGTTACTTTAAATAAACTCAAGTAATACAAATTGATCAAATTCCCAATCTAATTTGAAAATTAGGGTTTACAACTTTAAAAAAATACAAGTATGGAGTGATAGAATTCAGATCCACTATACCAGACCCCTAGGGTCTTATTTATAGGTGCGGGTTAGCAGCTTTCGAGTCAGTCCTTTTGACTCGGTCGAAAGAAGGCCTTATAGACCTTTCATTGTCGTTACATTTGAGTCTCCTTCTGCATTGCTTTTGAATGGACTTAAGTTCTTTCAACTTCATCGAAAGGGGTTGGTACGCTTCTCTACTTTATGTTGCTGTGTAAGTAAGAAAAGTTAAGAGCTTTCAACTCTAGCGATATATGGATCTTTGGAACTTCAGAGGAGTCAAGACGTTAAAGTTTTCCAAGTGGAAGGAAGCTTTCGATGGCACATTTGCTGATTGATGCGGAACATTGTCCTCTAGTGTTTGAGATTGCAACATTGAACCCTAACAAACTTTTCCATCTTAATTGTGAATGGTTTCGAATAGTTCGAAATGCTCATTTATGCTTTAGGAGGGGCTGCTTTGGCAATATATCCGTATGTGGAAGGTGAATGAGGTGAAACCTTTAGTGTAACTACCCAAATTTTTTAATGATTTTATTTATTTTATTAATTGAAATTTTATGAAATTTTAAACATTAAAATTTGAAATTAAAAATTTATTATTTGGAATACGTCAATTTAAACATAACAACTGGTAAATTTTCATCTGATATTATTGAAGTTTATATTCTTGTGTAATTTTATCTCAATTTAAATCAGTTAAAATTTGATGATAATAAAATGTTTTCTCAAACCTGAATATTTTTATACAGAAAATTTGTAAATCATCTTCTGGGTGAGACTTCAAATTTCGTTTCATCATTCGGACTTCTGTAGCTCCGTCGATCTTATTTTCTACGTTTTTGCTGCATTTTTCCGCTAGCGGAAATTTAAATTTTTATAATTCAATCATACCGCTGATATCTATGTACCATTTTAATCTCTCGTCGTGCTGATCTCTGCGGTATATTCAATTCTAGTCATTTGAAATAAAGTTTATTTTGAAATTAAATAAAGGTGAATTTCTTTTGAATATAATAAAATGAAATCTACCATTTAAACAAACAATAGAATTTTATGACAGAAATTTGATATTTGCTATGTGTCCATCTAGACATAACAAATGGCAAATTCTCGTCAAATAATACGGATGTTCTATCAGTCGCTAAAACTTCAGTTTAAATCAGTTAATAACAGTTGAATTTAAAAGTATTTCGAAACTTAAATATGTCAACATGAGAAAATTTATTTAGAACACTCTAAATCAGACTGCGAAACTCGTTTCGCAAAATTCGGACGTTTCTAGCTCCGTTCGGATTTTTTCGTACGGAATAGCAACGTATATCGGTGTCCGTATGGACTTTTGATAAGAAGGTCCTGACACAGATATTTATGTTTCCTCTTGTCCGTCTCATCGCGCTGATCACCATGATATATTTATTTCTGTATTTTAAGGTCTGGTACGCGACAAAAACAATAAAACGGTACTCGGTACCCTAATTTGTGACCGTTAGCTTTTCCATGCCTTTCCAAATTGAAACGTGTTGTCCAAACAAAATTAATTGCCATAAATCCTTCAGCTGAATTGTTGCTCGTGACCGTTGCCATTCACTTATCTTTTATATATTGTGGCCCGTTGATTTTGCTGGCTCCTCATTTCATAATCTTCAGTTCAACTGAAATGAAAATAAATATATTTGCGTTTGTACTACCTCGCTCCTATTCATCTCCATTACCTTCCCCTTTTTAATTTCATTTTCCATCGTTCTAAATTAAACAAAAAAAAGGAAAGAAGAAGAAGTGGACAACACACGTTTTATCTTTGCACGTCACTCTGTTTTTTTGCTTGTAGCAAGTATATCTTCATCTCCACAGCCATGTGACAATACCCACACTGCTTGGGCATCACCTTCCCACCAAGCACGTACATTGTATCCGTTGCATCTCCTCACCTTCTCCCCTCCAGGCGTTCATGTACAAACAGCCACATCACCAACCCCGCTTCGCCACTGTTTCCAGACTTTGCCCCCCACAGCCTTCGTCTCTCTCACGTGAGTATATAATATATATATTGGTTTATTTATTTATTTGTAAAAGTATATATATTTAAGTTTTTTTGGTTTTGTTTTGCTTTGAATATAAAGTTTCAAACTATATATATGTAAATCTGTTTACGTATTAGTATATACTTGTATAATAAGTAAGTATATTTGTATGTATATGTTTGTTTGTATAAACTATATTTATAATATGGGTACGTCTATTTTAAAGGTATATAAAGTATAAGTGTATCTGTAGCTAGCATATTTTTAAACTCAAGCCTGCTTTTCCATAGATGATGTGTTTAAATATCTAAGAATTTATAGTAATATTTTATTTAGATTTAGCAACCGTTAATATTTATATGTTATGAAGGTTATAGACTTTGTATATATTCTCGTTGTTGTGATAAAAATACAATACATTAGCTATATATATTAATATACCTATAGGATGTACTCTCTGTTAGTTTAGTTGAATTATAAAATATATTAAGTACATGAGTTTTTATATATTAAAATATATTATAAAGTATATTCTTTCGGTTTTAAAATTATTTCATTTACAGTTTTATAGGTTTCTATCTTCACGCTGTTAGGTGCAAGTCAAATGTTAAGTCTGGTACTATTTTCGTACTTGTATATATGATATATGCTGTATATTATATTTTGGTTTTCTATTTTGTAGGTTTTTAACTTGCAGTTATATATACTACCTATTTTATACCATTTGCATATGTATGAATATAGTAACATTAAAGTGTATATTACATTATAATATATATATATATATATATAGGTGTTGTTATAAGTGTTGTTTATATTACATTATATATTTGATTGTACATATACAAAAGTTATTTAGAATATAATTTTTTTACATAATTAAAAATAAATATATATGTATATATCTATACAAGTTCACTTATATAACTGATCCTCACCAATCCAGTTTGATTTGATTTCGCCGATTCCGAACTATTAGCTTTGTTCGTCGAAATTCGTGTCAATCCTGCTTTGCTTTGGAATTCGTAGCTTGTTCCCTTGTCAAACTTTTCTAGCCTCGGAAGGTGAGCTATCACTCTATATTAACGTTCTTATATTTATTAAACTTGATTTCAATTGAAACGACAATTGAAATACGCTGCTGTAGTTATTTAAATTGTTATATATGCTATTATCTGTAACTGTTCGCCTATGGGATATGACACCATATCCTGTTGTTTGTATTATATTGTCATTGATGATATATGCCTGTTATTATTATTATCATATCTGTTATCATTCTGCAAGTTCCCTGTTAGTATAGAATTCACTATGGGTTGAAAAGATACATACCCGAACGATTTGTAGAATACGAGAAAATCATTATGGGTTGAAATGATAAACCCAAGCAATTTTCATTAAATTAAATTTGGGATTACGGGTTGAAATGATATACCCGTATATATTTATACTACGGATTGAAATGTTAAATATCTGTATCACTGAACCATAGAATAGAAAATTTTATACCAACACTGTGGTCTATATATAAATATTTTGAAAATAATTTCTTTGATTTTGGAAAGAAATAAATGGTTTTAAATAAATATTGATTCTTAAAATATCATAAATGAATGATATTCTATTTATAAATTTAATGATAACATTTAATTTAATTAAGATTGATTTAATTAATATATAATATGTTTAAGTATTTATTAAAATTTATATTTCAAAGTGAATTTTTGGAATAATTTGAATAAGTTAAGGTTGGGAAGATAAATTTTAATTTATTTGAAATTGTATTTAATTAAGAATTTTATTTAATTAACTCGATTTGGAACTTATTAAATTTGAGGTTTTAAGATATGATTTAATAATTTGATTTTGATTTAAAGTGATTTTAATGGATATTTCAAGTTTTAAATAAATCAAAGGGAATATTTAGTTTAATGTAATTTAAGGTATTTAAATGACAATAGATTTATTAAGTGATTATTTCAAACTAAATACTAATACAGTTACAATAAGATATATATGAAATTATCAATTTAGATTTGAAAGTGCTATAATTTATATATATTTGAAATGGAAATGATATTTTGGTTTTGGAGATAAATTATTTTGAAATGACCACGGTGTTATAATAACGTTTGGTTGTTATTAGTATATATTACTGCGTAGTAGATCGTTCCACGGATTCTTAGAGGATGGTTATCCTAAACATCCTTTAAATTACTTGTATTTCGGTTGATATTTCACTTGAGTTGGATTTATTGATATAAGAATGTTAATCCTAACTCGAGTGTTTTTGTGTTTTGCTTGATGCTCGAGTCAGACTGGGTGATACAGCGTTTGAGACTCACCTTTGGAGTTTGGGGCTTCATTTGGAGATCCAACTATCGATTCAGCTTTTAGCTTTTCCAGTTGATTTGTTTAGAGAGATCATCAGTTTGTATTGGAGACTTCGCTGTAGTTGAGATATTCTGCTGTATTTTATTTCTAACTCTAATGTTTATACAGTAGTTTCATGAACTACTATTTATCTATTCCGCTGCATTATTGTTATATTACTCTGTGTCTGTGATTCTACAATTGATTTATATACTATATATGCTGAGTTTTGCCAAATATAAATTAACAATATGATATTTTGAGCAATTTAACTCCGACAAGTGCGGATGCGAATGGTTGAAAATACCGGGTCGTCACAGTTGGTATCAGAGCCAGGTTCTAGGCAAACTTAACATATATGGTAAATTAATTTACAGAATCACTTCTGTTCCAGCTTGAATCTCTTCCTCTTTGACTCGGTTTCTTTTGGATTTTGGAACGTCCCCCTCAGTTCCAAAATCCATTCTTGTCCCTCACTATTCATATTTTTCTAAATTCTGGAGTATGCCATAGCTCCACTGGATGATTGTAAAGGGGTGAATCTCCTTTACAATAGGCATTGATTTACCGGAGATTTCTAGATTTTTGGTTTAGATGTTGCTATCTTTTACTAGGCCCAAGTGATCAAATGTCGATTTGCCTTAGAATTCTCCATCGATCTTATTCCTAGAGTCACGGTTGACCCGGTTAAGGTCGCCTGCGGTTTATATAAGTATATCCATCTTCTATTTTGAAATTTAATTATCTCATCTTCGATCGAGCCTATATTCGAATCAGAGTTCTATTTGATTGGAGTTTCTCTATTCTGAATCTCTATCTTTGTTTTGAAATCCATTCTTGAATCATCCTTTGAAAAATCGGGTTTGTTTGTATTTTGGAATTGTTTTATATATCGAAATTATTATTTTGAGAAGTACCTTTTAAAAGCGAGAATTTAAAGTTTCAGAAGGATTTGAAATATTGAAAATTATATAAGAAATTGACTTATATAAAAATGATTTATAACTAAAGGGTTTTGAATTTGAAATTCGAGAAGTTGAATTCCGTTGTTTCGAAATTGGTTTTAAGATTTTGTAAATATATAATAATACGATTTGAAAGTATTTTTCGAATAAGAAATGTTTCAAATGATTTCAACTGATTTCAAATGAGTTCCAATGATTTTGAAAAAAATTCAAAGAAGTTTATGTCGCTGAAGAATAATTTCGATGATGAGTGCACGCATCATCGACATTGATTTTCGAGCTTTAGAGTGGGGGAGAGGCCAATGTAGTATCTTTGCTCTGCAAGTGATTTTGTGAAACCAATTTTGATTTCAAATTCTGAAGATGAGTTGATATTCGAAAGATATATGTATATATATTTAAAATGATTTGAAGTGAGCCGATGTTCAGTCCTCGAGTTTTGGATTTGATATAACCCTATCCATAAAAATTGATTTACTGAATTGTTGCCGATTTCCAACTTTTGGATTTGAAATTTGATTTCACCGACCATTTTGAATGTTCGAACACTTCCAAATCAAGGTTTAATGTTCAAAGCTAAGTAATTTCGAAAAGTATAAATTATTTGAGAAAGCATATGAGTTAGTTTTTTATGTTCAAGTATGAAGCAATATGATCTAAACAAGTTTGAAACTGTTTTGTTAAGTAAATGAACAAGACTAATATGAAATGTTTGAATAAAATTTAGTTTTAAATAATTTGCAATAGGTAAATTGCATCTTTCAAATAGAAATAAATAGTTTAAATGTTTAAAATGGACGGTTATAAATTTTGGGTATAATTGATTTTGGGAAATATTTGGTCTCGAAAATAGACTGAAATTTAAAACCCAATATTTATATAATGATTTGGAAATGAATTTGTTTGACCTAAATTATGATGATCTGGAAACTAAGATTATTTTCTAAGCCAATTATTCTGGAAACTTTGAAACTGAAGATATTAAATTTGGAAGAATCATATATGATTTTGAAACTGAACTGATGTTGAAAGGAACTGAAATTGAGAACATTGTTTTACTAAATACTTGATTTGGGAGTTATAAAACTTATATAAAATTGATTTATATAAGTATTAAATTGATATGAAAATTATTGATTGGATAGGTACTCAATTTGAAAAGCGAAATCTTATATAAATCAAAGTCTATATAAGTGTGATTTGATATACTATTGATTTTGAAAATTATTCGATTTGAAAATGAAATCTTATATATGATGGAATTTATATAAGTATTATATTTGAAAGTGATTTGAAAAGGTAATATATGATACATATTTTCGAAGCAAAGATATGGGAAGTGCCTTCTGCTTGATATCCGCTTTATGGAAACATTGTGGATTCATTATATCGATATTATTCTATCTGATTTTGGTTTTTGGGATGTGATACTCGAGTGTCCTACCATGGCGTAACCCATGGTCATTTTTTTGGGTAGTGTAATCTGCAAGGTGGAGATTGCTTGAAGGGTACGGATGTTTCCTGGGGGATCTAGGCGTAATCATTGTGTATCCTATGCTCTACAGTTTTGTTGTGCTGGCGTAATCCGCAAGGTAGAGATTACTTAAAGGGTACAGATGTTTCCTAGGGGATCCAGGCGTAACCATTGTTATGTATCCTGCTGTCCACAGTTTTTGGTTATCATGGTGAAATTTGCAAGCCAGTGATTGCTTAAAGGTATAGATGTTTCCTGGGGGATCCAGGCGAAACCATTGTGTATCTGCGATCCAGGTGATTTGTTTGGATTGTACTTTCCATATCGGTTTTCAATGTTTTTTTCTAGTACTTTCACTAGGAGTTGAAACAGATCTACTAAGTACTTGAAGAATTCTAGCTTTGCGCCTAATCAACGCATCGCCAGAGTCTGCAAGAACGAAGATAAACGTGTTGAAACATCATGTTATAAAAGTATTTTCGAAAGGAAAATTTGTTTCGATATAAAGTATTTGATTATAAAAGTATTTTCTTATAAAGGTATTTTATTATAAAGGTATTTCCAACAAAGAAATTTTGTATTAATATTTGAAATTGAAATTCTTATGGTTTGAATTAACTATTCGTGCCCGATACTATTCTTTTGAATCTACCTTATCTGAGCTTTATTTATTCACCTATATTCTGTTTTCCTAAATCTACCTTCCATTCCTTTTTGAATATAATGTTTAAAATATTGCTTAATTATATACTACATGGTTTAATAGAAAATTATTAGTGTTATAAATATTTTAGAAGTTATTAATTAAAATAAAACGTATTTAAAGAAAATGGTTACTCCCTTATTAGTAATATTTGAAAAGTATCTTGAGATAAGATTAATAAATTGTGAATTATGGATTTAATGTTTTCAATAGCTTCTTCGTAAATATAACTAATGATGTAAACAATTGTTTTCAAATAGTTTTCATATATTTATAAAGATGTTATTCAATGTTATTTATAAACGAAGCAAGAAATTTTGCAAATGGATTTTTGAAAAGTTTTAAGTATCAAAGATAATTGAACTGCAAATGAACTTTTCAAATAAATACTTCAAGTAAAATTTATATAGTTTTAAATTAATTGTTTAATCTTGACTTTCAATCTACTTTTATTTTTGCTTGTTCTATTCTCCTACCTCCTTCCTTTTCGGGGATGAAAAGTTTTGAGTGGAGGAGAGCATAACGACCCAAAAATTTTAGTGATTTTATTTATTTAATTAATTAAAAATTTTTGAAATTTTAAACAATAAAATTTGAAACTAAAAATTTATTATTTGGAATACGTTTATTTATACATAGAAACTGGTAAATTTTCATATGATATTATTGAAGTTTATTTTCTTGTGTAATTTTATCTTAATTTAAATCAGTTAATATTTGATGATAGTAAAATGTTTTCCCAGACCTGAATATTTTTATACCGAAAATTTGTAAATCATCTTCTGGGTGAGGCGTCAAATTTTTTTCATCAAATTCGGACATCTGTAGCTCCGTCGATCTTATTTTCTGCGTTTTTGCTGCATTTTTCCGCTAGCGGAAAAACAAGTTTTTAAAATTCAATCGTACCACTGATATCTGTGTACCATTTTAATCGTCCCGTCGTGCTAATTTTTGTGGTATATTAAATTCTAGTAATTTGTAATACAGTTTATTTTGAAATTAAATAAAGGTGAATTTCTTTTGAATATAATAAACCGAAATCTACCATTTAAACAAATAATAGAATTTTATGACGGAAATTTGATATTTTCTACGCATCCATTTAGACATAAAAATTGGCAAGCTTTCGTCAAATAATACGAATGTTCTATAAGTCGCTAAAACTTCAGTTTAAATCAGTTAATAACAGTTGAATTTAGAAGTATTTCAAAACCTAAATATGTCAACATGAGAAATTTTATTTAGAACACTCTGAATCAGACTGCGAAATTCATTTCACGAAATTCGAAAGTTTCTAGCTCCGTTTTGATTTTCCATACGGAATAGCAACGTATTACGGTGTCCATATGGACTTTTGATAGGAAGGTCCTGGCACAGATATTTCTGTTTCCACTTGTTCGTCTCATCGCGCTGATCACCATGATATAATTATTTCTGTATTTTGAGGTTCGTACACGACGAAAACAATAAAACTATACGTCGTATCGGTACCCTAGATTGTGACGGTTGGCTTTTCCGTGCCTTTTCAAATTGAAACTGTGATAACCCGAATTTCTGGGCATTTGTTAATTGAAAATTAACAGGATTAAAATTGTTAAAATACTTATTTGTTAATTGAACAAATGAAATTCTGATATATATATATATATATATATAGATATCTGGATATATAAATGGATTTAAAATTTTAATAAAAGTTGAATTTTAAATATTTGGAAATAATAAAGATTGTATATATATATATAAGAAGATTTTAAATAGAGGAATTTTTATTTTTAAAACAGATTCAAAATAGCATTTATCTTATATTATTTTCTATAAAGGAAACCTTCTTTAAATTAATTAAGGAGGTGATTGTTAATTGATAAAATAAATACAAAAGCTTTATAAACATTTTAAATAAATATATCATGCATAATTACAAAAGTAAGTTTAATAAATAAAATTTGAACAAAGAAAAGTTTGATTATTAAACACACTTAAGATATTATTAGTATAAAACTAAAATTTAACTATAATAAGATATATATATATGTATATATATATATATATATATAACATTTATAAAATTGAGAAACTTATTTTTAATATTGTAATAGAACATGTGTGAGGTTATTATACATGAGGAAGCCACTTGTAAATCACTCTACTACCTAATGTAACAAGTGGCATTTGTGTTATTTATTTTTGAAAACATTTTTTATTCAAAATATGTTAAGTAGAAAACTTAGAAAATTATTTTATTTCAACACATTATCTTCAAAAGAGAAAAAAACCGAAATCATGAGAAATTCAAAACCAGATTTAAAAAGAAAGTTTCAAGCTAAGTTCAAAAATCAAAATCTGCTAAAAATCTACAGAACCGTTACTATTGCAAATCTGAATTCAAAAATCTATAAAATGAGGCCTGTAATCAACATCCCTGCAAGGAACTATGGATCTACAGCAAGTGATTTCAACTTCAGGATTTAACTTCAACAACAGTAAATTCAACAGAGGATCCAATTCAAAACTAAAAGATCAAATTTAGCTGTTCCAGGATGAAACATCCCTCTCTGCTTCAATATTGGTGAGTAAATTCTTATAATTGCTCATACCTTGGATTGTTATTAGATGATTCTTGAAGTATGATATGGAGTAAGCTGTGCATGTTGATTTTATGAATATATATGTGTTAGTATACGCATTTATGGTTGTTAAACAGGCAAAACATGCTTCTGTTCCAATACAGATGTTGTCCTGATTTGAAAATTTAAATCATCAAACTGAAAAAAAAATAGGCTTGGATCTCTAAACAAAGTATGTTCATTTTTAATATAGGCAAAGTTTAAAATATTGTTTATGAGAAACAAGATGCATATCCAGGAAAATGAACTTTACAGGAAGAAAAAACTTGATGTTTTCAAAACTTGATTTCATCAATAAAATGTTTCAAGTTTATAACTTGAATTTACATCAAGAACTAGGATTTTCAAAATAAAAATCATGATTTTTAGTAAAATTTTGAGTGAGCATTTCTAAGATGGTCTGAAATCGGGTTTTTGGTTATTTCTGGTGGCCAGAAGTCTCGAGGTAGTCGGGGCTTCATATGGAGGTAGGAGAAAGTTTGGTGATACCGGCAAAAATGCCAGATGTGTTTTTAGTTCATCATTTCGACGTCCATGGGTCAAACAAGGGTTCGAAAGGGGTATGGGCGATGTTGTTTTGCAAGTGATGTGCGTCATCAATAGGCCACCGAAGACAATCGCGCGAGAGGAATTAGGAGCAGAGTGGTGTAGTGAAGCTCTGGGCGAGTCGATGCGTCAATTTGTGATCGTGGGTGGCGACGCGGTGGAGTTTTCGGTGATCAAGATTTTGGTTCAGGCGCTGTTTGGCTCGTTTTCGTTTAAAGATGATTTTCGGTAATCTGAAGGATCGTGACGATTATGGGGTTGAGTTGCGACTTGCCGGTGGTGATGGCACTGATCGGGGGCGACTGGTTGGCGTGTGCACGTGTACGTGTCATTCGAGAATGTATGGATTGCTTCTTTGTTTTGAGAAGAAGGGTTAGCTGGGGGAAACTCGAAGTGAACTAGTTTGGGTCTCGAAGCAAGATTGGTTGTTGCAGGTTCATTCGTGTGTTTTGTGTTTTCCCGGGATTTACTCGAGTTATCTGGTGATTTTCTCAGAGCAGATACGGATTGTATTTTTATGACCTGAGTTTAATTTTTTTTATATACAGTGTAAAGTTAAACCAATTCAAGTTAAACTAAATTTCCGGAAACTATTCATTTTAAACAATAATGGTTTATTTAAAAAAAGGTGTTGTAATTCATTTAGTTTAGTTTAAATTAAACTTAACTGATAATATGGTTAAGTACTAACTGAGAAGATGAAATGTTTGTCATCAATTAAAATTAAGAAATTATGTAAATTTGCAAGTTAATAATTAATTAATTCCGAGGTTTATTAAATTCTGATGATGGGTAAGGAAGGGATTAAGATAGGTGAATTATCTAAAATTAATTAAGGGTTCGGTGATTAAGATTATTAAATAAATCAATTAAGCAATTAAAGAGAGAGACTAATTAATTAATGGTTAAAGATTATTTAATTATTAATAAAGGGTTATAAGTTAATTAATTTTAGATTAATTAATTTGAAGCTAGAGATTTATTTAATATAAGTAACTAGAGAATTAGTTACTAAAATGATAATCACTTAATATAAGTAATTAAAGGGATTAAATACATTATGTAATTAATTAATATGATTAGTTTAAGTTAATTAATTGGTTTAATTAATTTAAATAATCACTTGATGATGGATTTGAGTATAATTACTTAATGAGGTTTATTATGTACAATACTTAGTGAAGTAATTTGTGATGGTAATTACAGGGTGTAATTAATTGAGGATTGAAAGTAGTTGAGTTAATTACCTGGTTTAATTAATATGATGAATAATTACTTAGTAGTGTAATTAATTGAAGAATTTATTAATAAAAGTTCCGGGAAGTTAATTAAGTAATGTAATTAATTACAGAATGAGATTAATCAAGGGTGATTAATAAATACAATTAATTAAAGATTAAGTATAATTACTTAAGGTAATTGATGAGGAGAAATTTCTTAGTGAAGTACTGAGAGGATAATTATTCGGTGGAAGAATTTCAGTGATAATTGCTCAGAGTAATTAAAGAATTAATATAATTAATCTAGGAGTTAGTTTTAAATTGGTAGAGAAATTAAGGAAGTTAATTTCTGATTGTGATTTTATCATGGTTGATTGATGAAAGTAATTAAGTTAAAGGTTGATTATTGAATGAAATTTAAGAATAATTAACTGATGGAAGTAATTAAAGGATCATTAATTAATATAATTATTGAAGTGATCAATCTTGCTTATTAATGATTGAATGATGATGAGTGTTTTGGACTGATTGATATCTCTGATATGAATTGTTTGGTGATTTGATATGTTGGATGGATGGTGATAATGTGATTATCTATCAATTATGAATTGATGTGTAAAAATGTTATCTGGTAATTAGAGTTGAATTAATTAATTGAATAATTTGGGTTAGGATGCATGGGGTTCGAAGAGACCGGAGTCGGGTATTATGAAATACCCGAAACCACATCGATTCTTTATAGATTGATATATGAAATCAATAAGCTGGTTTGGAATGATTTACGTAAATTGGACCATTTAATCTATGTTTGGCACTTAGAAAATTGATGTATGAAATAAATAATGTCTATAACAGCTTGTGAAGTTGTAAATTGATATAAGTTACCCGGGTTATATATGTTGTATGCTTTTGTATTTCATGTTAGATGGGTTTACTCACACTGGTTTCCAGCCTGACCCGGGAGTTACTTTGATGTAATGCTTGGGTCAGACCGAGTGTTACAGATTTTCAGATAAGGACGTTCTGGAACTCAGGAGGCGAGCTGGATGGCAGGGACGTATGTAGTATTTCCTCCCGTGTATATTATAGTTATTTGTTTAGGACATGTTGTTTAAAACTGTCCAGTATTGTGAAATTGTTGTAACTATGATGTATAAATGTATAAGTGAATTGATACAGTTCTTCTTTGTAAAACTATTATTTATTTGATATTATATTTTATCCGCTGCGAATGTGAGATTCTGAGTTCGAATTTTCTGTTTCTTCTTCTTTCTCTTTCTTCTTTTCACTAACTATCTGGAATTTTCGGGATCGGAATTTCCGGGTCTTGACATTTGATATCAGAGCTGAAGGTTAAGCGAGAACCTTGGCTCTGGTGGGATTACTCATTAAGGATAGGGTAAGTGGTACCCTAGGATGAGTTGAGTATATATATATGAGAGCGTACTTGTTATTTTCTTATATAAAGATTTTAAATGATTTTATATAAAAGTATATTTTGATATATAAAGCAATATTTCCTTCTAATAAATATTAAGGGAATTGGTTGTTAAATTTTTGGAATTAAATTAAGAAGTAATATAATACAACCAAATTGTAATCTAGAATTGGGATTAAATTAAGTGGTATTATAAATACAACCAAACTGGAATTAAATAAAGATAAATTTGAAATGAATTAAAACTGAAATTAAAATCTTAAATTGGAGAAGAATTTTAGAATAAGATAATAATGAAATTTTTAAGTAACCATTTAAAAAGAAAATAATTTGTAAATGTGAAAGGATATAAATAAAAGTGGGTTTCAAATTGTGAAGCCCTGAATTCTGAGTTTAAAATTTTGAATTGGTTTCAAAATGTTAAAGGAAATAATATTATTCAAACTACTTTGAATATGATCTTATTTTAAAAATAAGAAATGTTTGAAAATTTTAAAGGAATTTGTTTTGAATTAAAACCAAGGGTAGTTTAAATTTTAAAATTTGGCTTGGTGGGCTAAAAAGTAAAATGTGTATATATATATGTGGACAGTTTGAAATAAACTCTAAATATTGAGTTTTAAATCTGGAATGAGATGTGATACCCAAAGTGATAAGTTTATAAACTTAATAAGTGGGAAGATTATTTATGAAAAGTTCAAACTGGGTAAAGTTGACTGGATTAAGTGGATTGAGTTTAACTTGGGAAAGGTTAAACAAGTTGGAATGGTCAACTTGATTTGGAAATTTCAAGATGAAATTGGAATTTAACTTGAGAAGTTAAATGGTTAATCTGAACTGGGAGTTTGTGTGATCTCAAATGGATCTGAGATCTGAAAATTGGAATTTGATGGATGTTTTAAAATGAATTGGGTGATATCATCCGATGGTTATTAATAAAATTTAACTTAAATTTAAATTAAGATATGGAATTCCTTTGAACTGAAAATTTCAATAATTTGGAATTGTAATTAAAGTTGAATAGTTTTAAATTCAAATGGAATTTGAATTTGGGAGGAAATCAAGAATAATTCAACTTGATTTGGAAATGGAGTTTGAAATTGGGATTTATTCAAACTGGAGATGAAATGAATTGAAATTGGAACTAGTTCAATTGAAATTTATTTGAATTAGTAGAATTTGAGATCAAGGTTGAATAAAGTTAAATTTGGATAGAAGCTGAGGTTAATTCAACTTGAATTGGGGTTAAATCAATTTCAATGGAAATTGAAGTTATTGAATTGGAATTGGATCAATTTAAATGGAAGTGGAAATTTAAATTGAATTGATGAGAATGGAGATTGGTAAGTGAGCAGTTTTGACTCTGGACTATTTTTAATATAAATCTATTTTCTAAGCTATTTATTATATATACAACTTCTCTTTTAAAAGCCAAACTATCTTATATTTGTTTACAATTATTTTTGAAACTGTTTAACAATTTTCCAACTATTTTATAAATTAATTACTATATTTTAACTATTTTACAAAACTAACTACTATCTTACTATTATTTTGCGATTATCTAAAATTTCTATAATTATTTTAACTATTTTCTAACTATTTTACACCCATTTTACAAAGTAGTAATTATTTTCCAACTACTTACCTATTTTTAAAATTTTCAAGCTATTTTCTAAATAAACTGTTTGGAGTTCAAACTGTTATTGGTTAAATACCCAATCGAGATAAGAATAGAGGTGATAATCCAAATGGATTGAAGCAATTGAGAGTAAGTGAATGGAAATCAAAGTGAGTGTGAATAGAAATGGAATTGATTTGTCTAATAACCCATGAAGATAAATACATAGGGTGTATGCATGTTATTCTATTCGCATAGTAATTTGATCCAGATTCGAGCACAGAATTTCGAGATAGTATGTCGATCCGAGTTGGGATTTTTCACTCGATTTTCGACGGTGAACCTGGATATGGATTGTTGATTGGTTCTGGATATTCTCTATCATAGTTAGGCTATGCAAGGAGAATGACAGTTTCTGATCAAGAAACCAGATCTGTGTCCGCACTAGGAAGTCGGGTGGACGAGACTAGTTCGGAAGTGAAATTGTGTGATCGAGTGAGCGATCAGATTGGTAAGCGTACAGATGACATGTGTACATCGTACGGATTTGAATGAAATTGATATTGAAAGGAGTAATCAAATTTGAATATCTAATTTTGAGTAAACAAAGTAAATATCTTTGTTTTATAAAATGAAACTTCCCTTGTTGAATCTATTGCCAGAAGAAAAGAATTTTTTTTGAAGATGTTTTGAAGTAAAAAGGATTTTATACAAGTTTAAAATGATCCAAAGATTTTTATCAAGGATTTTATATATATCTATATATATAAAGGATCTTATGAGGATTTTGGAAACCTTAGGATTTGGAAAGGCTTTTGATTTTTGGGTAAAATCAATATTGAATTTGGGAAGCCTAGTTTGAGAATTGTCGATTTTTGGAATAATCGATTTTGTGTAAAGGAGCTTTGTATGAGATCATACTAGGTGTATGATTTGAAGATACTATATATGTATAGTATAAAATGTTTTGATGATGGCTCTGGGGAAAAAGGCGCTCCCTTGAAATGAACTTCTCAGGAGTACCACCGGGTGGTGCTGCCTTGAGCCCCAAGGGGGGTTCTAAAGTTGATCCTGTGAGGTGTCTGGATAAAACTAGTTCCTAGGGATTATGAGTAGAGTATACCATAGCAAAAGTCGTGTGTGTCGCTGAGAGCCAACAGTCTGCGTTTGATTATATATCGGTAGACTACGACCTATGGTATAACATAGAGAAAGTCGTGTGTGCCGCTGAGAGCCAACAGTCTGCGTTTGATTTTATATCGGCAGACTACGACCTATGTAGGAGTGGAGAGGTTTCATTTCGACAGCGAAAATCAGATGCCGCTGAGAGCCTGCAGTTACATGGACTTTTGCTGTGACGGCAACGTAACCCTGGATGTAACTGTGATCTGTTGTGTGGGTTCCATGGCGTAATCGAGAGGCCGCTGAGAGCCTGTAGTTACATGGACTTTTGCTGCGATTGCAACGTAACCCTGGAATGTAACTGTGACCATGGATGGGGGTGATGATTTCCAGAGTATTCTCACGAAAGATATATCCTCTATTTTCAAAAACTATTTTCTATATTTTCAATAAAATTATTTTTCAAGTATTTTCACTGGGTGTTGAAAATGGGTCTGCTAAGTACTTATAGATTTTCAGTCCTACGCCTGATCAACGTATGACCGAATTTTTGTGAGAACGAATATGGACTTGTTGAAACATCGAGTTATAGAATGATATTTTTATAAAACTACTTTGATAATACTATATAGATTTTTAAGGTGTTTTAAAAATGATCAAAGGAAAATTTATCTGATTTTAAGCATTTTAGTAAAATCTGGCTTCGTTTCTTTTCGAGGACGAAAAGATTCAAAGGGGGGAGGAATGAGATAACCCGAATTTCTGGGCATTTGTTAATTGGAAATTAACAGGATTAAAATTGTTGAAATACTTATTTGTTAATTGAACAAATGAAATTCTGATATATATATATATATATATGGATATATAAATGGATTTAAAACTTTAACAAAAGTTGAATTTTAAATATTTGGAAATAATAAAGATTGTATATATATATATAGATAAGTAGATTTTAAGTAGAGGAATTTTTATTTTTAAAACAGATTCAAAATAGTATTTGCCTTATATTATTTTATTTAAAGGAAACCTTCTTTAAATTAATTAAGGAAGTGATTGTTAATTGATAAAATAAATACAAAAGCTTTATAAACATTTTAAATAAATATATCATGCATAATTACAAAAGTAAGTTTAATAAATAAAATTTGAACAAAGAAAAGTTTGATTATTAAACACACTTAAGATATTATTAGTAGAAAACTAAAATTTAACTATAATAAGATATATATATATATATAACATTTATAAAATTTAGAAATTTAATTTTAATATTGTAATAGAACATGTGTGAGGTTATTATACATGAGGAAGACACTTGTAAATCACTCTACTACCTAATGTAACAAGTGGCATTTGTGTTATTTATTTTTGAAAACATTTTTTATTCAAAATATGTTAAGTAGAAAACTTAGCAAATTATTTTATTTCAACACATTACTTCAAAAGAGAAAAAACCGAAATCATGAGAAATTCAAAACCAGATTTAAAAAGAAAGTTTCAAGCTAAGTTCAAAAATCAAAATCTGCTAAAAATCTACAGAACCATTACTATTGCAAATCTGAATTCAAAAATCTATAAAATGAGGCATGTAATCAACATCCCTGCAAGGATCTATGGATCTACAGCAAGTGATTTCAACTTCAGGATTTAACTTCAACAACAGTAAATTCAACAGAGGATCCAATTCAAAACTAAATGATCAAATTTAGCTGTTCCAGGATGAAACATCCCTCTCTGCTTCAATATTGGTGAGTAAATTCTTATAATTGCTCATACCTTGGATTGTTATTAGATGATTCTTGAAGTATGATATGGAGTAAGCCGTGCATGTTGATTTTATGAATATATATGTGTTAGTATCTGCATTTATGGTTGTTGAACAGGCAAAACATGCCTCTGTTCCAATACAGATGTTGTCCTGATTTGATAATTTAAATCATCAAACTGAGAAAAAAATTAGGCCTGGATCTCTAAACAAAGTTTGTTCATTTTTAATATAGGAAAAGTTTAAAATATTGTTTATGAGAAACAAGATGCATATTCCAGGAAAATGAACTTTACAGGAAGAAAAAACTTGATGTTTTCAAAACTTGATTTCATCAATAAAATGTTTCAAGTTTATAACTTGAATTTACATCAAGAACTAGGATTTTCAAAATAAAAATCATGATTTTTAGTAAAATTTTGAGTGAGCATTTCTAAGATGGTCTGAAATCGGGTTTTTGGTTATTTCTGGTGGCCAGAAGTCTCGAGGTAGTCGGGGCTTCATATGGAGGTAGGAGAAAGTTTGGTGATACAAGCAAAAATGCCAGATGTGTTTATAGTTCATCATTTCGACGTCCATGGGTCAAACTATGGTTCGAAAGGGGTGTGGGCGATGTTGTTTTGCAAGTGATGTGCGTCATCAATGGGCCACCGGAGACAATCGCGCGAGAGGAATTAGGAGCAGAGTGGTGTAGTGAAGCTCTGGGCGAGTCGATACGTCAATTTGTGATCGTGGGTGGCGACGCGGTGGAGTTTTCGGTGATCAGGATTTTGGTTCAGTCGCTGTTTGGCTCGTTTTCGTTTAAAGATGATTTTCGGTAATCTGAAGGATCGTGACGATTATGGGGTTGAGTTGCGACTTGCCGGTGGTGATGGCACTGATCGGGGGCGACTGGTTGGCGTGTGCACGTGTACGTGTCATTCGAGAATGTATGGATTGCTTCTTTGTTTTGAGAAGAAGGGTTAGCTGGGGGAAACTCGAAGTGAACTAGTTTGGGTCTCGAAGCAAGATTGGTTGTTGCAGGTTCATTCGTGTGTTTTGTGTTTTCCCGGGATTTACTCGAGTTATCTGGTGATTTTCTCAGAGCAGATACGGGATTGTATTTTTATGACCTGAGTTTAATTTTTTTTTAATATACAGTGCAAAGTTAAACCAATTCAAGTTAAACTGAATTTCCGGAAACTATTCCTTTTAAACAATAATGGTTTATTTAAAAAAAGGTTTTGTAATTCATTTAGTTTAGTTTAAATTAAACTTAACTGATAATATGGTTAAGTACTAACTGAGAAGATGAAATGTTTGTCATCAATTAAAATTAAGAAATTATGTAAATTTGCAAGTTAATAATTAATTAATTCCGAGGTTTATTAAATTCTGATGATGGGTAAGGAAGGGATTAAGATAGGTGAATTATCTAAAATTGATTAAGGGTTCGGTTGATTAAGATTATTAAATAAATCAATTATGCAATTAAAGAGAGAAACTAATTAATTAATGGTTAAAGATTATTTAATTATTAATTAAGGGTTATAAGTTAATTAATTTTAGATTAATTAATTTGAAGCTAGAGATTTATTTAATATAAGTAACTAGAGAATTAGTTACTAAAATGATAATCACTTAATATAAGTAATTAAAGGTATTAAATACATTATGTAATTAATTAATATGATTAGTCTAAGTTTATTAATTGGTTTAATCAATTTAAATAATCACTTGATGATGGATTTGAGTATAATTACTTAGTGAGGTTTATTATGTACAATACTTAGTGAAGTGATGTGTGATGGTAATTACAGGGTGTAATTAATTGAGGATTGAAAGTAGTTGAGTTAATTACCTGGTGTAATTAATATGATGAATAATTACTTAGTAGTGTAATTAATTGAAGAATTTATTAATAAAAGTTTTGGGAAGTTAATTAAGTAATGTAATTAATTACAGAATGAGATTAATCAAGGGTGATTAATAAATACAATTAATTAAAGATTAAGTATAATTACTTAAGGTAATTGATGAGGAGAAATTTCTTAGTGAAGTAATGAGAGGATAATTATTCGGTGGAAGAATTTCAGTGATAATTGCTCAGAGTAATTAAACAATTAATATAATTAATCTAGGAGTTAGTTTTAAATTGGTAGAGAAATTAAGGAAGTTAATTTTTGATTGTGACTTTATCATGGTTGATTGATGAAAGTAATTAAGTTAAAGGCTGATTATTGAATGAAATTTAAGAATAATTAACTGATGGAAGTAATTAAAGGATCATTAATTAATATAATTATTGAAGTGATCAATCTTGCTTATTAATGATTGAATGATGATGAGTGTTTTGGACTGATTGATATCTCTGATATGAATTGTTTGGTGATTTGATATGTTGGATGGATGGTGATAATGTGATTATCTATCAATTATGAATTGATGTGTAAAAATGTTATCTGGTAATTAGAGTTGAATTAATTAATTGAATAATTTGGTTTAGGATGCATGGGGTTCGAAGAGACCGGAGTCGGGTATTATAAAATACCCGAAACCACTTCGATTCTTTATAGATTGATATATGAAATCAATAAGCTGGTTTGGAATGATTTACGTAAATTGGACCATTTCATCTAAGTTTGGCACTTAGAAAATTGATGTTTGAAATAAGTAATGTCTATAACAGCTTGTGAAGTTGTAAAACCGGTATAGTTTTGATACTATCGAGGGTTCGAATCCCTTTCTCTCCTTTTTCTTTATTGTGGAATTAAATTTTTTATTTATTCGTTTGGATTGACTTGTTATCTTTCATAAAATAAAGAAGCATGGCTCGGCTATCCCACCTAGCCGAGCCAGAACAGAAAAAATAGATGGGTTTACTCACGTTGGTTTCCAGCTTGACCCGGGTGTTACTTTGATGTAATGCTAGGGTCAGACCGAATATTACAGATTTTTAGATAAGGACGTTCTAGAACTCAGGAGGCGAGCTGGATGGCAGAGACGTATGGAGTGTTTCCTCCCGTGTATATTATTGTTATTTATCTAGGACATGTTGTTTAAAACTATCCAGTATTGTGAAATTGTTGTAACTCTGATGTATAAATGTATAAGTGAATTGATACAGTTCTTCTTTGTAAAACTATTATTTATGTGATATTATATTTTATCCGCTGCGAATGTGAGATTCTGAGTTCGAGTTTTCTGTTTCTTCTTCTTTCTCTTTCTTCTTTTCATTAACTATCCGAAATATTCGGGATCGGAATTTCCGGGTCGTGACAGAAACGTGCTGTCCAAACAAAATTGATTGCCATAAATCCTTCAGCTGAATTGTTGCTCGTGACCGTTGCCATTCACTTATCTTTTATATAGTGTGGCCCATCGATTTTGCTGGCTCTTCATTTCATAATCTTTAGTTCAATTGAAATGAAAATAAATATATTTTCGTTTGTATTACCTCGTTCCTGTTCATCTCCATTACCTTCCCCTTTCTTATTTCATTTTCCATCATTCTAAATTAAATAAAAAAAGGAAAGAAGAAGAAATGGACAACACATGTTTTAACTTTGCATGCCACTTTGTTTCTATTGCCTGTAGCAATTATATCTTCATCTCCTCAGTCATGTGACAATACCCACCCCGCCTGGGCATCGCCTACCCACCAAGCACGTACAGTGTATGCGTTGCATTTCCTCACTTCTCCCCGCCAGCCATTCATGTACGAACAACCACCTCACCGACCCTGCTTCGCCACTGTTTCCAGACTTTTCTTTCCAGACTTTGCCTCCCCGCAGCCTTCGTCTCTCTCGTGTGAGTATATAATATATATATTGGTTTATATACTTATTTGTAAAAGTATATATATTAAGTTTTTTTGGTTTTGTTTTGCTTTGAATATAAAGTTTCAAACTATGTATATGTAAATCTGTTTATATATTAGTATATACTTGTATAATAAGTAAGTCTATTTGTATGTATATGTTTGTATAAACTACATATATTATAGGGTACGTCATATTTTAAAGGTATATAAAGTATAAGTGTATCTGTAGCTAGCATATTTTTACACTCAAGCCTGCTTTGTCAGATGATATGTTTAAATATCTACGAATTTATAGTAATATTTTATTTAGATTTAGCAACCGTTAATATTTATATGTTATAAAGGTTATAGACTTTGTATATATTCTATCTGTTGTGATAAAAATACGATACATTATATATATATTAATATACCTATAGGAGTACTGTCTGTTAGTTTAGTCGAATTATAAAATATATTAAGTACATGAGTTTATATATAGTAAAATATATTATAAAGTATATTCTTTCAGGTTTAAAATTCTTTCATTTACAGTTTTATAGGTTTCTATCTTCACACTGTTGGGTGCAAGTCAAATGTTAAGTTTGGTACTATTTTCGTACTTGTATATATGATATATGCTGTATATTATATTTTGGTTTTCTATTTTGCAGCTTTTTAACTTGCGGTTCATATATACTACCTATTTTATACCATTTGCATATGTATGAATATAGTAACTTTAAAGTGTATATTACATTATTATATATATATGTATAAGTGTTGTTTATAATATATTATATATTTGCTTGTACATATATGAAGTTAATTTAGAATATAATTTTTTTTTTATAATTAAATATATATGTATATATCTATACAAGTTCACTTATATAACTGATCCTCATCAATCCAGTTTGATTTGATTTCGCCAATTCCGAACTATCAGCTTTGTTCGTCGAAATTCGTGTCAATCTTGCTTTGCTTTGGAATTCGTAGCTTGTTCCGTTTTCAAACTTTTCTAGCCTTGAAAGGTGAGCAATCACTCACGATTAATGTTCTTATATTTATTAAATTTGATTTCAATAGAAACAAAATTTGAAATATGCTACTATAGTTATTTAAATTGTTATATATGCTATTATCTATAACTGTTGAGTTATGGGATATGACACCATATCATGTTGTTTATATTATATTTTCATTGATGATATATGCCTGTTATTATTATTATTATCGTATTTATTATCACTCTGCAAGTTCCCTATAAGTATAGAATTCACTATGGGTTGAAACGATACATACCCGAACGATCTGTAGAATATGGGAAAATCGTTATGAGTTGAAATGATAAACCCAAGCGATTTTCACTGAATTGAATTTAGGATTGCGGGTTGAAATGATATATACCCGTATATATTTAAACTACAGATTGAAATGATCAATATCTGTATCACTTGACCATAGAATAGAAAATTTTATACCAACATGTGGTCTATATATAAATATTTTGAAAATAATTTCTATGATTTTGGAAAGAAATAAATGGTTTTAGATAAATATTGATTCTTAAAATATCATATTAAATGATGTTCAATTTATAAATTTAATAATAACATTTAATTTAATTAAGATTGAGTTAATTAATATATAATATGTTTAAGTTTTTATTAAAATTTATATTTCAAAATAGATTTTTGGAATAATTTGAAAAAGTTAAGGCTGGTAAGATAAATTTGAATTTATTTGAAATTGTATTTAATTAAGAATTTTGTTTAACTAAATCGATTTGAAACTTATTAAATTTGAGGTTTTAAGATATGATTTGATAACTTGATTTTGATTTAAAGTGATTTAAATGGATATTTCAAGTTTTGAATAAATCAAAGGGAATATTTAGTTTAATGTAATATAAGGTTATTTAAATGATAATAGATTTATTAAGTGAATATTTCAAACTAAATACTAATAAAGTTACAATAAGATATATATGAAATTATCAATTTAGTTTTGAAAGTGCTATAATTTATATATATTTGAAATGGAAATGATATTTTGGTTTTGGAGATAAATTATTTTGAAATGACCACGTTGTTATAATAACGTTTGGTTGTTATTAGTGTATATTACTGCATAGTAGATCGTTCCACAGATCCTTAGAGGATGGTTATCCCAAACATCCTTTAAGTTACTTGTATTTTGGTTGATATTTGACTTGAGTTGGATTTATTGATATAAGAATGTTAATCCTGACTTAAGTGTTTTTGTGTTTTGCTTGACGCTTGGGTTAGACTGGGTGATACAGCATTTGAGAGTCACCTTTGGAGTTTGGGGCTTCGTTTGGAGATCCAACTATCGATTCAGCTTTCATCTTTTCCAATTGATTTGTTCAGAGTGATCATCAGTTTGTATTAGATACTTCGCTGCAATTGAGATATTCTGCTGTATTTTATTTCTAACTCTGATGTTTATATAGTAGCTTCATGAACTACTATTTATCTATTCCGCTGCATTATTGTTATATTACTCTTTGTCTGTGATTCTGTGATTGATTTATTACTTTATATGCTGAGTTTTGCCAAATATAAATTAACAATCTGATATTTTGAGCAAATCAAGTCCGACATGTGCGGATGTGAATGGTTGAAAATACCGGGTCGTTGCAGTTGGTATCAGAGCCAGGCAAACTTAGCATATATGGTAAATTAATTTACAGAGTCACTTTTGTTCGAGCTTGAATCTCTTCCTCTTTGACTCGGCTTCTTTTGAATTTTGGAACGTCCCACTCGGTTCCAAAATTCATTCTTGTCCCTCACTATTCGCATGTTTAGTATTAAGGTCTACTTATTATGTGGATACATTGATGAAACCATTATTCATTTGTGTATTTAAACTTATCGTTTTTCACTTTCGAGGTATAGTCATTTTTTACTTTTTATCTTTAGACTTCAACTTTTGGCTTAGTTGTAATTGCCCAATTTTCATAACTACCTAGTTGTAATTACTCAAATTTCATGACTGACGTAGTGCACAGTGCAGTGATGCTTTTCTCTTAGATATGCACAATTGGCTACCTCAATAATTTGTTTTCCTATAATAGATGTGAATTATTGTAATTTAAACAGTGAGGCAAAATGGTTTCATTAATTTTTATTCTCAGCAAATCATCAATAGTGAATTTTTTTTCTTTTTTTCTCTGTTATTACAAATGCATAGCAAACTATGAAAATAGACGATGCTCGAGAGGCCTGTTGAAACTTCATCTATCTTCCACTATTTATTTGTTTAAGTCAAGTTGCATTAACAACTTTTGAACTTCTGTTTTTAATTTTTAATTACCTATTTAATTGGATTGTAAATGCATTTTTTCTATAGATTAATTACATGAATGTACATATAACTATTGTTACAATCCTGTTTGATTCCACTAGATAACCATAATATAGTGTTTGGTTGTATTTATGACATTTTACTGAAAATTAGATCTTTTTGGCCTTAAGTTCAAGAAAAGTTGGATATTATTTTCACTTTTGTATATTGATAGATTCAACACAGAAAATGGTGCAATATGGTCAATTCATTACCAAAAAAATCCAAGCAGTCAAAGGTATATTATACAATTAATTTTTTGCTTTTTAATATTTCATTCTAATTATCATAGTAACTAATGCTTATAGATTATATTTTGTGCAACTTAGTCATCCACTTGCATTTCAAGATTGATATTCTTGGAAAATCATTGAATACCATGGTTTGAGGAAGGAAAGCATGTAGTAGGGAGTATTTACGGTATTAACTTTGATTGGTTCTGAAATTCATTCATAGGCTTTTAATTGATATTTAGTTCGTTATCTGATTAAATAATTAATTCATTTACCTTTTGAACCCTCTTCAAGAATTGGAAACATCATTTTGGCATAATCAGAGCATCAAATATGAAGATATATCTATCTTCTTGAAATGAATTCTCGGTATATAAATTTGCAATATTCCAATCTTACTGCTTCCTCTATTGCCAAATTTTGCATGTTCAAGAAATGTTCTATAATATAATGTTTGCAACGACTTTGTTTTTATTCTTATTGGTAAATATATACACAGACATACATACAAACGCATTAAAGGGTGCAATAAGATAAAAATATTGCAAACTTATATATGAGGAAGTTATTTCATGAAGATTAACTAAAAAGAAAACAATCTTAAAATGCAAAGTTGACTTTACTATATTTGCTTCTCTGAGCATGCAAACTGATGTTTCTAATTCCTGAAATGAATTTATATCCGGATTTATTTATTCACTTTCACCTTGTAAATTCTATTGATAACTTATTGTTATGATGGTTTATTTACATTTTTTTTAAATGAATAGGATACAAGTGATTTGCTAACTGATTGTCAACTGGATCATGTAAATGTGAATTGTAGTCAACCTACACATTTTTAAATCAAATGTTATAATTTCCAAAGAGACATAATTTTTCTAGCTCACTTATTATATTTATAAAATAAAAAACCTAACATAGATTTTATAGTATATTTATAGTATATTTTCAAAGTGCTTTGCTATAAATTTCAATTGTCACTATATCTACAATAACTATCACTCGGCTTTTAGCTATCAAAGACAAAAACACCTTCGAGCCTATTCATCTAAATTAGAAAAGAAAAGGTCGCTAATGCCCATATCAGTTTATTCTTACATTTGCCAATGAATTTATCACTAATTTCGAATTTCGTTTGTGATTATAATTCCGGACTTTACATTGTTAAACAAGCATTGTACATGTTGATCATTATTTATACTGGAGCTAAGTTCATGATTTACAAATCGATAAGACATATTTATGTAGTAATTTTGGGATTAAAACTTTGCGATAATTGTCCTAACTCAACTATTACTGTAGAAATTAACTATTAACATGTTTGCATAGAAACGTACGTCATGTATAATACTTGGACTGTATTGTGATAAGCAATTACAATAAAAGCATTAATATTATTTATCATTGGAACTTTTTGCACTTTTCTTTCATATATTCGTTGTTTCCATAAATTTAATATTTCTAGATAGGTTATTTTCCCTTGCATACTTTTTCTTTTTTGGGAGTTTATAGGATATTCATGGTTTATGGATTTTTTGCACCCTATCAATATTTTTAACTTCAGTTTATCCAGCAATAAGCATTTACGCATTTATCAAACTTCCACCAACTATTTGAAAAATAAAATTTTATTTCCTGTATTTTAATTATTAATCTTACTCCCGAAGAAGAACTATTGACATAGTTTACACCAACAAATCTTTAATATCTTAAACTGGATTGATATGAACTTTTTTTACTTTTATGTTTACGAGCAACATTTCTCACAACGGCCGTATGCATAATTTTTATAATCATGTTCTTTTAACTTATAATTCAATATTTAACTAATAATTGAATATATTTTTTCCAAGTTTAAAGAACTCAATATGAGTAATTTATATAAAAAATTTCAGAATTGATTTTGCAACATAACATATTGGCGACTGATCTAGGTTAGAAGATAAATTCAAATTTATATAATTATGACCAAGAAAAGGTAACTAATCAAAGAGATCAAATATTAAAATAATGACATACCATTGTGAAATTATACGGGAAAAACAAATGTATCTAAGTATTACATAAATGATTATTTTATCCATGGCTCTTCATGAACCATAATAGGACAAAGAGAGAATCAAAAAAATGGGTTAAATCAAACTATGTTTAATAAGGTTTTTAGATTTTATTCAAGTATACAAAATCGGTTATCTCTAATATCTACGATGTATTTGAAATTTCAAATCCAATTATAATTGTATCGCTAATGAAGACCGAAAACATACACTTATTTAAATTTTGTATTTGGTTTGATTAGTTGGTTGGTTTGATCTTAAATAAAAATGACAAAAAATACAAATAAAATTGAAAGTAAAAACCAAATTCAACTAAGCAACTCACAAAAAAATTGAACCGATCAAATTTATTTAATTTGTAAGTTTATTTGGTTTTAATCAATAAATGCCCACCCCTAAAAAGAAGCAATGCAATATTAAAAAATGCATAATGGATGGTACATAAAAACTAAGAAAATTATGTAGTAAAATCGCGTAGAGGTTAACATTAAAATGTGAACTTCATTGTATGTTTACAAAGTAGACAAATATATAAGTTTTTCATGACTTCAAACAAATGGAAACAATATTGTATCAACACAAGTTAGGAACATAATATTGAATGTCGTTAAAACATGTTTTTCTCACTAGAATGTTCAAATGGAACTATTTTTTGCTAACAAGAAGAAGTTATCTACCAACTATAAAGAAGCATATGAAGACATTTTAGTAAATATACACTGAAATGATACATGCTTTAACAAACAAAGCATGGTATGATGATGTAATATCACACTGAAATAATGAAGATCGACTGAAGCACATATTTCAGTTTATCAAATCTTTAGTTTGCGCATGCTAAGCATTATTTCATTTGCTTTCTACTTAGTATTTGTTGATTAAAACACTTAGTTGCCCCATTTTATAGCCAAGTCCGTTTCCTTAAATGCAATTGAGGCAGTTGACTCAACTGAAACTTAGGCAGTTGTCTCGCTTCCAACAAAAGATCTTTCCTCACTTGGAACAAAGGCTATTGCCTCACTTGCAGCCGAGCCTTAGTTGGTAAACTGAAGGAAATTGCCTCGGTTGAAATGTAGGCTGATCTGTAAGGCAATTGCATCAGTTTCATCTAAGGCAGTTGCCTCTATTTCAACTGATATATATGCCTCTGTTTCAACTGAAGCAATTGCCTCTAACTTACATTGCAACTGATCCAGCTGACGTATTTGCAACCGATGTAGTTGCCTGAGCTGCAAGTGAGGCACGCTACAACTGATGGTCTTGCCTCACCTATAACCAAGCCTCTTAACCCACTTGCAAAATTGTAACAGTACCACATTTAGGAAATTACTTCATTTAATTCTTACTTAAACATTGTATGCTTTGGAAAGACTGATTCGATTTACCCCAATAATGATACCTACTCTATTGCCCTACATTATTAGCTATAATATATTGAACACATTATGCTTTCTTCCCGTCATGCAATTTTCCTTTGATATACATAAACATGTGGCATAATCTGTGTTGTATTCATTTCAAAGTTATCTATACATATTTTATCTTGTAGGATCCTATGCTTCAACGTCTACTAACAACATTTGACACAATAATATGCAAGAACATGTCAAACGCCAATGGAACAAATGCAAAGTTTTTCTCTGAACTCTATTTTGGGATGTTTCTCCCCTATATTCCCCTGCTAGCTGGCTTGCTTTCTGACACTAAGCGTTTTCTTGCATTTATTACCGATTCATAATGTTCTTCTAAACTTAGCTTATAATAACCGATTTAGCATTTTTCATTGTTACATTCATCCAGCTTTATTTTGCTTCCCTAGAGTACATCTTTAATTTGTCAACAATGTTAAAGCACTCGACTCTTTGTAATAAATAGCTTATGCATTTCTCATTTTCTTTCTGATATTATATCATCCCTGCTATGTGTTACAAAGTCAAAATACTAGACACTTTGTTTTTATTTCATAAAGTTATATTACATATTTGCTGATTTCAACAAAAACATATGTGATTTCTATCGAACAATTATGTGTTTTAGTACTGAAAATGGATAGCTCTCTCCTGCATTTTTACCGACTTATTTAAACTGCTTATAGTTATTCATATTTAAATTATAACGTTTTTAGCACTATTTTCAAGGGAATACTGGCCGTGCATTTGCTTTGGAGAATAATATTATAGAACATAGGATATAATTATAACCTACTTTTTACTACCAAACTGTTTATTTGTATATATTGCAACAATAGTGTAAATCTCTTTTTAAAAAAATCAACCATTGAATATTAATATATGGACTCTACAATAGCGAGATCTTTGGATGATAATATCATAACGTTGTTGGCATCATATCCATGTGTGAAACACGGGTTAGTGCTACTTTAGTACGACCGATAAAGAGTATAAATTTTGAAGTAGTCAAGTTAAAAAGCGAAAAGGATATTTAAGAGGAAGAATTGTTGAAATCGCAAAAATCCAAAGAAAAATTAAATTCTCATCTCTAGAAGCTCAAAATGGAAACTAAAAGAATTAGAGAAGAGCATTAAATTATCACAAGGAAATATGAATTACTTTCTACCAAAAAATTATTTCAAAGTCAAATAAGTGAGCTTACAACAACATTATTCATTTGGAAAATGATTTTGAAATTTTCTTTAATAATTCGAATTCTCAACTTTCATATCTCAATTAAGAAAATTTCAATTTGAAGAATGAGAATTTGGAACCAATTAAAGAAATCAATGTTTTGAATACAAAAGAGATTATAGGAAAGAAATTTGTGACTGCAAAGAAAATTTTGATATAACTAACGAAAAAGTTACACATTTTAATAAAGGTAAAAGAATGATTTAAATTTAATTTTATCATTATCCAGACCTTTAAATGCTAAAAAGTGATTTAGAAAAATCTCAGGATATACAGTAAATAAAAATCACAGATCACAGGTACAGAGTATATAAAAAAATGCAGCGGAAGAAAAAGAGATAGTAGTTCATGAAGCTACTATATAAATATGAGATACATCAGAGTTAAATAAGATACAACAGAAGAGTAATAGGATACATCAGGTACAAATCAGATACATCACTGAACCACTGGATACTGAAACAAAATAAGTGGTTGGATCT
This sequence comes from Allium cepa, assembly GCA_030765085.1. Taxonomy (NCBI): domain Eukaryota; kingdom Viridiplantae; phylum Streptophyta; class Magnoliopsida; order Asparagales; family Amaryllidaceae; genus Allium; species Allium cepa. The sequence goes on along the minus strand of CM060928.1, from coordinate 320,137,919 downwards.
TCAAGGAATGCTCCAACGCCGAAGGTGAATTTGGAATGCTAACTCACTCAATCTGACCCGAGCGTAAAGCAAAACACAAAACCCTCAAGTCAGGACATAAATACTTATAAACTGTAAATCAACTCAAGTGAACAGTAACAAAATGCATCAGTAACTTAAAGGATGCTTGGGACCGCTCATCCTCTAAGGATCCGTTAAACTATTTACTATGTAGTAGTATACGCTATATACGGTAGTGTCTAATCAGTAAAGTATAATCATATAGAAAATAGCGTTAAGGGGATGGTGAACCTTAACGCGGTCGGATCTTTAAAACCAAAATCGTAGCGGGATCGATATAAGGATATGACACGGCACGCGAGGCAATGCCAGGGTGGATACACTGTTTGCACTCCCGGACCGGTGGTGACGGCAAGCCAGCAGCTTCCGCCCACCTCGAACAATACCCTCGAATCAAAGTGGTGCCACCGAATCGAATCACAAAAGTAATAGAATAGTTTCCGATGGAGCATGCTCGATGAAAGGGTGCGACCCTTTGTGTAGCCCGGTATAGCTCCTGTTTTAGTCATATATGCCAACTCACGGAAGTTGGGTCCACGTAACATACCTCGAGAACGTCGCCACCATCCTACTTCATTCTGGAATCTCCACCGCGTACACAGTTGTTAAAGTGGTTTTCGGTATTGTCCGGCTATAAGACAATATCCGATCCCGGTCTCTTTAACAACCAATCGTTATTATAACCCATGGATATTTATTTCAAATAATTTATACTTTCAAGACCAAAATATCATACTCATTTCAAAACAATGTCACAATTGTATCATTTCCATTTCAAAAATAATTCAATATTATATCATTCAAATAAAACCCAAATTTTCAAATCATTGAATATTTCTTTAAATTTATTAAACTTGAAATATTCCTTTAAATTATCATAGCATTTTGGAAATGTTACCTTAAGGAATCATAGCATTTTTGGAATGTACTACTTTCCACTTTACATTGTATATAATCAAAGTATCGATAAGCTTAAGATTTTAACATGTCAATTTATCATAGCCTTATAGTTAAATAAACTTTCTTACTGTAATATACAATTTAAACCGAAATTCTTATGTTAAGTTAAAAGCACCTTATTAACTTACATTATTATTACAATAAATAAACTTTATTATTTTAATCATTTAAAGTATGCCATTCACATAAATTAAAACTTGCTTATCAAATGTACGTTATCAACTTACATTTTATTATTACAGTAAGTAACATTTATCATTTTAATCAATTTAAGATACACCATTACATTGATTAAAATCTACGTGTCAAATGTACGTTTTAAATTTTATATTCCTATTACAATAATGAACATTTATTAATTTAAATCAATACCACACTACTTAAAACTTTACATGTTTCTTTCTTAATTAAAACTTTACATGTTCTTGCATTAATTAAAACTTTCATGTTCTCTCATTAATTAGGACTTTACACGTTTCTTTCATTAATTAAAAACTTATACGTTTCGTTCATTAATTAAAACTTATACCTTTCTTTCATTAATTAGGAATTTACATGTTCCTATCATTAATTGGAACACCATACGTTCTTTCATTAATTAAAACCTATACGTTTCTTTCATAAATTAAAACCTATACGTTTCTTTCATAAATTAAAACCTATACGTTTCTTTCATAAATTAAACCTATACGTTTCTTTCATAAATTAAAACCTATATGTTTCTTTCATAAATTAAAACCTATACGTTTCTTTCATTAATTAAAACTTATACCTTTCTTTCATTAATTAGGAATTTACATGTTCCTATCATTAATTAGAACACCATACGTTCTTTCATTAATTAAAACCTATACGTTTCTTTCATAAATTAAAACCTATACGTTTCTTTCATAAATTAAAACCTATACGTTTCTTTCATAAATTAAAACCTATACGTTTCAGATTTATATTACCATTTCACAAATTTAACTAAACTTCCAGTTTATTTAATTAATTTAACATCTTTAGTTAAAACTCAAATTTCACATTTTCAAGTCAAGTTATATTTTAAAATTTCATTTTCAATAGTCATTTATTCAACCACTTAAATTTATAGAAAATCAATAATTCTTTAATAAATCACTTAAATTCAAATATAAATCAATTTATCATATTTACCATTTTCCAAATAAAATTAAAGTCCATTTTATTCATGTAACTTAAATATCATTTTTAGTCAAAATTCCAAATTTCAAACATAAGTTATATTTCAAAATCCAGTTAATCCATTCATAAATTACATTTTTAACACGTAGAAAAATCATAATTTATTTATTTTAAAACCTTTCAAAATCTATTTAAATCAAATTTCATAATTTTATATTTTTAAAATACTTAAAATATTCAAAGCACTTTATAGAATAACCACGGGTCTGTATATAGTTTTCTAACCTAGGTCAAGTGATACGGATATGTATCATTTCAATCCGCAGTTTAAAAGGTAAAAATCCGGGTTCTATCATTTCAAACCCTCAATCCCAAGTTTAAATAAATAAATAAAATAACCCAGGCCTATCATTTCAGCCCATAACATTTTTTCTAACAGGGAACTTGCAGTGTGAGCATATACAGAAATAATATAAACAATGTCAATATCACAACATACAGTCATGTATCAGATGTCAGGTGAAAATTAATAGTTTTAACATGGTCATAACATGGTAATAACACGGCATAGCATATCATATGATAATCATTAACTTGCATAAACATTTTACATTACTAAACACTTGTCATCAATCCACTTTTCATAAGTATATATGTCAGAGTGAGAAAGACTCACATTTTTCAAAGCTAGAGACCAAAACAACATACAAGCACGACTCCAAAGGCACGACAAGCACAATTTCACGACTTTTGATTTGAGTTGAAAGATAGCCAAGATATGATTTTGTATCATCAACCCAAAACAAAACAAACCAGACAATATATAAACATTCAACATAAAATAACATTGAAACAATTTTGAAATACAAAGCGAAATGAACAAGATAGATTGGACCTTGCTTCAACCACTTCAATGCTTGGCCTAAGGGACACTTATGATTGGATATGATGATGCTTTGGCTCAGGTATGACATCATATAGGTCAGGTTTAACATCATATAGGCAAGGCAACGAGTGGAGATGAAGGGAATGAGGCAACAATGGTCAAAAACATTGTTTTTAGGCATGTAGGTTGCAATTTGAAGGGTTTGGCCACAATAGATGGCTCGGCCATGGTCATGGTTGGTGGAGTAGATGGTGTTGGAGGCATGGAAGAGATGTAGGAGTTTGTGGCTGCGGCTATGGAGAAGAGGCCGATCCAAACATAGAAGAGAAACAAGGCAAAATTGCATAGAAAAGTAAGAAAAGTAGAAAGAAGAGAGGGATTTACCTAATTTTTTTTCTTCAAGGTGGAGGCCATGATTTTTAGGGTTTTGGGGCTTCAAAAATTCATGAATGACAAGAGGAAGTCGGCTGCAAAGGATGGGGAAAGGAATAGCTAAGATGAATTGATGTATTAATGACAGAAGAAACTGCAAAAGAAACAGATAAAACGTTTTTCCGTTTCTTAGCTCTTAACCCTTTCAAATTTCTCATATATATTTATATACATCCAAATAACTGAAATTAATTAAAATCTCAGTTAAAATTCGAAAATATAACAGATAAACAAAATATTAAAAATTAAATATTAATTAGATATGATTAAATAAGAAAAATAGCACAGAAAAATGAAAACTAGACTTAAGAATTAGAAATAACTTCAATACACTTTGAAAAAATTTACTTAAATTTAAATACATGTAAAATGAATAAAATAAGGTAAAACACAGCAAATAAAAGTGAGTGCATAAAATAAATAAATAAATTTTAATTATATATAATTAAAATAAGAAAATGGCTTAAAATTGTAGACTGGGCTTTAAAATTAGAAATAAATCCAAATGAACTTTAGAAAATCTTCATGGACTTGTAAAATATTTATAACAAATAAAATAACAAAAAAAATAAAAGTGTATTCACAAAAAAAAAAAATTATTAAATATAATTTATATGAAGAAAATGGCAGAAAATTATAAAACAGCCTTTAAAAATAGGAAATAAATACAGTAAATTTTGGAAAAATTCTATTATCATTTAAAAATATTTAAAAGTCAAAATATACATAATAAAACATATTAAAATAAAAGTAATTTATACAATTTAAAATAGTCATTGTTAAATAACCCTATATACGCACAATATTGTAAATGGTATAACTTTCACAATTTACATCCAAATTCAACGAAACGAAAAGTGGTGTTCTTATAATTTTATGTACTTTCATAATAAAAGAAAAAAATTTAAAATTTTCAACTTTTAAAATTTTAAGTTGAAAGTCACAGTTTGACTATTTTGACCAAAATCAGCATTTTAGGCGAATATTCAACTTACAAAATTTTGGAATTATAACTCATATAAAAATCAAGATTATATTTAAATAATAAATTTAATCATTTCAAATAAGTAAAATAAGTTTTTAAATCAAAAGCTTACATTAAAAATAATTAAAATATACAATAAAATAATTACAAAATACAGGGTTGTTACACTCTCCCACACTCAAAACTTTTCGTCCCCGAAAAGGAATGAGGTATGGAAGGGCACAAAAAGATAGAGTGAAATAGGATTAAGATAAGAATACAAGAAGATTGAAGTTATACCTGATAACTGTTGTTATAGGTAAGTTTAACAAGGTGGAGGTGATCTTTCCAAGATCCTCCAGAATCAAGAACACAAGCACGAAAAAGGTGGATTCAAAATGATTACCAAAGGTCTATCAAAGATTATAGAAAGATTTCTAAACAGAAATATTATAGAAAGATGCCTATACCGTTCTATAGCAAGATAAGGATGATAAGGACAACCAAAAGATAGTTTGAAAAACAAAATAAGGAAATGAATTTGAAAGCATGGAGATTTCAACTTAAACAGAGAATAAATCTTTACACAAGTTAACTAAATCTTAACTTTCTCAAATTTCATTATCTTATTATCCAATCATCTAAAATTAACCATTTTTTTTAAACCATGAGTTAGAAAAATAATCATTTATTACACTCACAATTTATTTAATAAATTTTATTCTTCTTTATTCCTAATAAAAATTAAATTTATTCCTCTCAATATATTTATCACTCATGTTCAATATACTTACACTTATTATAACTGCTTTATTTTATTCTTAGTTCTTCTAACATTGTTTTATTGTAAGTTATTCAATTACCCTTTATTATTCTTTAACTCTGTTAATCATTTTATAATTAAAATTTAAGTGTATAACATTTATTATAACCACTCAAATTTTATTTATAAAATCTTTTTATATCGTATATTATCCAATTACATTTTTAACTTCTGAAATTTTGGTAAGTTATATTTGAATGCAATTATATTATACAAATAAAATTTCCAACTCAATCATTTCATGCTTGATATTCATCCAAAGTTTTGATTTTTTTTTTGAAATTATTCTTTAAAATAAAATTTAAGAATTAAATTTCTGATTTCTTCAAACCATTTAGAGATAAGTAATAATATATGTCAAATCAAATTTCAATCATATATCTATATATATATATATATATATATTATAAATCAAGTCATATTTTAGAAATTCAAATCAATTTAATTTCCCAAAACAAAGATGTAGCAAGACTACAGAACAGTCTCCTAACTTCGAAACTCGAAAATGAACATCGATGATGTCGCGATCATCACCGAAGTTATTTTCCAGCGACAAAGAGAAAAGCACTAATTTTAAACCTTTAAAAATTCTTTGAAAACAAATTCTATTCAAAATACTTTAAATAATATAACCTTTTAAAACTTTAAACCAAAGTTTGAAATAATCGGGATTTAAATCCTCAAATTCTTGTTTTAAATTCATTTCATTAAGTTCCATAAATTTACTTATATATCAAAATTTATTTCATTGACCAATTTTTTTTTTAAAAATATATTGTGTCCGTTTGTTCTGTCAAAGTGTTTTGGAAATCTTATCGATAGCGCCGATCAGACGTATCGATCAGAAACCCAAATCAACATCAACAACTCAAACAACACAATATATAAAACAAAACATAGGTATACAAGTACAATTCAAAATGTTTAGAAGAATAGATTGGAAACAAAAGACAATATGATTAAATAACAGAGTAGGGAGGTGGATAAGCTTAAATAAATCATGGGCAACCTCAACCGGGTCAACCGTGACTTAAAGAATAAGATCAATGTGGATTTTTCTGTGGTAAATCTACATTCGATCTCAATAGTTAGAGTTTGAAATAATAAAAGACATTAGCATCTAAACCAAGGATAGATAAGAATCTCTGGAGACGCTGTTGTAAAGGAGTTTCACACCTTTTACAAGAAATTTTTTGAGATTGGCGGGACCGCCAATTCACTATAAAGATCATTCGAAGTGGAGTTGTGGAATACTCCAGAATCAAATGAAGATGAATAGCGGGGAATAAGAGTGGACTTTGGAATCGCAGGAAACGTTCCAAAATTCAAAGGAATCGAGTCAAAAGGGAAGAGATTCAAACTCGAATGAAAGTGATTCTGTAAATACATTCACTCTATATGCTGAGCTTTGCCTAGAGCTACCAAAGCTCTGATACCAACTGTAACGACCCGGTATTTTCAACCATTCGCATCCATTATAAGTGTATAGGTAGACACTCATGCCGGAATTGAATTTCTCAAAATACCGCGTTGTAAATAAAAATTTGGCAAATCTCAGGATATACAGTAAATAAAAATCACAGATCACAGACACAGAGTATATAAAAAAAATGCAGCGGAAGAAAAAGAGATAGTAGTTCATGAAGCTACTATATAAATATGAGATACATCAGAGTTAAATAAGATACAACAGAAGAGTAACAGGATACATCAGGTACAAATCAGATACATCACTAAGCCACTGGATACTGAAACAAAATAAGTGGTTGCATCTTCAAGGAAAGCTCCAACGCCGAAGGTGAATCTGGAATGCTAACTCACTCAATCTGACCCGAGCGTAAAGCAAAACACAAAACCCTCGAGTCAGGACATAAATACTTATAAACTGTAAATCAACTCAAGTGAACAGTAACAAAATGCATCAGTAACTTAAAGGATGCTTGGGACCGCCCATCCTCTAAGGATCCGTTAAACTATTTACTATGTAGTAATATACGCTATATACGGTAGTGTCTAATCAGTAAAGTATAATCATATAGAAAATAGCGTTAAGTGGATGGTGAACCTTAACGCGGTCGGATCTTTAAAACCAAAATCGTAGTGGGATCGATATAAGGATATGACACGGCACGCGAGGCAATGCCAGGGTGGATACACCGTTTGCACTCCCGGACCGGTGGTGACGGCAAGCCAGCAGCTTCCGCCCACCTCGAACAATACCCCCGAATCAAAGTGGCGCCACCGAATCGAATCACAAAAGTAATAGAATAGTTTCCGATGGAGCATGCTCGATGAAAGGGTGTGACCCTTTGTGTAGCCCGGTATAGCTCCTGTTTTAGTCATATATGCCAACTCACGGGAGTTGGGTCCACGAACATACCTCGAGAACGTCGCCACCATCCTACTTCATTCTGGAATCTCCACCGCGTACACAGTTGTTAAAGTGGTTTTCGGTATTGTCCGGCTATAAGACAATATCTGATCCCGGTCTCTTTAACAACCAATCGTTATTATAACCCATGGATATTTATTTCAAATAATTTATACTTTCAAGACCAAAATATCATACTCATTTCAAAACAATGTCACAATTGTATCATTTCCATTTCAAAAATAATTCAATATTATATCATTCAAATAAAACCCAAATTTTCAAATCATTGAATATTTCTTTAAATTTATTAAACTTGAAATATTCCTTTAAATTATCATAGCATTTTGGAAATGTTACCTTAAGGAATCATAGCATTTTTGGAATGTACTACTTTCCACTTTACATTGTATATAATCAAAGTATCGATAAGCTTAAAATTTTAACATGTCAATTTATCATAGCCTTATAGTTAAATAAACTTTCTTACTGTAATATACAATTTAAACCGAAATTCTTATGTTAAGTTAAAAGCACCTTATTAACTTACATTATTATTACAATAAATAAACTTTATTATTTTAATCATTTAAAGTATGCCATTCACATAAATTAAAACTTGCTTATCAAATGTACGTTATCAACTTACATTTTATTATTACAGTAAGTAACATTTATCATTTTAATCAATTTAAGATACACCATTACATTGATTAAAATCTACGTGTCAAATGTACGTTTTAAATTTTATATTCCTATTACAATAATGAACATTTATTAATTTAAATCAAAACCACACTACTTAAAACTTTACATGTTTCTTTCTTAATTAAAACTTTACATGTTCTTGCATTAATTAAAACTTTCATGTTCTCTCATTAATTAGGACTTTACACGTTTTTTTCATTAATTAAAAACTTATACGTTTCGTTCATTAATTAAAACTTATACCTTTCTTTCATTAATTAGGAATTTACATGTTCCTATCATTAATTGGAACACCATACGTTCTTTCATTAATTAAAACCTATACGTTTCTTTCATAAATTAAAACCTATACGTTTCTTTCATAAACTAAAACCTATACGTTTCTTTCATAAATTAAAACCTATACGTTTCTTTCATAAATTAAACCTATACGTTTCTTTCATAAATTAAAACCTATATGTTTCTTTCATTAATTAAAACTTATACCTTTCTTTCATTAATTAGGAATTTACATGTTCCTATCATTAATTAGAACACCATACGTTCTTTCATTAATTAAAACCTATACGGTTGTTTCATAAATTAAAACCTATACGTTTCTTTCAAATTAAAACCTATACGTTTCTTTCATAAATTAAAACCTATACGTTTCAGATTTATATTACCATTTCACAAATTTAACTAAACTTCCAGTTTATTTAATTAATTTAACATCTTTAGTTAAAACTCAAATTTCACATTTTCAAGTCAAGTTATATTTTAAAATTTCATTTTCAACAGTCATTTATTCAACCACTTAAATTTATAGAAAATCAATAATTCTTTAATAAATCACTTAAATTCAAATATAAATCAATTTATCATATTTACCATTTTCCAAATAAAATTAAAGTCCATTTTATTCATGTAACTTAAATATCATTTTTAGTCAAAATTCCAAATTTCAAACATAAGTTATATTTCAAAATCCAGTTAATCCGTTCATAAATTACATTTTTAACACATAGAAAAATCATAATTTATTTATTTTAAAACCTTTCAAAATCTATTTAAATCAAATTTCATAATTTTATATTTTTAAAATACTTAAAATATTCAAAGCACTTTATAGAATAACCACGGGTCTGTATATAGTTTTCTAACCTAGGTCAAGTGATACGGATATGTATCATTTCAATCCGCAGTTTAAAAGGTAAAAATCCGGGCTCTATCATTTCAAACCCTCAATCCCAAGTTTAAATAAATAAATAAAATAACTCAGGCCTATCATTTCTGCCCATAACATTTTTTCTAACAGGGAACTTGCAGTGTGAGCATATACAGAAATAATATAAACAATGTCAATATCACAATATACAATCATGTATCAGATGTCAGGTGAAAATTAATAGTTTTAACATGGTAATAACATGGTAATAACACGGCATAGCATATCATATGATAATCATTAACTTGCATAAACATTTTACATTACTAAACACTTGTCATCAATCCACTTTTCATAAGTATATATGTCAGAGTGAGAAAGACTCACATTTTTCAAAGCTAGAGACCAAAACAACATACAAGCACGACTCCAAAGGCACGACAAGCACAATTTCACGACTTTTGATTTGAGTTGAAAGATAGCCAAGATATGATTTTGTATCATCAACCCAAAACAAAACAAACCAGACAATATATAAACATTCAACATAAAATAACATTGAAACAATTTTGAAATACAAAGCGAAATGAACAAGATAGATTGGACCTTTGTAACAACCCGCATATTTATCGATTTTTATATTTAAATATTTTATCGTTAATCGGATTTTGGTCCGAAGCTACTTTTTGCAAACGGTCAAATTAGGACTCGAGACCACTTCCATTGAGTTCGAAACGTCGTTTGCAATCTTCTAAGTATGAACATTGATATGTTTGGGGTTAGTGGAATTTCACCACTTTTTCACTCGAGCCTTTGGTTTGGACTTTTAGCCCATTAGGCCCAAGTTCCACCCCCTTCTTCTTCATTGCTTCATTTCATTTCCTAACACTAAAGCTTCAACAAAAATGGTGAATGGAATGAGAAATTAAAACTCCAAAGTCTTTGTTTTATTGCAACTCCAACATTCAACACCAAATTCAAGAAGAAGACATCGGATTCAAGCTTGTGGTTGCTTCTCCATTTGCCTTCAAGCTTTGTTCTTCATTTTCATTGGGTTTTGGAGCAAAGGTGAGATTTTTATCTCACAAATCTAGTCTATAACTATATTGGACTATTGGGAATGATTCCCTATCACTTTTGCATGCACATTTGCATTTGGTTTGGATTGGATTGGCAAAAACTCCAATTTTTCGCGTTTTGGTAAAATTTCTGCATTTAGGTCGTTCTGGCCATTTTCGTGTTTTCGGAGTTAGGTCGCTCAGGACCTTAGGTCATAGGTCGCTCAGGACCTTAGGTCGTAGGTCGTATGGTCGTTAGGTCGCTCTGCTTTGACTCTGGCCATTTTTGCTCACTCGCAGTTAGGCGCTCACGACCTAGGACTTAGGTCGCTCGCAAGTTAGTGGCTTAGGTCGTTGGGTCATATAACCCATTAAGTTGCGCTCCTTTAGGTCACGCCTCTTTTAGGTCGCGCTTCTTTTAGGTCGCCCTTCTCTGGACCTTGTTAGGTCGCTCAACATTGACCTCGTTAGGTCGCTCAACACACCGTGTCGCTAGGTCGCTCGACTCTGGACTTCATTAGCTCGCTCAACCGTCTACCTTTATAAGTCGTAGGTCGTCTCCGACCTTAAACCACTCGGCCGCATTAGGTCGTGTACCTTTTAGGTCGCGTGTTGCACTAGGTCGTATGACCTTAGGTCGTTAGGTCGTATGGCTTTAGGTCGCTAGGTCGTATGACCTTAGGTCGTTAGGTCGTTTGGCTTTTAGGCCGCTTCCACGCTAGATCGTTCGACTCTTAGGCCGTAACACTTAGGTCGCTCGCCTCTTAAGTCGCTAGGTCGCGTGCCTTTAGGTCGCGTTTCTTTATTAGGTCGCGTGTCTTTGTTAGGTCGCTGATCTTCTTAACTCGCATGACCTAAACCCTAGGTCGTTGGGCCTCGTTTCTTCTTAGGTCGCTGCTTCTTATAGGTCGCTCGGCTCCTTAATTTCTTTAGGTCATTTGAGTGTTAGGTCGCGAACCCATTTTAGGTCGCATGACCTATACCCTTTAGGTCGCTGGACCACTAGGTCGTGCCCCTTAGACCCCTAGGTCGCAACCATTAGGTCGCTCGACCCTATCCCTCTTAGGTCGTTAGACCTCATTTTGTCTTCACTAAGTCGTACCGTTTTGGACGGGGCGCTGCCCCGCACCCCGCCGGGGGCGCTGCCCCGCACCCCACCGGGGGCGCTGCCCCCTGGACCCCCGCGACCTAACCGGGCAGGTCGAACCCCGTAAGCGATGGCGTTGCCCCCGCACCCCCACCTTCGGGGGTTGCCACCCCCCCTGGACCCCCCCTCCGTAGGGGATCTTATCTGAAAAATATACAACAGAACTTGCTGAGCTGATTTCCTTGGATTTTTATCACATCTTCGAATGTGACCTTTGTGATTGATTGTTTCTACAATCGCTTCTGTGATTTGTCACTTTAAAATATAAAGGTTTCAAAACTAGTAGTAAATATCAAAACTCTTTCAACAAAATGATTTCAACTCTATTTTTAGTAACAAAGCTCTTTTCTTAAACCGTTTTCCAATCTATTAGCATATACAAGCCTTTACCTCACTCGGATGAGAAATCTAATTAAACGACTTAGTAAAAAAAGTGGTATGAAACGCTTGCGTTCACTTCGTCGGTTAATTCTTGGACTTGTTCGATTGAACCTCTTGTGACAATTTTATTAGTGAAGATTTACAGTTTGTTCGTAAATATTTAAGTTAAGCAAGTGGTTATGGGACATGAAGCTAAACTTCTATATTTACTAGCTTAGTGTAATTGACACTTCTCGTTGATCTTGATGACCGCTTTATGAATTAGACTAGCAATTGCGTGATGTCTCTTTCATTGCAAGGTTAGACTAGACACCACTTGTGTGATTCCATTCACACATACCTTTCTGCTTTTTGGTTAGTCTTGACCTCAATCTGTGTGATTCCACTCACACATGTGGGGTAGCTCCCCATGGTCTTCAGACCGTCATGTGATAGGCCTCTTTCCCTTTTTATGATTTCTGGATTTCTTGTGTTGATTTCTGGAATTTATCTCTTTGACTTGTCATGAGTACAAGTTTAGGGTATGATGCCCTCTTTGGATCTTTGAGAAGATTCTTGTGATATTGATTTATCTCTTATCGGTTGATCTCCTGTTGATCATTATTTGCATACTTATAGTAGTATGTCAGTATGGATATTTTATGTTTATGCCATATCTTTTATTTTATATCATGTCATCTGATATTTATAGCTAGACTGATCCGTTTATTATTTTCTTATAAATAATACTCGGGTCAGGCCGAGATGTTATAGGTGCTACTGCTTGACTCCTCCCCCAGTGATTCACTACTCAGACTTTTGGCTACTTGTTTAGATTAGCAGCTTTTGTTGTTTACACTTGAGATATAGACTCATAGTTGTATTCTTTTGTATAGCACGCGTTGCTATTCTTTTGTATTATCGTGGATCTTTTTAGACCACTACTCTGATGTACACTTTTATGTGATATATATTCATATCTCTTTCCGCCTTTGTGATATGGATATCTGTGCTTGATTCGCATGTTATGCTTACTTCTATATTTGTTTCCGAAGATCATTTTATAGCCACCGTGTGATAAGAAATTACATGGATGGTCGCTCCTCAACAGCCTTATTCTCCGTGCTAGTTGACAGCATGACACCGTAGTGTTCTTGGCTAGCGTGGGTATAGAGGTGGGGCGTCACGGCCTTGCTTCAACCACTTCAATGCTTGGCCTAAGGGACACTTATGATTGGCTATGATGATGCTTTGGCTTAGGTATGACATCATATAGGTCAGGTTTAACATCATATAGGCAAGGCAACGAGTGGAGATGAAGGGAATGAGGCAACAATGGTCAAAAACATTATTTTTAGGCATGTAGGTTGCAATTTGAAGGGTTTGGCCACCATAGATGGTTCGGCCATGGTCATGGTTGGTGGAGTAGATGGTGTTGGAGGCATGGAAGAGATATAGGAGTTTGTGGCTATGGCTATGGAGAAGAGGCCGATCCAAACTTAGAAGAGAAACAAGGCAAAATTGCATAGAAAAGTAAGAAAAGTAGAAAGAAGAGAGGGATTTACCTAATTTTTTTTCTTCAAGGTGGAGGCCATGATTTTTAGGGTTTTGGGGCTTCAAAAATTCGTGAATGACAAGAGGAAGTCGGCTGCAAAGGATGGGGAAAGGAATGGCTAAGATGAATTGATGTATTAATGACAGAAGAAACTGCAAAAGAAACGGATAAAACGTTTTTCCGTTTCTTAGCTCTTAACCCTTTCAAATTTCTCATATATATTTATATACATCCAAATAACTGAAAATAATTAAAATCTCAGTTAAAATTCAAAAATATAACAGATAAACAAAATATTAAAAATTAAATATTAATTAGATATGATTAAATAAGAAAAATAGCACAGAAAAATGAAAACTAGACTTAAGAATTAAAAATAACTTCAATACACTTTGGAAAATTTTACTTAAATTTAAATACATGTAAAATGAATAAAATAAAGTAAAACACAGAAAATAAAAGTGAGTGCATAAAATAAATAAATAAATTTTAATTATATATAATTAAAATAAAAAAATGGCTTAAAATTGTAGACTGGGCTTTAAAGTTAGAAATAAATCCAAATGAACTTTAGAAAATCTTCATGGACTTGTAAAATATTTATAACAAATAAAATAACAAAAAAAATAAAAGTGCATTCACAAAAAACAAAAAAACAAAAAAATTTATTAAATTTAATTTATATGAAGAAAATGGCAGAAAATTAGAAAACGGCCTTTAAAAATAGGAAATAAATACAGTAAATTTTGAAAAAATTCTATTATCATTTAAAAATATTTAAAAGTCAAAATATACATAATAAAACATATTATCACATATTAAAATAAAATATAACTAAGAAGAAGTAATTTATACAATTTAAAATAGTCATTGTTAAATAACCATATATACGCACAATATTGTAAAGGGTATAACTTTCACAATTTACATCCAAATTCAACGAAACGAAAAGTGATGTTCTTATAATTTTATGTACTTTCATAATAAAAGAAAAAAATTTAAAATTTTAAACTTTTAAAATTTTAAGTTGAAAGTCACAGTTTGACTATTTTGACCAAAATCAGCATTTCAGGCAAATATTCAACTTACAAAATTTTGGAATTATAACTCATATAAAAATCAAGATTATATTTAAATAATAAATTTAATCATTTCAAATAAGTAAAATAAGTTTTTAAATCAAAATATTACATTAAAAATAATTAAAATATACAATAAAATAATTACAAAATACAGGGTTGTTACATTTAGGTTATGCAAAGGCTAAACATAACAATAATACTAGATATGTCTTTTGATCTAATAAAAGGATCAAAGCTAGTACAAGAGTCTTGATAGTTCTAAAATCACTTATTGTTATAATAGTAATTGTAGTCAAATGTAACAAACCGGATATTTATCGATTTTATATTTAAATATTTTCTTTTAATATTTTGTCGTTAATCGGATATTGGTCTGAAAAGCTACTTTTTGCAAACGGTCAAATTTGGACTCGAGACCACTTCCATTGAGTTCGAAATGTCGTTTACAACTTTTTTAAGTATAAACATCGATAGGTTTGGAGTTAGTGAAATTTCACTAACTTTTCCCGCCTTGGACTTTGGGTTAGTTTAGCCTATTAAGCCTAAGTTCCAACCCCCTTCTCCTCACTCTTCATAAATTTCCTAACCAACTCAAGCTTTGGCATTAATGGTGAAGAGAATGGGAAATTAAAACTCCAAGCACAAATTCAATTGCAAATCCAACATTCAACTCCAAATTCAAGTAGAAGATATTGGATTCAAGCTTTGGATTGCTTCTCCTTGCTTTCAAGCTTCATCTTCATAAATTTTAGTGCAAAGGTGAGATTTTTATCTCACAATTCTATCCTATAACTATATTGGACCGTTGGGAATGATTCCCTATCACTTTTGCATGCACATTTGCATTTGGTTTGGATTGGATTGGCGAAAAAGTCCAATTTTTAGCGTTTTGGTGAATTTTCTGCATTTAGGTCGTTCTGGCCATTTTCGTGTGTTCGGAGTTAGGTCGTTCGCGACATAACCCTTAGGTCGCTCGTGTGTTAACGCGCTAGGTCGCACTGCACGTATTGTCATCTCGGAATTAGGTCGTTGGGCTTTAAGTCGTAGGTCGTTTGGCCCATAGGTCGTTAGGTCGCTAACACTTAGGTCGTTTCTGGCCTTAAACCCCCTCTGCAGTGTTAGGTCGCTCGCGAGTTGAGTCTTAAGCCGTAGGTCGTTCGCGAGTTAAGCTTTAGGTCTTTTGGCCTTTATAACGTTAGGTCGCTCGCGTGTTAAAACGTTAGGTCGCGTGATCTATATCCCGTAGGTCGTTGACCCCTTGAGTCGTAGAACTGATAGGTCGCTCGCGAGTTAAAATCGATAGGTCGCTCGACCACTAGATCGTATGACCTGTTAGGTCGTTAGGTCGCGTGGGTTTTAAGCCGCGTATCAGTTAGGTCGTTCCACCTTATAACCCTTAAGTCGCTCACCTCTGTTAGGTCGCGAGTCCCTTAAGTCGCTCTCCTCCGTTAGGTCGTGCATCCCCCTAACTCGTTCGGCCTTGCCTTCGTTAAGTCGCGTGACACATTAGGTCGCGCATCACCTTAACTCGTTCGACCTTGTTTAGGTCGTTAGGTCGCGAAGACCCTTAGGTCGCAACCATTAGGTCGCTCGACCCAATTCCCCTTAGGTCGTTAGACCTCATTTTGTCTTCACTAGGTCGTACCATTTTGGACGGGGCGCTGCCCCTGGACCCCCGCGACCTGACCGGGCAGGTCGAACCCCGTAAGCGGTGGCGTTGCCCCCGCACCCCCACCTTGGGGGGTTGCCACCCCCCCGGACCCTCCCTCCGTAGGGGCTCTTTGATGAAAGATGCATTTTGAGTTGATTTCCTTGGATTTCATTCACGTCTTTGAACGCGAAGTTTTTGTGATTTGTCACTTTAGTAAAATAAAAGTTTCAATACTAGTAGTAAATATCAAAACTCTTTCAGCAAAACGATTTCAACTCTATTTTTAATAACAAAGCTTTTTCCTTAAACCGTTTTCCAATCTATTAGTATATACAAACCTTTACCTCACTCGTATGAGAAATCTAATTAAACGACTTAGTAAAACAAGTGGTATGAAACGCTTGCGTTTACTTCGTCGGTTAATTCTTGGACTTGTTCGATTGAATCTCTTGTGACAATTTTCTAGTGGAGATCTACAGTTTGTTAGTAAATATTTGAGCTAAGCAAGTGGTTATGGGACATGAAGTTAAACTTTTATATTTACTAACTTAGTGTAATTGACACTTCTTGATGATCATGACGATCATTTTTGTGTTTTAGACTAGCAACTGTGCGATGTCTCTTTGTCTGCGAGGGAGACTAGACCCCGCTCTTGTGATGTTTCGCCATCTCATTTGTGTGATGTTTCGCCATCACATATGTGGGGTAGCGCCCCACGGTCTTCGGGCCATTCGTGTGTCAAAATTAATGGCTTGCAACCATGAGATAGCTTCTCGCTTTGTGTTACACGTGTAGGTGAGTTTTCATGCTCCCATTTTGTGAGTTTTCATGCTCCTATATTGTAATTTCTGGATTTCTTGTGTATCTTCTGGAATTTGTGCTTCACCTATTTTCATGACTTTCATTGTTATGATTTTCCAACTTTTATGTTTAGGTGAATTTGGATCTTTTAGAAGATTCTTTTGATATTGTTTGATCTCTTGATGATCTTCATTTACATGCTTATCATAGTATGTCTTTATGGTTACTATATGTTCTTGCCATATCTATTGTTTATATCATGTTAGCTGATATTTATAGCTAGACTGATCCGTTTATTATTTTCTTATAAATAATACTCGGGTCAGACCGAGATGTTACAGGTGCTTCTGCTTGACTTCTCCCCCAGGGATTTACTACTCTGACTTTTGGCTGACCTTTTAGGTTAGCAGTTTTTGTCGTTTACACTTGAGATATAGACTCATAGATGTATTATTTTGCATAGCACGTGTTGCTATTCTTTTGTATTATTGTGGATCTTTTTGACCACTACTCTGATGTACACTTTCATGTGTTAGTTATATATTCATATCTTCTTCCGCCTTTGTGATATGGATGTCTGTGACTGATTTGTGTTATGCATATTTCTATATTTGTTTCCGAAGATTATTATAGCCACCGCGTGATAAGAAATCACGAGGATGGTCGCTCCTCAACAGCCTTATTCTCCGTGCTAGTTGACAACTCTACACCGTAGTGTTCTTGGCTAGTGTGGGTATAGAGGTGGGGCGTCACATAAAATGAAGGAAATATTTTCAAGTACTAAAATCATGACAAAAAATATTAAATTATGGGTTCTTACTAATATGAGTGAAAATGATTTTTTTATATTTGCAATTATATTGACATATAGTCAGTGATAAAAATTATATTTTAAAGATACAAACCACACCTATTTGGGTGTGCTTTCCTAAAACGAAGGAAATACATGCAAAAATATTGCATCGTTGTTCTTAAGTGTAAAATTATATAAGATACCATTCACATATAATGTTCAAAGTATATTTTGACTATATATTCTTTTTCTATTTAAGGAATCAACCATATGTATCTAAGTATGATTCATACCCTCTGATTAACATCTTGGAATATAACATTGGAAATGGGTTAAAACACCCCCACCTCTATTCCTATACTATCCAAGACCATTACTGAGTATTATTATCGGATAATATAGAGAATGAGGCTATATGGAGTACACACATGAATATTCCCTTGGGCTAACACTGGTACATATTTAAACATCGAGTTTCACCTTTACATACGTAGTATCAGTATAAAGCAATAAACACGTGTGCCACTAGGATATAACAATACATAATATATATAATAAATATCGAAGAACACAGAGCCAGAGTCGCATTGATAACATATAACATATAACATATAAGACTATATAGATACATAACATCTCAAATGTGACTATCTCAATATAATACAATGAATAATTAATACAACTCGGTATCATATATCTATGTATAGTGAATCAAGATCACATAAATATTGTACACCAATTCTAAAATAAGCCTTCTTTAAGGTCACTAAAACAAATGCTGATCACATCGTCCCTATACGTAAAATGTCTCAGACTGACCCTAATATTGCATAAATAACACACGGGTTAGACTATGTCTAAATCAAGGATCAATAAACACATAGAGAGAATATGCAGAGGACACTGAAATGATAATACCAACCATATTACTCAGATCAACCACTATATATACATACACACATACATCTATAGTAATTTATGCATGGTATATATATCTATAATATCAAAAACAATCCCAAAAGTTCCACACAACGTTGAATAATGCAAAGATGTCATCGCCCATATAAAAGCACATCAATTAGAAATCATGGTATCGATGTCAAATGAGTGAATCATCCATATCTAGAAATCATCGTGAAACTCTAGAAATCATCAATAAAAGAGATATCATCAATATATATATATATATAAACACATGGACATGGTTATAAAAATCACTAGGCAAATGTTAGGCGGTAAGCATGGACTAGGGATCATTTAGGCGAGGATTAATCAGAACTATGCTTTTTTGATAAATTCATGCATTTTGAATGAAATTTTAGTATATTTCTTAGTATTAATTAATCCATAATGATATATCATGGATTTGAATGGGCTTGAAAGCAACTATAAAGAAAAAATTGCTTGAAACAAACATCTTGAAACAAACATTTTGATGCTTACAAGTGGCATCAAGCCTAAATTTGTTCATATATGGTGCCTATAAACCTGCTTATATTCTAAGATAAAGCAGTAGGTCTCATCTAGGTAGACTAGGCAAATATCTACGTTGTATGCCTAGCCTAGCGCCTAAGCTAGGCGTAGGCGAGAGCCTAGAAGGATTTTTACAACACTACATATATATATATATATATATATATATATATATACTGAAAGTGGGTAAAAGTTTATGTAATGACCCGCAAATTCATCACTATAATTTTTTTTTGAAATATTCAAATATAAGATATTTTAACATAAATGATAATGTTTTGAACGTTAAATAATATTAGTAATCTTATTTTGAATAAGTATTCACAAAAATATATACTTTAAAAGATATATCGATAAAATGGTCGAAAACTGTTTTACCAATAAACAGCTCTTAGACCATCCAACATTGTGCATGGAACTAGATACATACACTCATTCATATATATGAGTGAGAAAATATAACAAAATTAATTATTTTATTTGAAAATAAAATCTCTTTATAAAATCATCGATGATATCACTATTTTGAAATAAATGATTTTTGAATTTAAATTGAGTTTAAATGATTTAATAATTATTTCAATTACTATATAATGAAAGAGATATTATTATCAAACTTTGTCTATATTTAAATAAAAGTGAAAATATGACCGAAATTCAAAATCGAAATCCATAACGATTCAACGGAGAAAAGTTATGCAACGTTATGAATCATTTGAGATATGCATATGCATACATATATACATGAACACATTCACATTCACATGAACAAATATATACATAAAAATATACTTACATATTTAAATATATATATACACACATTACAAAATATCAGGATATTTTCCATATACTTCACCCTTAAGTAAAACTAAAGTCAACATCTTACACTCCGAAGTACAAGCATATAGGTACACACACATGGGGGGTTTCAGCCGAGCATGTTGAGGTAGGAGGGGCATGGGGTGGTGATAAAATGGTGATGTATTTGGGTAGAAATATCATGATATTTCCTCCTCACTTTTGCCTATAAATAACACCCATCTCTCTTTACTTCGTTCACTTCATTTCTTCATAAAATTCCTAAAGCTTCTTCACTTCTTATACTCCAATTTAATGGCCCCTTTCCTAAAAAAAATGGCAAAAATTATTGCAAAAAGAAATTAAAGTTATATAGCAATTACATATTATCAAAACTCTTCAAAACAAAAGTAAATCCACTTCTTCTCTACCTCTACAACCTACGACCACACCTTCCACCAACCAAGACCAAGCCTACCTCCAATAGCACGCATAGGTCGAGCCTTCCCAAGGGTTCAAGGCTCAATTCCATAGGCTCCTATGCGATCGTAGCGGAGCTGTATTCAATTTGAAGTTAGTCTGATTGAAATTCAAGTGAGAAACTATATATATATATATATATATATATATATATATATTCATGATGTGATATGCTTACTATGGTTTTTTAGTATGTTTGATCATAAATTTTGGATGTTGATTATATGATTATTTTGATGTTGAAATGATTCACGTTTAATACACGTCGAATATCACAAAGGAAATCACTTTCCTTTAATAATTGAATTTTTGTATATGAAATTGTTAAACCACATTAAAATGGTTTAAAATGATTTATAAATATCTTATAAACACTAAAATCCAATATGGCGAAGTTTGGACAAGTTATGAAAATTGAGTCAAAAATAGACGCGTCACGTGACGGTAGTTAGCGATTTCGCACCGTAGAAAATTAAGGCCATTTATATGATGGATTTGGAGCCGGAATTCTTTCTAATAAGAATTTTCCAAATTCTTACAATCATAGTTTCAAACAAAAGAAAAAGATCGAAATTTCATTTAGTCGATTTTGAAATATGAGCAAATCAAGTTTTCAAAATAGTCGTTGTTTGACAGTTCAAAAACCAAAGCGACTTTTTTTTTTAAAATGATATATTTAATTCTTTATAAATATAGAATAAATTCTATAAAATTTTTAAAATGTTCTAAAATAGATTTGAGTTAGAAATATGGAATTCAAAATGATCCAAAAGTTGTTTTGATCACTTTTAAAACACTATTCGCAGCACTATTCGCAGCACTTATAATAACTTTAGAAATATGGCTATAAACTTAAGTATTCTTTCGATCGTAGCAGAGCTGCATTCAATTTAAAGTTAGTCCGATCGAAATTCAAGTGAGAAACTACATCTATATATGTGTATATGTGTGTGTGTGTGTATATGTATATGTATAATAACTTTTGAAATATGGCTTTAAACTTAAGTATTCTTTCGATTCTAGCGTAGCTGAATTTAATTTAAAGTTAGTCCAATTAAAAATCAAGTGAGAAACAATATATATATGCTTGTATATATATGTGCATATATATATATATAAATTGATGATGTGATATGATTGTTATGGCTGTTTACTATGTTTGATCATCAAGTTGGATGTTGATTATATGTGTGTGTGTGTGTCTGTGTCTGTATAATAACTTTTGAAATATGTCTTTAAACTTAAGTATTCTTTCGATCGTAGTGGAGCTGTATTCAATTTAAAGTTAGCCCGATTGAAATGCAAGTGCGTATGTATATGTATATATATGTATATATGTATATGTGTGTGTATATACATGTGTGTGTGTCTATGTAAATATATGTATACATATATAAATTGATGATGTGATACGATTGCTATGGTTTTTTTACTATTTTTGAGCATCAAGTTTGGATGTTGATTATATGATTATTTTGATGTTGAAATGATTCACATTTAATACACATCGAATATCACAAAGGAAATCATGTTTCTATTACAGTAAAGAGCATTTGTTAATTTAATCAATACCACACTAATTAAAACTTTATATGTTTCTTTCATTAATTAGGACTTTACATGTTTCTTTCATTAATTGAAACTTTACATGTTTCTTGCATTAATTAAAAAATTTACATGTTCTCTCATTAGTTAGGACTTTACACGTTTCTTTCATTAATTAAAAACTTACACATTTCTTTCATTGATTAAAACTTTACATGTTTCTTGCATTAATTAAAAAATTTACATGTTCTCTCATTAATTAGGACTTTACACGTTTCTTTCATTAATTAAAAACTTACACGTTTCTTTCATTAATTAAAACTTTACATGTTTCTTGTATTAATTAAAAACTTTACATGTTCTCTCATTAATTAGGACTTTACACATTTCTTTCATTAATTAAAACTTTACATGTTTCTTGCATTAATTAAAAACTTTACATGTTCTTTCATTAATTAGGACTTTATATGTTTCTTGAATTAATTAAAAACTTACACGTTTCTTTCATTAATTAAAACTATATTTCATTTTTCCCAATTAAAAATACATCATTTATCATACAACCATACTCATTTCAAAGCTAAAGATTGATTGCAATTATCAGATTAGATTTTAAAATTCCATATTAATCAACTTTAATTATTAAATTATTTATTATAAATAAAAATCTTTAAATTGCTATTTAAAACCAAATAAAGATTTTTAATTACACTTTAAGCCAATTATCAGCTTATAACATTTTAACTTATGAAAACCGATATTTCTTTATATTTCAAATCTTTAAATCAAAATTTAAGTTAAAATTCCATATATTCCAAAATTTCAAAATACTTAATAAATCTTTAGGAAAATATTACTTTAAAAATATTAACCATGGGCCTGTATAATATTTCCAAACCTAGGTCAAGTGATACGGATATGTATCATTTCAATCTGTAATTTAAAAAGATAAAACTGGGTTCTATAATTTCAAACCCGCAATCCCAAGAAAAATAAATACAACAAAAATCAATAAAAATCACTCGAGCCTATCATTTCAGACCATAGTTATTTTCTTTATACTAAAGTCCATTCAGGTATGTATTATTTCAACCCATAGTAATAGAAAAATTGCAGTGTGATAAACAGGAAATAAATATAACAATATAGCATATAATATCATAAAAGATGATGTAACAAATATATAAATAGCATTTAACATCATATAATCAATCACAGGCATGTATGAACATAGCATAATAATTTCTACAATTCACTTGTCATCATTTCACAATTTTAAAAATACATTGTCTAGAGTGAAAAATCTCACCTTTTGAAAGCTAGAATCAAAATCAAACACACATCCAAACTCCACAAAGCACGAAATGGCACGACAAAGCACGACTATATTTTTTTAGTGGATGAAGAGTCAGATCTGAACTTGTAAACAGCATAATACATAACATATATAAGCAATGATTCAATACAAAATAATATAGATAAAAACAATGAAAAGATAGAAAATAAAATGACCTAACCTTGATAAATCAAAGCAAGGTGATCAATACATGGCTTGGTTAAGGTTTGTTATAAACTTTGGTGATGTATGCTTCCATGGTGGTCACGGCTAGGCTTTGGTGGTAAGGAGGAGGTGGTGTGGTTGGCAATAGGTGGAGACCAAGCCATGCTTGAAGAAGAACAAAAGAAAAGAGAAAAGAAAATATAAAAAGAAGAAGAGGAAGCCATGGAATAATTAGAGCTTGCCGTATTTTTTTCTTCACGCAAATGATAATGAGGAGTTTTGAGAATTGTTTGTGCATGAGTTATCAAAATAATTACATGGATAAAGATGGAAGAAAAAAGAAACGGCTAAGGAGGAGTAAATGATAGGAAACAAAAAGGCATAAGCTAAGGAGAAATAAACTTGCATATATTTTATTCTTAAATGCAAATGAAAATGAGGAGTTTGAAATGAGAAATAAATCTTCTTGTACGTGATTTGTGGAATGATTTCTCACAGCTTGAAAAAATATATACACGGCTATGGTAGGTAATTAAATAGATAGGTAAATAAAAGGCAAGAATCAAAGCAAATGTAACCTATGCCTAATTAAACAAAGTAACGCATGTCTAATTAATTTGTTTCCAAGCCATTAAATAAAAGAATATATACAAATAAACTCCAATAAATACAATAAAAGCCTAGACAAATAAAAATAGGAAGATAAAATAGAGATTGATATAGGAAAAATATAAAATATGTACATAATAAAAGTACAGAAATTTATTGCGTGAAAAACGCTGTAATTTATCCAGTTTAAAAAGTATAAGTTTTAAATTTCCTATAAATCCATATTCTTAACTCCATCTAGTTATTCAATCCATTTCATTATACGGTATAATTATCATAATTTATACCATAGTGTGTTAATATTCCTATTTTATCTTAATTTTAAATAATGTAATTTTTAATTCCATTTACTACAATAGATCCAATTATTAGAGATTGAATTTAAATACATAAATTTGATTCAATTCCAAATCTTTTTATTAAGTCCATTACTACTCTACAAACCTAGTTAACCATTCATTCCTTAATATACTCCATTTTAACAACTTCTAAACATTGTATTACATTTCACATTAATGTAACTTTTGTTTATATTTATTAAAAATTGACTTCTCATTTCAATTTAATTGACTAAATAAACATGTAACACATAATAATTATCACTATTTACTTTTAACTACATTTATAAGTTCATTGTCTACAGACCAAAGTTACAATTACTTACAGGACCATGGTCGTACTCAATTTCCATTCATTATATTATACCTCATTCATAAATTCAACATTTACATTATTTCAATTTATTATAATCTCCTTCAATCTATCAATAATTTAGCTTAAATTACATTCTTTACCATTCAAATTAGTTATTACATCCACATTAAATAACCAATTTCTATTTCTTTAAATATTTTAATTACAAAAATATTATTAAATCAACTATTTTTAATTACCAAAATTTACGGATTGTTACACTCTTCCCACTCAAAACTTTTCGTCACCGAAAAGGAAAAAGAAGGACAAAGAAAGAATTAAGTAAACAATACATCTTATTTAAAAACGCTAACTTTGTAAACAAATAAATTTACAAAATTAATTAATTTGAATAAAATATACCAATTTTGTGATGCCCCACCTCTAAACCAATGCTAGCCAAGAACGCTACAGAATAATGTCGTCAACTAGCGTGGAGAATAAGGCTGTTGAGGAGCGACCATCTGTATAATTGCTTTGTGCGAGTACCGATATGCCAGATAAAAATATAACTTTTCATCTCAAGAGGAAATCCAACACACCGATGCAAACTCAAAACTACTACACAGTGGCTATAAAATCTTCAGAAACAAATATAGAAATAAGCATAACATAAATCAGTCACAGATATCCATATCTCAAAGTCGGAAAAAGATATGATTATAATACATAAGAGTGTATATCAGAGTAGTGGTCAAACAAGATCCACAATATCACAAAAGAATAGTTGCAAGTGCTTCACAAAAGAATGAGTATACATCAATGAGTCTATATCTCAAATGTATACAACCAAAAACTACTAATCTAAGTAGTTAGCCAAAAGTCAGGATAATAATAATCCCAGATGAGGAGTCAAGCAGAAGCACCTGTAACATCTCGGTCTAACCCGAGTATTATTTAATAAGAAAATAATAAACGGATCAGTCTAGCTATAAATATCAGATAAAATGATATAGAATAAGAGATTTGACAAAAACGTATGATAACCCTAAAGCCATACTGTAATAAGTATGCAACTGAAAATCAACTAGAGATTAATCAATATCACAAGAATCTTCTCAAAGATAAAAAAGAATGTCATACTCTATATTTTTATTCAAACCATAAATATTGACAATTATATCAATGCCAATCACAAAAGTTAATGACACACAAATTCACCAATGCAAAAATATTGATAAAACTTATCAATGTAAATCACGAAAATTGGTGAAAACACAAATTCTAGAAATCATCAATGGAAATCCAGAAATCACGAAAAGGGGGAGGCCTATCACAAAACGGGAGTATGAAAACTCACTGACACGTGTATCACAAATCGGAACGCTATTCCATGGTTACTAACCATTAGTTTTGTTCCGAAGCTCCACAAAACGGTCTGAAGACCATGGGTCGCTACCCCACCAATTTGAGCCGAAGCTCCACAGAAAAAGGGTTTAGTCTCCCTCGCAGACAAACAGACATCGCATATTGCTAGTCTAAATTCCAAAAATAATCATTATCGATCATCAAGAAGTGTCAATTACACTAAGCTAGTAAATATATGAGCTTAGCTTCATGTCCCATAACCACTAGCTTAACTTAAATATTTACAAACAAACTGTAAGTCTCCACTCGAAAATTTCCACAAGAAATTCAATCGAACAAGCCCAAGAATTAACCGACAAAGTAAACGTAAGCGTTTCATACCACTTGTTTTACTAAGCCGTTTAATTAGATTTCTCATACGAGTGAGGTAAAGGTTTGTATATACTAGTAGATTGGAAAATTGTTTAAGGAATGAGCCTTGTAACAAAATAGTGTTGAAATCGTTTTGATGAAAGAGTTTTGATATTTACTACTAGTATTGAAACCTTCACATTTTTAAAGTGAAAAATCAAAGAAATGATTGCAGAAACAATCAATCACCAAAATCCACATTCGAAGATGTGAATTAAATCCAAAGAAATCGATACCAAATCCATCAAAATGGATATTCCCAAATATTCCAAAGAAGATGTTATCAAAGCCAACAAGGTGATAACAACTAGTCAGAGAAAGAAGAATCGATTAAAAAGCGGAAACTGAGCAAAATAGGCATAAATAGGCAAAACAGGGAAAATATGAGCAGCTCAGTCGACTGACTCAGAGGGTTCAGTCGACTGAACACAGACCCAGAAAATTCTCGGGTTTCAGTTCAGTCGACTGACTCAGAGGGTTAAGTCGACTGAACGTAGATCCTGAAAATTCTCGGCTTCAGCTCAGTCGAGTGACTCAGAGATTTCAGTCGACTGAACACTATTTTCCTGCATTCCTAACCTATTTTAATTGAAGTGCAAACTCTCTCAATTTGCAATCGGACGAGTAACGGGCACTAAGGGTTTACGCCAACCGACAACCCAGCCCTATATGCTCCTCGATGCATCACCAAAACATAATCAAACATCAAATTTATGATTTTTTAAAGATTTGACTTCAAAACACTAAAAATTGGAATATACACCAAAGCAATCCAAATCAAAAGCAATTGCACATGAATAAATGTTAGGAATTCATACCTAACAACAAGGATAAATATAGACATAGATGTGAGATAAAAATCACACCTTTAAACCCAAAACAAATGAAGAAGAAGCTATAGAGCAATGACAAGAACAATCACACTTTAATTCCAACCCAACAAGCTTGAATCTAAGCTTAAAAGTGAAACATTTCCTAAGTGAAGTTTAAGAATTTTTGAAATTGAAAGGAGAATGAGTTGGAGAAGAAGAAGAGAGGGCTTACCAAAGCTTCTTCTATGAATTTGGAGTTAAAGCTTGGATTTTGCAAAGATAATTAGGGCTTGGAGTTTTAATTTCCCATTCCCCTCTCCATTATTGCTAAAGCTTGAGTATTAGGAAAATTATGAAGGGAAGAGAAGAGAGGGTGAAGCTTGGGTCTAATGGGCTGAAACCAAACCAAAGCCCTAAGTGAAAAAGTAGCAAAATTCCTCTAACTCCAAACATATCGAAGTTTATACTAAAAAAGATCGCAAACGTCATTTTGAACTCAATGGGGGAGGTCTCGGGTTCTAATTCGACTGTTTGTAAAAAGTAGCTTTTCGGACAATAATCCGACTAACGATGAATTATTTTAAATAAAATATTTAAATATTCGATCGAAAAATATGCGGGTTGTTACAAATTTATTTAAAAATTCCTTTAACACCATTTTACTGTATATTACTCAATTAACCTTTTTATTCTATTTACCTCTATTAATATTTTATGACTAAAATTTAAGTGTATAACATTTATTATAACCACTTGAATTTTATTTATAAAATATTTTTATATTGTATATTATCCAATTACATATTCAACTTCTGAATAATTTAGGGAAGTTATATTGGAATGCAATAGAATATTATACAAATAAAACTTTTTAATTCAGTTATCTCAAGCTTAAATATTTATTCAAAATTTGGTTCTCTTTTACAATTGAAATCATCCTTTAAGATAAAATTTAAGAATCAAATTTCCGATTAACTTCAACTATTTTAGAGGTACATAAATACATATACTAAATATATATCAAATCAACTTTAAAATTATATACCAATATATGTATTGTAAATCAAGTCATATTTTGTTGAATTTCAAATCAATTTAATTCTCCAAAGCAAAACTGTAGTAAAACTACAAGATAGTCTCTTCACTTTGAAACTAGAAAATGAATGTCGATGATGCTGCAGTCATCACCGAAATTATTTTCCAGCGACAAAGAGAAGAGCACTGCCTTAAAACTTTAAAATTCTTTGAAAACGATTTCTATTCGGAAAATACTTCAAATAATATATCTTCAAAACTTTAAAACCAAAGTTCGAAATCATCGAAAATTAAATCTCAAATTCTTGATTTAAATTCATTTTAATTTCCAAATTAATTTATAACCACGTTTTAAAGTTCAATTATTTATACATGAATCAAAAGCTAATGGTTACAAGCTATATCAAAGTCAAATATTATTTCTAAACATCCAATTCAGTTAACTGTCAAAATTCAGAAAGTTATCCTTATATAAACTATAGTTATACAAAATTTATTTCATTTACTAAATTTGAAAACTATATTATGTCGGTTGCTCTGTTTAAGTGTTTTGGAGATCTTATCGATAACATTGATCAGACGAATCGATCGGAAAACCAAATCAACATAAACAACTCAAACAACACAATATATAAAACACTTTAAATATAGATTTACAAATACACTAAATAGGAATAGATTTTTTTCAAATCTAGAATAGAGATTCAAAATTGATTATCCTCAAATCAAAGAAAGGATAAGTTGGAACAAATGATACGATGATTAACTAACTGAATAAGGAAATGGATAAGCTTATATAAATCGCGGGCAACCTTAACCGGGTCAACTGTGACTCCAAGAATTAGATCGATGTGGAGTTCTGAGGCAAATTTACATTCGATCTCAAGAGATAGAATTCGGGATAACAAGAGATACTAGCATCTAAACCGAGGATTTAGAAATCTCCGGTGAATCAAGGCCTATTGTAAAGGAGTTTCACCCCCTTTACAAGCCATTAGAAGTGGAGTTATGGGATACTCCAAAATCAAAAGAAGACGAATAATGAGGGACAAGAACAAATTTCAGAACCGAGGGAACATTCCAAAATTCAATGGAAATCGTGTCAAAAAGAAAAGATTCAAGCTCGAACGAAACTGATTCTATAAATAAATTTACCATATATGCTAAGTTTTGCCAGAGCCAGAGCTCTGATACCAAATGTAACGACCTGCTATTTTCAACCATTTGCATCCTCATATGTCGGACTTGAATTGTTCAAAATACCGAATTGTAATTTAAATTTGGCAAAACACAGCATAAACAGTAAATAAATAGTCAGAGATCACAGACACAAAGTAATAAAATGTAGCGGAAGTAAAAAAAATAGTAGTTCATGAAGCTACTATATAAATATATATATCAAAGTTAAGCAAGATACAATAGAAGTCCCAATATGATATCAAGTACAAACAGAATCCATCACTGGACTCAACTGAATAGCCGGAATCAACTGGATAACTGAAAGTGAAATAGATAACTGGGTTTCCAAGTGAAGCTCCAACTCCAGAGGTGAGTCTCTAATGTTATATCACTCAGTATGACCCGAGCATAAAGAAAAAAACAAAACACTTGAGTCAGGACATTCATACTTATATAATGTAAACCAACTCAAGTGAACTATAATATAAGGTACAAGTAACTTAAAGGATGCTCGGGACCGCCCATTCTTTAAGGATCCGCTAGACTATTTACTATGTAGTAATATTTCGCTATTATAATAATGTCTATAGTAAAATAAGCTTACTTTTAAATAGCGTTAATGGGTTACCCATATAGCCCTTAACACATAATAGTGCCAATAGTCCATACAGTACCGTAATACCTCCTGATCGGGAGGCTACCAGAGGATACTCCATAGGTACGACACAAATCAAACTCGTACAAGGTGCACTAGGATAGGTGACACGGCACAACTAGGTAATTCCAGAGTAGATATACCAATTACGCATCCGGGCCGGTGGTAACGCATAGCCGCAGCTATAGCCCACCTTTAGCCACACCCCTAAATCAAAAAAAAATCAAAAGTGGCCATCCAATCAATCCAAAAGTCAAAGTATAATATCGAAGGGATGTGTTTGATCAAAGGTGCTACCTCATTAGCCCATCAATCGCTCCTGTTTTAGCCACCTTATGCCAACTCACGGGAGTTGGGTCCAAGTATATACCTTAAAGGAACGCCTCCGCCATCCTACTTCATTCTAGAATCTCCACCATGTACATGGTTGTTAAAGTGGTTTTCAGAATCAATAGAGAGCATGCCCATGTCCGATCCCAGTCTCTTTAACAACCAATGTTATTATAACCCATGGATATTTCTTTCAAAATCATTTACACTTTAAAACCAAAATATCATATCCATTTCAAAACTAAATACTATATTATTTCCTTTCAAAATCAAATCAATATATCATTTCCCATTTCAAAAACCAAAGTAATAATATGTCCTTTAAATACCAAAGACCAAATCAATATCTCATTTAAATAAAACCCAAGTTTCCAAATCATTGAATATTCCTTCAATTTATTAAACTCGAAATATTATTTTAAATCATCTTAAACCAAACCACATTATAAAGTCATATTCCTAAATCTTTAATTTCAATAAGTTCAAATTTATATATTTAAAGACAATTCTTAATTAAATACAATTTCCAAAATATTCATTTCCAAAGCCATATTACTTTCAAGTTATAACAACTGTGAAGCCAAACACTTTGAAACCATAATACTTTGAAATCCTAACAACTTAGAAATGTTATCATTTGGAATTCATACTGCTTAAAATCACAATACTTAGGAATCATATCATTTTTGGAATGTAATGCTTTCCACTTTAACATTTTATATAACTAAAGTATTTATATAGTTACAAATTTTAACATGGCCATTGTATCATAGCCTTATAGTTAAATAAACTTTGTTGCTGTAATATACAATTTAAAGCTGAAATTCTTATGTTAAGTTAAAAGTACCTTATTAACTTACTTTATTATTACAATAAAGAAACTTTATTACTTAATAATTTAAAATATGCCATCTACATTAATTACAACCTACATATCAAATGTACGTTTTAACTTACATTTATTACAATAAAGAGCATTTATCATTTTAATCAATATTACACTAATTAAAACTTACATTATCAAATGTACGTTTTAATTTGCATTTCTATTACAGTAAAGAGCATTTATTAATTAATAAATACCACACTAATTAAAACTTTACATGTTTCTTTCATTAATTAGGACTTTACACGTTTCTTTCATTAATTAAAACTTTACATGTTTCTTTCATTAATTAGGAGTTTACACGTTTCTTTCATTAATTAAAACTTTACATGTTTCTTGCATTGATTAATTTTTTTACATGTTCTCTCATTAATTAGGACTTTACATGTTTCTTTCATTAATTAAAAACTTACACGTTTCTTTCATTGATCAAAAATTTACATGTTTCTTGCATTAATTAAAAACTTTACATGTTCTCTCATTAATTAGGACTTTACACGTTTCTTTCATTAATTAAAAACTTACACGTTTCTTTCATTGATCAAAACTTTACACGTTTCTTGCATTAATTAAAAACTTTACATGTTCTCTCATTAATTAGGACTTTACACGTTTCATTGATTAAAACTTTACATGTTTCTTGCGTTAATTAAAAACTTTACATTTCTTTCACTAATTAGGACTTTACATGTTCCTTGCATTAATTAAAAACTTTACATTTCTTTCATTAATTAGGACTTTACATGTTTCTTGCATTAATTAAAAACTTACACGTTTCTTTCATTAATTAAAATTGTATTTCATTTTTCCCAATTCAAAATACATCATTTATTATACAACCATACTCATTTCAAAACTAAAGATTGATTGCAATTATCAGATTAGATTTTAAAATTCCATATTAATCAACTTTAATTATTAAATTATTTATCACAAATAAAAATCTTAAATTGCTATTTAAAATCAAATAAAGATTTTTAATTACACTTTAAGTCAATTATCAGCTTATAACATTTTAACTTATAAAAATCGATATCTCTTTATATTTCAAATCTTTAAATCAAAATTTAAGTTAAAATTCCATATATTCCAAAATTTCAAAATACTTAATAAATCTTTAGGAAAATATTACTTTAAAAATATTAACCATGAGCCTGTATAATATTTTCAAACGTAGGTCAAGTGATACGGATATGTATCATTTCAATCCGTCATTTAAAAAGAAAAATCCGGGTTCTATCATTTCAAACCCGCAATCCCAAGAAAAATAAATACAACAAAATTTAATAAAAATCACTCGACCCTATCATTTCAGCCTATAGTGATTCTCCTTATCCAAAAGTCCATTCGTGTATGTTCATTTCAACCCATAGTAATAGAAAACTTGCAGTGTGATAAACAGGAAATAAATATAACAATATAGCATATAATATCTTAACAGATGATGTAACAAATATATAAACGGCATTTAACATCATATAATCAATCACAAGCATGTATGAACATAGCATAATAATTTCTACAATTCACTTGACATCATTTCACAATTTTAAAAGTACATTGTCTAAAGTGAAAAATCTCACCTTTTTGAAAGCTAGAATCAAAATCAAACACACATCCAAACTCCACAAAGCACAAAAAGGCACGACAAAGCGCGACTATATTTTTTGAGTGGATGAAGAGTCAGATCCGAACTCATAAACCAAATAATACATAATATATATAAGCAATGATTCAATACAAAAGAATATAGATAAAAACAATGAAAAGATAGAAAATAAATTGACCTAACCTTGATAAATCAAAGCAAGGTGATCAATACATGGCTTGGTTAAGGTTTGTCATCAACTTTGGTGATGTATGCTTCCACGGTGGTGACGGCTAGGCTTTGGTGGTGAGGAGAAGGTGGTGTGGTTGGTAATAGGCAGAGACCAAGCCATGCTTGAAGAAGAACAAAAGAAAGGAGAAAAGAAAATAGAAAAAGAAGAAGAGGAAGCCATAGAATAATTAGAGCTTGCTGTATTTTTCTTCTTCACGCAAATGAAAATGAGGAGTTTTTAAAATTGTTTGTGTGACGCCCCACCTCTATACCCACGCTAGCCAAGGACACTACGGTGTAATGCCGTCAACTAGCACGGAGAATAAGGCTGTTGAGGAGCGACCATCTGTATAATTGCTTTATGCGAGTACCGATATGCCAGATAAAATATAACTTGCATTCTTTTCAAGAGGAAATCCGACATACCGACACAAACTCAAAGCTACTACACAGTGGCTATATTGTCTTCGGAAACAAATATAGAAATAAACATAACACAAATCAGTCACAGATAATTCATATCAAAAAGGCAGAAATAGACATGAATATATATAACACATAAAAGCGTTCATCAGAGTAGTGGTCTAAAAGATCCACAATGACACAAAAGAATAGCAACATGTGCAATACAAAAGAATAAGTACACAACTATGAGTCTATATCTCAAATGTATACAACCAAAAACTACTAATCTAAGTAGTTAGCCAAAAGTTAGGACAATAATCCCTGGTGAGAAGTTAAGCAGAAGCACCTGTAACATCTCGGTCTGACCCGAGTATTATTTAATAAGAAAATAATGAACGGATCAGTCTAGCTATAAATATCAGATGAAATGATATAGAACAAGAGATATGACTAAACATATCATTATCACAATGCCAAGCTGTGATAAATAAGTAATTGAAAATCAACAAGAGATTAATCAATATCACAAAAATCTTCTCAAAGATCAAAAGGAATGTCATACTCCATATTTCATTCACCAAGCCACAAATAATGACAACATACAAATGCCAATCATAGAATTGGTGAAACTCAAATTCTAGAAATCATCAATAGAAATCCAGAAATCACAAAAAGGGGGAGGCCTATCATAGAACAGGAGCATGAAAACTCACCAACACGTGTATCACAAACGGGACACTATCCCATGGTTGCTAACCATAGACCCGGTCCAACGACGTAGTACAATATCGATACGCCCGAGGAACCTGATACAAGAATAGATCGGAACATCGACGTAGTACAACGGTACGTCCAATGAACCGAACTCCATAAAAGAATATAGGTCGCTAGCCCATAATAATTGAGTCGAAACTCCAAAATAAATAGGTCGTTAGCCTATAATAGAAATGAGATGAAGCTCCATAAAACGAGGTACCGTCCCCTCCGTGGACAAAGAAACATAGCATGACGCTAGTCTAAATTACAAATATGATCGTCATGATCATCAAGAAGTGTCCATTACACTAAGCTAGTAAATATATGAGTTTAGCCTCATGTCCCATAACCACTAGCTTAACTTAAATATTTACGAACAAACTGTAAGTCTCCACTCGAAAATTGTCACAAGAAATTCAATCGAACAAGTCAAAGAATTAACCAACGAAGTAAACGTAAGCGTTTCATACCACTTGTTTTACTAAGCAGTTTAATTAGATTTCTCATATGAATGAGGTAAAGGTTTGTATATGCTAGTAGATTGGAAAACGGATTTATAAACAAGCTTTATATTGAGAATAGAGTTGAAATCGTTTTGATAAAAGAGTTTTGATATTTACTACTAGTATTGAGACCTTTATATTTTTTAAAAGTGACAAATCACAAAAATGATTGTAGGAACAATCAATCAATAAAATTCATATTCGAAGACGTGAATAAAATCCAAAGAAATCGATATCAAATCCATCAAAATGGATATTTCCAAAATTCCCAAAGAAAATGTTATCAAAGTCGATAATAAATGATAACAACAAAAGGGAAACAACACAAATCAATTAAAGTTGGAAATTCAACAAAATAGGCAATATAGGCAAAATTGGCAAATAGGAACAGGTCGGTCAATCGGACTCCCTGAGTCGGTTGACCGAACCAAAGATGGAAGTGCTCGGGTAGCAGGTCGGTCGACCGGACCCTGAGCTTGGTCGGCCGGAGCCTGTAACCCGCACTACCAAAACAGAGGCAGGAAGTGCTCGGGTAGCATGTCGGTCGACCAGACCTTGAGCTCGGTCGGCCGGAGCTTGTTGCCAGCACTCCCATGCCTATCTAACGAATGCCAATCCCTTTCGAATTGCAATCGGTCGAGCAACGGCACTAAGGATTTACGCCATCGACTACTCGGCCATATAATCTCTTCGATTCATCACCAAAAACATGATCAAAACATCAAAGTTATGATTTTTAAAGAATTGAACTCAAAACACTAAAAATTGGAATATTCACCAAATCAATCCAAACCAAAAGCAATTGCACAAGAATAAGTGTTAGGAATTCATACCTAATAATCAAAGATAAACATAGGCATAGATGTGAGATAAAAATCTCACCTTTTTACAAAAACAAGTGAAGAAGAAGCTTGAAAGCAAAGGGAGAATCAACCACTCTTCAACACAACCCAAATGAGCTTGAATCTATGCTCAAAAAGAAGAACATTCCCAAAGTTAGGTTTAGGAATTTCTGAAATTGATAAAAGAATGAGTTGGAGAAGAAGAAGAGAGGCTTACCAAAGTTTCTTCTATTAGTTTGGAGCTAGAGCTTGATTTGCCAAAGAAAACTAGGGTTTGGAGTTTTAATTTCCCATTCCACCCACCATTAATCTCTTTAAAACTGAAAAGTAGAGTAAGAGGGAGTGAATGAAGAGGGGGTTTCAGTGTGGAGTATTAAGTTAGAACATTGGGCTGAACCCAAACCCAAAGTGAAAAAGTGGAAAAAATCAACTTACTCCGAACATATCGAAGCTTATACCCAAAAAGGTTGCAAACGGCATTTTGAACTCAATGGAAGGGGTCTCGAGTCCCAATTCGACTGTTTGCAAAAAGTATCTTTTCAAACTAAATTTCGAGTATCGATAAAATATTTAAATAAAATATTTAAATATAAAATCGATAAATATGCGGGTTGTTACAGACTCCCCTCCTTAAAGAAATTGCATCCCCGCAATATTTAAGAAGAAGATATATAGTAACAACCATGAGAGCATATTCATCACAAAAGAAATTTGAAATAAAAGGTTCACCTTAAAGAGCATGGGAAAGTAAGTCCGGATGTGTTCGCTCGATGAACTCTCTAGATTCCCAAGAACAATCCTTAGGATTTGAAGACCATTGAACTTTGACAAGCGGAACATCTTTATTTCGAAGTCGTTTGACTTCCGAAGCAATAATACGAATAGGATGTTGCTCAAGAGTTAGATTAGGCGAAACTTTAATTTCTTCCATAACACCGGGCTCAAAAATAGAATCGGAATCTCGAAGGAATTTTTGCAATTAAGAAACGTGAAACACGTCATGAATAGCATAAAATTGAACCGGTAACAAAAGGCGATAAGCCACGGAACCAATACTTTCGGTGATGGAAAATGGACCACTATATCGAGGTGCTAACTTTCCCGATCGACTGAAACGCAAAACACCTTTCATAGGTGAAACACAAACAAACACCAAATCTCCCATAGAAAATTCTAACCTCCTTCTTCGGTTATCGGCATAGGAATTTTTGTCTACTCTGGGCTTCTTTCATCCTATGACGAATAAGATCAATCTTTTCTGTGGAATCACGAATAAAATCTAGACCTAAAACCAGCCTCTCACCGGCCTCAAGCCAACAAGAAGGAGAACGACATGGCCTTCCATAGAGTACCTCAAAAGGAGCCATACCAATACTAGATTGGAAGCTATTATTATAGGAAAACTCAACAAGAGAAATGTGATCTTCCCAACTTCCACCAAAATCAAAAACACATGCACGAAGAAGATCTTCAAGTGTTTGATTCACACGCTCGGTTTGTCCATCGGACTGAGGATGATAAGCGGTGCTAAAATTAAGCTTCGTTCCCAAAGCTTTTTGAAGACTCTTCCAAAATCCAGTAGTAAACAATGGATCACGATCACTAACAATAGAAGTAGGAACTCCATGCAATTTAACAATTTCTTTGATAAAAAGTTTGGCCAAGAGAGGAACGGTTCGATTGGACCGAACGGGAATAAAATGGGCGGATTTAGTGAGTCTATCAACTATCACCCATAAGCTATCATGACCTGAACGAGAACAGGGAAGGCCGTCAACAAAATCCATGGAAATTTGATCCCACTTCCAAATTGGAACGTCTAAAGGTTGCAATAGCCCACCGGGACTTTGATGTTCGGCCTTGACAAGTTGGCAAATCATGCAACACTTAACAAAGTTAGCAATATCAGATTTCATTCCCTCCCAATAATAAAGCCGCTTCATATCCGCGTACTTTTACTACGACAGGGATGGATGGTAAATTTAGAATGATGAGAATCTTCTAAAATATCTCTACGAAGATCACTAATATTTTGTACGATAAGTCTACCAAATTTTCGAATGCCGCCACGAGAATCAATATCAAAGTCTTTCAAACTTTCAATATCAATTTTATCCCTAAAACTTTGGCCAAGAAGAGCCAATTCGGGATCTAGCTTTTGAGCTTCAAGAACGCGGTCTAAAAGAGAAGGATGAGCCTCAAGGCTACATAAAACAAGAGATGAACATAAATCGAAAACATGATCTCGAATCTCACAAGTGGGTAGAATTCCGAGATCATTCCATTCGGATATCATCATAGAAACAACCGCTTGTTTCTTACGACTAAGTGCATCGGCCACGCGATTTCCCTTTCCGGGGGTATAAAGAATATCAAGATCATAAGCTTGAAGGAACTCGAGCCAACATTGTTGATGCAAATTAAGTTCCTTTAGAGAAAATAGATACTTCAAGGATTTATGATCGGTGTAAAGAATAAATTTTTCTCCCAAAAGATAATGATGCCAAATACGAAGGGCGAAAACAATAGTCGCGAGCTCTAAATGCAATATCTAGTCTCGGCTGGCTTTAATTGCCTAGAAGCATAAGCAATAACACGTTCTCTTTGCGTAAGAACGGCACCCAAACCAACACGACTAGCATCGGTATAAACAACAAAACCTTGATTCCCCTCGAGAATAACAAGAATAGGAGCATCAGAAAGGAGTTCTTTTAGTTTCTGAAAAGAAGTTTCACATTTGTCCGACCAAACATATTTAACACCTTTCTTCGTTAAGCTAGTGAGGCACGACAATCTTAGAAAAGTCCTTGATAAATTGACGGTAATAA
Source organism: Allium cepa (assembly GCA_030765085.1). Lineage (NCBI taxonomy): Eukaryota > Viridiplantae > Streptophyta > Magnoliopsida > Asparagales > Amaryllidaceae > Allium > Allium cepa. Next base: position 320,099,107 of record CM060928.1, on the reverse strand, counting down.
CCCGCCAATCCAAGGAAGCTACGGATTTCCGTCACACTCTCCGATCTCTTCAAATCTTGAATCGCTTCAATCTTTGAAGGATCTATGGAAATTCCGGATTCGGAAATAATATGACCGAGAAACTTCACACTATATTGCCAAAAATGGCATTTAGAAAATTTTGCTTTTAATTGATTAGTCCTAAGAGTTTCCAATACAATCCGAAGATGCTTTTCATGCTCCTCCTCGGTTTTTGAATACACAAGAATATCATCAATAAAGATGAGAACAAATCGATCGAGAAAATCTTTGAAAACTCGATTCATAAGGTCAACGAAATAAGCCGGAGCATTCGTTAAACCAAATGGCATAACAATCCATTCATAAGATCCATATCGAGTATGGAACGATATCAAAGGAATGCTATCCTCTGCAATACGAAGCTGATGAAAACCGATTGCCAAGTCCAATTATGAAAAGACTCTAGCACCACTAAGTTGATCGAATAGGTCATCAATCCGAGGTAAAGGATATTTATTTTTGATAGTAAGATCATTAAGCTTGCGGTAGTCAACGCAAAGCCTAAGTGTGCCATCAAATTTCTTCACAAAAGTAGCCGAAGCTCCCCAAGGCGAGGAACTAGAGCGAACAAATTTCTTCATCTCCAATTCGGATAATTGTTTGCGCATCTCCTCATTTTCTCTATTGGACATACGATAAGGAGAACGAGTGATAGGTTGAGCTTTAGGGATGAGATTAATTCCGAACTCAATTGCTCGCTTAGGTGGTAACCCTAAAACGGGTTCAAATATGTCGGAAAATTCACGAACAACGTGAATAAGAGAAATAATATCTTCCTCATCATCATTATCGTCATCATGAGGATTCAAAGAACATAAAGATGCAACCAAGCTGGAATCTGAATCTTTAAGGTCAATAGAAATCTGCTTAACAGATTGAGGATGTTGAACATGAATAGTCCACTCAGGGCATAGGATATGAGCTTCATAACGGTTAAGCCAATCCATTCCCAAAATCATTCCAAAGCCTAAGTAACGCATGACATGCAAATCGACTTGGAAAGAAAAATCACACAAAATAATCTCCACTTCTTTACAAAGCAAACTAGTCATTGCGGATCCACCAACCGGGTTCGCAATTCTCAAAGAAGTCATTAAAGCAACAACACTTAAAGAAAAGTATCAATGAGTTCTTTTGAAAAATAATAATGGGATGCACCCGTGTCAAAAAGAACTCGAATAGGTTGATCACGAAATATAATAATGCCATCAAGGATAGAATGAGACATACCTTGATTACGAGATGTGTTGCCAGGGACTTAGCCACATTCAACTTTCCCTCCTTCTTGCCTTGAAGTTTGGAGCATGAAGATAAAAGATGACCCGAACTTTTGCAATAGCGATAAAAGAGAGGTTTCGGACATCTATTGGCATAATGGTCGTTAGAACCACAGTTGTAGCATTGCCCACCACTTGGGTAGAAGTCTTAATTGCCGGAGAGACTTGATTCCCTTTCTTATTGTTAGGATAAGGACCCTTGAATTTATTAGGCCTTTTCTTGTTATTGAAGTTTGGTTTGACACTCATAACTTCAACATCACTTTCTTTATCTGCCTCTTCAAGTCGAAGAGCGATATCAACGAGTTGATCAAAAGAAACTTCTAACTTTACAAGTAATGGCTTCTTGAGATTTTTATTCAAGCCATAAACAAATCTCTGGTTCTTCTTCAACGGGGTGTTTATGTACTCGATCCCATATTTAGAAAGCGACTCGAAGGATGCGACATAATCTGTCACAGAAGATTCACCTTGAACAAGGTCTATAAAACGGCGAGCCAAAGTCACCTTCTCAGCTTCTGGCACAAATTTTAATTCGAAGCGTCCCCGGAATTGCTCCCAGGTGAGATCCGCTTCATTAATTTCAGAAATAAGAAGTTCGTACAAGTCCAATGCTCTTTCTTGGAGCATACTAGAGGCCACCTGAACTCGGTGAAGATCAATGAGGTTCATGCGAGAAAAGATTCGATCGCATGTTCTTAACCAAGCCTGGACTTCAATAATAGTTTCAGACCTTTGAATGGCTTCCCACCCAAGTTGGTATAATCGTTGCACAAGCGTGCAAATCCAGACTTAGGATGAGTTGGTTTCGAATTAGAACCAGCCGCTTGAGCATTCTTTACTAGATCAAGAAGCTGCTGGGCAGACATAAAAACTCCATCCTAGGGAGTAGCACTAGATTGACCAGCGCTGGGACGGTCAGGTCTAACCATTTCTCTTCCTTTAGAAAGAAAGAAAGAAGAAGAAAAAGGTTACACACCAAATGAATATCAAGCAATCTTGATAGATTAAACAAGGAATCATAAAGAAAATAGGATGAATCGGTACGAAGACTCGAATTAAATCCTAAGGCACGACTCCTAAGAAGGACTTAGGACGATGATCCTTGTTAAATTATTCTACATTGTTCCGAAGTTTGGCTCTGATACCAAGCTGTGATGCCCCACCCCTATACCCACGCTTTCCAAGGACACTATGGTGTAATGCCGTCAACTAGCACGGAGAATAAGGCTGTTGAGGAGCGACCATCTGTATAATTGCTTTGTGCGAGTACCGATATGCCAGATAAAATATAACTTGCATTCTTTTCAAGAGGAAATACGACATACCGACACAAACTCAAAGCTACTACACAGTGGCTATAATGTCTTCGGAAACAAATATAGAAATAAACATAACACAAATCAGTCACAGATAATTCATATCACAAAGGCAGAAATAGACATGAATATATATAACACATAAAAGTGTTCATCAGAGTAGTGGTCTATAAGATCCACAATGACACAAAAGAATAGCAACATGTGCAATACAAAAGAATAAGTACACAACTATGAGTCTATATCTCAAATGTATACAATCAAAAACTACTAATCTAAGTAGTTAGCCAAAAGTTAGGACAATAATCCCTGGTGAGAAGTTAAGCAGAAGCACCTGTAACATCTCAGTCTGACCCGAGTATTATTTAATAAGAAAATAATGAACGGATCAGTCTAGCTATAAATATCAGATGAAATGATATAGAATAAGAGATATGACTAAACATATAATAATCACAATGCCAAGCTGTGATAAATAAGTAATTGAAAATCAATAAGAGATTAATCAATATCACAAAAATCTTCTCAAAGATCAAAAGGAATGTCATACTCCATATTTCATTCACCAAGCCACAAATATTGACAACATATAAATGCCAATCATAAAATTGGTGAAACTCAAATTCTAGAAATCATCAATAGAAATCCAGAAATCACAAAAAGGGGAGGCCTATCATAGAACGGGAGCATAAAACCTCACCAACACGTGTATCACAAATGGGACGCTATCCCATGGTCACTAACTATAGAGCCGGTCCAACGACGTAGTACAATATCTGTACGCCCAAGGAACCTGATACTCGAATAGATCGGAACATCGACGTAGTACAACGGTACATCCAATGAATCGAACTCCATAAAAGAATATGGGTCGCTAGCCCACAAGAATTGAGTCAAAACTCCAAAATAAATAGTTCGTTAGCCTATATTAATGATGAGACGAAGCTCCATAAAACGAGGTACCGTCCCCTCCGTGGACAAAGAAACATAGCATGACGCTAGTCTAAATCACAAATATGATCGTCATGATCATCAAGAAGTGTCAATTACACTAAGCTAGTAAATATACGAGTTTAGCCTCATGTCCCATAACCACTAGCTTAACTTAAATATTTACGAACAAACTGTAAATCTCCACTCGAAAATTGTCACAAGAAATTCAATCGAACAAGTCAAAGAATTAACCAACGAAGTAAACGCAAGCATTTCATACCACTTGTTGTACTAAGCCGTTTAATTAGATTTCTCATATGAATGAGGTAAAGGTTTGTATATGCTAGTAGATTGGAAAACTGTTTTATAAACAAGCTTGATATTGAGAATAGAGTTGAAATCATTTTGATAAAAGAGTTTTGATATTTACTACTAGTATTGAAACCTTTATATTTTTTAAAAGTGAAAAATCGCAAAAATGATTATAGGAACAATCAATCAATAAAGTTCACATTCGAAGACGAGAATAAAATCCAAAGAAATCGATATCAAATCCATCAAAATGGATATTTCGAAAATTCCCAAAGAAAATGTTATCAACTCGATAATAAATGATAACAACAAAAGGGAAACAACACAAATCTATTAAAGTTGGAAATTCAACAAAATAGGCAATATAGGCAAAATTGCCAAATAGGAGCAGGTCGGTCAACCGGACCACCTGAGTCGGTTGACCGAACCAAAGATGGAAGTGCTCGGGTAGCAGGTCGGTCGACCGGACCTTGAGCTCGGTCGGAGCCTGTAACCTGCACTACCAAAACAGAGGCAGGAAGTGCTCGGGTAGCAGGTCGGTCGACCGGACCCTGAGCTCGGTCCGCCGGAGCTTGTTGCCAGCACTCCCGTGCCTATCTAACGAATGCCAATCCCTTCCGAATTGCAATCGGTCGAGCAACGACACTAAGGATTTACGCCATCGACTACCCGGCCATATAAGCTCTTTGATTCATCACCAAAAACATGATCAAAACATCAAAGTTATGATTTTTAAAGAATTGAACTCAAAACACTAAAAATTGGAATATTCACCAAATCAATATAAACCAAAAGCAATTGCACAAGAATAAGTGTTAGGAATTCATACCTAATAATCGAAGATAAATATAGGCATAGATGTGAGATAAAAATCTCACCTTTTTACAAAAACAAATGAAGAAGAAGCTTGAAATCAAAGGGAGAATCAACCACTCTTCAACACAACCCAAATGAGCTTGAATCTATGCTCAAAAAGAAGAACATTCCTAAAGTTAGGTTTAGGAATTTCTTAAATTGATAAAAGAATGAGTTGTAGAAGAAGAGAGAGGCTTACCAAAGTTTCTTCTATTAGTTTGGAGCTAGATCTTGATTTGCAAAAGAAAACTAGGGTTTGGAGTTTTAATTTCCCATTCCACTCACCATTAATCTCTTTAAAACTGAAAAGTAGAGGAAGATGGAGTGAATGGAGATGGGGTTTCAGTGTGGAGTATTAAGTTAGAACATTGAGCTGAACCCAAACCCAAACCCAAAGTGAAAAGGTGGCAAAAATCAACTTACTCCAAACATATTGAAGCTTATACTCAAAAAGGTTGCAAACGGCATTTTGAACTCAATGGGAGCGGTCTCGAGTCCCAATTCGACTGTTTGCAAAAAGTAGCTTTTCAGACTAAATTCCGAGTATCGATAAAATATTTAAATATAAAATCGATAAATATGCGGGTTGTTACAGTTTGTGCATGAGTTATCAAAAGAAATACACGACTAAAGATGGAAGAAAAAAAAGAAACGGCTAAGGAGGAGTAAATGATAGGAAATAAAAAGGCATAAGCTAAGGAGAAATAAACTTGCATATATTTTATTTTTAAATGTAAACAAAAATGAGGAGTTTGAAATGAGAAGTAAATCTTCTTGTATGTGATTTGTGGAATGATTTTTCACAGCTTGAAAAAAAATACACGACTATGGTAGGTAATTAAATAGATAGGTATATACAAGGCAAGAAATAAAGCAAATGTAACCCATGCCTAATTAAACAAAGTAACGTATGTCTAATTAATTTGTTTCCAAGCCATTAAATAAAAGAATATATAAAAATAAACTCCAATAAATACAATAAAAGCCTAGACAAATAAAAATAGGAAGATAAAATAGAGATTGATATAGGAAAAATATAAAATATGTACATAATAAAAGTACAGAAATTTATTGCGTGAAAAACGCTGTAATTTATCCAGTTTAAAATGTATAAGTTTTAAATTCCCAATAAATCCATATTATTAACTCCATCTAGTTATTCAATCCATTTCATTATATGGTATAATTATCATAGTTTATACCATAGTATATTAATATTCCTATTTTAACTTAAATTCAAATAATGTAATATTTAATTCCATTTACTACAATAGATCCAATTATTAGAGACTGAATTTCAACACATAAATTTGATTCAATTTCAAATCTTTTTATTAGTCCATTACTACTCTACAAACCTAATTAACCATTCATTCCTTAATATACTCCAATTTAACAACTTCTAAACATTGTTTTACATTTCACATTTGTGAGAAATGCGGATTACGGATCTTAAGACTAGGATTAACACTAGAGGGGAGGTGAATAGTGTTAATAAAGAATTACTATATCTTTTTTAGTTTATGTTAATTTAGACACCGATGTATGCAATATACTGACACAAATATGATCACAGAAACAAACACAGATGCAGAAATAAAATAAAAGCAGTAAAGGAAAGAACACACCGGATTTTATAATGGTTCGGAGTTACCCTACGTCCAGTCCCGCAACACAAGTACGGATTTCCTTTCAAAAGCAATTGTACAATTACACCCTCGGTTTCAAGGCTACGAGGTACACCCTTTAGAATTTCTATCCTCTGGGTAAAGATACTTGATTTCCAGGCCACAAGTTTATCCAAATTATTTACCAAGGCTACAATCACACCTTTTCTCTTTTGATTGATTTCCAAGGCTACAATCACACCTTTTCTCGCTTGATAGATTACAAAGAAGTCTATAACTCTGAATAGCACTGAGAACCTTGTAGAGATAGTGATAGAGAATCAAACTAGAAGTAATTGAGTTTGATTCAATGTTGATTTCGGCAGAGTAATGGTAAGAATATGTATTAAGAAATGTGGAAGAAGAAGAGGAGTGAAAAACCAGAAAATCTGATATAAAATTCGTTGAAACTAACCCCTATCTATAGAAGAACAACAACCATGTCCATTCATGAAGAGTTATGGCGAATAGACACTTCTTTTGAAAATTAAATTTTGAACTCAACTGACACCATGTCGACATGGTCGCCATAGGCATGTCGACATCCCAACGGATTTTTTGGTATTTTGATTTTCTTTGAAAATATCTTTTATTTTATATTCAAACTATTTTAAACTTTATAAATATACTTGACTATAGTTAAAATTCATAAGTAAATATAGAGAATAATATATATAGAATTTAACTATAATTTTATATTTAAACCTAAGTATAAATATTTAAAAGTTAAATTAAATATATTATATTAAAAGATTGTTTAAAATTAGGAGTAATTTGACATTGAAATTAAAGACAATTTTGAGACTAAAATTATTTAAAATTAGGATAGAGGGTTTTGAATCTTTTAAAAGGAAAGTTTTGAAAAACATTTTGAAAACAGGATATAATTTTGAAAAATCATTTTGAATAAAAATTTAGCGGATACAAATCAATGTTCCACTAGATTTTTTGTAGGTTCCATCCTACTTAGGGTTACATCCCTTAACAGGCTCGAAGTGGATTCCATTCCACTAATAAATTGGATTATAAGATGCCAGTGCTTTTCTATGAGTTTTACAAAATTCCTAATAAAAATACTTAACATTGAAATCTTGAAATCTTGATAATCTTGATACTCATGAGTCTTCTATCTCGATGTCTTGAATCTCTATAATGTACAGTCTTCATTCTTGGTACCTGCATGGTTAAATCCTGCATATACATATATATATATCTAAACTTATAATGTCAGTATTTATGTTTTATAATCTATTCTAAGGTTGTTGTCATCAAAACCATCATCTCACGGACTAACAATCTCCCCCTTTTTGATGATGACAACCTTTGTTTGTAAAATATTATTTCTATCCTAATAACTCCCATAAAACTAATAACTCCCCCTTAATTAATGCCTAACTACCCTATTTTATGTTTCACCCCTTTTGCCATCAACAAAAAACTCACTCCAAACTATATAACTCCCCCTAAAACTAACACTCTATGACATGTGATTATAATGATAGTGTTATCATAAGTAATCATCGCTTAAATCTAATACTAAACATAGTCCTAAACTATTAACTATCCTAACTAAAAATTCACGATAGTACTTATAATTAAAACTCATATAAGAACACGAGTTATTTATTACGTATAAAGTTGTATATACATAAGCATTTAGAAAACATAAAGAAACACAAACAACAATGGAGAAGAAAGAAAAGAAACTATTGTGTGTTTTTAAACATAGGAGATCTATGAATCGAACAGTTTGGATAGTGGAAACAGAAATTTCCATGTTGTTCAACAAGATTCCCATTCTTGTCAAAACACACTTCTCCAACACACACGACTTGGTCATCATCCTCCCCGTGCGCTTCTTCCATGTGTTCTTCTTCTTCTTCGCTGGCCTCTTGTTCTTAATTGAGTGAAGAGTCTTCATCAATCATGATAGGGTTGGCCTGGTTATCCATTAGGAATTTTTGCAAATTCCTAAGAATCTTGCCTTGCCTCTCTTGTTCCTTTGTCATACGAAGTTGAGTCACTTGAATTTCAGTCATCATCTGAAGTGCATCCTTCAGAGAGTCCTCTATTTTAGTCACATAAGCAAGAGTAGTACGTTGAAATGGACCAGACGTAGGAGAGGGGAATGAAAAGGTTGATTTTATGTTTGATTTGGAAGAAGAGGCCATTGATTATTTGATTTCAGAGAGAAGAACAGAGAGATAACAGAAAGGATGGATAAAATTTCAAAAACGTGAAGAATATATAACCAATTATTTTGAATTTTGGTGGGAAAAATTTCAAAATTTAAAAACGTTGCATATCGACATGGATATATGGGGGATGTCGACATGGTCCTTTTTATTTTTACTATTTGATTTTAATATTAATTATTAACTATACTTGTTATTTATATTTTATATTTTAGTTATAGAACAAATACTTAATTCTCTTCATAATTTAGTAAAAATTGATTCATTTAAGGTTTTTTTTAAAATATCAGCAATTTGATTTTCAGAATTGATATAATCGAGAGTAACTACTTCCTTACTTATATTATCTTTTAGAAAATGATGTCTAATATCAATATGTTTAGTTCGAGCATGTTGAGTAGTATTTTTGGATAAATTTATCGCACTCGTATTGTCACAATAAATTGGTGATTTGAAAATTTTAAACCAAAATCTTTTAAGGTTTGTTGCATATATATTATTTGAGAACAAGCCGAAGCAGCAGAAATATACTCTGCTTCAGTTGTTGATAAAGAAACCGTGTTTTGCTTTTTACTAAGCCAAGAAACCAGAGAATGCACCAAAAATTGACAAGTTCCACTCGTACTTTTTCGGTCTGATTTACAACCAGCATAGTCAACATCATAGTAAGATATTAAGTCAAAAGAATCATTTTTAGGGTAGAATAAACCATAATCAGATGTGTGTTTAACATATCTTATGATTCGTTCTTTTAAGTGGGTCTCTTTAGGTTGAGATTGATATCTGGCAAAGAGACAAACACTATGCATGATATCGGGTCTACTGGAAGTAATATAGAGTAGTGATCCAATCATTCCTCTATATAGTTTTTGATCTACATCTTTTTAGAGATCTCCTTTACTAAGGTACTCATTGGTTGCCATGGGAGTGGGTTTTCCACTCGCAGTAGTCAAACCAAATTTACTAATTAGGTCTTTAGCATATTTTTCTTGACTAATAAAGATACCATTATCTAATTGTTTTATTTGTAATCCCAAAAAGAAATTTAATTCGCCCATATGACCCATCTCAAACTCTTTTTTCATTATTTCAGAAAATTCTTTATTCATTTCAAAATTAGTTGAACCAAAAATGATATTATCTATGTAAACTTGTACTAGTTGAATATCATTTTTATTTCTTTTAATAAAAAGAGTATTATCTAGTTTACCAATTTCAAAATTAGATTGCAATAAATAAGATCTTAGTCTATCATACCAGGCTCTAGGATCTAGTTTTAGACCATATAATGCTTTCTTAAGTTTGTAAACATGATTTGGTAATTTATCATTTTCAAAAAGTGGTGGTTATTCAACATATACTTCTTCTTTTACAAATCCATTTAGAAAGGCACTTTTAAAATCCATTTGAAATAATTTGAAATTATTATGATTTCCGAAAGCAAGTAGAATCCTAATGGCTTCTAATCTTGCTATGGAAGCAAAGGTTTCATCAAAATCTATTCCTTCTTCTTGACAATAACCTTGAGCGACTAATCGAGCTTTATTTCTAGCTACCTCTCCTTGTTCATTCATTTTATTTTTTTAAACCCATTTAGTTCCAATTATAGTTTTATTTTCTGGTCTAGGAACAAGTTCCCAAACACCATTTCTAGTAAATTGATTTAATTCTTCTTGCATAGCCAAAATCCATGAATCATCAGTTGATGCTTCTTTTGGATTTTTGGGTTCAATAGTTGATATAAGAGCTACATTACTCATTTGACTTAGTTGATTTCTAGTTTTAACAACAGATTGAATATCTCCCAGTATATTTTCTATAGGACGATCTTTTAAAAGTTTAGTCATTTTATTAGGATGATTAATTTCATTATTAGTTTCAATTGATTCTTGATTTTGAGTGATTAAATCCTCTTTGTCATTTGTATCTTCAAACATTTTGAAATTTTCATCAAATGAAACATGCATTATTTCTTCAATGGAATTGGTTTTTAAATTAAACACTCTGTATGCTTTACTTCTATTAGAATATCCGATAAAGATACCTTTGTCAGATTTAGGATCAAATTTATCTAAAATATCTTTTGTATTTAAAATAAAGCATTTACTTCCAAAAATTCTAAAGTAAGATACCTTAGGTTTCTTTGAATAAAGAAGTTCATAAGATGTCTTATCAGTTAAAGGTCTAATCAAAATTCTGTTTAAAATATAACAGGCGGTAGCAGCTGCTTCTACCCAAAAATTCTTTGGTAAATTACTATCTGTAAACATAGTTCTCGCACACTCTTGAATCGTCCTATTTTTACGTTCTACTACTCCGTTTTGTTATGGAGTTCTCGGAAATGAAAAATTGTGAGTTATTCCCTTTTTATTGCAAAATTCCTCAAACTTTTCATTTTCAAATTCAACACCGTAATCACTTCGAATAGTTAGAATTTTTAGAGAAAATTGATTTTCAATTCTTTTTGAAAATGTCTTAAAACATTCAAAAGTATCACTTTTATGTTTCAAAAATATTGTCCATGTAAATCTAGAATAATCATTTAAAATTACAAAAGACATATTTACTATGACCTATCCGTAGAATTTGAGATGGACCAAATAAATCAAGATGAAGTAATTCAAGAGGTTTTGAAGTTGAAATCATATCTTTTAACTTGAAGGAATTTTTTCTAAGTTTTCCTAATTGACAAGCATCACATAAACTATCTACTTTAAAATTCATTTTAGGGAGACCTCTTACTAGATCATGTTTTGACAGTCTAGATAAGGTTTGAAATTCAAATGCCCAAATCTCTTATGCCAAATCCAAGGGTCACTTGTATTTGCCAACTGACACAGGTTATCATTTGAAACTTTTATACTAAGAATATAAATATTCTTTTTCCTTACTCCCTCAAATATAATGGTTGAATTGTTATCTTTAATGTGACATTTATCTTTTTCAAATTTAATTTTATATCCTTTATCACACAGTTGAGTTATAGTTAGAAGATTATGTTTCAGATTCTTAACTAGCAAAACATTAGTAATAGTAGGAGTATCAGAATTACCGACTTTACCGATGCCAATCACATATCCATTTGAATTGTCTGCAAAGTTAACCAGTCCTCCGTCTTTGTATATTATATCATTCAGTATATCTGGATTGCCAGTCATGTGTCTAGAACATCCACTATCAAGTATCCATTTGTTCTTTCTGATCTGCACAATTTGTCCGTTGTGGATTGATTCCTCAACACCCATAAAGCATGATTCCTGCACATCAAACAATCTTGGTAGACAACTTGAATTTGAATATTGATTATATGCAGACTCAAGAAACAATGATGGTTTGAATACTTCTAGATTAGTATTAACAAATACAGCCATTTTATAAACTTTTTTAAAAATTAGATTATGAAACTTTGAAAACCTTGCTCTGATACTAATTGTGAGAAATGCGGATTACGGATCTTAAGGCTAGGATTAACACTAGAGGGGGTTGAATAGGGTTAATAAAGAATTACTACATCTTTTTGAGTTTATGTTAATTTAGACATTGATGTATGCAATATACAGACACAGATATGATCACAGAAACAAACACAGATGTAGAAATAAAATAAAAACAGCAAAGGAAAGAACACACCGGATTTTATATTGGTTCGGAGTTACCCTACATCCATTCCTGCAACACAAGTACAGATTTCCTTTCAAAAGCAGTTGTACAATTACACCCTCGGTTTCAAGGCTACGAGGTACACCCTCCAGAATTTCTATCCTCTGGGTAGAGATACTTGATTTCCGGGCCACAAGTTTACCCAATTGATTTACCAAGGCTACAATCACACCTTTTCTCTTTTGATTGATTTCTAAGGCTACAATCACACCTTTTCTCGCTTAATAGATTACAAAGAACTCTATAACTCTGAATAGCACTGAGAACCTTGTAGAGATAGTGATAGAGAATCAAACTAGAAGTAATCGAGTTTGATTCAATGTTGATTTCGGCAGAGTAATGGTAAGAATATGTATTAAGAAATGTGGAAGAAGAAGAGGAGTGAAAAACCAAAAAATCTGATATAAAATTCGTTGAAATTAACCTCTATTTATAGAAGAACAACAGTCATGTCCATTCATGAAGAGTTATGGCGAATAGACACTTCTTTTGAAATTTAAATTTTGAACTCAACTGACACCATGTCGACATGGTCACCATAGGCATGTCGACATCCCAAAGGATTTTTTGGTGTTTTGATTTTCTTTGGAAATATCTTTTATTTTATATTAAAACTATTTTGAACTTTATAAATATACTTGACTATAGTTAAAATTCATAAGTAAATATAGAGAATAATATATATAGAATTTAACTGTAATTTTATACTTAAATCTAAGTATAAATATTTAAAAGTTAAATTAAATATATTATATTAAAAGATAGTTTAAAATCAGAAGTAATTTGAGTTTGACATCAAAGATTTGAGCCTAAAATTATTTAAAATTAGGATAGAGGGTTTTGAATCTTTTAAAAGGAAAGTTTTGAAAATATTTTGAAAACATGATATAATTTTGAAAAATCATTTTGAATAAAAAGTTAGCGGTAGATTTTTCATAGATTCCATTCTACTTAGCGTTCCATCCCTTTAACAGGCTCGAAGTGGATTCCATTCCACGAATAAATTGGATTTTAAGATGCCAGTGCTTTTCTATGAGTTTTAACAAAATTCCTAATAAAAATACTTAACCTTGAATCTTGAACTCTTGATAATCTTGATACTCATGAGTCTTCTATCTCGATATCTTGAATCTCTATACTGTACAGTCTTCATTCTATGTACCGCATGGTTAGATCCTGCATATACATATATATATCTAAACTTATAATGTCAGTATTTATATTTTATAATCTATTCTAAGGTTGTTGTCATCAAAACCATCATCTCACGGACTAACAACATTAATGTAACTTTTATTTATATTTATTAAAAATTGACTTCTCATTTCAATTTAATAGACTAAATAAACATGTAACACATAATAATTATCACTGTTTACTTTTAACTACATTTATAAGTTTATTGCCTACAGACCAAATTTACAATTACTCACAGGACCATGGTTTTACTCAATTTCCATTCATTACATTATACCTCATTCATAAATTCAACATTTACATTATTTCAATTTATTATAATCCCCTTCATTCTATCAATAATTTAGCTTAAATTACATTCTTTACCATTCAAATTAGTTATTACATCCACATTAAAGAACCAATTTCTATTTCTTTTAATATTTTAATTACAAAAATCTTATTAAATCGACTATTTTTAATTACCAAAATTTACGGATTGTTACACTAAGCGTGACCATATTTTATTTTTATCGTTCGCGGTTCATACGCGAAGGAAATCCTATGCGATGGAATGTTGGGAAATTATGAATAAGTCAGCTAACATTTAGATAAAAATCCAACATCTAAAATACTGTTCCATTTCTATTTTTGAAAAGAAAAAAAACGTAAATCCATCCTCTTTAAAAATAAAAAATAAATCAAATAAATTACAAAAATATAAAGCTCAAATCCTTGTTCTTGCCTTGATTAGATCTATAAATCTATATTAGTTTGTTGGGGTGCGGTGTTGTGATAGGATGTTCGACGGTTTTGGGCTTGTGGGTTGAACTGGGGTTTAGGAATTCAGATGATCTAGGCGTCATAAGCTTCATAATTTGCTTCATTGGGTTTCTATTACTGAAAAGTTTCCCCACGCTGAGTTATGTGATTTGCAATCCATCATGGAAGGATGCGATAGTTCTGTCCATAAGAGGACGACTCCTAGACATGATTGGATGGGAAGGCGCAGAGTTGTCATGGTAACGATGACCAAGGAGAGATGGAAAATAGAAAGTAGTTAGCAGAAATGGTTCGGCGTATCGTTGAGTGATGAGCATGTTAGGACGAGGTGAAGCATCTTTGGTGCTTGTACATGTATTGACAGGCGGGAAGAAGCTTTGACTCGAGGAATATGGTTTAAGTGGGGTAAATTAAGATTTAAATATGTAATTAGTGTTTATTTAATATAATTCAAAAATCGAAATTTTATAAATTGTATAACTTTTCCACATGAGGTTCTAACGGGACGTGGTTTTTTGCATTGTGCTTGTAAATGGTGAGGACTGCGTGATGGAATTTGTTCGATCAAATTTGGAGTTCAAGTGGAATTTTTGGCTAAAATCGACCAAACCGAAATGCTTCAGTGTTAATTGTAATTTCAATGAGTTAACTCACCTTTAAATAAACTATATGATATATGTATTGTTATATATTGTTATTGAAGGCTTGGATGATAACTGATAGTTTAACAAAGTATATTAGTGATAAAATCATCTTGATTTAATTTAATTACTCTTAACGTAGTTAAAATAGTTATGCTTCGTTTGGGACATTTTTTTTAGCAAAATAAAACCCCGTTCTACTACAATAAAATTGAATATATTATTTGGACATCTATCAACCAGAATAAATCACTGTTCCGTGTTTTGAAAGTAAAAAGATTATTATTAAATTGATTATTTTTTGTTTGGATTTGAATTTCCACTTGATAGTGAAAGGCATAAATAACCATTTTGTTGTAAGGGACAAAACAGAGGAGTTGGAGTGTTTTTGTAGCGAATAGGTCGCTATGGAACACTTTGAAAAATACACATACATACGTATGACTTACAGGAGACATTTGTAGAGAGACCCAAAGGGTTTTCTCATCATTATTTATTTACTGTTATCTGCATTCCATTTATATTATTTTATTGCTTATATTGATGTTTAGTTAGAATAATTTATGACCGTCTATTTGAATTGTTTAAGTGTCGTTATTGCGATTTCTCGCTATATCGCCTCTTGTTGAATATCATCTCCCTAAACTTTTGTTTGTTGAACTTGAGATTGAATTTTCACAAAATAGATGTTTACAATTCATTAATTATCTTAATTAATGATATTAGAATTTAATCAATCATTTTAATTTTTGATGTTCGAATTCGGTAAATCATTTTAATTAATGATACTTCAAATTAATTAATCATTTTAATTAATGATATTTGAATTTTATTAATCATTTTAATTAATAATAATTAAATCTATTTAATCATTTTTAATTAATGATATTCGAATTTAATTAGTAATTTTAATCAATGATGTTTGAATGTAATTAATCCATTTAGTTAATGATATTTGGATTTAATTAATGTTTTTAATTATTGGTGTTTTTAAAAGTTAACTGACTAATTTAATAAAAGAGTTTAAAGTAAATAAATATATTTAATAAAAGTTTTTTAAAGTTACATAATTGATTTAATAAAAAAATTTAAGGCTAATTAATTAATTCAAGAAAAATATTTAAGGATAATCGATTAATTTAATAAAAATATTATAAAGTTGTATATAAGTTATCCTTTAGGACAAATTAAAATTATTTTAAAATTTTAAAGGTATTTAAATTGATTTATTATCCTTTGGGGTAATAAATATCATTTTAAATTTATAAATTTTGGTTTATAAATGAGAAAATCTTTTAATAGAATCATGAAAATAAAGCTAAGTGTAAATTATTTTGGGTTTATAGTAAACAATATTTCAATGATATTTGTTTTTTACCCTTGTTTTAATACATCGGTTTTATAATTTTCCATCTTAAAAGAATATTTCAAAGAGCATTTTAAAATGTTTTATAATATTTGAACTGTGAAAATCATGCTCAAGTGTGGATCAAATGTTTTGAAAGTTTGATTCATTATTAGTGGTAAGCGTATGCGATTTAATTCCTATACACCAACCAATTTTTATTCTTGATAGTTGATTTATCAACTCCCAATTTTGATTCTGCTACCTTCTTTGTAATTTGTCACTCTAGGATGATGTGTTTCTCATTTTTTATTTAGATATCCTTTGTCGAAATAACTAAAACCAAAGTGCATGTAAAGGGGGGTGCACCCTCCTTTTCATTGTTGTGCTTCGTCATTCTAAGATGATTTGTTGCTTATTTTGAGCATTGGAATCCAACACCAAAAAACTAAAACCAAAGCGCGAATATGGGCTAATCCATGTGTGTCACACCCATTAGGATATATTCACATTCATCTAGAGAAGTCGATAGCATGCATGCATTGATGTGAGTATATTCAGATGCCTGTGGATTTAACGGTTTCCATCTTGAAGTTCCAGAGAATGACACATGTGCTCTCAATTATATTTTATCTAGAGGCATACTTTTGTTGGAGGAGGGAGCAACCTTCTAGTTATGTTGGATAAATTCATTTCCTTGTTTCCATCTCGAACCTTGGAATTGATCTGTTCATCTTTTATGTTTCATCAGTTCAAGACGATTTGTTGCTTATTTGAGTGTTGCTATCCTTTGTTGGAAATGACTAAAACCAAAGCACGAGTGGAAGCCAAGGTATGTGGGATTTTTCCCATTGGCTTGTCTTCACCTCTACTCTAGATTAGATCCGGTGGTATGCATTTGGAGATGAGAAATACTCAGATTGTCGATAACCATTGGTGGGGTCCAATTTGGTATTGTCCGAGAGCCATCGTAGCTCTCAAGTATATTTCTAGAGGTACACTTTTGGTAAGGGGGCGCACCCTCATAGTCATTTTTTGAAAAATTTCCATTTCCTTATTTAATTCAAATCTTGAATTGTGTTTCGTAATTGAATCGAGAATTGTCTGAAGCTCTTCTCGATGTCTAATTATATTCGTCCATTCTAAAAGTTTGGATTTTATTGTTATCTATGTACATTCTTTCTTATTTGCATTATTATTCTAATTCTTTCCCATTTCTTAATATATGGATGTTGTTCTTGTAAGGTTAAAACCCGTTCCACATTTAGCGGCACAGGCTTACAGAATTATTAAATGTTAGTCTTATTACTTGAGTTTTCTTGTAACAACCCGCATATTTATCGAGTTTGTATTTAAATATTTTATTTAAATATTAACTCGTTAATCGGATTTTGGTCCGAAAAGCTACTTTTTGCAAACGGTCAAATTAGGACTCGAGACCACTTCCATTGAGTTCGAAATGTCGTTTACAACTTTTTTAAGTATAAACATCGATAGGTTTGGAGTTAGTGAAATTTCACTAACTTTTCCCGCTTTGGACTTTGGGTTAGTTTAGCCTATTAAGCCCAAGTTCCAACCCTCTTCTCCTCACTCTTCATAAATTTCCTAACTAATCAAGATTTGGCATTAATGGTGGAGGGAATGGGAAATTAAAACTCCAAGCACAAATTCAATTGCAAATCCAACATTCAACTCCAAATTCAAGTAGAAGATATTGGATTCAAGCTTTGGATTGCTTCTCCTTGCTTTCAAGCTTCATCTTCATAAACTTTAGTGCAAAGGTGAGATTTTTATCTCACAATTCTAGTCTATAACTATATTGGACTGTTGGGAATGATTCCCTATCACTTTTGCATGCACATTTGCATTTGGTTTGAATCAAATTGGCGAAAAACTCCAATTTTTAGTGTTTTTGGTGTAATTCTGCACTTAGGTCGTTCTGCCTATGCTAGGTCGTTCGCGTGGAAAAGTCTCGGCCTCAAAATAGCTCGTTTCCGACCTTAAAATGGCCTACAACGTTAGGTCGCTCGGCACTCGGAATTAGGTCGTAGGTCGTATGGCTCTTAGGTCGTAGGTCGCGGGCTTTTAGGTCGTTAGGTCGCAAACACTTAGGTCGTTTCTGGCCTTAAATCCCCTATATAGCCTTAGGTCGCTCGCTCTGGCTCCTTAGGTCGTAAGTCGTGGGCCTTTAGGTCGTAGGTCGTCAGGCCGTTAGGCCTTAACTCGTGTGGCCTTGGTTCTTTAAGTCGCTCGGCCTTGCCTTCCATTTTTAGGTCGCATGACCTTCTAACCCGCTAGGTCGTTGGACCTATAACCCGTTAGGTCGTTGGGCCTATAACCCTTAGGTCGTTAGGCCGTTAACCCACTAGGTCGCATGACCTATAACCTGTTAGGTCGCTCGACCGTTTACTCCGTTAGGTCGTATGACCTTGTTCCACTAAGTCGCTCGACCCTTAGGTCGTAACACTTTAGGTCGCACGCCTTTCACACCATTAAGTCGCGAGTTCCTTAGGTCGCTCGTCTCCCTTAGGTCGCTTACCTGGTTGAGTCGCACCTCACCTTAGCTCGGCCATGATTAGGTCGCGAGTTTCCTTAGGGTCGCTTACTCCTTTAGGTCATGACTCTTTAGGTCGAAACCCTTTAAGTCGCTCGATCCTATCCTTCCTTTGGTCTTCACTAGGTCGTACCGTTTTGGTCGGGGCGCTGCCCCGCACCCCGCCGGGGGCGCTGCCCCCTGGACCCCCGCGACCTGACCGGGCAGGTTGAACCCCGTAAGCGGTGGCGTTGCCCCCGCATCCCCACCTTGGGGGGTTGCCACCCCCCCTGGACCCCCCCTCCGTAGGGGATCTTATCTGAAAAACATTGAGCTGATTTCATTGGATTTTATTCGCATCTCCGTATGCGATCTTTGTGACCGATTGTTTCTACACTTGCTTATGTGTTTTGTCACTTTATAATATAAAGGTTTCAATACTAGTAGTAAATATCAAAACTCTTTTAACAAACAATTTCAACTCTATTTTTAATAACAAAGCTCTTTTCTTAAACCGTTTTCCAATCTATTAGTATATACAAGCCTTTACCTCACTCGGATGAGAAATCTAATTAAACGACTTAGTAAAACAAGTGGTATGAAACGCTTGCGTTCACTTCGTCGGTTAATTCTTGGACTTGTTCGATTGAACCTCTTGTGACAATTTTATTAGTGAAGATTTACAGTTTGTTCGTAAATATTTAAGTTAAGCAAGTGGTTATGGGACATGAAGCTAAACTTCTATATTTACTAGCTTAGTGTAATTGACACTTCTCGTTGATCTTGATGATCGCTTTATGAATTAGACTAGCAATTGCGCGATGTCTCTTTCATTGCAAGGTTAGACTAGACACCACTTGTGTGATTCCATTCACACATACCTTTCTGCTTTTTGGTTAGTCTTGACCTCAATCTGTGTGATTCCATTCACACATGCGGGGTAGCTCCCCTTGGTCTTCGGACCGTCATGTGATAGGCCTCTTTCCCTTTTTATGATTTCTGGATTTCTCGTGTTGATTTCTAGAATTTATGCCATTGACTTGTTATGAGTACAAGTTTAGGGTATGATGCCCTCTTCGAATCTTTGAGAAGATTCTTGTGATATTGATTATCTCTTATTGATTGATCTTCTGTTGATCATTATTTACATACTTATAGTGGTATGTCGTTATGGATGTTTATGTTTATGCCATATCTTTTATGTTATATCATGTCATCTGATATTTATAGCTAGACTGATCCGTTTATTATTTTCTTAAATAATACTCGGGTCAGACCAAGATGTTACAGGTGCTTCTGCTTGACTTCTTCCCAGGGATTCATCACTCTGACTTTTAGCTAACTGTTTAGATTAGCAGTTTTTGTTGTATACACTTGAGATATAGACTCATGGTTGTATTCTTTTGTATAGCACGTGTTGCTATTCTTTTGTATTATCGTGGATCTTATTGACCACTACTCTGATGTACACTTTCATGTGTTAGTTATATATTCATATCTTCTTCCGCCTTTGTGATATGGATATCTGTGACTGATTTGTGATATGATTATTTCTATGTTTGTTTCCGAAGATTATTTATAGCCACCGTGTGATAAGCAATTACATGGATGGTCGCTCCTCAACAACCTTATTCTCCGTGCTAGTTGACAGCACTACTCCGGTGTGTTCTTGGCTAGCGTGGGTATAGAGGTGGGGCGTCACATTTCTCATGCTGGTTATACAGACTGATTCAGTTGTTATTTAATAATAATGCTCGGGTCAGACCAAGTTTTTTCTAGGTTGTCATTAGTGGGTCATGAAGCTCATGGAGTAGAGTTGGATGTTCGTCTGTCATAATATTTTTTACTTATACTATTTTATAAATACCTATTAGCAAATTGTAAGATTAGAAATTTATAACTGTCCAGCTGATGGAATTTTTTTTTAACTCTGATGTATCTTGTATGTTGGAGTGACAATTTATACTGTCTTCATTATATTATATGTTGTCGATTCCGCTATGAGATTCTATTTTCCCTTGTTCTTTCTATGTTGCTTTATATTTACCCTAATAATCTGCTTTATAGAGATTGGATAGTCAACATTTAAATACCGTCGACGTATTCGATGTTGATTTTCGATGGCCAAAAAGGTGAATCGTTACATTTGGTATCAGAGATGAAGGCCAAGCGAGAACCTTAGCTTTGGTAGGGTATGGCTCATTAAAGATAGGGTTAGCGACACCCTAGAATGATTTTGAGTGTATTGTACATACGAGAGTGTATTTGTTATTATTATAAAAACGTATTATATTAATTAGTCTATTGAGTTATTTATGAATTCTTGTCACGACCCGGATTTTCGACGTTCGAAAATGGGCATTAGAAAATGGGCACCCGTACTTCACCCGTAGTCGAATGTCGCAGATTCAACTGTTGAAATCCTATTCGTGCCAGAGCTTATAATACATTAAGTATAACAACACAGTGGAAGAAAAAGAATATATCATTGATGCACAACAGTTGATACAATATCGGGTACAACATGAATATCAATATTATCAGAGATACAAGATAACAACGGAAGAAATAACTCCAAAAGATA
Organism: Allium cepa; assembly: GCA_030765085.1. Lineage (NCBI taxonomy): Eukaryota > Viridiplantae > Streptophyta > Magnoliopsida > Asparagales > Amaryllidaceae > Allium > Allium cepa. The sequence continues at coordinate 320,077,767 of CM060928.1, read as the reverse complement.
ATATATTTAGAAGTCCTTAAGATAGATGTGCCAATTAACTGCAACACCATTGCCAATGCTCCAAGACTAGAAAGACTCCAAACCAAAAAGCGAGGACCCCAATCAACACTGAAGTGAAGCAACTCGATCCAAATGCGATTGCCAATATCCAGAGATTGAATGCTATCAAATCTACTCGTACCATTCGACTATCTGAAAAATCCAACTCTAGAATGCTCATGTGGAAAATTATGGGCACCCAGAGTTTAGATATGGAACCATAAACTCCAGGTCAGTCATGGGACTGGTATGAGCAAACAAAAACAGTTTATCTTTAACAAAAGCAAAACAAAAGAATTTAAAAGAAATCCGCAATGCTTTTGGAAAATGAAACTACCATAAGGCCTCCCGGCACACACACAATGAAATCGCACACTTAGGGGAGATTTCTCCTTATGATAGTCGAACATGCTTACTACGCAAAATCCTTATGATATTATTATTAGTGCATAGTGAAAAACATTTCGAAAGTATAATATTAATCTTAGCCAGCATACATACAATTATAATTTGCCTACTATAGCTACCATATTAGATGGCAGGTTCTACAACTAAAACCGTACTGTAATGACCGGTAAAATTAGGTAATTAAATTTCTTAATTTAGTAAGATTTTGGTAACTTAATGTTGAAGGGAATAAAACTTTAGTGAATTATTAATGGAAATAATAACTTGGATAAGATTGGTAAGTTAAATTTTAATAATTTGAATGTAACTGTATAAGTGTAAGTTAATTGTTAATAACTTGGATGTAATTCCAATAAGTGAAACAAGGTAAATGTTAACTATATTTTATAGTAATAAAAGAATGTTACCAAGATGAACTGATTAATTTGATTAAGTTTTGATAATTTAATATTTAAGGAATGAAAACAAATTAGTTAAATTAATAAGATTTTGTAATTTATTTAGAAAGAAATAAAACCTTATAATTTATAAATGGAATAATATTACAACAAATAAAATTTGTAGATCAATAATGAACAATAACTAGGGTGAAGTATAACAATGGTTATTAAAGATAAAACTTTGATAGAAGGAATGAAACTACAACAAAGGAAATAGTGTAAATGTTATGACTTAGTTATAATGGGAATATGAGAAAAACAAGTGTAATTATTGAATTAATTTGTGAAATATTGTTATAGATAGTAGTTATTTGTGAAGAATAAATAAACAAGTATTATAAAGGATATAATGGTTGTGTTACCAGTTAATTCACCTAGTACCAATAAAGATAATTAAATGTACTTTTATGGTAATTAATATATTAACGGAAGTGTGAATGTAAATGTGATAGAAACGTAAATTTATTTATAAGGTAGTAATTGGTGTAATAGAAAGCATGAGACCAAGTAAATAAATTTATCGGGAATATTAAACGTAATTGGATGTAGATTTATGGAATAATGTTAATGAAACTAATTTAGTGCAATCACTATTAATTGAAACCTATTGCAATAAATGGAATTAAATATTACGTTAATGTGGATTTAAGGTAATATTTGGTAATAATGTATTGTTGTGGTTTATGAATGAATTGATAATAAAATTAAAGGTAGCGAGGTTAATATAATTGACTGTAAACAAGTTGAATGAAATCCCAATAAAGGGGGAAATGAAAATGCTATATTTGGCAAAGATTTCAATACTAATGGACATTATAGCGGATACACAATAAAGAAAGTAAGTTGAGTATATTTATGTAATATAATGTAAAAACCAGCATTAACTATATTATTTGAAATTGGTGGATGTGATATAAAGATTTAAATCAAATAAAAACAATTTATTTGAATAAACATTCAAGGATTGGAGTAATTGCAATCAATTGAACTATAATATTTAAATATTACGTAAATATTAATTTAGATGAAATTGAAGATATTTATGTAATAAAGTATGAATCCGATGTTAATTTTATTCATAAAATGACAGTTGGTTGAATAAAAAGGAATGCAATATAAAGTTTTGTATATATGAGAATTTAATGTATGATAATAGTATTAATTGCAATTAAAGGTAATTAAATAGTACGTTAATTGGAATTAAGTTAAAATGGGAGAATATTAAGAACCAATTTAAAAGCAATGTTAGCTATATTCTTATTGTAAAAAAAGACTCAAATAACAAAGGTTAAGAATTTAATAAATGGATTTTGGAGTTTTATTTTATAATTTCTAAATTTAATAAAATTGAAATTTAATATTGAAATTGAGGTTAACATTGGAATTTATGAATTAATCAACTCAAAATTGACATTCAAATTTGTTTAAATCATTGTGAATGATTGAAAAATTAAAAATGATGAAATTTATCAATTTAAGAATTGAAAATTGAAAAGTTGGATTTAACTAATTAATTTTTAATTTATTTAATTAGCTAGAAAATAGCCATTTTGGCCACTGACTCGGATTTTGACGAAACCAGTTTCATCGGATCTGTAACGGTAAATTATTGTAGGATTTCAAGTTTCGTAGCAATCGGACTTGTCGTTTAATCTTACGGACTCGAAAGGCCTTGAAATCAATGAAATCGGAATCAATTGAAATCAATTTGAAATAAATTGATTTTAGCATAATTACTTCATACGATGGAATTTGGACATGAAACCTTTTTCATTGCGTTTAAAATATTTTAAAACATCTATTTTGATATACGGGTTGACCCAATTTCGTTCCGGAGTCAGAAGGGCTTTTCGGGCCATTCAACGTTCAGCGCGCTTATAAATCGGATCCATCTATTCTATTTTCAACTTTGTCTATAAATACCCGGTTATAAACCCTAGCTTACTCCTATTTCTCATTTGTCTGTACGTACATTTCAACTATCTCTCCTCCTCAATGGCAGACAAACACCTAATATCAATTGCAATTCAAAAATCATTGAAATTTCAAACTCCACAATATATGCCAAATATTATACCAATTCGAAGATCTCGAAGAGCGTAACTCAGATCTGCAATTTTTTTCCGATCTGGATCTCTTTTCATCCAGAAACTGAAGGACTATTTTCGGCCATCCATTTCGCTGAAATCAACTGCAGCTGATCGACGAATCAAAGTTGCAGTAGTGTAGAGAGAGCCGAGGGGGTCACATCCATGTGAGTTTTGTGATGGTTTAACGGCTATGTAACGACCCAGAATTTTTAACAATTTAATTTGAGAATATTTAATTAATTTTAAATATTTGAATGATGGTTTGACGTGGATTTCAAATTATCAGAATGATTTAGCGATTTAATTATTGAATTTAATCTATTGAAGTTGAATAAAAATTTGATTCTTCAATTTTAAGCCGTTCTAAAAATATTTCAAAGGCTTGTAAAATTCATATTGATAATACTAAAGATAATAGAAGCTTCAGAATTTAATTTGAAACTGCTTTGTTCAGTTTTGAAATTTTAATCGTTTGAATCGATATTTAAAAATAGCCGTCCGAGGCACAGTCTCGGAATTTGACGAAACCAGTTCCATTGAGTCCGTAATATCGATTTATTCTCGGATTTCAAATTTCGTATTTTTCTGAGTTGATAGGTGAGCACATGGTGAGTGAACGCGTTGAAATTTTCAACGAAATCAATTTAAAATTTAAATTTAAAATTAGTCAGACACACCACGTTCTTCCTTTGACCACGCCTAAAACTACGCCTAGAATCACGGCTAGATCGTGTACACCATGCCTTCTTCCATTTTAAATTACCCCGTACCCTCCTTTCTCCCTCAGTTCCAAATCAAAGAAACGAAAAATAAAAATAAAAATGGCAACCGAGTTTTTCTGTACAAAACAAATCGCCAGGGAATAAATTGAAGAATTAAACTTCCCTCTTTTGAAATCAAAAAACCCGGCTCCTTTCCTTCTTTATTCTTAAATTGAAATTAGTCGACATCCCCTAATTGCAATACACGAGATCGAGTCGAGCCGCGTAGGGTAGGGCTCACGTGCTCGTCGAGAATCGCGGCAGCGCGATTCAAGCAAAGGAGGGGAGGCAGAGGCAAGTGCGGCGGCGCCAGTAGCCGTGACTTGGGGAGAGGGCGACGTTATCGCGATGGGGGGTCTTCGTTCTGTTGGTGGCGCGCGGTTCGAGCGCGAAGGGGCGGCATACGGCTAGGGTTTTGGTGGAGCGGCACTCGCGTATGTGTCGATGATGAAGTCGTTTCTGGCGAAGTCAGTAAGGTATTTTTTTTGCTGTTTTAAAGATTTCGATTGAATAGGTGGATGCAGGAAATTATAAAAGGAAAGTTAGTTTGAAAAGGGAAGAATAATTTATTTAAGTAAATATAGTTGAAATTTAATTTTAATTAGATAAATTATAAAAGGAGAATTAGTATTAAATTTAATTTTTAGTTAAAATAAATTTATTTAAGAAGAAACTGGTTTAAATAAAACTATCAGTTAATTTAACTATTAAAATGAAATCACCGATGAATCGAGATTATCAATTGAAATAGATTATTCGATCTGTTCGAATATTAATAAATTGTGTAAATATTTATACAAGGTATAAATCAAGAAAATCGAGTCAAGAAGAAAATGGATTGCAAATAAAAGCAAAGGTGAGAACTTCTCACTCAAAAGTATTTATTTAAATTTTAAATAGTTAGATTTAAAATTGTTAGTTGTATTGATTGAATGCTTGTATGATGATTGTTATATATATATATTGGATGTGAATAGACCCTATACGCCGTTAGTAAGCGGAGGTTATTTATTACACACATATACCACGATATTCCACCTTGAAGTGGAATTGGTATTATATTAGTATATAGCAATATATATATATATATATATATATATATATATATATATATATATTGGCATATGTATATATTGCAGTTGATTGATTTCCCGCATTGTATAGCGGATGAGACCCTATTGCGCCGCCTATTAAGCGGATAATATTTTATAAAATCCCATATACTGCGATATTCCACCTCGAAGTGGAATGGGTATTGTGCTAATGTCTGTGGATGCAGGGAAACAGGTTGGAGGGATCCAACTGGATTCCTCACAGATATTTATTTGATTTTAGATATTGTGATATTTGATTGTTTATCATGGATGATATATGATGTTTAAAAGTCGTGATTGACTATTTGATGTGTTGCATCATCGGATCCAATTTTGAAGTTTAAAAATAACGATTTTGATTTTTAAGGGATTTCTAAAGTGATTTTTGAAAGTATACGTTTATAAAATATTTTTGAAATTGATCCATCTTAAACGTTATAATTTTAATATTATAAAAATTATGATTTTTGAGAAATACAGTTAAAAGTTGATTTTTGAAAATATGGAATTAATGATTTTATAAAATAGTTAAAACTGGGATTTCTGAATTTAATATAAAAAGTTAAAAAAATAGGATTTATGAAATTTGATTATTTTATAAATCAAATGATGAACTTATTAAGGAGTTTAAAGACGTTTTAAAGGAATAATATAAATTGATCCATATAAAATATTTATAAATTGATATTTATAAATTTAGAATATCTTGAATTATAAAACGAGCTTTTATAAGTGTTAGAATGAATTGTAAATGAATTTCATAAATGAATGAAATTTATAAGATTATAACGGTGAAGTTATAAATGGAATTTTATAAACAGTAGGTTTATAAAATTTGTAAAGTTATTTAAAAGAATAGATTTGAATAAATAAATGAATCTTATAAGTTATAAGATTTATGATTATGAAGTTTAAAAGAACGTTTTTGCAAATAAATAAATTATAAGTATTTAACTTATAATATGAACTTTTGGTATATCATCGAGATATGAAATTGAATAGATTGATAAAGGAGATTTATAAAGAAAGTAGTTATAAACTAAATGGAAATGGAATTTATAAACATTGTTTTATAAATCCGCAAACTACTTATTTTGATAAGTAAATTGTTGTAATTTATTAATGGAGTTATATTCATATTTTAGACAGTGAATAATCCTTTAAAATAAAAGGAATAGAAATAATGAAATTTGTTAACAAGTATATTCAAGTTTTTGAATAATGAACAATATGTTAAAGAAATGTTTTGGATGTGATGTTTTAAATAGAATTAAAACGATCTAAAGATGTTTTAAAATATATTAACTATCAAAACCATAGATTTCAACATTCATTGTTGAAATAGATGTTTTCGAGAAATAGAAGGAAATGGTAGATTATAACACTGTTGTTATAATAGATGATTTCCGAAAGGAAATGTTTCTTATAGTATCGGGATTTATAGATCTATTTTAATTCGAATCCCTATACTAGTGATTTTGGGTTGTCGTAACGATGTTTTATGCAACATTCGTTTTGGCCCAAATAAATATGGTTAAGTGAATGATTTCCTTAAAGAATGAAATATATACTTAATTTCGATTAGAGTATATTAAATATTTTCTAAGTGTAGAAAATAAAAAGGCTTGTGAATTACTTATAAATAAATAAGTATGGAAATGTTTTTCCAATATTAAGTAAATATTTTGAATTTATCTTTTTGAAGATAAATTGAAAATGAATATTTGAAAACGAATGGAAATCGTATATTCATAAATATTTTGGAATGTAAATTCAATATAGAATTTATAAATGAAATTGGGAAAATGGGTTTAAAAATAAATATTGATTTATTTTGAAGAATGAAAAATATATATCTTGTAAAGATATTTTTTTTGAAAATAAATAATTTGGAAAATTATTTGGAATCTGGTGACGTTGGCATATCTATTGATAGTTCAATAACCGACTATCAATATTTACCTTTGAATAGGTATTTGTTGTGATTTGCTTGAAATTGAATGCCACACTTATTTTTAAAACAAGCGCTCACTATTCGGGTTAACCGGGAAAGGACCTTGGGGTCGTATAACCCATTCCGAATATGTGATACGTCGTTATGAATTGCATTCGAAGACCGGTGTTGAAGACCGGATATTTTCGAAAACGAAAGGGTTTCTTGTTGATTGTCTCTGCACTGGCTTATCCCCGGTATAGAGATCTCCATATGTGATGGGAAATCCGAACGTGATTAGAGATTATTCGGATTGCAAGGACTTCTTTGTAAGTGCCTTCGGTTCTGTTCGATCCCGGAACAGACTTGTATGGATAGTATGCCTGACATTAAAAGTTGAGATATAAAGCCGATTTCTTTCAAATATATTTCTGTTGGTGGCGGAGAATTTATTCTCTTAGCTTAACACCCTTCTCTGAGACGTACGAGCTCAGAGGTTATATAGTTGAAGGTTATCAGAGATATATTCCCAATTTGGTAATGTGACATGCTGAGTGTTGCTGTGAAATGATCATTGTGTTGATCATTTGTGATAGGATCATTTGTTTGATCGTCTATCTTGGCGATCATTTCTATGATCATTTGTTGACCCAAAGCATGGCTTTTGTATAAAGTATGTTTTTGTGGACGAAACTTCGTCGAGCCTCACACCCCGGAATGGTCAAAACAGGAAAGATGCAGCAAGGTTATGAGGGGTAGCTCCCTTTAGGGTATGTGCATTTCCTTCTGGAAAAGGGTGGTATCATGGTATGGAGCCCAGATACTTACTCATGTTGAAAACACTTTGTTATGATTGTGTGATGATGGTGACGAGCGCTCGGTTAAAGGTCCCAAAGGACCGGGGGTGGCATACTCGTGTCAGTTGTTACCCAGTTAGGGGTAACCCGGCCTTGTGTTGGTAGAGATCCGGTTTGGTTCTCGGGGACGTCCATCCAGAGGCGTTCTCATGTGGCAATGGGGAGTTCCTTGGCCTGATCATTCGTTGGAAATCCAAAGAAACAATACGATCTTGTACGGTTTTAGTTGTAGAACCTGCTTCCTCAGGAAGTAGCTATAGTAGGCATAATATAATGGTACCTATGCTGGCTAAGATTTATATTCTACTTTCGAAATATCTTCTACACTATGCACTAATAATAATATCAAAATTGATTTGATTTTAATACGTATCAAGCATCTTTGACTAACATAAGAAGAAATCTCCTCCAAGTCTGCGTTTGCATTGTGTGTGTGGCGGGAGGTCTTATGGTAGTCTCATTTTTAAAAGCATTGCGAATTGCTTTAAAAATATTCTTCTATTTTGATTTTAAAGATAAATAAACTGTTTTAGTTCTCACACCAGTCACATGACTGACTCGGAGTTTATTGTTTTCCTTCCTAAACTCTGGGTGCCCACCAATTTTCACATGGGCAGTCAAGAGTTAAGGTTTATCAGGATATTCTGGAATTCAGGAGTTGCAGGAGGCAAGATGGATGACATAGCGTATTACTAGTATATAGTATTTTTTTTCCGCTGCATTGTTTGATGTTGTACACTCTGATGATATGATGTAATGAAATGTAATGTAATAACTGATATAGTTCTTTGTTTAAAGATTATTCATTTATTATTATATGTTGTTCCGCTGCGAATTGTGAGATTCTGATGTTGTTCTGTTGTTTTCAGTTCCGTTCTATTTTATGTCTTCTTTCCTCTCTATTTATCTTCTTTTCTATCTTCTTCTACCTCTTTCCTTTTCTTAAACCATAACATTTCGGGTTTCCGGCCTTCGATTTCTTGGCAGTCGATAAAGTGAGTATCGATGTTGAATTTTCGAAAGTCGAAAATTTTCGGGACGTTACATTTGGTATCAGAGCATATGGTTAAGCGACATCCATGGTTCTGTTGGGTGTTACTCATTAGAGATAGAGTCAGCAGTACTCTAGAATGGGTTTGAGTGCAATAATAGATATGAGCGCGTATTTGTTAGTTAATATAAAATTGTTTTTGAATCGGGTAAATAAGATAATTTTGCCCAAAACTATTTTTGTATAGAAAGGAAATGATTTTCTATGAATTATTATAATATGTGGTTGCATGGTTGTTAATAATATTAAATTATTATCAATAGTATATGGAATTAAATAAGAAATAAAATGGATTGAATTCAAGTAAACTAACTTGATAAATTATTAATTCATGGACTAATGAATTGGAATTTGAATTGGTTAAATTAAAGTTTAGTTGTGAGCTAAATTTGAAGATAAATTTGAATTTGTATATAAATTCAAGTAGGTAAAAGAAATAAATTTAAAATGAATAAGTGAATGTACTAATTAAAATGAATTAGTGAATAAAACTAATTTAAAGTAGTAATATGGATTAGCAAATGAAAGTTAATCGATAGAATTCAATATTTAGAATTGAGAATTGAATTCGAATGAAATTTGAAATTGTGAATTGAATTGAAATGAAAATTGAATGAAAATGGATATGTAACTTCAATAGTGAAGTAAAAATGTATAAGAAGCATATATTGGAAATTTTGTAATAAATTGGCAAAATGGTTTGAATGTTGGAATTAGATATTATGAATAGCAGGATATACAGGTATTATAAAGGGATTGGATTTTGATTTTTGAAGATAATTTAAATTGCTCGACAAAAAGGTACGTATTTCAATTTCAGTATGAAATTTGATGATTTTCTTCTCCAGCCACTTGGCTTTCTCTTTTCTTTTTGATTCTGAGGGGCCGTGGTGCTATTTTGTAGTCGTACCGAGCTAGCCGCGCAAAGGAGACGCTGGCGAAATTTTTCGAAAATTTAGGGTGTTAGAAAAATTTTGAAAGTTTGAAATTTGAATTTGAATTTAAATTTGAATTGTTAGGTAAACAATGTTGTTTGAAACTTATAATTGAAGTTGGAAAGCTAGTTGAAATGATAATGAATCTCTAGTAAAAAGATTTAGGTTAGTAAGTTGATAAAATTATACGGATTGTGAAAAATGATAGACGGGATAAGGGCATTCTTCTTAACTTGTAATTTCGGGACGAAATTCTTTTAAGGGGGGAAGATTGTAACGACCCAGAATTTTTAACAATTTAATTTGAGAATATTTAATTAATTTTAAATATTTGAATGATGGTTTGACGTGAATTTCAAATTATCAGAATGATTTAGCGATTTAATTATAGAATTTAATCTATTGAAGTTGAATAAAAATTTGATTCTTCAATTTTAAGCCGATCTAAAAATATTTCAAAGGCTTGTAAAATTCATATTGATAATACTAAAGATAATAGAAGCTTCAGAATTTAATTTGAAACTGATTTGTTCAGTTTTGAAATTTTAATCGTTTGAATCGATATTTAAAAATAGCCGTCCGAGGCACAGTCTCGGAATTTGACGAAACCAGTTCCATTGGGTCCGTAATATTGAATTATTCTCGGATTTCAAATTTCGTATTTTTCTGAGTTGATAGGTGAGCACACGGTGAGTGAACGCGTTGAAATTTTCAACGAAATCAATTTAAAATTTAAATTTAAAATTAGTCAGACACACCACGTTCTTCCTTTGACCACGCCTAAAACTACGCCTAGAATCACGGCTAGATCGTGTACACCATGCCTTCTTCCATTCTAAATTACCCCGTACCCTCCTTTCTCCCTCAGTTCCAAATCAAAGAAACGAAAAATAAAAATAAAAATGGCAACCGAGTTTTTCTGTACAAAACAAATCGCCAGGGAATAAATTGAAGAATTAAACTTCCCTCTTTTGAAATCAAAAAACCCGGCTCCTTTCCTTCTTTATTCTTAAATTGAAATTATTCGACATCCCCTAATTGCAATACACGAGATCAAGTCGAGCCGCGTAGGGTAGGGCTCGCGTGCTCGTCGAGATTCGCGGCAGCGCGATTCAAGCAAAGGAGGGGAGGCAGAGGCAAGTGCGGCGGCGCCAGTAGCTGTGACTTGGGGAGAGGGCGACATTATCGCGATGGGGGGTCTTCGTTCTGTTGGTGGCGCGCGGTTCGAGCGCGAAGGGGCGGCATACGGCTAGGGTTTTGGTGGAGCGGCACTCGCGTATGTGTCGATGATGAAGTCGTTTCTGGCGAAGTCAGTAAGGTATTTTTTTTGCTGTTTTAAAGATTTCGATTGAATAGGTGGATGCAGGAAATTATAAAAGGAAAGTTAGTTTGAAAAGGGAAGAATAATTTATTTAAGTAAATATGGTTGAAATTTAATTTTAATTAGATAAATTATAAAAGGAGAATTAGTATTAAATTTAATTTTTAGTTAAAATAAATCTATTTAAGAAGAAACTGGTTTAAATAAAACTATCAGTTAATTTAACTATTAAAATGAAATCACCGATGAATCGAGATTATCAATTGAAATAGATTATTCGATCTGTTCGAATATTGATAAATTGTGTAAATATTTATACAAGGTATAAATCAAGAAAATCGAGTCAAGAAGAAAATGGATTGCAAATAAAAGCAAAGGTGAGAACTTCTCACTCAAAAGGATTTATTTAAATTTTAAATAGTTAGATTTAAAATTGTTAGTTGTGTTGATTGAATGCTTGTATGATGATTGTTATATATATATATATATATATATATATATATATATTGGATGTGAATAGACCCTATACGCCGTTAGTAAGCGGAGGTTATTTATTACACACATATACCGCGATATTCCACCTTGAAGTGGAATTGGTATTATATTAGTATATAGCAATATATATATATATATATATATATATATATATATTGGCATATGTATATATTGTAGTTGATTGATTTCCCGCATTGTATAGCGGATGAGACCCTATTGCGCCGCCTATTAAGCGGATAATATTTTATAAAATCCCATATACTGCGATATTCCACCTCGAAGTGGAATGGGTATTGTGCTAATGTCTGTGGATGCAGGGAAACAGGTTGGAGGGATCCAACTGGATTCCTCACAGATATTTATTTGATTTTAGATATTGTGATATTTGATTGTTTATCATGGATGATATATGATGTTTGAAAGTCGTGATTGACTATTTGATGTGTTGCATCATCGGATCCAATTTTGAAGTTTAAAAATAACGATTTTGATTTTTAAGGGATTTCTAAAGTGATTTTTGAAAGTATACGTTTATAAAATATTTTTGAAATTGATCCATCTTAAAATAAATAAACGTTATAATTTTAATATTATAAAAATTATGATTTTTGAGAAATACAGTTAAAAGTTGATTTTTGAAAATATGGAATTAATGATTTTATAAAATAGTTAAAACTGGGATTTCTGAATTTAATATAAAAAGTTAAAAAAATCGGATTTATGAAATTTGATTATTTTATAAATCAAATGATGAAATTATTAAGGAGTTTAAAGACGTTTTAAAGGAATAATATAAATTGATCCATATAAAAGATTTATAATTGATATTTATAAATTTAGAATATCTTGAATTATAAAACGAGCTTTTATAAGTGTTAGAATGAATTGTAAATGAATTTCATAAATGAATGAAATTTATAAGATTATAACGGTGAAGTTATAAATGGAATTTTATAAACAGTAGGTTTATAAAATTTGTAAAGTTATTTAAAAGAATAGATTTGAATAAATAAATGAATCTTATAAGTTATAAGATTTATGATTATGAAGTTTAAAAGAACGTTTTTGCAAATAAATAAATTATAAGTATTTAACTTATAATATGAACTTTTGGTATATCATCGAGATATGAAATTGAATAGATTGATAAAGGAGATTTATAAAGAAAGTAGTTATAAACTAAGTAGAAATGGAATTTATAAACATTGTTTTATAAATCCGCAAACTACTTATTTTGATAAGTAAATTGTTGTAATTTATTAATGGAGTTATATTCATATTTTAGACAGTGAATAATCCTTTAAAATAAAAGGAATAGAAATAATGAAATTTGTTAACAAGTATATTCAAGTTTTTGAATAATGAACAATATGTTAAAGAAATGTTTTGGATGTGATGTTTTAAATAGAATTAAAACGATCTAAAGATGTTTTAAAATATATTAACTATCGAAACCATAGATTTCAACATTCATTGTTGAAATAGACGTTTTCGAGAAATAGAAGGAAATGGTAGATTATAGCACTGTTGTTATAATAGATGATTTCCGAAAGGAAATGTTTTGTATAGTATTGGGATTTATATATCTATTTTAATTTCGAATCCCTATACTAGTGATTTTGGGTTGTCGTAACGATGTTTTACGCAACATTCGTTTTGGCCCAAATAAATATGGTTAAGTGAATGATTTCCTTAAAGAATGAAATATATACTTAATTTCGATTAGAGTATATTAAATATTTTCTAAGTGTAGAAAATAAAAAGGCTTGTGAATTACTTATAAATAAATAAGTATGGAAATGTTTTTCCAATATTAAGTGAATATTTTGAATTTATCTTTTTGAAGATAAATTGAAAATGAATATTTGAAAACGAATGGAAATCGTATATTCATAAATATTTTGGAATGTAAATTCAATATAGAATTTATAAATGAAATTGGGAAAATGGGTTTAAAAATAAATATTGATTTATTTTTGAAGAATGAAAAATATATATCTTGTAAAGATATTTTTTTTGAAAATAAATAATTTGAAAAATTATTTGGAATCTGGTGATGTTGGCATATCTATTGATAGTTCAATAACCGACTATCAATATTTACCTTTGAATAGGTATTTGTTGTGATTTGCTTGAAATTGAATGCCACACTTATTTTTAAAATAAGCGCTCACTATTCGGGTTAACCGGGAAAGGACCTTGGGGTCGTATAACCCATTCCGAATATGTGATACGTCGTTATGAATTGCATTCGAAGACCGGTGTTGAAGACCGAATATTTTCGAAAACGAAAGGGTTACTTGTTGATTGTCTCTGCACTGGCTGATCCCCGGTATAGAGATCTCCATATGTGATGGGAAATCCGAACGTGATTAGAGATTATTCGGATTGCAAGGACTTCTTTGTAAGTGCCTTCGGTTCTGTTCGATCCCGGAACAGACTTGTATGGATAGTATGCCTGACATTACAAGTTGAGATATAAAGCCGATTTCTTTCAAATATATTTCTGTTGGTGGCGGAGAATTTATTCTCTTAGCTTAACACCCTTCTCTGAGACGTACGAGCTCAGAGGTTATATAGTTGAAGGTTATCAGCGATATATTCCCAATTTGGTAACGTGACATGCTGAGTGTTGCTGTGAAATGATCATTGTGTTGATCATTTGTGATAGGATCATTTGTTTGATCGTCTATCTTGGTGATCATTTCTATGATCATTTCTTGACCCAAAGCATGGCTTTTGTATAAAGTATGTTTTTGTGGACGAAACTTCGTCGAGCCTCACACCCCGGAATGGTCAAAACAGGAAAGATGCAGCAAGGTTATGAGGGGTAGCTCCCTTTAGGGTATGTGCATTTCCTTCTGGAAAAGGGTGGTATCATGGTATGGAGCCCAGATACTTACTCATGTTGAAAACACTTTGTTATGATTATGTGATGATGGTGACGAGCGCTCGGTTAAAGGTCCCAAAGGACCGGGGGATGGCATACTCGTGTCAGTTGTTACCCAGTTAGGGGTAACCCGGCCTTGTGTTGGTAGAGATCCGGTTTGGTTCTCGGGGACGTCCATCCAGAGGCGTTCTCATGTGGCAATGGGAATTCCTTGGCCTGATCATTCGTTGGAAATTCAAAGAAACAATACGATCTTGTACGGTTTTAGTTGTAGAACCTGCTTCCTCAGGAAGTAGCTATAGTAGGCATAATATAATGGTACCTATGCTGGCTAAGATTTATATTCTACTTTCGAAATATCTTCTACACTATGCACTAATAATAATATCAAAATTGATTTGATTCTAATACGTATCAAGCATCTTTGACTAACATAAGAAGAAATCTCCTCCAAGTCTGCGTTTGCATTGTGTGTGTGGCGGGAGGTCTTATGGTAGTCTCATTTTTAAAAGCATTGCGAATTGACTTTAAAAATATTCTTCTATTTTTATTTTAAAGATAAATAAACTGTTTTAGTTCTCACACCAGTCACATGACTGACTCGGAGTTTATTGTTTTCCTTCCTAAACTCTGGGTGCCCACCAATTTTCACACGGGCAGTCAAGAGTTAAGGTTTATCAGGATATTCTAGAATTCAGGAGTTGCAGGAGGCAAGATGGATGGCATAGCGTATTACTAGTATATAGTACTTTTTTTTTCCGCTGCATTGTTTGATGTTGTACACTCTGATGATATGATGTAATGAAATGTAATGTAATAACTGATATAGTTCTTTGTTTAAAGATTATTCATTTATTATTATATGTTGTTCCGCTGCGAATTATGAGATTCTGATGTTGTTCTGTTGTTTTCAGTTCCATTCTATTTTCTGTCTTCTTTCCTCTCTATTTATCTTCTTTTCTATCTTCTTCTACCTCTTTCCTTTTCTTAAACCATAACATTTCGGGTTTTCGGCCTTCGATTTCTCGGCAGTCGATAAAGTGAGTATCGATGTTGAATTTTCGAAAGTCGAAAATTTTCGGGACGTTACAGGCTAGATCGCCGTATTAAATTCAATTAGGGTTTTTCTATTCGGCGGCTGCTTCTTGGTTTTTGAACCAGAGGTGGCGATTCGTGGGTAGGGAGGTCGGCATCGGAATCTGGGAGGTCGCGTCGGCCGGCTGCAGCATGCAGCGGTGGCAAAATGCTCGATGGTCAACGGTACGGGGTGGCGTGATTTCGTTGTAATTTGCTTGTGAAAGGTTCGTGCTTTATGGTTCGTGCGTGTCTGGGGAGATGACGGGCTGACGTGGCTAGGATAGGTAAATGTGTTTTTTTTAATTGAAATTCAAACACAATTTTCGCTATATCTTTCACATACGAACATCAATTCACGCGCAGTTTTTTTTGTTAGGATCGTATTTAAATTCCGAACACTTTGGCGCTAGTTTAGACGAATTCTGAGACTGTCAAATTTTTGGGTTTAAATTGAATTTAAGTTCAATTTAAATTCAAAAGGTGAGTGTTTTAACCCACTCACAACTTCTAAAAAAATTTATGTTTGTTAAATTAAAGTTTTGTTGTGATTATGTATTTATTTACGATTTTTCCGTACATTTTAATCATCATCTCAGTTATTGCATTTATTTAAATTAAATCGTTATTTAATTTATTATTGAATATAACTGCCAGTTAATTACCTGTTATATATTATCAGTTATATATGTATATTGATTTATTGTTTTGGATGATTATTGTGATGGATGTATGATTTTATGATGGATGAATGGATGTTTTATTTATACCATCATAATCTACAAGTTGTTATGCATTTATTTTCTTCGGGATTATGGTTTGAAATGATAGATAAACGCAAATTTTCATTTTAAATTACGGATTGAAATGATAAATATCTGTATCACTTGACCATAGGGTAGAAAATTATATACAGACACCGTGGTCTATATATAAAAATATTTTGAAATGTTTTCTATGGTTTCGTAAAGAAATATATATGGTTTTATGAGATATTGATTTGGATATATGATAAAGGTTATTTTATATATAGTTAAATTTGCGGTTTTAAGCTATGTATAAAACTGGTTTAAAGTGTAAAATAAAGTTTGATTTTATTAAATATAATATGGATAAGTATTTACTTGAATTATATTTAATATAGAGTTTATATTGATTTTATAAATCAAGGTTGAGAAGATAGTTGAAATTGATTGAGATTTTTATTTAATTAAGAATTACATTTAATAAGAATCCATTCAGAACTTATTGAAATTTAGATTTTAAAAGAATATGGTTTTGTAACAAAATTTAGGGTTAAGGTGATTTAAGTGAATATATCAAGTCTAAATAAATTGAGTATTATTAAATTGTTGAAATTTGAAGTTTATTTAAAGGATACCGGATTTATTAATTAAATATTTCAAAACTAAATAATAATAAAGTAAATTTGGTGTGTGTGTGTATATATATATATATATATGAATTATAAAATTTAGTTTGAAACATTGAATATTAAAACTTTGAAATATATGAAATTTGAAATGCTTTATTTGAGGATTTAAATCTGTATTGCAAAATTAAAGAAGCTAATTTATTATATAAAGTAATTTAATAGTAAACCATTTAAGTATTGAAAGTTATGTTTCAAAGTTATAGATTTCAAGGTATTAGGATTTGAAAGTGCTATGATTTTGGGAAAAGGATATATCTGAAATAAAAATGATATTATATCGATTTGGGATTTCTTTACAATGATATCATATTGATTTGATTTTAAAATAGAAATGATATCGTATTTATATGGTTTTGAAGTATAATCATTTTAAAATGACCACGGTGTTATAATAACGTTTGGATGTTGAAGAGACCGTGATCCGAAGTTGTCATACTCTCTGCCAACTTTGAAAACTACTTTAACAATCGTGTACGCGGTGGAGATTCCAGAATGAAGTAGGATGGTGGCGACGTTTCCTTTGAGGTAAATACGTGGACCCGACTCTTGTGAGTTGGCATAAGGTGGCTAAAACAGGAGCGATTCTCGGGCCAATGAGGTAGCACCTTTGATCAGACACATCCCTTCGATATTATACTTTGAATTTTGGATTGATTCGGTGGCCACTTTTGATTTTTTTATTTGGGGGTGTGGCTCGAGGTGGGCGGTAGCTGCGCGCTATGCATTACCACCAGCCCGGATAGCAATCGGTATATCTACCCTGGCATTGCCTAGTTGTGTCCTGTCACCTACCCTATCGCGCCTTGTACGAGTTTGGTTTTCTCCCGTAGCCCGTGTGGTATCCTCTGGTGGCTTCTCGATCAGGGAGGGACCATGATATTGGATGGACTACTGCGACTATTACGTGTTAAGGGCTATATGGGTAACCCTTTAATGCTATTAAAAAGTAAGTTTATTTTACTATAGACATTATTTTAATAGCGAAATATTACAACATAGTAAATAGTTTAACGGATCCTTAGGAGATGTGAATCCCGAGCATCTCTTAAGTTACCGCACTCACGTTAGACACTGGATAGGAGATGTCAAATCCCGTAAACATCTCTGACGCCGTTACACTCATATTTATTTCCATTGATTTTACTTACATAAGATCTTTTAGTTCTGACTCGAGTGTTTTGTCTTTTCAATTCGCTTGGGTCAGCCTGAGCATTTCATGAATTGAAGGCCTTATTTCTGGAGGACGAAGACGAAGATTGTATTATTACTATTATATATTATATTAGTCCACTGCATCACAATTGTTCCGCTGCATATTTAGTTGTTTTCTCTGGTATGTATAAGTCTGATATGTATTGTATAAATATAATTAAATATTTTGTAAACAGCTTCATGAACTGTATATTTGATTATTATATTTTATCGTTCCGCTGCAAGATGATATTTGTTTTTCTTCCCCTGCTTTTTCTTATTTACCCCATAACAATCCGCCCTTCTGTATGGTTTAAGAGTGACGTGTGTGGTTTATCATCAATTTAAACCGTGCAAAATGGCGGGACGTTACATCTGGTATCAGAGCTTTGGTTTAGCGATAAACCTTAGCTTTGTGGGGTCCGACTCTTTACTAATTGGGTAGTAATACCCTATAGGAGTCGCTGAGTGTATATATATGAGAGAGCGTATTTTTTAGTGTTATAAAAAGTTTTAATATTGTATTAATTTGTTCCATTTTGTATTTATAAATTCTGATTGGTGCATGGGACGCTATGACGTCAATAGGGAATTCTAAACACTTAATAGCACATACCGACACAATATTTGTTTTGAATATAGGTGAATGAAATAATTTTTCCTATTATATTTTCTATATATGTAAAATAATTTTTTTATAAAGGTTATATTTGGTTGAAATTATTGATTATTAGAAATTGAAATTATAAATAATGGTTGAAATAAGATTGAAAATAAAATAAATGAAAATTGGAAATTTAGAACTTAAGTTTCGGGGTTTTGAAATTCTTTTGAATGATTTTGAAATATAATAATATTATTATTAGAAGTATTTTCTGATATAAATATTTCAATATAATTTGAAAGAAATGTTTTAAAAGAAATTTTGGAAAGAAATAAGTTTTGTACTCCCCTCTCGATCGCTGAAAAATAATTTCGGTGATGAGTGCACGCATCATCGACATTCATTTTCGAGTTTCGAAGTGGGAAGGCCGCTGTTGTAGTTTTACTGCAGATTCATTTTTGATAAACAAATGATGGCAGTAATAAATGAAAATAAGTGAAATAAACATTGAACTAATGAATAGAAGTAAAAGGTTGTAAGAAATAAATGTAAATTAAAGGAAATCAAACAATAAATGCTGTGAAATTGGAAAATTAACTTGATTTATTGTTGGAAGTGCTGTTTGTTTGGGTTATGGTTGTTTGGGCAAGGATACTTTAAAGTTGTTTAGATGTATGAATAATCTATTTAGCTTCATCTAAGACTGTTGAGTAAATGGCGCACTAAGTAGTTTATTTTCCCGTCTGTGCAATTTAAAGTTGAACCCGAACAACTATTTGTTTTGTTTGATATGAATGAATGTTTGATTTGTGTTGTTTTTATGTGATGGTTGTATGCCTTGTTGCAAGTGGTTGTTGGATGTATTGATTTAGTTTTTTATGGTTGAAACAGCTTTAATATTTCATTTATATAATTGTTAACCCTTTTAGATTATACAAGTGAAATGCAGGTTATGGAAGCAATTGCTACTACTTTTGGTTCCATAAAATAAGCGTTAATTGCCCGACAAATAGGTACGTTCTCGGATTACGGTATTAATAGCGCTATTATATTATATTATTTTCCCCAGGTTGGGATATATATTATTTTGAAAATTATATGTTATATATTGTTATATTTGATATTTTATTTTCTCCCGAGCCTCTCCGTACAAAGGAGACTCTGCTGAAATTTTCCGTAAATTTTGGACTTAAATTTTTTTTAAAATGCTTTCCAAACTTTACTAATTTGAGTATAAAGGGACTTAATAGTTATAAATTGATATTTTATTTAAATTATTAAATTTTGTAAATTTATTTGTGTACAAATCTAATATTTTAAGTAAGATATATTGATTTCTTAATTCTTCTTTTCCCTTCTTCTTCCCTTTTGGGGACGAAAAGTTTTGAGTGGGGGAGAGTGTAACGATCCATAAAATTAGGTAATTGAATTTCTTAATTTAGGAAGATTTTGGTAACTTAATGTTGAAGGGAATAAAACTTTAGTGAATTATTAATGGAAATAATAACTTGGATAAGATTGGTAAGTTAATTTTAATAATTTGAATGTAACAGGATAAGTGTAAGTTAATTGTTAATAACTTGGATGTCATTCCAATAAGTGAAACAAGGTAAATGTTAATTATATTTTATTGTAATAAGAGAATGTTACCAAGATGAAGTGATTAATTTGATTAAGTCTGATAATTTAATATTTAAGGAATGAAAAAAAATAGTTAAATTAATAAGGTTTTGTAATTTATTTAGAAAGAAATAAAACCTTATAATTTATAAATGGAATAATATTGAAACAAATAAAATTTGCAGATGAATAATGAATAATAACTAGGGTGAATTATAACAATGGTTATTAAAGATAAAACTTTGATAGATTGAATGAAACTAAAGTAAATGAAATAGTGTAAATGTTATAACTTAGTTATAACGGGAATATGAGGAAAACAAGTGTAATTATTGAATTAATTTGTGAAATATTGTTATAGATAGTAGTTGTTTGTGAAGAATAAATAAACAAGTATTATAAAGGACATAATGGTTGTGTTACCAGTTAATTCACCGAGTACCAATAAAGTTAATTAAATGTACTTTTATGGTAATTAATATATTAACGGAAGTGTGAATGTAAATGTGATAGAAACATAAATTTATTTATAAGGTAGTAATTGGTGTAATAGAAAGCATGAGACCAAGTAAATAAATTTATCGAGAATATTAAATGTAATTGGATGTAGATTTATGGAATAACGTTAATGCAAACTAATTTAGCACAATCACTATAAATTGAAACCTATTGCAATAAATGGAATTAAATATTACGTTAGGGTGGATTTAAGGTAATATTTGGTAATAATGTATTGTTGTGGTTTATGAATGAATTGATAATAAAAATTAAAGGTAGTGAGGTTAATATAAATTGACTGTAAACAAGTTGAATGAAATCCCAATAAAGGAGGAAATGAAAATGCTATATTTGGCAAAGATTTCAATACTAAAGGAAATTATAGCGAATACACAATAAAGAAAGTAAGTTGAGTATATTTATGTAATATAATGTAAAAACCTGCATTAATTATATTATTTGAAATTGGTGGATGTGATATGAAGATTTAAATCAAATAAAAACAATTTATTTGAATAAACATTCAAGGACTGGAGTAATTGCAATCAATTGAAATATAATATTTAAATATTACGTAAATATTAATTTAGATGAAATTGAAGATATATATGTAATAAAGTATGAATCCGATGTTAATTTTATTCATAAAATGACAGTTGGTTGAATAAAAAGGAATGCAAAATAAAGTTTTGTCTACATGGGAATTTAATGTATGATAATAGTATTAATTGCAATTAAAGGTAATTAAATAGTACGTTAATTGGAATTAAGTTAAAATGGGAGAATAGTAAGAACCAAGATTTAAAAGCAATGTTAGCTATATCCTTATTGTAAAAAAAGACTCGAATAACAAGGGTTAAGAATTTAATAAATTGATTTTGGAGTTTTATTTTATAATTTCTAAATTTAATAAAATTGAAATTTAATATTGAAATTGAGGTTAACATTGGAATTTATGAATTAATCAACTCAAAATTGACACATAAATTTGTTTAAATCATTGTGAATGATTGAGAATTAAAAATGATGAAATTTATCAATTTAAGATTTGAAATTTGAAAAGTTGGATTTAACTAATTAATTTTTAATTTATTTAATTAGCTGGAAAATAGCCATTTTGGCCACTTACTCAGATTTCAACGAAACCAGTTTCATCGGATCCGTAATGGTAAATTATTGTAGGATTTCAAGTTTCATAGCGATCGGACTTGTCGTTTGATCGTACGGTCTCGAAAGGCCTTGAAATCAATGAAATTGGAATCAATTGAAATCAATTTGAAATAAATTGATTTTAGCATAACTGCTTCATACGATGGAATTTGGACGTGAAACCTTTTTCATTGCGTTTAAAATATTTTAAAAAATCTATTTTGATATACGGGTTGAACCAATTTCGTTCCAGAGTCAGAACGGGCTTTTCGGGCCATTCATCGTTCAGCGTGCCTATAAATCGGGTCCATCTATTCTATTTTCAACTTTGTCTATAAAAACCCGGTTATAAACACTAGCCTACTCCTATTCCTCATTTGTCTATACGTACATTTCAACTATCTCTCCTCCTCAATGGCAGACAAACACCTAATATCAATTGCAATTCAAAAATCGTTGAAATTTCAAACTCCACAATATATGCCAAATTTAATATCAATTCGAAGCTCTCGAAGAGCGTAACTCAGATCTGTAATTTGTTTTTCAATCTGGATCTCTGTTTATCCTGAAATTGAAGGACTATTTTCGGCCATCCATTTCGCCTAAATCAACTGTAGCTGATCGACGAATCGAAGTTGCAGTAGTGTAGAGAGAGCCGAGGGGGTCGCATCCATGTGGGTTTTGTGATGGTTTAACGGCTATATCGCCGTAGAAATTCAATTAGGTTTTTCTTTTCGGCGGCAGCTGCTTGGTTTTTGAACCGGAGGTGGCGATTCATGGGTAGGGAGGTCGGCATCGGAATCTGGGAGGCCGCGTCGGCGGACTACAGCGTGTGGCGGTGGCGAAATGCTCGGTGGTCAACAGTACGGGGTGGCGTGATTTCGTTGTAATTTGCGTGCGAATGGTTCGTGCTTTCTGGTTCGTGCGTGTAACGACCTAGAATTTCTAGCCGTAAATTTTGAACATTTAATTCATTTTAAATGTTAAATGTGCATTTTGAAATAAGGATTTTGTTAAGTCAATAGAATTTAGTTGTAATTTCAACATGGAAATTCAATTGAAATTTGAATAATAATAATTAAATATTGGAATTGTGATAATTGGTGAATCTGGATATAAACGGTTATGAAATTGTTTCTAAAATTTATTTTAAGTCTATATGAATTTAAATAATGGTATTGGGCTTTTGGATGGAATCAAAAGTGAATCAAAATAGTTTCTAATGTAATTATAAAGTCTATATGATTTATAATAGAGTTAATAAAATTTTAAAGGTGAAATTTTAAGTGATTTTGACAATTTCGGGAATCGCTCGAATTAATCGACGAGTTAAAATAGCCTTCCAGGGCACAGTCTCGAAATTCGACGAAACTAGTTCCATTGGATCCGTAATAGTTAGTTATTATCGGATTTCAATTTTCGTAGCAATCGGAGTTGTCGTTTGGCTCTGACAGCTTAAAACGCATAGAAACTATTTTAATCGATTTAATTTAAAATTGATCGTTTATTTCCGAACTCGTGCATATGTTCGAATTAGCCTCCGAAACACGTTCCATTGTGTTCGGAATGCGGGTAAAACCTTATAAACGCCAGGCGGCATGTGTTGTTTGGAGTTTGTTTTAAAACGATGTTAAATTAGAGAATATATTAATTAAATAATATTATAATACACGTATATAAACAGGTTTGCACAGTTAAACCCTAGCAAAATTCACAGCTGCCTCCAGTTCTATGAATGGTCGTTATACTCCCGTCTTTCTCTCCCTTTTTCTCCCCATCCACGCACCTATACGAGAAATCTTCAACATGAATGATGTGCGCCTCATCGAGCTCTTGCTATCAAACGGTGGTGATCGATTTTCGTGATACCATTTGGCCGCTGTTGCTCGAGAAGGGAACGATTTTATCTGCAACTTTCTATGCGATGAGGGGACCGAGCTCCAAGCGGTTTCTGGCGTGGGTGCAGGGGGTTGCACCGCTCCGTTTGACATTATTCGATCGGCCTTTAGTCGTTGGTGGTGGCTGTGACGAGTGTGTGGATCATTGTCGAGTTGGGTTTTGGTGTGCGTCTCACCTGGCTTGACGCGATTAGGGAGAAGCAAATTCACGGTCGTGATTTGCTGAGGAAGGAGTGTACGCCGATATTTTTGTTTTGGTAAATGAAATTTTTTATAGGAATTTTATTATATAAAATTTATATTCAAACTTTAAAATATTCATATCTCGTGCATTCATTATCAGAATTCGACGAAATTGGCGACGCCGGAATCACAGCGACGAGTACTAGCAGTGGAGCAATTCTGGAATCATTCCGGGCAAGTAAAAATTTAGGTTAAATCGAACGCCATTCGATTTAATTTAAATTTAAACGCTCGTCGAAAACCCAAGGTGAGTTAATCTCACTCAAATTTGATATCAGTTAATTTAAACAGCTAATATTTAAATGTTTGATTGGTTGTTTAGCTGAATATGATAGTTATTATCAGAATGGATCGATATTTATTGGTTATGCTAATATCTGTGGATGTAGGAAAACAGGTTGGAGGGATCCAACTGCATTCCTCACAAATAGTAATTTTATTTATATTCTGTGATATATCTCATTGATAAATTTATTTTATCTACGAGTCTGTGAATGAAGATTAAGGTTATGAACTATACCGCTTATCGATGTTAATATGATTGAATCTGTGATGGTTGATGTTGTGCACTATTGTGTTAAACCCCTGGACTACACTATACACACACAATTATGGATTGCACGTGGAAATTGGTTAAGTCACAGATTTTTGAAATAATTTTAGAATTGAATTTTGAATCCAAATGGTTTTGGAAATAAATCGGATTTAAAGTGGAAAAACTTTTGAGAAGGAATTTAAAAAGTAAAAAGTTATTTTTGAATAACTTAATTTAGTTTTAAATTTGGGAAAAAAAATTTGAAAGTGAATTCTATGTTATGAACTTATGATTTTAAAAAAGGTTATATAACTTTACATGAACTTAAACCATTTTATAAAGTGTTGCTTTAGGAATTTAAATTAACCCAAAGATTTTAACTTGTACAAATGAAATCGGATTTTTCCGAAATAAAAACTATTTGTTTTCAAACGGTATAAGCTTTCATACAAGAAATGAATTTCCAATTTGTATTTGAGGAAGTTCGAGTTGAATTGAAAATGGTTTTCCAAGTTATGAATGAATCTTCGGAAACAGTTTTGGAAGCTATAAGTTAAATCTTTGATTTAAAGATTAAATGAGCTATCCAATTGAGGTGGAAATTGTTAAACGGATATTTGTGAAACTGGGTGAAATTTGTGAAATGAATCTTTTATTTAAAAGATTTACAACGGTAATTTGTTTAAACCATTTGAAAGAAAGGTTCGAACTTTAAAGTTATGACTTAATTGAAATCTCATATCCATATGTTTTTAAATTTACGCTAATTATTAGGTTTAGCCGGGAGAGGACTTTGTGTCATATAACCCATTTCGAATAATGATACGTCGATATGGATAGCATTTAAAGACCGGTGGTGAAGACCGGGTATTTTCGAGAACGAAAGGATAACCCGTCGATTGTCTCTCCATTGAGTCGCGTCGGTATAGAGATCTCCTAAGTGATGGAAAGTCTGATCGGGAATGTGACGACCCTGAATTTTGAGCATTTAAAATCGGATTATTTAATTGATTTTAAATATTTAAAAGTTAAGTTTTAACTCGAATTCAAATATCATAATTTATTTGATAATTAAATTATTGAATTAAATAATTTGAAGTCGGGTAAAATGTTGAATCTTCGGTTTTAAGCCTGTTAAAAATAAATTGAAGGCTTATGAAATTTATATTGATAATACTGAGGACAAAGAAGTGTTAAAATTGAAAATTAACAGTGATTTGTTCAGTTCTGAAATTTTATCGTTTTAAATTGAATTTAAAAATAGCCTTCCGAAGCATAGTCTCGGAATTCGACGAAACTAGTTCCATTGGATCCGTAATACTGAATTATTATCAGATTTCAAATTTCGTATTTATCGGAGTCAGTGTGTGAGTGTACGATATATATAAACACGTTGAAAAATGTAATTGACAATAATCTGATGAAATTTAATTTAATTAGTCAAGCTTCTTGTATACGCTACAACCCTTATCTTAAAATCGTGTTCCCTCTCTTCTCTTATAAACTCGCAAGCAGATACAAAAAAGTAAATAAATAATAAATATATTACTCGCGTCTTCCTTCTGAAGAAAACCAAGCCGATTTTTTTTTATAAAATCACGCAACCTTTTTCCCCTCTTTTATAAACCGAGCTTCGTCTCTCTTCAGAATTAACGAAAGAAAAAAAAATCAATAACGGTCGATCGATAGTTTCGCCTTTATGCTAATTCGTTCGAACGAATTCATGTAATCGCGTCTCCTTCTCCCATTTCCTTTTTGTTTCAAATTAACCTAGCCCTAAATCTCCTTTGCCAGATCCATTCTCGTTTCCTACTTCACAAAGCCCTAAATCATTGCTCCTCACGCCACCACTTCATCGAAGGCTACTTCCGGCAGTCGTCTATGAGACGACCGCCCATGACTCCCGCACGGAAACAAGGGAATGGTGCGCTGAAAGTGTGCCAGGCAGCCATGAGTGACCGTCAAGGGTAAAATAAACATCGCAGACTCTATTGTAAAACTCACAGCGCATGGATAAAATACAATAGAGAAATATAATATAGTGAAGCTCCTATAGAACAGAATATCATCATCTAATCATAATAGCTTTCTACATGGTCTGAATCATGAATACAAGAAGCCTCACTACATAGCACTCAGAGTAATCAACAAACAGCGGAATATCCAGTACATAGAATATGAAAATAATATGCAAAGCCTCCTGCTCGTCTTCGTCATCTTCAGCGTGAGCCACTAAGATCAGCACCTGCCACCTGTCACCTAGTCTGCCCATCCCAAACATGGATGAACAGCCCAAGGTAATAAGAGGAGACATAAAACCTTGAGTCAGACAAAGTCTTAGTGAGCAATAAATCAACTATCAAACATACCAAAGGAACATAAAGGATAAAAGGAATAGGAATCCAAATCATCCCACTCCACCTCTTTCTACAGTGATAGCCCCTAGACACACACTAAGGAGAAGCAAGCATAGCAAAGCAGATAATTAAAGTAAAGCAATAATCACTCGAGTCAAGGTCGATGTTTTCCAAATACAAACCCCCAAGGCCTAAACCAAGATCAGATAAGCACCCAGAAAACACCGCTCTTGAGACCGAATGATGATACAACCAAACATCCATGACTCTGGCTATCACTGTTATCATTGCCTTGATTTTATCGTTAATTGAATGACCAACTCATCTTTCAAACATCCGTCAAGGGCTAATGGCAACCCCGGTTCTAGACATAACTCCGCACGTCCTCGTGACCCGTGCCTAGGTATAACGAATCTACCCAGAATACTAGCACGTCATCATGACCCGCGCCTGGGTATAACGGATCTACCCAACGTACTCTTGCTTTGAGCTTGCTAGAACCTTCAACAACGATAAGATCTCAGCCTTCTAGTCATCCTCCTTGACGACTATTCCCATTATAGCTCAAGCACCTCTCGAGCCACCATTATCCACCAACTCGAACCGCATCATCGAGTAATCAACATGCTTGGGATGATCCCGTCTGGATTAAACCAAGGCTTCCACATCATGCTTTGCTCCAACGCATCTTAGCAAAGTCCATCTCATCATCACACTTCGCCTCAACATATCATGGCAAAGTCCATTTCGTCATCATACTTTGCTTCCTCTAACTATAGCAAAGTCCTCGAACCCATCCATATGAGCTTCATCATCCGCTTCATATGCCACAGCAGCTTTCACCATTCAAGAGCCTTTCCACTTAGCTTTTGAATCATCTTCAACCATCTTGTCCCAAATCAACTACAAGCTAACTCGAGACAATCAAATCAATCATACACCCAAACAATCAAGCATTCAAACAAGATCTAATCAAGCAATATTAACTATAATGGCAATTTCGTAAATAAATGAGCATAAGTCTAACATATATGAAATCATGGATTTTAGCATAGATCTATCAAATATAAAACATGGGTTTTGTCTCTATAACTTGTTAATTGAACTTGCATAGGCAAACATCTTCAAAAGTAATGAATCTAGTCTTGGAACTAAGAAAAATGCATGAAATCTCTAACTTTAACACTCAAACAAGCCACCAATCCAATATACTCCTTTGGGTCCGCGTGAGAGATAACCACCACTCACCGAACCACCCAAACACTTCAAAAGAAACCCACTTCAGATCTGGACAGCAAATACCCAAGCTTGATCCGGAAAAATCTCGCTTCAATCGATGAAATCTCACTCGAACGGATGAAGATCTTCAACTTTGGCCCTTGAATCTTCGATCTTGGATGGATATTAGAACTAGATTGGAATGGAGAAAAGGAGATGAAGAAATGTTGTAGTCGAGCTCTCAAAATGGCAGCACTTCGTCGCTTCAAAAACCGGTGCCAAAAAGTGAAGAAATGGTCGCGTATTTATAGGCTGAAATCACCCTTAACTCGGTCAGGCCTAACTCGCTCGGAGTTAACTCGCTCGGTCTTAGGTCGTTGCCGACCTAAGAATCTCCCCGACCTAACTTATCACAGCTCAACACTAAGTCGCCTGGACCTAGCTCTCGATCTACGACTTAACAACCCCACACGACTCATCGACCTAACTAATCACAGGGCCACCTAGCTAATCATACCGGCTCATCATAGGTCGTTTACGACCTATCCTTAACTTGGTCATACGACTCATATACCTATGACTTAACCCAAGGCCGACCCAACGACTCATCAGGGATGCCGACCTAACTATATAGCAAGGGTACCGACCTAACAGCATAAGCCTGGAGCGACTTAACACTTAACAGCTATAACGACCTAACTAAACACGGGACACAACTCATCGATCCCAACGACTCAACGACCTAACGGGTTACGACTTACGACTCATCGAGTCTGCCGACCTATCCTCCCTAGCGACCTAACTATCACTACTAACTCGTAAACGAGTTACGAGATACGACCTATCTTACCTAGCGACCTAACACTAACCCTTAGGTCGCTCAACGACCTAACTTAGGTCGTTACCCCTATAGGTCGTTCACGACCTATCTCCTAACTCGCTAACACCCAAACTCGTTAGCCCTTAGATCGGTGGAGACCTTAAGTCACTGGTCCTTAACTCGGCAAAACCCTATAAGTCGCTAACTTACTTAGGTCGGTCAAAGCCTTAACCCGGTCATATCTACTAACTCGTCCCAGCCTTGAGTCGTAACTCGCTAACTCGGCAGCTTCCTGGACTCGGCCATACTTCCTAACTTGCTAACGACTCAACATACTACCTCGTTAACACATTAGGTCGCTCACCACTCCTCAACGACCTAACATCCAAACGACCTAACCCCTTAGGTCGTCAACCCCACTAACTCGTCCATCCCCTAAGTCGCTATCCAACTCATTAACTCGTAACTCGCGAAGACCACTAACCCATTAACTCGCTCCAACACTAACTCGAGTTAACCTTCCAATCTAACTTCCTCGCGACTCCAACAACATACGAGTTATCCTCCCCTACGACTTAGGTTAAGGACGACTTATCAACACTAACGACCTAGAATCCTTCGATATATCGACACGTAAAATACGGGTCGTTACATTCTCTCCCCCTTAGGAATTTCGCCCCCGAAATTCCAAACAAACAAGAGCAATCAAAATTATTCCGCATGCCTACCATCCATAGCAATCAACAACCCATGCATCCAATTACTAGCCTAACATGAAGAACTCTAAGACTTAGAACAAGCTACAAGTTCATGAGATGTCACGACACTTTAGGGCCATACCTCGAAGAGTTCAGGATGAGCTGCCTTCATCCTCTCTTCCTCCTCCCACGTACAGTCGTTAACATCATCACTCCATTGTACCTTGAGCAACGTAATCGTCTTCCTCCTAAGCTGTTTCGTGTCGGTTTCAACAACACGAAGCGGCTTACGAGGTCTCGAAACAACTGGATCAACTTCTAAATCTTCACAGCTATCAGCAGAAACCACCGTATTCGAGTCATGCACATACTTCCGTAGATAAGATACATGAAACACATTGTGCACACCCGCCATCTTTTCCGGTAACTCCAATCTATAAGCGAGCTTTCCTATCCGCTCGATGATCGGGAATGGTCCAACAAATCTCGGAGTCAATTTTCCTTTCTTCCCGAATCGAATAACATTCTTCAGAGGAGAAACCTTCACAAAAACCATATCACCTACGTCGAACTCCAAATCCTTACGACGCTTATCGGCATAACTTTTCTGACGATCTTGGGCTGCCTTCATTCGTTGCCGAATGATCCCTATACAATCTGAAGTCTGTCGAATCATCTCTGGCCCAAGTATCAGCTTTTCTCCAGTTTCCAACCAACATGTCGGAGAGTTACACGGTCTTCCATACAGCGCTTCATACGGTGCCATACCAATGCTTGACTGGTAACTGTTATTGTACGCAAACTCCACCAAATGAAGATGATCTTCCCACGATCCTCCGAAATCTAAAACACAAGCTCTGAGAAGATCTTCCAAAACTCGGTTGACTCTCTCAGTCTGACCATCTGTTTGGGGATGATAAGCTGTACTCAAACACAACTCGGTTCCCAAAACTTCCTGGAAGCTCTTCCAAAATTCACTAGTGAACAAAGGATCTCGGTCGCTCACTATACTCTTCGGAATACCATGGAATCGAACTATCCACTTAACATACAACTCAGCCAACTTCGATGCAGTCCTAGTCGATCGAACAGGAATGAATCTTGCACTCTTGGTCAAACGATCTACTATGACCCAAATCCCCTCATTCCCTGCTCTGGTTCTAGGTAGACCATCGATAAAATCCATTGATATTTGCTTCCACTTCCATGTAGGAACTTCTAGTGGCTGAAGCAATCCACTGGGCTTCTTTTGCTCAGCTTTCACCAACTGGCAATTCATACACTTGGAAATAAAATTTCCAACATCCTTCTTCATACCTTCCCAGTAATAGGTTCTCTTCATATCCCGATACATCTTATTTCCTCCTAGATGAATTGTCAACTTCGAGTGATGACTTTCCTTCAGAACTTCATCTCTCAATTCATCTATATCTGGAACAACTAGTCGTCCTTGCTTCCGAAGCCAACCCTCTCGATCGACCTCGAATCCTTTATCCTTCCCTAGTTCCAATCCAGATTCCAAGTCACGGATAATCTTGACAAGCTTATCGTCTCGCTTTTGGCTCTCGCCAATTCTTTCCATAAGAGTAGGCCTTATCGATAAGTTTGCCAACATTTCAGGTTCCAATTCACATCTGGTCCTGAAGTCAAATCTAGCTAAAAACTCGAGACTCTTCCATTCCGAAAACATGGCTCCCAATCCTGCATGTCTTCGACTTAACGCATCAGCTACTGCGTTACCTTTTCCCGGAGTATAGGCTATACCAAAATCATATGATGCTAAAAACTCTAGCCATCGTTGCTGCCGAAGATTCAAATCCTTTTGGGAGAAAAGATACTTCAACGACTTATGATCCGTAAATAACTCGAATCGAACTCCCAATAGATAATGTCTCCACATCTTCAGAGCAAACACAATCGCCGCCAACTCCAAATCATGAGTCGGGTAATTCCTTTCATGCGGCTTTAGTTGTCGACTTGCATACGCAACAACTCTATCCTTTTGCATTAGCACTGCTCCAAGTCCAGTACCACATGCATCGGTGTAAACCACCATCTCATCATTCCCACTTGGAATAGTCAAAACAGGAGTACTCGTCAGTCGCTCTTTCAGGATTCCAAAAGCTTGCTCACACTTAGCATCCCAACTGAATACCTGATTCTTTTTCGTCAATCCTGTTAATGGTGCAGCTATCTTGGAAAAGTCCTTGATAAACCGACGATAATATCCTGCTAATCCAAGAAAACTTCTCACATCAGATGCATTCTTAGGTCTAACCCAATCCTGGATCGCTGCCACCTTAGCGGGATCAACCGCTATTTCATTTCCAGAAATAACATGGCCTAAGAATCTCACTTCACTCTTCCAGAAGTGACACTTCGAAAACTTAGCCTTCAGCTGATGTTTCCGTAAGATTTCCAAAACAATACGCAAGTGCGTCTCGTGTTCTTCTTCAGTTCTGGAATAAATCAGAATATCATCCACGAACACAAGTACGAACTTATTCAACTGATCTCTGAACACTCTATTCATAAGATTCACAAAATATGCTGGTGCGTTAGTCAATCCAAACGGCATTACCAGCCACTCATAAAAACCGGATGGTGTCCTGAAAGCAGTCTTCGGCACACTATCCTTCGCCACTCTTAACTGGTGAAATCCCGTTGCCAAATCCATCTGAGAAAACACCTTAGCCTCGTGAAGCTGGTCAAACAAGTCATCTATTCTCGGCAATGGATACTTGTTCTTCTTAGTCACCTTATTCAGCTCACGATAATCGACACACAACCTCAACGATCCATCCGCTTTGGTTGCGAACACAACTGGTGCACCCCATTCGGACACACTACGCCGAATGAATCCTTTCCGTAAAAGGTCATCAACTTGCACCTTCAACTCTTGCTGTTCCCTAGGCGCCATCCGCCTAAGAGGCATCACAACAGGTCTGGCTCCCTCAACTAGATCAATACGAAACTCGATCTCTCTATGCGGCGGTAACCCTTTGACTTCGTCAAAGACATCCTCAAATCCATTCACAATAGGCACCGATGACAGTCCATCCCGTGGAACAACCAGCGAATGCATGAAGCTCATGAAGACGCCTTCCTCATGCTTACATCGTATCACAAACTTTCGCCCTTCCACATTCCCGACTGTCACCTCCAGCCTCTCACAATCAATCCTTGCCGCATACTTCCTAAGCCAGTCCATACCCAAAATAATTTCGAACCCCGCAAAGTTCAGAACAAAGCAATCACAAACAAACGAGCAATCATGACTCGACACAACTAGACCATGGCATATCATACACAGACATGACGAACCCCCAACTGGATTTGTCACAACCAGTGGCCTATCAACAATATCCGGTTTCAAACCTAACCGGCCTACCAAATCATCACAAACAAAAGAATGCGACGCTCTAGTATCAAACAACACTCTAACTGGAACACCACAAATGGAAAGAGTACCTTGAACCACCACACTCTTCCCCTTCTCTTCAGCAGTAGGAGCTTTCGAAGATGACGGGACAGCCCCCAAAGCATAAGCTTGCACAACCTGCCTGTCCTTTATCGGTTCCGGACAGTTCTTCTTAATGTGCCCCAGCTTATCACAGTTGTAGCACTTCAACAACACCTTCGGATTCTTGCAATCCTTGGAGAGATGGCCCTTCTGCCGACAATTATAGCAGCTCTTTTCCCCCTTCAGCTTCTTCTGACCATCCTTACCCTTCTGCTGTTGCTGCTTCCTCTTCTTGTTTCCACCCTGCTGTGGTTTAGACTCCTCCTTGGTCACAACAACAACAGATACTTCCTTAGGAAACAAACTCTCGTGCCTGAGAGCTTTCTCCACTAGCTTCTCAAATGGATCGTCCAGATGATCCACCAACTGCCTTCCAAGATAACTGTCCAAGCCTGTTACAAACTTCTCATTCTTCTGATAAGAAGATTCAATATACGACCGAGCATACTTAGACAAGGCCTCAAACTCAGAAACGTACTCAAGAACCGATCTCCCACCTTGCTTGAGCTCAACAAACTTTTTAAACAAAACAGACTTCTGAGCTGTAGAGATAAACTTGGCTTCAAATCTAACTTGGAATAGCTCCCAAGTAATCTCTTCTTCTGGAGTGTCTATGGTGATAGAATTCCACCAATCAGCAGCTCTCCCTTGAAGCTGTCTCGATGCAAGCTTCCTCTTAATTGCATCCTCAATTCCTGAATCTCCAAAGATCCTCCTACAAGCATCCATCCATCTCTGCACTTCAATGGTCGATTCCGTTCCAAAGAAAACCTTTCCTCCAAGAGAAGTATAGTCCTTGCAAAGCTTAGCAAAATCCACTGGTCTTGGAGCTTGAACTTGAACTCCAACATCTACTGATGGCCCCGAGGCTGGTATCCTTCTCATGATCGAAGTCATCATGGCCTCAAACATAGGAGCATAATCAACAGCTTCCCTAGCAGCATGGCTTTCCCTCGCAGTTTGTCTCTCACTTCGACTCATCCTTAATATCTGCAAAAAGGAATGACTTAGAACACCTTGAGAAACAACCGCATAAGGAGTTCAAATCCTTCTAAACTACTATATTATATATAGTAATCTTTCATCAAAATACAATTACGTCTCTCTTACGTAGTTACGTCAGCGAGCGTTGGCTAAAATCGATTAACCAAAGCTCTGATACCAAATGAGACGACCGCCCATGACTCCCGCACGGAAACAAGGGAATGGTGCGCTAAAAGTGTGCCAGGCAGCCATGAGTGACCGTCAAGGGTAAAATAAACATCGCAGACTCTATTGTAAAACTCACAGCGCATGGATAAAATACAATAGAGAAATATAATATAGTGAAGCTCCCATAGAACATAATATCATCATCTAATCATAATAGCTTTATACATGGTCTGAATCATGAATACAAGAAGCCTCACTACATAGCACTCAGAGTAATCAACAAACAGCGGAATATCCAGTACATAGAATATGAAAATAATATGCAAAGCCTCCTGCTCGTCTTCGTCATCTTCAGCGTGAGCCACTAAGATCAGCACCTGCCACCTGTCACCTAGTCTGCCCATCCCAAACATGGATGAACAGCCCAAGGTAATAAGAGGAGACATAAAACCTTGAGTCAGACAAAGTCTTAGTGAGCAATAAATCAACTATCAAACATACCAAAGGAACATAAAGGATAAAAGGAATAGGAACCCAAATCATCCCACTCCACCTCTTTCTACAGTGATAGCCCCTAGACACACACTAAGGAGAAGCAAACATAGCAAAGCAGATAATTAAAGTAAAGCAATAATCACTCGAGTCAAGGTCGATGTTTTCCAAATACAAACCCCCAAGGCCTAAACCAAGATAAGATAAGCACCCAGAAAACACCGCTCTTGAGACCGAATGATGATACAACCAAACATCCATGACTCTGGCTATCACTGTTATCATTGCCTTGATTTTATCGTTAATTGAATGACCAACTCATCTTTCAAACATCCGTCAAGGGCTAATGGCAACCCCGGTTCTAGACATAACTCCGCACGTCCTCGTGACCCGTGCCTAGGTATAACGAATCTACCCAGAATACTAGCACGTCATCATGACCCGCGCCTGGGTATAACGGATCTACCCAACGTACTCTTGCTTTGAGCTTGCTAGAACCTTCAACAACGATAAGATCTCAGCCTTCTAGTCATCCTCCTTGACGACTATTCCCATTATAGCTCAAGCACCTCTCGAGCCACCATTATCCACCAACTCGAACCGCATCATCGAGTAATCAACATGCTTGGGATGATCCCGTCTGGATTAAACCAAGGCTTCCACATCATGCTTTGCTCCAACGCATCTTAGCAAAGTCCATCTCATCATCATACTTCGCCTCAACATATCATGGCAAAGTCCATTTCGTCATCATACTTTGCTTCCTCTAACTATAGCAAAGTCCTCGAACCCATCCATACGAGCTTCATCATCCGCTTCATATGCCACAGCAGCTTTCACCATTCAAGAGCCTTTCCACTTAGCTTTTGAATCATCTTCAACCATTTTGTCCCAAATCAACTACAAGCTAACTCGAGACAATCAAATCAATCATACACCAAAACAATCAAGCATTCAAACAAGATCTAATCAAGCAATATCAACTATAATGGCAATTTCGTAAATAAATGAGCATAAGTCTAACATATATGAAATCATGGATTTTAGCGTAGATCTATCAAATATAAAACATGGGTTTTGTCTCTATAACTTGTTAATTGAACTTGCATAGGCAAACATCTTCAAAAGTAATGAATCTAGTCTTGGAACTAAGAAAAATGCATGAAATCTCTAACTTTAACACTCAAACAAGCCACCAATCCAATATACTCCTTTGGGTCCGCGTGAGAGATAACCACCACTCACCGAATCACCCAAACACTTCAAAAGAAACCCACTTCAGATCTGGACAGCAAATACCCAAGCTTGATCCGGAAAAATCTCGCTTCAATCGATGAAATCTCACTCGAACGGATGAAGATCTTCAACTTTGGCCCTTGAATCTTCGATCTTGGATGGATATTAGAACTAGATTGGAATGGAGAAAAGGAGATGAAGAAATGTTGTAGTCGAGCTCTCAAAATGGAAGCACTTCGTCGCTTCAAAAACCGGTGCCAAAAAGTGAAGAAATGGTCGCGTATTTATAGGCTGAAATCACCCTTAACTCGGTCAGGCCTAACTCGCTCGGAGTTAACTCGCTCGGTCTTAGGTCGTTGCCGACCTAAGAATCTCCCCGACCTAACTTATCACAGCTCAACACTAAGTCGCCTGGACCTAGCTCTCGACCTACGACTTAACAACCCCACACGACTCATCGACCTAACTAATCACAGGGCCACCTAGCTAATCATACCGGCTCATCATAGGTCGTTTACGACCTATCCTTAACTTGGTCATACGACTCATATACCTATGACTTAACCCAAGGCCGACCCAACGACTCATCAGGGATGCCGACCTAACTATATAGCAAGGGTACCGACCTAACAGCATAAGCCTGGAGCGACTTAACACTTAACACCTATAACGACCTAACTAAACACGGGACACAACTCATCGATCCCAACGACTCAACGACCTAACGGGTTACGACTTACGACTCATCGAGTCTGCCGACCTATCCTCCCTAGCGACCTAACTATCACTACTAACTCGTAAACGAGTTACGAGATACGACCTATCTTACCTAGCGACCTAACACTAACCCTTAGGTCGCTCAACGACCTAACTTAGGTCGTTACCCCTATTGGTCGTTCACGACCTATCTCCTAACTCGCTAACACCCAAACTCGTTAGCCCTTAGATCGGTGGAGACCTTAAGTCGCTGGTCCTTAACTCGGCAAAACCCTATAAGTCGCTAACTTACTTAGGTCGGTCAAAGCCTTAACCCGGTCATATCTACTAACTCGTCCCAGCCTTGAGTCGTAACTCGCTAACTCGGCAGCTTCCTGGACTCGGCCATACTTCCTAACTTGCTAACGACTCAACATACTACCTCGTTAACACATTAGGTCGCTCACCACTCCTCAACGACCCAACATCCAAACGACCTAACCCCTTAGGTCGTCAACCCCACTAACTCGTCCATCCCCTAAGTCGCTATCCAACTCATTAACTCGTAACTCGCGAAGACCACTAACCCGTTAACTCGCTCCAACACTAACTCGAGTTAACCTTCCAATCTCACTTCCTCGCGACTCCAACAACATACGAGTTATCCTCCCCTACGACTTAGGTTAAGGACGACTTATCAACACTAACGACCTAGAATCCTTCGATATATCGACACGTAAAATACGGGTTGTTACAGTCTAGCCTTCGTACATCGCTATTTGTCCAAAACCACTGATTCGTCCTTTATCTGATTTGAAGCGGCGGCATGTCCTGAAGTAGGTGCCGTGATTGGGTGGGGTTTTGGCTGAAGCGCGCGAGTTAGAGAGAGGCATACAGAGAGGATGACGCGATGATGAAGTGTTGAGGTCCGGTTCGCCTCCTGGCAGCTCGATGCGGGAAGCGTTGGCGTGTTCGATCTCGCGTGCGCGAGTTGGGTCTGGGTAGATGCCGGGGAAGCGTGCGTTGGAATTGAGGCAGTAAGGTATTGATTTTTCATCTTTTATATATATATAAATATGTATATTTATGTAGGATAGAAATTTATATTGTAGAAATTATTCTTAAAGCAAGGTACATAAAACTATTATTTTGAGATTTGAGGTTTATACTTACAGTAAAGAATGAATAAATTTTGGCAAGGCCAGCCGGTTTTATAGTGGACCGTCCACTTTTTATTACGAACGTAATGAAAATTGAAGTACAGGAGCAAGGTAAAAGCACCTATGCTACTCAAAGCAGAAAATACAGCACAGGTACGTGACAGCTATGTCACAGTAACTAAAAGATACATAAAAAAAACTAACACACCCCCGAGGAGGTAGAATCACCAACAACCGTTGACACCAAAGAAGAGCTCAAAGGGGCAGACCCAGAAAGACCAGCAAACGGGCGGAAACGGAGAGCAAGACAAGGATCGTAAGCCACATCATCAGGGCAGTAAATAAAAGATCGATCCCAGGTTGGATCAGCTAGCATGACAGAATTCGAAGTCGCATCGAAACCGTCCATATCAAGGACTATAGAATCACCAGATTGTTTGTAGCGAAGGCATCGAAGGTCTAGTTGATCATCAGATACAAACCGGAAGAAGGATTCGTTACCTGGGTTATATCTCATATCAGAAATGGGATCAATCCAACACCCTTCCGCTTCATCCCAAGCTACAGGAGGCAACAAAGACGAAGGGTCAGAAGAGACAGGAGTAGCACCAGGAATTCCTGAAACAGGCGGTGAAAAAGGCATAACTAGGGGAGAAGGAACACCCAGATCAGGCATGGCAGGCTCAGGAGCAGGTAAAGAGGGAGAGGGAGGGGCAGTAACTTTGGGGACCCAGATCCTACGGCGGGGGCGCGGTAAAGGACACTTCGGAGCAGCGACGGAGGCTTCAGAATGCTGGCAAACACTAGAAAGGTGACCAAAGGAGAGACAGTTTGTACAAATATCTGGAACCCAGCCATAGCGAACTCTGACCTCCACAATGTGACCGACAGCAATCTGAACAGGAATAGTAGAAGGCAGAGGCTTAGCGGGGGAAATCTCAATAAGCGCCTTCGCAAACATCAACTTATCACGCGCTACCGTATTAGAGTCAAAACATTTCAGCTTACCAACGTTACATGCTAGCCAATTC
Source organism: Allium cepa (assembly GCA_030765085.1). Classification (NCBI taxonomy): domain Eukaryota; kingdom Viridiplantae; phylum Streptophyta; class Magnoliopsida; order Asparagales; family Amaryllidaceae; genus Allium; species Allium cepa. The sequence continues at coordinate 320,038,823 of CM060928.1, read as the reverse complement.
AGACCAATAAGAGGCTGAAGAACAGAGGGAATATGAGAAAAATATACCCAAACAGGAATGGAACAAACTTGTTCACGAGCACTTGCCACTGTAGGAGACCAGGGAGTAACTATAAACGGCCTTCCATCAACGATCGAAGGCTCAGCATCCAAAACAAGCCGACGATCCTCCGATGAGGAAAACTGTAAGTAATACATCGTATCAATCAGTTTCACATGCAAATTTCCACGAAGCTTCCAAACCCTCCGAAGAACCGAAACCACATTAGTAAGATGATGAAGTGGGTCCAGAAAAAAACCAACCAAATAGTCAGACCAAAAATCTTCACCGGCTTGCAACACACTAGGGGGAGGAATCATCACTCCATTTTCCTCAACCATATCAAATTCAATCGGGATGTAGGTTCCCGCATTACGGGGCAAGGACGTGAAAAGAGAAGACCACGTCTTAGCGGGTTGCTGCATATCGGCAGAGACACTACTATCAACAAATCTGGGGGCACTAGAGGCAGTGGGTTTAGCAGCTACAGAGCTAGAAACAATGAAAATTGGTTCAGCATTCTTAGGGGAATAATTACAAACATGTGTTGTGCCAAGTCCACAACAGGGAATATCAGCTGTATCACACCCATGGACATGGTCAGACTCACCAACTACCATTCCAGTACCAAGATCAACAGACAAGGACGCAGTTCCATCAATACAATTCAATTTACCCAGACCTTGCACACACGCAGTAGCTTGAGGCACAGTAACACGCATGTCTTCATTCGCAGCTAAAGAACAGGGCCGAACTGGGGAAGATAGCAAAGGGGGAAAATCAGAGGGCGAGAGGAGGGAAGTGGGACGCACAGACATTGGCAACGAAGGCTTGAAAACTCGACCAGATCGAGTCGCAGAGGGAGGAAGGAGGACGGAATCAGGAGGGGACAGGGAAGAATCGGACATAAGAGAGGAAGGAGCGACAGAAAGGGGAAACGCGTAACCAAAGAACAGCGAAAAAGAAGACGGCTGAAGACATTAATCGCGATCGCCAGTTGACATTAAACGGAAAACTTTGGGGACTTGTTTGGTTAATGTAAACTTTGGGGACAGGGAGACTATGTCGCCCTGACCTTTGGTTAAGCCGGTTTTAAAGTGGCCGTGCACTTATGTCTCATACTTGTGGCCGCTGGGAATCGAACCTGTGCCACCACAACAAGATGCAGCAACTCACCTCATGTCGTAAACCACTGGACCACTAGTACTTGACAAAACTTTGGGGACAGGGAGACTATGTCGCCCTGACCTTTGGTTAAGCCGGTTTTAAAGTGGCCGTGCACTTATGTCTCATACTTGTGGCCGCTGGGAATCGAACCTGTGCCACCACAACAAGATGCAGCAACTCACCTCATGTCGTAAACCACTGGACCACTAGTACTTGACATTATACATGTCGTAAACCACTGGACCACTGGACCACTAGTACTTGACATACTTGTGGCCGCTTGACATTATACATGAATTTCCAATCAAACCATAGCACCTCATGTCGTAACTCACCTCATGTCGTAAAGAATGAATAAATTAAATATACATACATATACATTTTTAATTTACTAATTTAAAAAAAAGGGTATCAAGGTTATTAATTTGTTTAACCGGTTCATCTGATCATTTTAGTCACTAAAAATAATTTATTAAAGAAGAAGAAGAATTTTAATTAACTATATGCTAAAGTTATGCTTTAAAGGAAGAAAATTTACAGTAAAGTAAATTTTTAAATGCGAATATATCTAGGAAATACATTTCACATACCTGCTTTATTCTACTATTTATTTTGGAAATATTTAGGAGATAGGATTTTTTAATTAACTTATCTAGATTTTCTTTTGGCTACTAAGAAATTATTTAAAAGGAAAATTTGTTTAAAAGTTTAATTATAAGTTGAAATTAAATAAATAAATCGTTTGACTCATTCAAATATTAACAAACATTTTAATGATTGTTCGAGGTCTAAAACGATGAAGAACAAGCTGGTTTGGATTGGATTTACGAACAAAAATCAAAGGTGAGTTAATCTCACTCAGTTAGATTTAAATTTAAATTTAAATGATTAAATTTGAATAATTGGTTGAATGGTTGAATTGATTGATGTGTTATATTATAGTATATATTACATCTTGAAATGTTTGATTTATATTGTGCTAACGTCTGTGGATGCAGGGAAAAACAGGTTGGAGGGATCCAACTGGATCCCTCAACATTTATTTAAGTTATTTATTACCCTCTGTTATGATTATTTGATATCCTATGATGATTTATATTAGAATATTGAATGCTATGGTTTGATTGGAAATAATTGGTTATAATGAATTACCTAAGATATATAAATTGGATTTTGGAAAGATAATAAAAGAGGTGAAATTGTAAGTAAAATAATTATAGAAATTTAAATAAATTTAAAAATGAATTGGAAAGAAATAAAGTGACTTTAAAATTCTAATAAATAAATCTTGAGTATAGAAAGGAAATTTGAATAAACAGAAAGTTAATGAATTTTAATCTTAAGTGATATTATTTAAAAGAACAAAACATTTATTTAAAATTTAAGATTTAAATTAATGAAAAAAATAAAGAAGAAAATGGGAAAAGCTGAAATTTGTTTATTTCAGTAAAAAAGGTTTAAAATCAAATGGAAAATAGTAATAATAACAATGAAGTCCATAATTAACGAACTTTGAAATGAATTAAGAAAGTAAAGATATTTATTTCAAATGGAGTAAATTGGAAATCAATTTGGGAAATTGATTTAAGTGATTGAAGTTGGAATTTTTCTCTGGATAACAAAATACGTTTTTAAAGTAAATTTTTAAATATAAGTTAAAAGTTTTAAAGTTGTTTTAAAAAGCAAGTTTTGGAAAATTTATTATTTCTAATGTTTAAATTCTAAAGTAAGTATTTTCTCAAATCTATTATAGTAGTAATTTCTTACGAAGTGACTTAGTATTTTGTTTTTAAAAGTGAAAATCTAGTTTTATATTTTATTAAGTAGCCTTATTCTCAAATATTCATATAGTATGTATTTTTAACAAATTCTTGAAGTAGTTTTAACTTAAATGTTTTAAAGTATATTTCAAAGTAAGCGTTTTAAATTATTTTAAAAATCTAAAATTTTGTGCTTGGTGATTTCAAAGGAGCTAGAAAAATATTTGGGAAAGTTTATTCTGGAAAAAAGAAGAATGGTTTTTGAAACTCTTTTCAAGGGTTGAAAATAGGAATATATCTTGTGAAGATATTTTTTAGGTTAATAAATAATTTGGGGAAATTATTTATTGTGTGATGGATGTTTGTGAATATTAATTGATAGTTAAATAACCGACTATCAATATTGGACAATTGCGTTGATCGTTTCGAAGAGACCAGGATCGAGATTTATTTCTCGAAAACCACTTCGATCCGGTTTGTACGTTTCAAGAAAAACGATTTTGGGATTCGAAGATGGAGCAGTGAAGTGCAAGGGCTAGTCGCTACTAATCGTGAGGATATTTCCAAATGGATGTAGTAGGAATAGTGCCTTCGGTTCCGTTCGAACCCGGGACGGACTTGTATGGATGAATGCTTTCGGAACATCGTCAGGTGGACGATGGGCATTCTAAGGGATATGTTCTAAAAACGTAATGCTTAGCTTCAAGCCTCATCAAATGGGAATGAGTGAAAATCAGGGTTTATGCAGCAAGGCTGGGTGGGTAGCACCCAAGCAGGGTGAGGTCATCCCTGTCTAGATGTCCCTTTTTATTTCGGCTTAGTGGGAGGTTGCTGATCCCAACCGTGGGGTGATCTCACTCGGGATTATCCAGTAAGGGGTAGTCCCGGTCTTGTGTTGCAGGGGAGCGGGCGTACTCCTTGGTACTGTGATCTAGGCCACGTACTATGACAGGTGGTACCCCAGTACCTAGTCATTAGTTGGAAATCCATTTTCCCTACGAGCCTTGTACGAGTTTTGTTTGTATTACCCACTCTGTGGCTTGTAGCTGGAATTTAATAGATGTAATAATTTCGGCTATTTTATAAATATTTGTATAGAGACCCTATTATAATATCAGAGGATTTCTATAAAAATCGTTTTAGCTATCGTAAGGTAAAAACCCGACATGTTTATTTGTGGCGTGGTCTTACGAGATGCTTTTTTTTCAAAGGATTTTGAAACTTTAATAATCAATTAAGTGTGATTTTCTCACGCTGGTATTCCAGACTGACTCGGATGTTATTTAACTGTAATGCTCGGGTCAGACCGAGTATTATAGGATACAGGATATGATATTGTGGAGCACAGGAGACGAGCTGGATGACGATGCGTATTTTCGTACTTGTTTATGTATATATCCCGCTATGTTGAGTTGCTGTGTATCCATTTGTATGTTGTTGATGTTGAGCTGTGATTGATGTACTCTGATGATGTAATATATAAACAGGTATATTTGATTTTGGTGTAAAGATATGTTAATATCTATTATATTTTATTCCGCAGCGATGGTTAGATTCTGTTGTTGATTTCTATTTTCTTCTTCTACCTCTTCGTCTTTAACCCAAATAGTTCGTATTTCTGTACAAATTGAGTTGTTTTAGATCGAATAGTGATGACTCAAGAGGTATGGATTTGCGGGCTGTTATAGGGATTGTGAATACCCGGATTTGCAAGGGCTTCTTCGAAAGTGCCTTCGGTTCTGTTCGAACCCAGAATAGACTTGTATGGATGTGTGTCTGACATTACACTTTGAGATGTAAAGTTGGTTTCTATCAAATACATTTCTGTTGGTTGCGTAGATTTATTCTCTTAGCTTAACACCCTTCTCTGAGACATAAGAGCTCAGAGGTTATGTAGTTGATGGTTACTAGTGATACATTCCCAATTTTGTAACGTGGCATGCTAAGTGCTGCTGTGTGTTGATGATCATTTGTTGATCATTTGTGATCGAAGCATGGCTTTGTGATTAGTTGATATTCAAATTCCTGATATAAATGTACCACAAGAAGATTCAACTGTATGATTTTATATGAACATCATATCCATCATTTCTAAAAGTGGAATATGCGCCTAACAAGGGTAGTTATGGTTTTTGTTTGATTCTTATTGAAGTTTAATATTTATATTCAATTTGAGTTTAATGTTGGATTAATATCGATCACTTTATCTCTATTTTTCTCTCACACTATTATTCTTTTGCCGATAACAAAAGGGGGAGAGAAAAGTTAAGATTTTGTCAAATAGAATCAAGCAAAGGTCAAATAATTTTTCCATTTGGATCTAGGCTCATTTGTATATTTCTATTTGTATGCATATATGTAGGGGGAGCATCATGTAGAGAGGAAGCATTTAAATAGGGGGAGCAATTAGAATATATCATTGATCAAATACATTTAACTCAGTCAAAACCTTAAATATATGTTTGTTATCATCAAAAGGGGGAGATTGTTTGAATAAGCGCTTTGCGCTTGTATGATTTTTGTTTGATCATAATAAACATATATATATTCATTTAAATGTATTTGTTAATGTACTATTTTTTTTTTCATAGATTAAATAAATATTTGTTGAATAAAATAAATTACACGGAATTTGAATGGAATTTGAATTCAAACAGAAATTTTATTCAAACAAATATTTATTGCAATCTTGAATAGTACAAATTCAAGCTCTCACTATACATATACATTTTTCAATTACATCACAATTGTTTTTACATTAATGACCTCACTACATATCACTCACACTCGTATTTTGTCTTCAACTGCATTCCAGTTTGAATCCAGCATCTGAGCAATCTGCAAAAATATTCACTAACGCAGTAAAATTGAAAAAGAAATGTTTTTTCAATATAAAATGAAATATGATTTTTGTAAATATGGTTTTCCTCAGTTATTTGGGTTGTTCGTCATCATTCACACTTGAATTCATCACACACGAACAGTGTGACATGCACAGTGTATCACCGTACATGCCACAAGGCCGTGCACATCGATATACACTTGATAATGCTACAGGGACAAGTGAGCACAGGTCAAACCCAAATGAAAAGCCGGGTTCAACTCACATGCAATATAAATGAAATCTCGTCATCAGCACAAGGTCAAACCCGAGTTTTAAAAACTGGATTCAACACAGGGCAGTTCACAAGTCAAAAACAGAGCATCAAAACAATGTCGAAGTCATTCCAGCAAAATGACAGTACAAACAAGTGCACATTGGAAGTACAAGATAAAAGCAGCAATGTACATGTTCCAGTGAAACTCAAGCAAGTGCACAACTAAACCAATATTGCAAGAGGCAACAAGAATGGCCAGAAACAGTGCAACAGATCAAGTGACATGGTAAAGCAGTGCAAATGAGAAAGTGCAACAGTGAATTGAAACATACACTTGCAAACGAGCAACTACAAGATAAACAACGACCATGCTACAGGAATGCATGCATACAGCTAAGTCAGTGCAGCAATTAAGCACATGTATGCAGACCAGTGTCAACAACCAAGCAAATACAGAGAACAGTGCAATCATGAAGTATGCAAGCTCGACTAACAACAAATAACTCAATGCATCAAAGCACAAATACATGAATACTGCAGTGATACAAGGCATAGCAACTGCATAGCAACTAAACCAACATGACCAAGTTCATATGCACAGAGCAGACCACTATGCAGTAAAAAACAGAAGGGATGATCAGACACCAAGTACAACAATGCACAAGTGACACCACTGAACCACAAAGAAATGCCACCAAGAGCATATGAACAGAAAACATGCATGAAGCATGAAACCACAAGTTACAAACATCAAGTGTCGACCAGGCAGAGGAATGTCACAAGCATAAAAACATGTATGCACAACAAGTCCAGCTACAACAAGCAGTAATAAGAAAATGCGTATCTATAACATCATGAGTGCAGTAATGTAACAAACAAGTCAGTGGCTAGCTACAAACTCGAGTGCAACAGTGAAGTCGTAATTCATGTAAAACCGACCAGAGAAGATGGCCAGAGACGAAGACTACGAGATGACCGAAGTCCGAATTCAAAAATCAAATTCATATCTTTGAAAAAGTCCAAAGTCAACGCAAATTAAAAAAGGGAAAGTTTCTGCCTTTTTATTCAAGAAGAATCGAACGCGTGAAAATCAAAGCTGTGAGCAACAAGTTGAAATTATATCAGGAAAGCCGTGTGTATCAAGTTGTAAAAAATTAGGAAGGTGATGAAGTCACGAATTCATATAAATACTAGACCCAAAAGACATCATCGGCATCGAGTTTTCATACGAAAATCACAATAGCACAAACAGAGAAATTACATACCGAATCAACAACAAACTTGATCATCAGAGAACGAGCGAGCCAAGCAACAACGAACTCGATCAACAGAGGAGCAAAGAAAACCAGATAATCAACATAAGCGTGCTCCAGAAAAGCCCCAATTTGGATCGAAGAAACAAAGCCGCAATTTTACAGTAGCAAAGGAAAAGGGAACGATGCCCTAATTTCAGAAAGAGGAACGACCGCCATCATTTTCTCAAAGCAAAAGATAGTGGATTGGGTTCAAGAATTAGTGGGCCGGCCTTTATTATAAAGGGGATTGGTTTTTACTTAGGGTTTTAATTAAAGGGGTTTTTAATTTTTATTTTGAGCAAAAATTACGGATTCACGTTTGCATTTTAATTTTTGCTCCTGCTTTCAATTTTGAAGTTGTTTTTTCTTTTCGAGTCCAAGAATTTGTAAATCACCACCTAGTTTGTAGGTAGTGTCAGATTGTCTAGTTAGAATTAGTTCAGTGAGCAGGGTGTGCGAGTTTGCAAAACTCTATAGGCGGAGCAGAGTTTGCGAGTGAGCGAGACTCTATAGGCGGAGCAGGGTGTGCGAGTCTATGAGAGTGTTTGTGAGCGGGAGCAAAAGGGTTTGCGAGTCTAGTAGAGTGTTTGTAAGCGGGAAACTGTTTAATTCTAATAGAAATCTGGGAATGCAGCAGTAGGCTGGGGTTTCCGAAGCTGGGTAAATTTTGTGTGTGATTTACTTTTCAGCATATTTATTTCTGCAGTTTGTTTTTACGTTTAAATCGAGAAAAATTGCTATAACCCTATTCAACCCCCCCCCCCCTCTAGGGTTAATCTAGATCCAACAGTAACTAAAAAGAAACATGGTTTATTATGTATAGGCATATACATATATTTTCACAAACATGCAGGCATATTTACTCAATCATACAATAGATTTCACACCATAGCTTCATAGATTATCACATGCTACTCAGCATAAAAAGTTTAAGGGTTTATAAGGGTAGTTTTCTCACCTTGCTTTGAACAAAGGATAGGTTTTATAAAATTTGGAACTTTGTATTTTGTTTGTTGCTTAATCTTGATTCTGATCTTTGCATTATTCTTGAAACTTGAACATATGCTTGACCTTTGCTTGATTACAGGTTTGTTTCTAGGTTGAGATGTTCCTGTTTTCCAGTTTGAACTTGAATGTATATATTTGATTCAGCTTGAATGAAATCTGATACTTGAGTTGTTGCTTCCAGGTTGACGATTTAAGGTTGAAATCTTTTCAGGTTTTGATTTCAATCTGAGTTCCAGTTTGAAAACTTAAATTTGATTCAGATTGAACAGATGAAGATTTGAAACTGAAGTTCTTGTTTTGATTTTTATTTTTGATCTCAGTTTCGAGTTTTGTTTTCTTTTTATCTAGTTTCTGTTTTGAAAAATCTAAAACAACAATGAAGAAATAGGATAGTAGTTGTATATATGTAGCTTATTTTCCTTTTTATTAATAACTAAAATAAATGATGATAAATGACACTTGTAATTATAAAATAAAATTGAGCTACGCTTGTCTCATTTACAAGAATAATTAATTTACACTTGTAAATTCATGTCTTAATTGTTATACACTTGTTAATATAATTAAAATTATGTTTAAACCCCTAATTGATTTAGTTTACAAATTATGTTTTTAAACCCTTTATGCTATTAAAATTATTTACATATATGCTATGTATTTTTAAATCTTCATGTATATACACTTTATACTTATACTTTTAAAAGACATATATGTGCCAAAGATTTTTATATATTAGTCCCTTGGAAAAAAATAAGTTAGTAAATCAAATTTTATTTCTAAAATATTTATTCTTGAATTTCGAAAACCAAAATTCTTTTTATATTCACTTTATGTACATATATTTATATATGAATAAACAAACAAATGTTTTATTTAATTTGGGAAAATTCAAATTAATTCACAATTTAATTCTAAAATTTAAATTAATCGCAAATTTAAATTTAATTTAAAATCGGGATCTTTACAGATTTCCCCTTAAGAAAATTTCGTCCTCGAAATTTGCTAGGGAGACAACGAAGAATAAATGAGCACATCTGAGATCAAGAATTAATTTACCAGATCAAACTGAATATCTATTCTGTATTTGTCTTACCAAATCAAAATATCAATAATAAATATGAGAATGATCTCATTTGATACTACACAAGATACTCGGGACACTCGGTCTACGAAATATGCAGAGGTATTGGTTAGTTTGAAAGATAATTAAAGATTCGTAGAATATATCCAGACCTAAAAGAACAAATAAATGGATTCAACCTTCCACAATTCTCAAACACTAGGTATGGATTCTGAATTCAAGTCGGAATACTTCAAAGTATACACCAGCTTGTCCCTCTTCAGACTTGGATTCACATAAGAAATTACAATAGAATTTCAAATTTGGTTATAACCAAAATTGTTTTATCGATACATATCTTCATATTTTATTCATCTATTTATTTTAAATAGAATTTTTAATTCATCAAATTTTAAAACGGAAAGCTGATAGGGAACCGATGAAGAGAATATGAAATAGGAACTTATCTACACGATTCACAGTGCCACCATCACACCAAAGCTTCTCCTTGTAGCCGCCACGAAGCAATCAAAGAATTGAAACTGGATCAAAGGAGATTGATAGAGAAAATAATGTTTCCTTGTTATTGCAGGGTATTGACCATTTGTAGTGGTATTCCCCTATCCCCTACCTCGTCCTCTTCTTGCACTCACACTTACTATCAGTGGATAGTAAGAGAATTTATTAAGGTATACAGAGAGATATCTTAGGGATATTCATTCTAGGGTATACTTCACTCTATCTCTAATGAGTCACTTAATGTGTTATACTCCAAAAGCTAAAGTTCAACCTTTAGCTCTGATACCACTATGTCACGACCCGAATTTTCGACGTTCGAAAATCAGCACCCGTACTTCACCCACACTCGAATGTCGCAGATTCAACCGTCGAAATCTGATTCGTGCCGGAGCTTATAACACATTAAGTATAACAACATAGCGGAAGAAAAAGAATATATCATTGGTGCACAATAGTTGATACAATATCGGGTACAACATGAATATCAATATTATCAGAGACACAAGATAAAAGCGGAAGAAATAACTCCAAAAGATAATATCTTCAGAAGTACTTAAGATAGATACTCCAATTAACTACAACACCATTGCCAATGCTCCAAGACTAGAAAGACTCTAAACCAAAAAGCGAGAAACCCAATCAACACTGAAGTGAAGCAACTCGATCCAAATGCGATTGTTAATATCCAGAGAGTGAATGCTATCAAATCTACACCTACTATTCGACTATCTGAAAAATCCAACTCTAGACTGTCCGTGTGGAAAATTGTGGGCACCTAGAGTTTAGATAGGAAACAATAAACTCCAGGTCATTCATGGGACTGGTATGAGCAAACAAAAACAGTTTATCTTTAACAAAAGAAAAAAAAATAATTTAAAAGAAATCCACAATGCTTTTTGAAAATGAAACTACCATAAGGCCTTCCGGCACACACACAATGCAATCACACACTTGGAGGATATTTCTCCTTATGATAGTCAAACATGCTTACTACGCAAAATCCTTTTGATATTATTATTATTAACGCATAGTGGAAAACATTTCGAAAGTATAATATTAATCATAGCCGGCATACGTAACATTATAGCATGTCTACTATAGCTACCATATTAGATGGCAGGTTCTGCAACTAAAATCGTACAAGGCGCATATTGGAGATTGGATTTCCAAAAAATGGTCAGGCTTAGGAATTCCTATTGCCCCATGGGTACGCCTATGGAGGGACGCCCCGAGAACCTAACCGGATCTCTGCCAACACAAGGCCGGGTTACCTCTGCAACTAGGTAACTACTGGTATGAGTATGCCATCGCCCGATCGTAACCAACCTTTATCCGAGCGCTCGACACCAACAACCACAAAGCAATGTATTTGCAGTAACCACATAGGTTAAGTATCTGGGCTCCATACCATGATACCACCTCTATCTAGAAGGAAATGGACACACCCTCAAGGGGCGCTACCCCCAAATAATCTTGCCGCATCTTTCCTGTTTCGACCATTTCCGGGTTGTGAGGTCCATAAGGCCACGTGCACAAAGCTACGCTTTACACAAAAGCCATGCTTTGATCAACAAATGATCAGCAGCACTTTGTATGCCACATTACCAAATTGGGAATGTATCACTAGTAACCATCAACTACATAACCTTTAAGCTCGTATGTCACAGAGAAGGATGTTAAGCTAAGAGAATAAATACTCCGCCGCCAAACAAATATGTATTTGATAGAAACCAGTTTTTACATCTCAAAGTGTAATGTCAGACACACATCTATACAAGTCTGTTCCGGGTTCGAACAAAACCGAAGGCACTTCAAAAGAAGCCCTTGCAATCCAGTTATTCACAATCCCGATCGGACTCCCCATCACATATGGAGATCTCTATACCAACGCGACTCGATGCAGAGACATTCGATGGGTAATCCTTTCGTTCTCAAAAATATCTGGTCTTCACCACCGGTCTTTAAATGTTATCCATTACATCGTATCACTATTCGGAATGGGTTATATGACATAAAATCCTCTCCCGGCTAAACCGAATAGTGAGCGCTTAATTTAAAAAGCATATGGATATTGGGATCTTATTTAAGTCACAACCTATTCCCCAAAAACTTTATTCAAATGGTTCAAACAAATTACTATTTTCAAATCTTTAAAAAAAGATTCAGTTCACAAAGTTCACCAATCTTTCACAAAGATTCATTCACAGCTTTCAAAATAATTTCTTTTTCAAATTGGATTAACTCATCCAATCATTAAATCAAAGATTCAATTCATAGCTTTCAAATCCATTTCTAAAGATTCATTCATAACTTTCAAAACAATTCCCATTTCAAATCTTTTATATAAAAGATACGCCTTTCAAATCCTCTTTAATTTCAAAACATCAACAAATCTTTCACAAAAATTCATTCATAGCTTTCAAAACAGTTTCATTTCAAAACTTGAAATCTTTCAACACAAATTGGAAATTCTTTCTATATATGAAAGCTATTACTATTTGAAAAAAAGGTTTTCATTTCAAAAAAATCCGATTAAATATGCACAAGTTATAGCTTTAAAGTATAAATTTGAGTTAATTTTAGATTCCCGAAATAATACTTTTAATATACTTCAAAAGTGGTTAGAAATCCATATATATATTATATAATTTGTACAAATCTTTCAAACCAAATTTTCAATATTTTCAAACTAAACTTTAATTTCAAATCTTCCCTTTCAAAAGCTTTCTGTATCCAATTACATTTCCAAAACCATTTGGATTCAAAATTCAACTTTAAAACCATTTCATTAAATTCAAATATCCGTGACTTGATCAATTTCCTCGTGCAATCCATATTTGTGTATGTATGATGTAGTCCAGGGGTTTTACACAATAGTGCAACATCATCAATCATCACAGATTCAATCATTTCAATATCGATAAGCGGTATAATCCTAAAATGCTTATCTTTATTCACAGATTCACAGACAAATAATATAAATTAATCGCAGATAAATAAATTACATTCATCAGAGCTCAAATCATCACACATCAGGGATTCAAACGATTCAACATTCAATTGAATCCAAACATCCATAAGTAAGATCAATTAATTATCCAATTAATTTAAATCAGATTAATTACTTATGAATAAACTACAAATCCTGGTAAATTAACATTAATCAATTACATATCATTTTGACTAAATTATTCTTTAATCATTTATTAATTAACCATTAATAATAAATAAATTAACCTTTAATAATAAATTAATCAACCTTTAACTATTAATTAATCAACCTTAGTTAATAAATCAATTAACCTTTAATCATTAAATAATTAACCTTTAATTATTTAATTTTCCTTTAATTAATTATCCTTAATTAATTACATTAATTAATTAACCCTTAGTTAATTACCATTTTATTAATTATTCTTAATTAATTGCAATAAGTGATTATCCTAATCACTTTTGTTAATAAATCACAAATTAACTACATTGAGTTATTATCCTTTAATCACTTGATTAGTTCATTAATTTGCTTTAAATTGAGTAATTATCTTTAAGTAATTAATTACCTTTATTTACTAAACCTTAATTAATTACACTTACTAATTAATCTTTTAATTAATTTATTAATTTAATTAATCATTAATCATCAAAATCTTAATTAACTTTAAAATAATCCATTTATGTTATTAATTTCTTAATAATCATTTACATATCAATTTTTAAACATTTTATCCATTGATTAACACTTAGTTACATTTCTAAAATTAAGTTTGAATTAACTTACGAATTTAAATTAAACAAAACATATACTAAATCAAATGGTAAATAAAAACATATATTACATATAAAAGAATTTGATTTAAGAAAAAAGTCTTAAAACTTGATTTATTTAATTTCTATAACTGATCTATTTTAAAATTTTAAAGTTTAAACCCTAGTTTAAACAAACCCGAACAAAACCCTTGTTTTACCCAAGCCAAACGAAATTTTTCCCGGGCCCAATTTCAAGCTTGACTTCGAGTAAACTTCCCATGTCCTTGTCTTCGAGCCAAATGACAAATGCATCGAGTCGAACCCGAAAAATTTCCTTCTTCCTCAATTTTCAACTATCATCAGATATCCAAGATATCTCATGCACGTGCACCACCGATCGCCGGTGTTTTAGCGATTCCTGCCACTTTCAACAGCTCGTCGACGACATATACAAAAGCTACGACCACTCAGATCATCGAGTTCGACTGAGAATCAAAAATGAGTAATTCGATCCCCACTTGGAAATGAACTTGATCAATAAAATTGGCTCGCCTCTTCACCTCCGATAATCTAAACTCACGCCACCTAGACCAAAGCTTCGTCACACAACGATACTTCGATTCAACCTGTATCGGTCCTAGCCGATGCTCCGACGTTGATGAACCGGTCTCGAATCTCCAGTGGACCAAAATAGGTTCTTAAACCCTACTTCGTCGAAGCCAGACCACCACGGTGGCCAAGAAGTGTTCTAACCATTTTTCCCATGATCCCCCTTATTCACTCTACCCCCCGACCAAAGCACACCGTCCAACGTCTCCACGTTCGACAGAAATTGACCAAAATTCAAATTCCGATCGACACAAAATATCTCAACGTATACTTGTTTAAAAATCTTGATTCGATTACTAAAATTCGTCATTTTTGAAGACGATTCAAATTATATAATCAAATCGAGAAAACTTGATATTCAAATTTTGGGATGTGATTGAGTTTTCACTGTTATATATTAATTTTGAAATAAATATCCAACTTAAATACTAAAAATCATTTTTAAATAAGAGATTATAGTCTTACAATTATTTCACATTTAGATATCAAGGCCTAAAAGAGATTGGAGGAGTAGTTTTGAATTTTTGAATGAATTCCTAAACCCTGTAACTAAAACAGAAACATGGTTTCTTATGTACAGGCATATACATATATTTTCACAAACATGCAAGCACATTTACTCAATCATACAACAGATTTCACACCACAGCTTCATAGATTATCACATGCTACTCAGATATAACAAGTTTAAAGGTTTATTAGGGTAGTTTGCTTGCCTTGCATTGAATAGAGGATAGGTTTTATAAAATCTGGAACTTTGTATTTTGTTTGTTGCTTGATCTTGATTCTGATCTTTGCATTATCCTTGAAACTTGAACACATGCTTGACCTTTGCTTGATTACAGGTTTGTTTCCAGGTTGAGATGTTTCTGTTTTCCAGTTTGAACTTGAATGTATTATATTTGATTCAGCTTGAATTAAATCTGCTATTTGAGTTGTTGCTTCCAGGTTGAAGATTTAAGGTTGAAATCTTTTCAGGTTTTGATTTTAATTTGAGTTTGATTTCCAGTTTGAAAACTTAAGTTTGATTCAGATTGAACAGATGAAGATTTGAAACTGAAGTTCTTGTTTTGATTTTTATTTTTGATCTCAGTTTGGAGTTTTGTTTTCTTTTTATCTGGTTTGCGTTTTGAAAAATCTGAAACAACAATGAAGAAATAGGATAGTAGTTGTGTGTATGTAGCTTATTTTTCTTTTTATTAATAACTAAAATAAATTATGATAAATGACACTTGTAATTATAAAATAAAATTGAGCTACACTTGTCTCCTTTACAAGAATAATTAATTTACACTTGTAAATTCATGTCTTAATTGTTATACACTTTTTAATATAATTAAAATTATGTTTAAACCCTTAATTAATTTAATTTAAAAATTATGTTTTCAAACCCTTTATGCCGTTAAAATTATTTACATATATGCTATGTATTTTTAAATCTTCATGTATATACAATTTATACTTATACTTTTAAAAGATATATGCATGCCAAAGGTTTTATATATATTAGACCCTTGGGAAAAAAGTTAATAAATCAAATTTTATTTCTAAAATATTTATTATTGAATTTCTAAAACCAAAATTATTTTTATATTCACTTTACGCACACATATATATATGAATAAACGAACAAATATTTTATTTAATTTGGGAAAATTCAAATTAATTCACAATTTAATTCTAAAAGTTAAATTAATCTCAAATTTAAATTTGATTTAAAATTGGGATCGTTACAGTTCTGGTCGAGATATGGGACACCATGGTGTCAATAAGGATTTATGAACACTTGAATAAGGCAAACGGGCACAATATTGATTTTTGAAAATTTGGCGAATGAAATATTTTTCAAGGTTTATATATTTTGTACATATAAAGGAATAATTTTCAAAAATTTATATCATAATTATTTGAAAATGATAATATTTGTTTATTATCATAATTGTTTGATTTTTTATGCTCAGATAGTTTAGGAGCATTTACTATTGTTTATTAATTACACTCATCGATTTATGAGCATTTATTGATAATTATGTGTGTATTAGAATGAACCCCTTTGTGAATTAAGTTTCACAGTTTGACTATAAGGTGTTTAGAGAAAGTATTAAGTTAAAACTCACCTTTTTATAATGTTAAGTTAAAAGTAAACTTTTAATCGAAAGTTTTTTAATATAATCTAAATGGTAGGATAAGACATTTAATGAATAAATATTTGAGAAAATTTTATTATAATAAGGGAATTGTTATAATATGAAATGATTTTAATAAAGGAAATTTTATATAAATTTGATTTATCAAATGTGTTTAAAAAAGGATTTTCGAATTCAAATCCCGAAGTCGTTTGAAATAATTTCGAAAGGTTTTTGAAAAAAAAATATTGCGGTTATACTTGGAAATTTTCGTATTTAAAAATATTTTGGAAGTAAAAATTTAAATGGAATGAATTTTCTTTAGGATAATTCAAAGGAAATCATCTCGATTAATTTTGTGGTAATCGGAATAATCTTCTAAGTGATGATTGGATGTTTGCTTAGGCGAGTGTCTAGGGCACTTAGTGAATTATTCTCCTTATCATTGTGCGATTGTAATGAGTTCAAATCCGAACGAACCCAGAGTGTTTTAGAAAATAAATAATTAAAGTTATTTCATATATAAATATATGTAGTATGTTTCCAAAAAAGATATTTTTGAAATTAAAAAAAAACCAGGTATTTAGTTTTAAGTTTCCTTAAAGGAAATTTATTTCTAAATAAAAGGTATTTTTGATAAGAAGATGATTTGATAAATGAATTTTTATTTCTGAATTGAAAAAGGATAATTTAACACAAATTTTAAAATGAGTTAAACTAGATAAGGAGGTTTTATTAGACATTTTTTTGTTAAAACCATATCTTTTGGTTAAATCATCTAAGTTATATAAACTAATTGGTAATATTGGGCCAAATAATGAGTTTTCCTTTCCTTAGCTTACTCTATGGTAAAGTGGTCAAAGTGTTGACTTGGTTTTAAAATAACCATATTTGATTAGGTCTCCATCTAAATTTTGAAAAGTAAAATAAAATTGGTGTTTTGTATGTACATATAGGATCTAGAAGGATATTATACAAGTAAACAAGATGGATTGAGTATTTTATGATATTTTATAAAGAAACGACTTTATAAATTATTTATAAACTTAGGTGAAAGAAATGAAATAATTTATAAATAATTTTAGTATTGATGAGATACTATTAATGAGAATGAAAGCGATTTAGAAAGAGATTAGTATAATTAAGAAACCAATCAAATTAAGTATTTAAATTATATGTAGATCATTTTATTCGCATGGTTCTCGATCTAGGATTCGAATATATAGCTTCGGGGTGATTCACACCGTTCCAATAATGGATTTCTTACTTGATTCTTGTCAACAAACACTAAATTCGGATTCTTAATATGATACTGAAGTTTTTTATCATAGTATATTGCTATGCAAGGAGAATGAAAAATTCTAATTGAGGAACCTGATTGGAGTCTGCTCTAAGGAAGGCCGAGTGAGCGATACTAGTTTGAAAGTAGAAGTCTATGTATCTGAACAAGTGATCAGATCAATATAAATACAGATGATTTATGTATATTATACGGGCTTAAGACTATTTGTATACTTGTCGGGTGACTTTAGAAAATTTTGAACCTAGCAAAATTTTTAAATCTTATTTGGTAAGTCACTTAACATTTTAAATGGTGTTAAGTGTAAGTTTATTCTGATTTGATTTATTTGATTGATTGTGTGATTTTATAGACTATGGTTTATGAAATTTTATTTTGTTAGGACTTAAATCTTGGTACTTTTGGAAAGGTGATTTCGAAAGAATTTGTGAAAGAAATGTTAATAATATCATTTTTTACGTTCTTCCACTAGGGTTTGCAAGTCTTCATCAACGGGGACTAGGGTTTTTCTTCCCGCCGCCCCTTCTTTTTCAGTTCGTCCTCTTCTTTTCTCTCCCTAAATTTTTCGCTCTGTTCTCCTTTAACCCCAGCTTTTCCTATTGCTGTTACTTGAAACCCTTTCCTTCTATAAACCCCATATTTTCTTACTCAGTTGCAAATGACTTGCTTTTCCTACTTCGGGTCTCTGTTCTGATTTCGACCTTCTTCTGGCAGTATTTCTTTAGTCCTAGTTCGGGCCTACCTACCATGCTTTCTCTCAGTTCATTTTGTCCTTGGCGACTGCCTGCAGCGGAAGTGGCGATATTTTGTTTCTGGGTTGGCGCTTTGGTTTCGGTTGTCTTCGCTCTGGATCTCATCCTCTTCCGGTCTGGTTTGTTGTCAGTTTTTAGATGCTTTGTTTCGAAATGGGTTTTTGTTGTTTTCTAGTTTTGGATTTTTGTGTTGATCGCTCTGTCTTGGTGAATTTTTTCTGGTGCTTGGTAGCTTCGTGCGGTGCTTCTGCCGTTGTTGCTCTTCGTTTGCTTCACCTTTTTGGTTATTTTCTGGTTCTTGGTGGAGGGTTTCTGAGTCGCTTCTTTTGTCAGTGTTTGGATCCATTATTGGCGATCAATTCTTATTTTCTAACTTGTCAATTCTTCGCAACAGCCTATCGGCTTCTCGGCGATTGCTTCGGCAACGGAGAGTCTTTTTGGTTGTTTGCTTGTGGTGCTTCATTTTGGCTTTTGGGCAGTTTTCTCTTAGTCGTTTGCTTAATTTTTGGCTTCTTGACTGTCAGTTTCTTACTTTCTCATGCTCTTCCTTTGGTGCCTTTTGGTTTTGGTGATCCTCTGCTTCTTTCGTGATAATTGTGTTTTGATGCAGCTTTGATTTGTGTTTGCTTATATAGTTTGTGGAAATTGTTGATGTATTCTTGGTTAGTGATTTTTGGCTTTGGGTAATATTGATACTTTTTGCGAAATCTTCTGTGTTAGTTTCTGTTGCAAGTCTTGAAAATGCTATGATGGTTTTTTCTATGGTGATCCTCTCGATTTTGTGATGGAATGTACCACTCCCGTATGTGTTATTGTGTTGATGATTTGTTGGTTATTGCTCTGGTTTGCTATGATGGTTCATCGCCTCTGTAATAACCTTCAAGGATATGACAAGCTTCGTGCTTTTGCTAAGATGGGATTGGTGTAGATCTGTGCTACTTTGCTAAGTTGGAATTTAGTAGGTATGGTGCTGTGTAATAGATTGAGATCGGGTTTGTCTTGTGCTGCCTGCTCTTGCTCTGTTTATTTACCCTTTTTTGTAGCTAGTTTGTAGCACACTGCGTTGTGCTCTTTTATTTTGTTTTTAGTAGCATAGGTATCCTGCCTATCTCCTCTTCCTTTAGTTTTTAATACGTTTGTTGTATTATATAGGGGTCGGTCCACTTTAAAAACTGGTTGTTTGTAGCTAGGCAATGAGCCTATCTCCTGTACTTTATGTATTTATTACTTGTTGTAATAAAAAGTGGACGGTCCACTTTAAAAACCGGCTAGCCTTGCCAAAAAATAATATTATTTTGAAAACTATGAGAAAGTATTATTATTTCAGTATATTTGAAAAGAAAAAAATTGGTTGAAGTGATTTTTCAAATATTTTTGGGTTATGACGAAAGTTAGGCAAAAAGGGAGTTTGTTGATTTCGAAGACTCGTCAGGTATATATATATATATTTTCTCTTGTTGTTGTTTAGGAGGGACCAGAACACCACTGGATGCTTCATGTTGTTTGACTCTAGAGTTAAATCATACGTCGGTAGGAGAAGCCCCTTCTTATCATAATTGATTTTGATTTATATTCTCTTCGAAGAAAATTTTGACATCATATTTTAAATATAAAACCAGGGCCCTTAGTTCTAAAATTTATCTCTTGAAAAGATTGGAGGTGTAGTTTTGATTTTAGAGTATTCTCTTAATTTTGTTACATATGGCTGATCTACAGCTTTTGTTTGCATGTGGCTTTATTTATTAAAGTTTCCTCATTGCTTTTAGGTGCATCATACTGCTCTTTTGTCAACCTGACTCTCTTTTGGATTGTGTAAGTACGGGTAAACAAGAGATTTCTTTTTGATTCTTGTGCACCTGCATTTGCATCAAGATAATAAGTTGCATAGAAAAATTTAAAAATTTAATGCAAAATGGTAAGTAGTAGATTTAGAAATTGGAATTTTTTGGTGCACTCGGCTTTTTTTCTTTGGTTGGTTTGAGGCCCATAGAGGCAATTGTTGTTGTTCTGATCAAGCTGTGCAAAAAAGACACTGCCGAAACCGTTATATTTGAGAATTAATTAAGTAATAAGTTTAATAAATAAATTTAATTAATAGTTATAAACTTAAATGTTTGGAGTCATTTTCTTCCTTGGGAATCTTGAGGATGAAATTCTTTAAAGGGGAGAATGTAACAACTCGGAATTTTATCATTTGACTTTGAATATTTAATTAATTTTAAATATTGAAATATAGAGATTATTTAATTATTTGAATTGGGAATGTTAAATTTGAATCGTGATTTAAATATCGAAATTTTTAATGTTAATTAAATAGGTTAGTGGTCTTATTTAACTCCTTCTAATTAATAAACAATAATAGTGAATTCATTTTCTACATGTATTTACTATAATAAATAGTTAAAATAAATAACAAGAAAAATATTTTTATTTTTACGACTCAATTTCTAGTGACATAATTTTAATTTAATTTATTTGATTTTTCCATAATTTTTGGTTTGAAAATTATTTAAATTATCGTTTGACGATTTTCCGACAAGCAACAATGTTTTTATGATTTTTCAAAATACATTAACTAGTGTATATTATTATTGTTTTGAGGTCATGTCATTGTTTTAAGCATGACCGTATTTTTGTTTTATCATCTGCGGTTCGTATATGAACGAAATCCATAGCGGAATGCCAGAAAATTGTGAATAAGTCAAGCCAACTCTTAGATAAAAATCCAACATCTAATCCACCCTTTTTCAAATATTGTTCCATTGCTATTTTCTAAAAAGTGAAAAAACATAGATCCATCCTCTTTAGAAATAAAAAAACTCAAATAAATTACAAAAAATTATAAAGCTTAATCTCTGCACTTGCGTTGACTAGATCTACAAATCTACATTAGTTTGATAGAGCCCGGTGATGTGCTAGGGTGTAAGACAGTTTTGGGATTGATGGGTTAAACTAGGATTTAGGAATACAGGTGATCTAGGTGTCGTGAGGCTATGGGGTTTGCTTCATTGAGTTTCTCTTTTCGAAAAGCATCTCTGTGTCAAGTTGCTTGATGTGTGGTCCATCATAGAAGGATGCGACAGTTTCATTCGTGAGGGGAGGGCTCCTAGACGCGATTGGATGGGAAGGAGTGGGGTTGTCTTAATGATAATGGTCGGGGAGAGATGGCAAAGAGAAAGTCATTGGCCGAAACGGTTCGACATTTCATTGAGTAAGGAGCATGTTAGGAGGAGAGAGGCGAACCAGCTTTATTGCATGTACATGTATTGCACCGCTAGGAAGAAGCTTTGATTTTTGGAAGATGGTTTAAGTGTCGGTATTTTAGATTTAAATATGTAATTAGTGTTTAATTCATATAATAAAAAAATCAAAATTTTATAAATTGTATAATTTTTCCATACGAGGTTCAAACAAGACGTGGATTTTTGCATTGCGTTCATAATGGTGTGGGCTGCACGATGGAAATGGTTTGTTCAAATTTAGAGTAAGTGGAATTTTGGTGATTTCAGACCAAACCTAAATGCTTATGCGTCAACTGTAATTTCGGTGAGTTAACTCACCTTTAAATAAAATATATGATATTTTTGTCGTTATAGATTGTTGTCGAATGCTTGGAGTATAACTGATAGTTTTAACATTATAGAATAGTGACAAAATCATCCTAATTTAATACCCTTAATGTAGTTAAATTAGTTATGCTTCGTTTGGGACATCTTTTTAGCAGAATAAAACCCTATTCTGCTATAATAAAATTGAATATATTATTGGACATCTATTGAGCAGAATAAATCACCGTTCTGTGTTTGCAGAGTAAAATTTTTTTATTATGATTTGATTTTTTGTTTTGATTAGAGTTCCCGCTTCATAGAGGATGTCGTAAATAACTATCTTATTGCAAGGGACAAAAAAAAAAGAGAAGTTGGAGTGTTTCGGTAGCGGACAGGTCGCTAAGGAACACTTCGAAAAATACACATACATATGTATGACTTACATGGGACATTTGTAGAGAGACCCAAGGGGGTTTCTCGCTATTATTTATTTACTATTATTTACATCTCATTTATATTCTTTTATTACTTATATTGATTTTTATTAAAATAATTTATGACCGTTTATTTGAATTTATTAAGTGTCGTTATAGTGATTTTTCCCTATATCGTCATAAACCTTTGTGTGTTAAACTTGAGGTTATATTTTAATTCATTACTCATTTTGATCAATGAAATTTGAATTTGATTAATCATTTTAATAAATGATGTTTGAATTTAGTAAATCATTTTAATTAATGAAATCTAAAATTAATTAATCATTCTAATTAATAAATTTTGAATTTAATTAATCATTTTAACTAACGGTGATTGAATTTAATTAATCATTTTTAATAAATGATAGTAGGATTTAATTAATAATTTTAATTAATGATGTTTGAATGTAATTAATCCATTTAGTTAATGGAATATGTATTTAATTTATGATTTTAATTAATGGTGTTTTTAAAAGTTAATAAACTAATTTAATAAAAGAGCTTAAAGTAAATCAACTAATTTAATAAAAGTGTTTTAAAGTTACTTAACTAATTTAATAAAAATATTTTAAAGTTAATTAATTAATTTAACAAAAGTGTTTAAAGATAATTGATCAATTTATTAAAAAGATTATAAAGTCGTATATAGGTTATCCTTTAGGACAAATTAACATTATTATAAATTTATAAAGGCATTTAAATTGATTTATGATGCTTTGGGATAATAAGTGCTGTTTTAAATTTATATATTCTGGTTTTCAAATGAGAAAATCTTTTAATATAATTTATTTAAAAATAAAGCTACATGTAAATTGTTTTGGGTTTATAGTAAATAATGTTTTAATGACATTTTGTTTGACGCTTGTTAAATATACTTAGTGTTATAATTTGCCCACTTAAAAGAATATTTCAAAGAGTAATTTAAAAATATTTTACAATATTTGAAATATGAAAATCAAGCCCAAGTGTGGATCAGATGTTTTAGTTTGATTCATTTATTAGTGGTAAGCGTATGCAATTAAACCCCTACACAAATCACTTTATTGTTTTCGATTATTAATTTGTCGACTATCGATTTTTATCCTGCTATCTTTTTTGTATTTCATCACTCTAAGATGATGTGTTGCTCTTTCTGAGTTTTGATAACTTTTGTCGAAATGACTAAAACCAAAGCGTGTGTAAAAGGGGGGTGCACCTTCCTGGTCCTTGTTGTGCTTCGTCATTCTAAGACAATTCATCGCTCATTTTGAGCATTGATATCCAACACTCAAAAAACTAAAACCAAAGTGCAATTGGGAGCCAAGCCATGTGGGTAGCATACATTAGGATATATTCACATTCATCTAGAAAGTCGATGTTATGCATGCGTTGATGTGAGTATATTCGGATGCCTGCAGATTTAACAGTGTCCATCTTGGAAATTCCTAAGAGTAACGCATGTGCTCTCAAGTATATTTTATCTAGAGGTATATTTTGTTAAAGGAGGGAGCACCCTCCTAGTTATATTGGATAAATTCATTTTCCTTGTTTCTATCTCGAATCTTGGAAGTGATCTGTTCATCTTTTATGTTTCGACAAGTCAAAACGAGTTTTTGCTTATTTGATGTTGTTATCCTTTGTTGGAAATGGAAAAACCAAAGCACGAGTGGAAGCCAGGCTATGTGGGATTTTTTCCAATAGGGTACCTTCATATCTACTATAGATTATTCGGTGGTATGCATTCGAAGATGTGAAATACTTGAATTCTCGAAAATCGTAGCAGGGCTCGATTTGGTATTTTCCGAGAGCTATCGTAGCTCTCAAGTATATTTTTAAACGTATAATTTCGGTAACGGGGGCCCACCCTCCTAGTGATTTATTACAAAATTTCTCTTTTCTTTTTTAATTCAAATCTTTAAATTGTGTTTCATAATTGGTATCGAGAATTATTGAAGCTCTTCTTGATGTCTAATTATATTTGTCCATTTTATAAGTTTGGATTTTGTTGTTATCTATGTACACTCTTTCTTGTTTGGATTGTTATTCAGATTGTTTTTCATTTTTTAATATATGGATGTTATTCTTGTGAGGTAAAAACCCATTCTGCTTTAGCATCATGGTCCCACATGATTATTAAATATTATCCTTATTACTTGAGTTTTCTTACGCTAGTTTTCCAAACTAATCCTGGTGTTATTTAGTTATAATGCTTGGGTCAGACCGGGTATTTTTCCAGGTTGTCATTGGTGGGATATGGAGCTCGTTGAGTAGAGATGGATGTTCATTTGTTGTAATATTTTTAGTTTCTGTTGTATTATAAATACCTATCAGCAGATTGTAAGGTCTAAAATTTATAACTGCCTAGCTGATGGATTTTTTTTAACTTTGATGTATCTTGTATGTTGGAATGGCAGTTTATACTGTCTTTATTATATTATATGTTGTCGATTATGCTATGAGTTCCTGTTTTCCCTCGTTCTTTCTATGTTTTTCTTTTATTTACCCTAACTATCTGCTTTTTCGGTGATTGTATGTTTTGTTTGATGTGATTTTTTGTTTGATGATAACAAAATATATATCAATATATATATGTTTTTGCAGTTTGGACTATATACAGAAAGGAAGAAATATTCATATTGAATAATTATACTATTGCACAGAATTTATATAATTCAACCAGTATTTTTTATTCAATATAATATTTTATTACAACACTTAAACAATACAAAGTTTTCAGCTCTCTCTATATATACATACACCAGTTCATACATTTTACATTTCTCACTACAACACTCAACACTCAGTTTTTCACTCTGTCTGCACATCTGCATCTATCTGCATTATCCAGCTCCACTTCTTGTCCTGTCTCCTGTGTACCTGTATAATTAGCAACTACAACAGTAATCTGAAAGCAAACAAATTTGAATTTGCAAAAATAGAAATTTGTTTGTGTCTCAGATACATGGGTTATTGTCATCATCTTTGATTGTGTAATATCTATGCATATCAGTGTTCTTACAGGTAATCGTGAGTGGCTGCAATACACACGTGTACATTTATACACGTGTGCACTGCCTCGCCAACTCGTGTGCGTTATCAACAAAAGCAATCAATACTTCAATGAATTCAACATGAAGCAGTGCAAACTCCCGAAGATACAACAGTGAAGGAAACTGCATCACAGCAGCATGAAAAAGTGTATACAACATCAAGATACACAAAATATGGAAACTGCACCAATGCAAATCAGAACAGAGAGTATATATATAGTGATGCATAGCAACTGCATAGCAGCTACACAACAAAGCAATGACCAGAACACAAGTACAAGCAAATAAATGCAATTTGAAGTGATATAACAGCAATTACAGGTACTCAATAAGGTGAAGCAGTAGTAAATCAAAGTGTGCAACTCGAGAATGGATACAAGTGACTCAGACCAAATGCAGCGACATACTGCAACAAACAAAGTCTCGACCAAAATCAGTGACTCAATGCAAATACAACAACAGAGCACAATGCACAAAAATCACAAACAAGGTCAAACCCAAGATAGGTTCAACTCAAGGCAACTTGAAGCATACGAGGTCAGACAAATCACTGCAACAACAAACACAGTGAAGCCAAAGTGCAGTGCAACTACAAAGAAGTCAGTGGCAAGCTACAAACACCGAGTGCAACAACAAACTCTGTGCACATGTACAAGGATGAATACAACATGATGAAGCAGTGGAAACAAACTCAAGTGCAACAGTGAAGTTGAATACATGAACAAGTGTAGCATCTGATACAGTGAAAAAGCCCAAGTCAAGATGGAGCTACAATAAATGCAACACAGTGAAAATGCTCAATGCACCAAGTACAGACAATAAGCTACGTGCAGTGTGTAAGTACAAACTCCAATGAGCAAATGCAACAGTGAAACTCGAGACCAAATGCAACTACATGAACAACAGAGAAGATGGTCAGTAGACACAGTGAGCTCAACAGTTATGCAAACATGTCCAAAGTCAAAGAGAAAAAAATGGGGTTGAATTTAAAAATAAACATCGGGTTTTAATTAAGTCAGAGAAATCTAATTTGGAAGGAAATCTCTGCATCAAATTTCTCGACTACATATATGGTCAGTGTTAATTCAAATAGGGGCCGAGACAACAAATATAGGAAGAAAGTTTCGAATTAATTAATTCGAAAACAAATATGGACAGCAATAATTCGAAATTAAATCAAGAAAGGAATACTCCAAATCCAGAACAAATTCAGGAAAATAATCAACGACGTGTAGAAATCAAATCTGACAGTGGTTATTAGGGTTTCAACCCTATAAATAAACCCCAAGAAATCATCATAGAACACAGAACAATCGAGTTAAAAAGCAAGCAATCAAACAAGCAACAAAAGAAATTACATACCGAACCATCAACCACTCGATCATCAGAGAGCGGGCGCGAACACGAGCATCAAAAATCAGTCAAAGCCCCAATTTGGATCGCAAGGGAAAGAAGCCCTAATTCAGATCGAATAAACAGAGGGCCGCCATTTTTTTTCACAAACAAAAGAAAAAGGACCGGGTGAAATAAGATAAGAGGGAAGTGGCCGCGTTTTTTTTGGGGTTAGGGTGTTTTTTTTTATTTGAGGGCAAGATAATTTAAATTGTTTTTTAAATTTAGTGCTTGCTCTTATAATTTGTTTTATTTGTCTGTTTTTTTTTTCAAAACAAAACATGGTAAATCATCACCTA
The DNA here is from genome assembly GCA_030765085.1 of Allium cepa. Lineage (NCBI taxonomy): Eukaryota > Viridiplantae > Streptophyta > Magnoliopsida > Asparagales > Amaryllidaceae > Allium > Allium cepa. The sequence continues at coordinate 320,011,599 of CM060928.1, read as the reverse complement.
GGGTTTAGGTGTTGTCAGATTGTCTAGTTAGAGTTAGTCCAGTTAGCAGGGTTTGCGAGTTTGCAAAACTCTATAGGCGGTAGCAGGGTTTGCAAGTCTGTTAGAGTGTTTGTAAGCGGGAAACTGTTTAATTCTAATAGAAATCTGGGAATGCAGCAGTAGGCGGGGGTTGCCGAAGCTGGGTAAATTTTGTGTGTGATTTATTTTTCAGCATATTTATTTCTGCAGTTTGCTTCTGTGTTTAATTCGGAAAGATTTGCTATAACCCTATTCACCCCCCCTCTAGGGTTAATCTAGATCCTACAAGTGGTATCAGAGCAAGGTATTTTACTTTAACTCTAGAGTCATGAATCCACCAAATAATGCTTTTTCTAAGGGGCAATCTATTGCTAGGCCACCCATGTTTAATGGGAATGATTATGCTTATTGGAAAGTTAGGATGAGTATTTATCTTAGTTCTGTCGATTATGATGTTTGGGATATTATTGAAACTGGCTATAAATCTCCCACTATAGTTATTGGTGATACTGAGATTCCTAAACCTAAGGATAGGTGGGATGCTAACGATAAGAAATTAAAAACTACAAATGCCAAAGCAATGAACGCTTTGATCTGTGCTCTTGATAAAATGAGTTTAATAATATTTCTCATTGTACAACAGCACAGGAAATTTGGCACACTTTGGAGGTGACACACGAAGGAACTTCTCAAGTCAAGGAATCACGTCTAGCTCTATTTAGCAATGAATACGAAAACTTTGTGATGGAAAAGGGCGAGAGCATAAAGGATATGTTTGGACGTTTTTCAACTTTGGTGTACAATGCTAGAGCGCTTGGGATGGTCTTCACTGAAGTAGAGCTTGTGCGGAAGATACTGCGAGTCTTACCAATGAACTTTGAGGCAAAAGTCACGGCAATACAAGAATCGAAAGATCTGAGTAAACTAAGCATGGAGGAGTTGATCGGAAACTTGATGACATATGAGCTTGAGCTAAAGGCAAAGGAGGAACGTAACAACTCCGAATCATAAAAGAAGACAATTGCCTTAAAGAGCAAAGAAGAAAGCGATGAAGAAGAAGAAGATCCAATTGAAGAGCTTGCGATGGCTGTCAATAATCTTAGAAAATGGTCAAAATTCAGGCCACGCAAGAAGAAAACAAGTGGTAATAGGTCAAAAGATTCTGACGATTCCGATAATGAATTGACATGCTTTAACTGCAAAAAGCCTGGCCACTTCAAACAAAAATGCCCACTTCACAAAAACAACAAAGGAAAGAAAAAGAAAAAGAAGGCCTTTGCAGCAACTTGGGATGATGAAGAAGGGGAAGAAGTTTCGGATAATAGCTCAGAAGAGGCTAACTTGTGCCTTATGGCAAAATCAGATTCAGAAACAAGTTCAGAGGAATCCAGTGAGGTACGTGACTATTCTTATAAAGAACTTGTTTTGATGTGTTATGATCTTACTAATACAATTGATACTCTTGAAACTAAAATTGAAAAATTGAAGTCTGACAGGAGAGAACTCGTTCATGAGAATACTAGGTTAGAAACTGAACTTGAAAATATTCAAAACCTAGACTGTAAAAAATGTAAAATTTTAGATTCAGAAATATCAAGACTTAAGAATAGCTTCGATAATCTTGAAAAAGAAAACTCGAGTCTTAAGGAAACCATTGACACTAGGAAAAAGGATTTTATAAATAGATGCACCACACTTGTAACTGAAAACACAACACTAAAAACCAAAGTCCAAAATCTTGAGAAATCTCTGAATAACTTTTCAAGAGGAGAAAAATCATTTAACATGTTATTGGGAAATCAACTCTTTGCTAATAACAGAAAAGGACTAGGTTTTGGGAAAACACAGGTTGATGATTATGCAAAAGGTAAGAGTGTCTTTGTTAGAAGTGAAATTGGACATCGTGTTGAAAATTGTAGTCATAGGAATAAGAACACAAAATTTATACAAGTTTGGGTTCCTAAGAATTCTACAAACAAATTCCATGTCTATAGGAACAAAAATGAAAGGACAAAACAAGTTTGGGTTCCAAAGGGATTGTTTGTTCACAATGCTTCAATTACTAATATCATTGGACCTAAGAGTTTCTCTAGGTCATCCTCCTCTCTCTTTATGTAGGTCTATTGGCGGGCTAAGGAGCAACAAGAATGGTTTCTAGATTCAGGTTGTTCTAGACATATGACAGGTGATAAATCTAAGTTCCTTAGCCTAGAGAATTTTAGAGCTGGAAATGTGATCATGGGAGACAATAGCAAGTGTAAGATTATTGGGAAAGGTGAAGTAAGTAACGGTACTTTTTCCTTGACTAATGTTTTATACGTTGATAATTTGCATCACAATCTCATTTCTATTAGCCAACTATGTGACAAAGGTATGAATGTGGTTTTTGATAGTGATACTTGCAAGATCATTGATAAAACTTCTAATAACATAGTTTTTATGGGCAAAAGAAAAGGAAATGTTTACTCGCTTTCGTTTGACAATCTAAATCTTTCCAGATGTTTGGTAGCCACTGACGAAAAGGCATCTTTATGGCATAGGAGACTTGGACATGCTAGCATGAGTCTCTTAAAAAATCTTGAAACGAAAGAATTAGTCAGAGGGTTACCACATCAGAAATTTAAAGATAACAAAGTGTGTAAAGCATGTTCCTTGGGCAAGCTTAGTCGATCATCATTTCGCCCTAAAAACATTGTTAGCACATCAAGGGTCCTCGAATTAATTCATATGGACTTATTTGGACCAAATGAAATTGCTAGCTTGAATGGAAAACATTGTTGTTATGTATTGGTTGACGATTATTCTAGATTTACATGGGTTTATTTCTTAGCCAAAAAGTCTGAATCTTTTGATTATTTTTCAAAATTTGCTAAACTTGTTCAAAATGAAAAAGGAGTTTCAATTAAAACTTTAAGAAGTGATCATGGAGGCGAATTTGAAAATTCGGAATTTGAAAACTTTTGTGAAGAAAACGGTTTAAAACATGAATTTTCTGCTCCACGAACACCTCAACAAAATGGGGTGGTTGAAAGGAAAAATCGTACATTGCAAGAATTGGCTAGATCCATGTTGAGTGAGTATAAACTACCTCTAACCTTTTGGGCAGAGGCGGTGAATACTTCGTGCTACGTAATGAATAGAGTAATGATTAGACCAATACTTGGCAAAACGGCTTATGAAGTGTGGCATGAAAGGAAACCTAACATCTCTTACTTTCGTGTTTTTGGAGCCCTTGTTTCATTCTTAACACAAGTGATCAACTTGGAAAATTTGAATCAAAGGCCGATGAGGGAATTTTCATGGGCTATTGAACCAGGAGCAAGGCTTACAGGATATACAACAAACGAACAAAGACAATTGTTGAATCAATCAATGTGATATTTGATGAATCTGATCTGGAAAGGACGACTGAAAAAACGGTTAATGATGGGGTAGATCATGAAGGCATTAAAGAAGGGACATCTAGTGAGAAAGATGAAAGTAGGACTGTTGATGCTGATAGATTGAAGTTCAAATCCAATCATCCTCCTGAATTGGTTATAGGAGATCCTACGGAAGGTATACGCACTCGCTCTTCATTTGATAAAAATTTGTGTGCGTTTTGTTGTCATAGTGGTTTTATTTCTGAAATTGAACCTGATTCTGTTGAAATGGCTCTTAATGATGAAAGTTGGATTCTAGCAATGCAAGATGAACTTAATCAATTTGAGAGAAATAAAGTTTGGAAATTAGTTCCTAGGCCAAATGACTATCCAATTGTAGGAACTAAATGGGTGTTCAAAAACAAACTTGATGAATCAGGAAATGTAATTAGAAACAAAGCTAGGTTGGTCGCAAAAGGATATAACCAAATAGAAGGCATAGATTTTGATGAAACATTTGCTCCAGTTGCTAGGTTAGAAGCCATTAGGATTTTGCTAAGCTTTGCTTGTTATAAAGGTTTCAAACTTAAACAAATGGATGTAAAAAGTGCTTTTCTAAATGGTGATTTGAAAGAAGAGGTTTTTGTTGAACAACCCCCCGGTTTTGAAAATCACGATTTTCCAAATCATGTGTATAAACTTGAAAAAGCATTATATGGTCTTAAGCAAGCTCCTAGAGCGTGGTATGCTGCCTTTGTACATATCTTTTGGAAAATGGCTTTAAAAAGGGGAGTGCTGACACGACACTGTTTCTATTACATAAAGGAAGTTATTTTTGATTGTTCAGATTTATGTAGATTATGTCATTTATGGCGCTACTAATGAACTCTTGTGCGAGAAATTTGAACAAGTCATGCAGGCTAAATTTGAGATGAGCTTGGTTGGAGAATTGAAATATTTTCTTGGATTTCAAATCAAGCAAAGCAGTGATGGCATTTTCATTTCACAATCCAAGTATGTGTTGGAACTGTTGAAGAAATTTGGAGTTGAGAACTCCAAACCATTGAGAACTCCTATGAGCCCATCAACAAAGTTGGACAAAGACGAGAAAGGAAGTGCTGTTGATCAGAAGAAATATCGAGGGATAATTGGTTCACTTCTCTATCTTACTGCTTCTAGACCTGATATTATGTTTTCTGTGTGTCTGTGTGCACGTTTTCAATCTAATCCTAAAGAATCTCATTTGAAAGCCACTAAACGAATTTTGAGATATCTTTCACACACAAACAAACTTGGGTTATGGTATCCTTCTTGTGAAAATTTTGATTTAGTTGGCTATTTTGATGCTGATTATGCTGGTTCATTGGTTGACAGGAAAAGCACTACTGGAACATGCTTTATGCTTGGACACTCGTTAGTTTCATGGTCAAGTCGAAAACAGAACTGTGTTGCATTATCCACCACTGAAGCAGAATATATTGCTTTAGGGAGTTGTTGTGCTCAAATTTTATGGATGATGCAAACTCTTTCTGATTTTGGCTTAGTTTATAAACAAGTTCCATTAAAATGTGACAGTAAAAGTGCAATAGACTTATCAAATAATCATGTTCATCATTCACGCACAAAACACATTGATGTGAGACACCACTTTCTTAGAGATCACATTGCTAAGGAAGACATTTGCATTGAATATATTTCAACTGAGACTCAACTTGCTGATATTTTCACAAAACCCCTCCCAGAAGAAAGATTTTCCAGATTACGTTTGGATTTGGGGATTATAGAAATTGACTAACCATTTTTCATTTTCTTTGTTGAAATATTCTTGGATATATACTTTCAACTTCAATTTCTAGGATTCAAACCAGTTTTGGATATTATCCAAAGATTGATTCGAATATGGTATTCAGTACTGGATATTACATAATATAATTAACTTGGTAACTTATTCCACGATCATTTCTATTTCTACCATCTTTCTATCGTTCATAATGGTTTTGTAAAATAAGAAGAGTGAATTATTTTTAAATAAAAAAAATTATAATAATAAATAATAATAACTCTCATGCATCCATTCTCATTTAAACGTCCTTATGGTTATGCATGGATGGAGCATGTGAGTGAATTATTTTTATCATTACTCCATTCTCATTTAAAAGTCCTTATGGTTATGCATGGATGGAGTATGGTAACTAAGTATTCTGGTCTCACTTAAAAGTCCGGATGCTTAGACTAATAAGTAACTGCTAATCCCATTTAAAAGTCCTTATGGTTATGCGTGGTTAATAAGTGCTTATTTTTTTTTTTTTTTGTGCTTAAATGTCAAATTAATGTTAAAATATCTCTCTTCTTAAACCGATCATCGATCCATTCTCTACAATGTGGAAGTTGTTATCTCGTTATGATATATTATTTTTTGTTCCTACTGTTCCATTGTTTTTTTGTCAGTCTTTTGATAATGCCAAAAGGGGGAGAAAAGAACTAGATTTTGATAAGGAAGTAAATATTTTTTGGAATACTTCAAAAATATTTGTTTAATGTTGTTAGATAATTTTCCTTAGTTCTTTTATTCATCAGTAATTTTTGTTATCTTCTAAATAGGGAGTGGTCTTGGTTGTAGGGGGAGCATTCAAATAGGGGGAGCTAAACATTTCATGCTCAAACACATGTATTAGCATTTCAAAATCTTTAATATATATGTTTGTCATCATCAAAAGGGGGAGATTGTTTGATGTGATTTTTTGTTTGATGATAACAAAATATATATCAATATATATATGTGTTTGCAGTTTGGACTATATACAGAAAGGAAGAAATATTCATATTGAATAATTATACTATTGCACAGAATTTATATAATTCAACCAGTATTTTTTATTCAATATAATATTTTATTACAACACTTAAACAATACAAAGTTTTCAGCTCTCTCTATATATACATACACCAGTTCATACATTTTACATTTCTCACTACAACACTCAACACTCAGTTTTTCACTCTGTCTGCACATCTGCATCTATCTGCATTATCCAGCTCCACTTCTTGTCCTGTCTCCTGTGTACCTGTATAATTAGCAACTACAACAGTAATCTGAAAGCAAACAAATTTGAATTTGCAAAAATAGAAATTTGTTTGTGTCTCAGATACATGGGTTATTGTCATCATCTTTGATTGTGTAATATCTGTGCATATCAGTGTTCTTACAGGTAATCGTGAGTGGCTGCAATACACACGTGTACATTTATACACGTGTGCACTGCCTCGCCAACACGTGTGCGTTATCAACAAAAGCAATCAATACTTCAATGAATTCAACATGAAGCAGTGCAAACTCCCGAAGATACAACAGTGAAGGAAACTGCATCACAGCAGCATGAAAAAGTGTATACAACATCAAGATACACAAAATATGGAAACTGCACCAATGCAAATCAGAACAGAGAGTATATATATAGTGATGCATAGCAACTGCATAGCAGCTACACAACAAAGCAATGACCAGAACACAAGTACAAGCAAATAAATGCAATTTGAAGTGATATAACAGCAATTACAGGTACTCAACAAGGTGAAGCAGTAGTAAATCAAAGTGTGCAACTCGAGAATGGATACAAGTGACTCAGACCAAATGCAGCGACATACTGCAACAAACAAAGTCTCGACCAAAATCAGTGACTCAATGCAAATACAACAACAGAGCACAATGCACAAAAATCACAAACAAGGTCAAACCCAAGATAGGTTCAACTCAAGGAAACTTGAAGCATACGAGGTCAGACAAATCACTGCAACAACAAACACAGTGAAGCCAAAGTGCAGTGCAACTACAAAGAAGTCAGTGGCAAGCTACAAACACTGAGTGCAACAACAAACTCTGTGCACATGTACAAGGATGAATACAACATGATGAAGCAGTGGAAACAAACTCAAGTGCAACAGTGAAGTTGAATACATGAACAAGTGTAGCATCTGATACAGTGAAAAAGCCCAAGTCAAGATGGAGCTACAATAAATGCAACACAGTGAAAATGCTCAATGCACCAAGTACAGACAATAAGCTACGTGCAGTGTGTAAGTACAAACTCCAATGAGCAAATGCAACAGTGAAACTCGAGACCAAATGCAACTACATGAACAACAGAGAAGATGGTCAGTAGACACAGTGAGCTCAACAGTTATGCAAACATGTCCAAAGTCAAAGAGAAAAAAATGGGGTTGAATTTAAAAATAAACATCGGGTTTTAATTAAGTCAGAGAAATCTAATTTGGAAAGAAATCTCTGCATCAAATTTCTCGACTACATATATGGTCAGTGTTAATTCAAATAGGGGCCGAGACAACAAATATAGGAAGAAAGTTTCGAATTAATTAATTCGAAAACAAATATGGACAGCAATAATTCGAAATTAAATCAAGAAAGGAATACTCCAAATCCAGAACAAATTCAGGAAAATAATCAACGACGTGTAGAAATCAAATCTGACAGTGGTTATTAGGGTTTCAACCCTATAAATAAACCCCAAGAAATCATCATAGAACACAGAACAATCGAGTTAAAAAGCAAGCAATCAAACAAGCAACAAAAGAAATTACATACCGAACCATCAACAACTCGATCATCAGAGAGCGAGCGCGAACACGAGCATCAAAAATCAGTCAAAGCCCCAATTTGGATCGCAAGGGAAAGAAGCCCTAATTCAGATCGAATAAACTGAGGGCCGCCATTTTTTTTCACAAACAAAAGAAAAAGGACCGGGTGAAATAAGATAAGAGGGAAGTGACCGCGTTTTTTTTTGGGTTAGGGTGTTTTTTTATTTATTTAAGGGCAAGATAATTTAAATTGTTTTTTAAATTTAGTGCTTGCTCTTATAATTTGTTTTATTTGTCTGTTTTTTTTTTCAAAACAAAACATGGTAAATCATCACCTAGGGTTTAGGTGTTGTCAGATTGTCTAGTTAGAGTAAGTCCAGTTAGCAGGGTTTGCGAGTTTGCAAAACTCTACAGGCGGTAGTAGGGTATGTAAGTCTGTTAGAGTGTTTGTAAGCGGGAAACTGTTTAATTCTAATAGAAATCTGGGAATGCAACAGTAGGCAGGGGTTGCCGAAGCTGGGTAAATTTTGTGTGTGATTTATTTTTCAGCATATTTATTTCTGCAGTTTGCTTCTGTGTTTAATTCGGAAAGATTTGCTATAACCCTATTCACCCCCCCCCCCTCTAGGGTTAATCTAGATCCTACATGTTTGACATTATTGAATACTATGGATGTATTCGGTGTTGACTTTCGATGGTCGAAAAGGTGGGTCATACACGAAGTCCCAAGTATAATCATATCTCATAACAATATGTATAGTACATGTCTATGTACTGTGCACACAGAAACCAGATGGGAGATTGACAGCACATCTACTTGGTCCAGGAGCCACATGTGTTTCCATATGACATGACTTCTACAGTCATTAGTTACATCCCTTTAGCATCGTGATAAGATCCATCTTCATGCTCATTTATGCAAGTACTCTACACAATCACGACCCGACACATTGTGTAACGACCTAGAATTTGACCATTTTAAAATATACTATTTAAAGCGTTTTAAATATAAAATATATAACATTCTATGAGTTAAATAATATTAGATAGGATTTGCAAAGAGAAATATACACAAAAATAGGAATAATTGCTTATATAGATAAAAGTGACAATCGTGATTTTAGAAAAGTAAGTTTCAATGGTTAAATAAATTATTTTAACTAATTTATCATTTTTTATATTTCTAAATAACATTATACAAATTTATTTTTAAATTTGGTTTATATAAATAAATAGTTCAATTAAAACGTCAAAATGTGACCGTAAAACATTTTATTGAAAATCAACATTTTGTCGATTTGTAGTTGTCGCACCGTTGTTGCACCTTTATTTTCTTATATATAAACATATATTCAAATAGTATAAGTATTAGTTAATTCACTAATCAATTTTTCTTTTACTAAAAATACTTAGAAAGTTCTAGAATATAATTAACAAAAAGTAAGTATAAAAAGACAAAAAGTATTATAAAGGTCAAAAAGTAAACATTAAATCAAAAAAAAAATTATTATATTCTTTACTTAATAGTTAAGTGAAAATGACATGAAGAAATGATTTGAAATGTGAAGTTAAGTGTTAAAAAAATTATTTTGCTTAAACCGTAAGCAAAGGGTATTTTGGTCTTTTTACAAAATATTAATTTAATCGAAAAATTTTCCTATAAATACCAACACACTTTCTCACTTTTTTCCACATGTTCTTCTTAATTTTCTAAGCTATTTCTTACTTCCTTTAATGGCTTCTTTTCATAGTTAAATAATACCAAAATAAACCTAAAAATAAAACAAAGAAAAATATCAACAAAACTCCGCCCAGACCACCTCAAAACTCCTCCATTTCTCTTCCTCTACCCATGGCTTCAACCACCCACAGCCAAGCCCTCCTCCTCCAGTCAAGGCTGTAAGAAAAATCCGCTTCCCCGGTCCAAGTCAACCCACTTCAAGTCCAAGCGTTCAAAGATTCGTGTGCGAAAAACATCGAGTAGCGGAACTATAGCCGATTTTCCGTTCAAATAACCAAACTAAGTGAGAACTCCTAATTTATTATACTATATGTTGGATGATGATATGATATTTGCAAATGGATGTTTATTATGCTTTGATCATCAGTTTGGTTGTTTCCATACGAATGTTGAAAATATATGCAAGTCGCAAATATGCACGTCGATAAGTACAAAGGAAATCACTTTCCATAAATTACTGATATGGTGTGTATGGAATTGTTAAACCTCTTTAAAATGGTTTTAAATGTATTTGAAATATTTTGTAAACATTTAAAAGTGTTTTGATGAAGTTTGAAAAGAAATGAAAATTTTAGTTAAAAATAAGCGCGTCGCGTAATGGTAGTTCACGATTTCGTGCTATAAAAATCAAACTAGCATAAAAGTTGGAATATAGCTCATAATTCTTCGAGATAAGAATTTTTTGAACTGTTAGTCAATATTTTTCCAATGAAGAAAATAAATCGAGATTCTGATGAGTAGATTCTAAAATATGAGTAAAATACGTTTTTGAAAAGTCTCGAATTTGCAATTCGAAATTCAAAACTAGATTTCTTAGAAAATGATATTTTAAAATTATTTTAAATGTGGAATAAATCTTCTAAATGTTTTAAAATTATTCCAAAGTGATTTGAGCAACAAAAGTGAATTTTCAAATAATAAAAAAGTCTATTTGATCAATATAGCTTAAAAGAGCACTTTCCGCGACACTTTTCCGCAGCACTTTTCTATAACATTTGAAATATAGTTTTAAACTTAACAATTCTTTTACAAATATTGTGTAAATGTTTTTAAATGATTTATAAAGTGTTTTTTGAGATGATTGAAGTACTTTTGGAATGATTAAATATTTAGAGTCGATCAAATAACTTAACAACCTTATGGGTGTTAGAGAGATCTAGGCTTGAGTTTGAAAATCCAGTTTTCTGCTCTCCCTAGCTATCCGGGCTGGCCCGATGAAGGGAATAGTGAATTTGGTTTACTCGGATCAATATCTTCCTAAATGAAAATGAAACGAATTTGAATTTATTCCCAGTAAAAAAAGTTTAAAAGTTATCAAGGGATTTTATAAGAGAGGTTTAATATTTCCATATATACCATAAAGAATGTTTTATAAATGAATAACTCCAAAAGAGATATCGATAAAAATAGTTTAATCGATTGAAGAATGATTCCCGATTCATTTGACCTCTTTTATCGATGGTTGATTTAGGGAAACCGGAGTTGGATTTGGATAATTTCTTTCCGAAGACAACTTCGAACCAATTTACATATTCGAAGTGAAGACATGAAGATATCTATGGAAGATGGAATGTAGGGCTACTTGTCACGGACCCTCGAGGGAATTTCCCATATCATATTATTGTGGCAGTAGTTCTTCATTTAAGATCTTCAATACGAGGACTTCTCACTACAAATCCTAGGAGTAACTCCTGATAGGACGTGGTAGGAGAATGCCTTCGGTTTGTCCTGTCCCTGGATAATTTGTATAGATGATTATCTACGTTGCATTTCTAATTACATTAATTGATCTCTATAAACATATCATCTGTTTGGTGGCAGAGAAGGTAACTTCTCTTAGCTTAACACCCTTTCCTGAGACGTATGAGCTCAGGAGTTATACGTTTGTAGAAATCAGTCGTGTGATCATGGAATGGCAGTGTGGCATTCAAAGTGGAATGTGCTATGTGAAAAAGATAATCGCTACCTCAAGCCTTATCAACCGAAATAGCTAAAGCAGGGTTAATGCGGCAGAGCTATGTGGGTCACACCCATTAGGCAATGGTCATCACCCTTTATGATTACCCTCTATATATCGAGTGTGTGGTGTATGCTTCAAGAACCTGTTAAAGGTCGGTAATGACTGGGGTGATGTCATATTCAGTTCTATCCATTGAAGGGGTAGGCCGGTTCTATGTTGGTATAGGCATCAGTATCTAAACCTTAGGTATATCCCTCTAGAGGTATAATGTACGGAAGGTAGTCCCTCACCTTTCCATTGTATGGAATCCATTCTCCAAATGAGCCTTGTAAGAGTTTTGTTTATGGAGCCTAGTATGCTGGAATTTAATAATGGTAACAATTTCGGCTAAGGTTAATAAGTTTATGTGCAAATGTTCTAAATGATATGTCTTTAAAAATAATATCAAGTATTTTGATGTAAAATGTATTGGTTATCATAAGATAAAAATCAGTTCTGTGTTTATATGCGGCGTAATCTTATGAGATACCTTTTTGTTTTCAAAATGCCTGTTTTGAGTTCTCACATCAGTCTCATGACTGAACCGGTTTATTTTCCTTTTTCCTTAAACTTTGGGTGCCCTAACTTTCCCTAGGTAGCCAAGTAGTTAGGAGAGCTTGGAGCATTTTGGAATGGAGCATGGAGCATGAAGCATTTTGGGTCTTTTTAAGAAGTTATCTATATTCCACTATATCTGCATTATGCATCTACTAGGACTTGTAATGATAGACCAATATAACTATTCTAGCTGGGTTGGTAAACAGTGTAACTCTAATAAATCATTTAAAGTGATTGTATGTAATATTCCATATGTAAAATTATAATTGTTTTAATGTGATGTGAGATTCTATTTGTTCTATCTTCTATATTTATTTCTTTTTGCCTCTAATGAATGGGTTTTCGGCACTTGAATCGGTGGCACGTGAATACTGAGGATGTATTAGTGTCAATTTTCGAGGGTAAAAAATCATGTTCGTCGCATCTGATATCAGAGCTTATGGTTGAGTGAATACCTAAGTCTGGTTGGGGTCAAATCATTAGAGATAAGGTTAGCAATGCCCTAGAACGAGTTTATTCCGAGAGAGCGCACATTTGAAAATCTTATCCAAGTAAATATATTTGAGTTTTATGCTATTCCATAAGATAATGTCGTCTATAATCTCTTACTATATTCAAGAGGTAGGAAATGAGTACTAAAAAGGACGAGGGAAGGGAATCAAAAGGGTTGAAGAAACGATAGTTCATGCACAACCTCAACTTAACCTTGCAACTTTTTGCCTAATTTTTACCAATTTGGGTGGGAAACCATTCAGGGCTACAGAATCTATTAGTGAAGCTCGGGCTTGGTTCCATTCATGTGAGAGAATCTTTAAAGGATTGGGCATCAAGGATGAGAAAAAATGCTTCCTGACATCTTGGTAATTGCATGATGGGGCTTTGGCTTGGTGGGGTCAATTACCATCAATGAACCAGAAGATGATATTTTATAGGAAAGATTTAAGGAATTTTTTGGAGAACGATACCTATCTGATGCTAGGAAGTCCGATCTCTATAAGAGCTTCATGGATCTAAAGCAAAGAGAAATGTTGGTAGAAGAATATTTAAGAAAGTTTGATGGATTATCTCTCTTTGAGCCTAGACCGATTGATACTCCACTTAACAAGAACGAAATGTTTGTGGCTAGGATGAGAAAAGACTTTCATGATAGAATGACCGCTCACATAAAGGGATCAGTCATGAACCTAATAGATATAGGTTTGCGATATGAATTGCTTGATAAGGAAAAGCTAGCATTAGAACAAAATATTAGCAATAGTAACAACAACCCCAGTGAGAAGGAATTCAATCCAAAGGCAAAAAGGCGATGAGGAGGAAAGAAGAAAGAGAATTAAACAAGTACCAGGTGTGCAAATTGTCAAAAGAAAGGACATATTATGGAAGATTGTAGAAGTGAGAAGAGGCAACGGGAAAAGGTACTATGTTCTAATTGCCATCAACAATGGCATATGATGGTGGGTTATCCATTTATGGATATTGTCCATTCAGCTAAGACCTATGCCATGGAAGAAGAACCATTAACTTCAAAAGAAACAAGGGAAAGAGGAGTTATGGAGGGTGTTATTTGTGTGGAAGGCATTATAGTTAAAGTATTATTTGATACCGGTGCTTCCTGCAGTTTAGTTTCCAAAGAATTGGTGGAAAATTGAAGCTTACCACAAAATAGTAGATTTCCCTATCTGTGTGTTAAATCCCATAGGTAGTACGACAAACCTTTGTATGATTTGTGAAAAGGTCCAAGTTACCTACCTTTCTCTTTGTTTTTCATGTGACGTGTTTGTCCTCGATTTACTGGATTTGAAGTATTGCTCGGTATGGATTGGTTATCCAAAAAAAAGCTGTCCTTAATTGCGTTAAGAGAACGGTATCTTTATGTACCAGTTTTAGAAAACTTATGGAAATATCCTGCAACAAGCCTGGCCCGGTAAGGGACAGTTTCCAATGCTCTTGATTCACTCCAAGAAAATTTGGAGACCATACCGATTGTTAAGAAGTTTCCGGATGTTTTTAAAGAGGAAAATTTTTGCACCCACATCGGAAAATTGAGTTTCGTATCGACTTATTCCCGATACAAGACTTGTTGTTCACCAAAATCAAATAATAGCTCCAATAGAGATGGATGAATTGAGGGAACAAACAAATGAGACGTTGAAAATGGGATTGATAAGACCAAGTCGCTCAAATTGGGGAGCTGTAGTAGTCTTCGTTGCTAAGTCTAGTGGTTCCCTAAGGCTCTGTGTAGACTATCGAGACATGAACAAACACACAATTAAGAATAAGTATCATCTACCTCGAATAGATGACTTGTTCGATCAACTTCATGGTCCTTGGGTATTCTCTAAAATGGATCTAGCATCAGGATTCCATTAATTTAGAATAGCAGAAGACTGCGTACATTTAACTGCATTTAAAGGTCCAGATTTCTTCTATGGGTGGTTAGTGATGCCTTTGGGCTAACTAATGTGCCAGCTTATTTTTTTTGACCTCATGAATAAAGTAGTCAGAGACGTGTTAAATAAATTCTTATCAGTCTTTATGGATGATATTCTTATATATTCGAAGACAGAAGAAGAACAGGAGAGGCATCTAGAGATTGTATTGGAGATATTAAGAAGGAATGTGCTCAAAGGCAAATTCTTGAAGTGCCATTTCCGGGAGAAGGAGATTAGACTCCTAGGTCATGTGGTATTAGGAGGAGTTTTAGTTGATCCAGGGAAAGTTGTAGCAGTCCAAGATTGGAAGATATCCCAAACGGCAAAAGAAATCCGTAGCTTTTTAGGATTGGTAGGATATTACTGGAGGTTCATCTAGGATTTCTCAAAAATTTCCTCCCATCTTACAAAGTTAACAAAGAAGAATGTTAAATTTGAATGTAAGTCGAAATGTGAAAAAGCATTTATTGAGCTAAAGAAAAGATTGACCAGCACTCCAGTCATAGCTATTGCTGATAGAAGTGATGGTTTATCTGTATATACTAATGCTTTTGGAGAAAGTGAAGGTGCGGTTTTAATGTAGCATGGGAAAGTAATCGCTTATGCAAGCTGACAACTGAAGACTCATGAGAAGAACTATGCAACACACAACTTAGAGCTATTAGTCGTTGTGTTTGCATTAAAAATATAGAGACATTACCTACTGGGTAAGAATTCATTATAGTTTATTTTAAGTAAACTTTGATTGACCCTAGTAAATAATACTCTTTCTTTAAATAGGCGAAGAGTTGAGCTCTTCACAGATCACAAATCTTTGAAGTATCTTTTCACCCAGAAGGAGTTGAACATGAGACGACAATGTTAGCTAGAATTTCTCGCATCATATGACCTTGATATCCTATATATACCTAGGAAGGCCAACATAGTAGTGGATGAGTTGATCAGAAGCATGCCATTGTAGCTTATCTCGTAATTACCCCAACCCTTTTGGAAAGAATAGCCAGTAAACAAAGAGAAGATAAACAATTTGAATAGTTCATTAAGGCGGCTGAAGAAGGAAGCAATTCAAGCTTTGAATTTGATAGTGTTATACCCAGATTTTTAATAACATTATTTAGTAGATTTAGTTAGATAAACTAAATAAAAATAATGTGTTGATTAGGGGATTGAGATTTGATTTATTTAAGGTAGTCGTGCCATTTTTAAATAATGAATTAAAAAGGGTTTAAAATAAACCAAAGGAGGGGTATTATGGGAAAGAGGTCATTCCTATATCACCTTCCTTGGGCTGTATGTTATACACACATTCATTTCATTTTAAAAATTTCAAAATTAAGGCCGGCCACCATTAACGAGGAAAGAAGAAGAGGAAACTAAAGTAAATCTAAAGGAAAAGTTAATTCAAAACAAACACATTCAAATCTCAAGCTCCTTAATCTCTAAAGCAAAGGTAAATAATGTTTACATCTCTAAATATTTATGGTTTCAGTTTCAAGATTAAATCCAAATAATTTTGCGAAGGTTTTCCATGTTTGAATGATAAAATGATTATATATACATATTGATGATTTATTAATGTTCATGTAGATTTTATGACATGTTTTAAGATGAAAACCCTATTAAATGACATCTGTTAGCCTTGTGAATTTTTATGATGATCTAAAATGTTATTTAGAGATGCATTTCAACTTTATGATTTTTTTGAATTTTCGTGGAATTATTATGAATTTCAAAGAAAGAAAATGATAATTTGGATTATAAAATTATTTACAGGAAAAATAATTATTATTTGGGTCGAAAATTTAATATGATGTAAAACACATACTAAATGATTTTCTGGAATTTTTCTAAGGTGATTTAATAATTATATAAAATTATTTAAGGTACGGGACTTAAATGTTTTATATAACTATACTGAAGAAGGGACTTTTTATAAATGTGTTTAAAATGCTAAACAAAGGAAAGTCGGCAGTAGTTTCGAGTATAGAATTCTGGCAAACAATCAGATTTAGACAAATAAGGCAGGTTAGGTACAAATGAACCATTTTGAAGTACAAATAAATAGGATTTTCACTATTTCAACTCTTTCGGCAAGAGGTTCTGCCTCCATTCCAAACCTTCCGACAAAGTTGAAAGGTATCAAACCTTTCGACTAGGTCAAATAACCAATGCACATGGTATAAGGCAACTGGTACGTTGTGGAAGAAAGGTAAGAGCTTTCGAAGGAGATGAAACTTTGTTTTGGTTTAAAGAAAAATACATCTGCTAGCTTTCGAAAATGAGCTTTCCAAAATGTCAAATGGTTTAAAAGAATAAAGTTTCATTTGGTTTGATTTCTTGTTTTAATTGAAACCTTTCGACAAAGTTGAAAAATATAGCTTTCGATAAGGCCGAAAGCATAGTTGCTGCTTCCAAACCTTTCGACCTAGATGGAGTCGAAGGTAATCTTTTATTTTCTAAAATTGCGAACTCTCCATTGATTTCGAAGGGTTGGTTCCAACACCAACACTATTGTTTTGTAAAGGTTTCGAAGCAGTTGCTTTCGACTACATTGTTTTTCTGATCTTTTTGCTTTACTTGAAGGCTTAATCCAAATGTTTTAAATCGAAACGTTTTAAAGGTTTCGAAGTAGTCTACTTCGGATGGTTTCGAAAGGTTTCCACTTGTTTTAAATTGAATACAATGATTTTGAAAGGTTTTAAGTTTTAATTCTTTCGAAAGTTTTACCAATGATTTCATAGGGGTGGTTCCCTAGGCTTTCGACAAAGTCGAAAGGTTAGACCTTTCGACTAGGTCGGAAAGAAACGTTCTGACAAGGTCGAAAGGTAGGACCTTTCTATTTTTAATGTTTTCGAAAGGCTAAGGTTTAAAGGATTTTAAAGGTGGATGTCATATGTTTAAAGATTATAAAAGTAAAGCTTTTTATTGGTTTTGAAGAAGTTACCTTCAGTGATTTCGAAAGGTTTTATTAAAGGTTATGAAGGGTTTACCTTTAATGCTTTCGAAGGGTTTTATTAATGAGTTTGAAGGGGTTACCTTCAATGTTTTCGAACGGCTGTTTAAAGTTTTTAAACCAAGGTTTCGAATAGAATGACTAGACAGATAGCCTAAGTGTTTTAAGTTATAAAGGACATTAACTTATTTTAAAAGGATAGACAATCCTTATTGAATATCATCAACATTATGTTGAATAAAATATATATAATATGGAAAAAATAGCTTAAGGTAAAGCTAAAGATATATTTTCCTTGTATATGTATGATTTGACGGACTAAATAATTTTGAAAAGGTTTTCAAGGAAAATTTAAAGGTCCGTAACTCAAAAGGAAATCCGGACAGTTAGCTCATTTTAGTTTGGACAGTCAGTCCATTTTGAGGGCAGTCAACCTGGAGGATAGTTAGTCCAGGGGACAGTTTGTCTAGATAAGGGCAGTTAGCCCAGATATAAATGTTACTTCATTTGTTAGCATAATGGAACTTGCTTTCTTAAGGATAGTTTATCCACCTTTTTAACTAATTTGGGTAGATAGCCCATTATTTAGCATAAAGAATAGTGCTATTTTGATATAATCAGATTTTAGGATAGTTTGTCTGGAAAAGAGCATATAGCTTAGATTTTAGACAGTTAGTCTATTTATTTCCTATTTTAGTATAATGGGTATTGCTATATTATTATTATAATCAGTTGATTAACCAGTTTGGATGCTGGAAAGAATTTGCAAAATATATGTTTTGAAAAGAGATATTAGTGAGGGGAAACCCGTTCCACTACACGGCGTGGTCTCACTAAATATTAGTAAACAAAGATGTAACAGAAATTATTTGCACTAGGCTTTATGTCTGACTCGAAGTTTTTGTTTCCACTTAAACTCTCGGATGCTCAAAAAATGATTTGAGTAGGCTGAGGGTTTAGGTTTTCAGCTTTTAGCAAATTTTGGCGAATAAGCTTCCAAAGACGAGCAGGTGGCTGACGGATTGCTAAACTAGGAAATCTGTTTTAAAATTGTTCCATTGTGTATTAAGCCAATTATGTCTATATTACTTTGATCATCCAAAGCGGCATCATCATTTGTCGCTCTTGGCGTGTTGTTGTAAATTATATTTGATCATTGCCAAGGATTACGTTTTGGGATTTTTGTAACTTGGATATGATATTATTTGAAATGCAATCATTGAAATTATTGTTTTTAGAAATTTGTGATTTTTTTCATATTCAAGTGCTTCTAATATTATGGATACCATTAACATTACCTATTTCTTCACCAGAAGTTAATATTATGGATGACTACAACATCCATAATGCTTAGCTGTTGGCCTCCAAATACAGGATGTTACAGATAGCCATGGAGTTCTATGATTAAATGGGCGAATTTATGTCCCGGATGTTGAAAAGTTTAGACAAGAGGTATTAGCTAAAAGTCATAAATCCAAATTTAGCATTCATCTAGGAATTAACAAAATGAACAAAAATATGAAGAGCACATTTTAATGGAAAAGCATTAAAACGGACATATCCATTTATGTTAGCAAATGCGCCAATTGTCAATAAGTCAAAAGCGACCAACAAAAAATTACAGGGTTACATCAACGTCTGGAGATTCCAACTGGGAAGTGGGATCAATTATCAATGGATTTCTTTGATTATTTACCTCAAACAAGGAAAGGGAACGAAGGCATTTGGGTTATCATAGACCGATTGACTAAAAAATGCACACTTCAGTCTAGTTAAGCTAGCAAGGACTGCAACAAGCCTTGTAGATATATATATATATATATATATATATATATATATATATATATATATATACACACACACATATGAAGGAAGTTGTATGATTGAATGGAGTTTCAAGCATTATAGTAAGTGATCAGGATCTAATCTTTACTAGTCAGTTTTAGGAAGCATTACAGACCGCTTTATTACCCCGCCTTTTGGACAAAGGCGGGATATCAACAAACGGGATAAAAAGGGATGGATATCAGGATTGGGGATCGTTTGGAAACGAGGCTGTGATCGATACCGTCAAAATTGGACTAAGATCCAATCAAGGTGGGATTGATATGTAATGATAAACAAGGCTAGGTGATGCTACATTTCATATTTCAGGTCAAGCGGAGTTCATATCCTCAAGTTATGGATGGATCAATATTCATAGGAAATCAGTTCGTATCGATATGGTTCGTATCAATCAACATGGGTTCGATTATCTACATCATATCGACATTTTCGTGTTGATCAAGGATGTACTTCAGTTTGATGCTTTCATATCAATCAGAACGGATATGGATTGTTATCAGCATGGATGCGGGTGTGGACTAATGCATGCGCTTGGCATTTGGTTTGGATCGATCAGTCTTTGTCTCTATGCATTTCATATCGATCGGAGCATGGGATCGATGCAAAGAACATGAAACTAGATCGATACGAAGGCTATGGCATTAGATGGATACGAAGAACACGACACTGGATTGATATGAAAGAAGCACTGGATTGATATGAAAGAAGCGAGACTTGGATGGTTGTAGACTTGATGGGTATGGGTTCATATCGATGCTTACGTATCGAGCGGAATGCGACAAAACTTATTGGCACATTTCATATCGATTAGGGCTGGATCGATATGAAGGAAGGGGAAACCGATGGATACGAAAGCGTACATTTCCAAAGCGCTTGGATTGATACGAAGTGACTAGCCTACTTCAAAACAAGATCTTGGATCGCTCGTAACTCCCAAATGGCAAGTTCAAATAAGATGAAATTTTCATAGGAGCTTCCTTATTTACTCAAGAATGTTCTTGATCGATTTCAACTCGATTGGATTATTTTTATGACAAGAATTGAGCATTGATCGATCCAAAATCACCTTGGATCGATCTGGCAGGCCCACCTGCGCATGAGAAAAGGTATTCTAGGTTTTAAGGTGGATATTTTCGGATCTACACCTATAAATAGCGGTCCTATGGCAATAAAAAGGGATCTTCTTCTTCTTCAACTTTTCTAGGAGAAACTCTGCCATTTTGATTTTTGATTTGAAAGGCTTGTAACTGTAATCACAGTGTAAAAGGAATAAAAAGATTAATTCAAAGTGGACGTAGGCCGGTATAGCTGAACCACTGTAAACCTTATGTTCTTTGTTTTCTTGCTCATTATAATTTTCTTATTTCTTCATTTCTTCTCTCTTCATCGTCTGGATCTAAGATCTGTGTGAGGATTTGTGTGTAAATGTTGGTGCTTTCACTACTTCCGTGGTTTGTCACCAATTTTGGTGCAAACACTTTGGTGCTTTCACCAAGAAAGACTAGCACCCGCTATACCAGATTTGGAGTTTAGATTTGGAAAGCTAAAGGATTAGTTCTAAAAGGAACCATGACAAAAAAATCAACAAGGAGACAAATAGCGGAAAGGAATCAGCGTGAAGGGAGTCAGGAGGCTTCCTCAGGAGCAAATCAGGCCTCGGTTTTCATCACCAGAGATAAGATGGAGATGATGATGGGAGCTATGCAGGAAGAATTGTTGAAAGGACAGGAGGAAATGATGCTGAACCTTCTCAGATAGTTTGGCATGGTAAGAATAGCTTGAGCTGCTAGAGTTCAGATCCAAGGAGTTGGAACAAAATGACTCAACGGGCAAGTGGATCGAGCAGCTCAACAGGGTGGCCCCTAATCGGCATATAGTTAAAATTTGGATGTATCCAGACTAGAGGGCACAACATCAAGCGATGATAGACCAATTCATGGAGGGGTTCCAGGAGACACCACACAACAGGATGCCGGTAGGAGAAGAAGAGTATGTGATCAGGAGTATGTACTAGAATTCCCTCAGAGACTCGGGGGGCAACGCTTGGTGGACAACACTGGATTAGCTAAGATTATCAGGCGAATTATGCGTGGAGCTTTAGCAAACAAAGATCTAGAAGGAGTAAACAGGAGTCCATTTACCCATGACATCAGAATGGCTCGGAATCCACCAGAGTTCAAGCTACTGACTCTAGAGGTATACAACGGCAGGCTGATCCTACCGATCATTTGATTAGGTACACGAGACACATGGAAGTGCTAGGAGCATCAGGGGAAGTTATGGCCCGGTGTTTCCCTCTGTACTTGACCGGTATAGCTCCTATGTGGTTCAGGCAGTTGGAAGATGGATCTATTAGGACATGGACAGAATTGGTGGACAGGATTATGAAGTAGTTTCGGGTTCATATCAAGAGGCCGAAAATGTGATGACACTGACATCGGTGAAGCAAAGGACAGAGGAATCGATCAAGACATTCTTAACTTGGTTTAATGCGGGAGTTGCATCGGTGGATTGGTCGAATCCATCGATGGTTTTAATGATGGCAGTGTTAGGAGTCAGGACAATTCGAATTTCAAGGTATCATTGATATAGGATCCACCAATGGATCTCAGGGAATTCTTTCACGAGGACAAGAGATTGCTCTGGCAGGAGGATGCAAGTTCGGATATGAAATCAAAGGAAGTAAATGTGGTTAAGGATGGAGGACCATCGGGTGAGAGCTCTGATAAGGACAAGGATAAGGATAAAGGGAAGAGGAAGTCGGATAACGATTCTGGCAGGGAAAGGAAATGTTGGGTAGAACCAAAATTCTCCACTTACATAGGATTGAACGAAATGATGGAGCGGATATACATGGAAACCCGAGACTACCTTCCTATCGAAGGCCGGCAAGAAGAGAACCCTCGAAACGTGAGACGGCAACGGGAAGGCACTGTCTCTTTCATGACCTGGACGGTCATGACGCCAACAGCTGTAGGCATCTAAAGAATATAATCGAGGAGCATGTGAGGAGTGGTCAGTTGTGGCAATATGTCGAA
The DNA here is from genome assembly GCA_030765085.1 of Allium cepa. Taxonomy (NCBI): domain Eukaryota; kingdom Viridiplantae; phylum Streptophyta; class Magnoliopsida; order Asparagales; family Amaryllidaceae; genus Allium; species Allium cepa. Next base: position 319,989,060 of record CM060928.1, on the reverse strand, counting down.
ACACAGAATGCAGCAGTGGAACAGGGGCAGCTACCATCTACCTCAAACAACGACAATGTGAGGCCCATGAATGATGGTCGGTTGGTCATCAATTGATCAGGGTGGTATGGAATAAGTAACAAACTCCGAGAAAATGGCTAAATCACTTACTCATGTACGGGGACGGAGACAACCCTCAGGCATGCTCTGAGATGATGATAAACCATGACGCTATGGTTTGTGAAATCTATTTTTTTCCTTTTGGCTTGGACACTTGCTTTTTCTGGTATGGTTTTAGAGTTTGGTTTGAACTCCTGCTTTTTTTTTGTTTTCTGGTTTAGACTTTGGTTTGGATGCTTGTTTTTCGGTTTGGATATTGGTTTGGATTTCTAGTATGGATTTTAGGTTTCCTGGTTTAATCTAGAATTCTTATATTGTCTGGATTTTTATCTGGTTTTGGGTAACGGTCATCGGGTATAGATTACGCCTGACAAGGGGTAAGTCGCTTCATCCAAACATGGAGAGACGGCTTATTCAGGTCGTCGAGCACAAACTATGATCGGCAAGAGTCCGGAGAGACCGGGATCCGGCCTAGGACTTAGGCCCCATATTATCTATCGGTCACTATTTCAGGTCGTCGGGTATGGACTATACTCGACAAGGGTCAGGAATGACCAGGATTCGGCTTAGGACTTAAGCCACGACATTACTTAGCATTCAAGGACACTGAACCAGGAACACCAAGGCATTACATAACATAGGTCGTCGAGTGTGGTTGCCCTTGGCAAGAACCCTGAGAGGTTACAGATTCTGATATCGGCTATAAACAGCTAAGGATTTGGGATTGGGCCTAGAGTGTTCTTGGATTTGGATATCGATCCAGCGATGTCAAGGATTTTGTTATTGGTTATTAGATATGGATGGATTAAAAGTCGGTTGATGGGTTCAGATGGCTATGGAATTGGCTATGGATTTGGTTACTGAATTCGGAATTGGACATTAACTTAGAGCAGTTGCGGACTTGAATAAGGATATGGCTACAATACTTGATAGGATGGCTTGGTAATAGATTGGAATATGGATCGGATAGTATGGCTACTGACAGAATATGGACTTTGGATCATGGATTTAAACCTATTCAAAGCGTGCCTTCCTATTGTAAGGCATGTTTTGGGTGGAAAATGTTACCCTACCTTTTGGATAAAGCCAGGATATCAACAAGCAGGCTAAAAAAAGGATAGATATTAGGATTGATGATCAACTGGAAACGAGGCTGTGATCGATACGTCAAAATTGGACCAAGCTCTAATCAAAGTGTGATCGATAGGGAATGATAAACAAGGCAAGATGAGCCTACATTTCAAATTTCAGGTCAATCCGAGTTGGTATGCTCAAGTTATGGATGGATCAATATTCATGGAAAATCAGTTCGTATCGATATGGTTCGTATCAGTCAACATGGGTCGGCTATCTACTTCGGATCGATACTTTCATGTCAATCAAGTATGTACTTCGGGCCGATGCTTTCTTATCGATCAGCAAGGATATGGATTGTTATCAAGATGGATCAGGGTTTGGACTAACGCATGCGCTTGGCATTCGGTTTGGATCGATCAATCTTCGTCTCAATGCATTTTATATAGATCGAAGCATGGGATCGATACGAAGAACATGGTACTGGATCGATACGAAGGCGGCGCCGCTAGATAGATATGAAGAACATGACACTGGATCGATACGAAAGAAGCGAGACTTGGATGGATGCAGACTTGATGGATATGGGTTCGTATCGATACTTACATACCAATCGATGAATGTGGCAGAACTTGTTGGCACATTTCATATTGATCAGGGATGGATTGAAACGATGGAAGGGGAAACCGATGGATATGAAAGCGTACATTTCCAAAGCACTTGGATTAATATAAAGTGACCAGCCTACTTCAAAATCAGATCTTGGATCGATCGTAACTCACAAATGGCAGGTCCAAACATTAAGAAATTTTCAGAGGACCTTCCTTATGCACTCAAGAATTTTCTTGATCGATCTGAACTCGATTGGATCATTTTCGGATCGATACAATTGAGCATGGATCGATCCAAAATCATCCTGGATCGAGCTAGCGGGCCTACCTACGCGTGAGAAAAGGTATTCCAGGTTTTGTGGCAGATATTTTCGGATCTACACCTATAAATAGCGGTCTTATGGACACTAAAAATGGATCTTCTTCTGCTTTTCTAGGCGAAACTCTACCATTTTGGTTTTTGATTTGAAAGGCTTGTAACTATAATCACAATATAAAAGGAATAAAAGGATTAATTCAAAGTGGACGTTGGTCGTAATAGCTAAACCACTATAAACCTTGTGTTCTTTGTTTTCTTTCTCATTTTAATTTTCTTATTTCTTCATTTTTGCACTCTACATCGTCTAGATCTGAGATCTGTGTTTGGATATTGAAGATTTGTGTGTAAACACTGGTGCTTTCACTACTGTTGGGTTTTGTGACCAATTTTGATGCAAACTCTTATGTTACCCCTCCTTTTGGACAAAGCTAGGATATCTACAAATTGGATTAAAAAAAGGATGGATATCAGGATTGGTGATCGACTGGAAACGAGACTGTGATCTATAGCATCAAAATTAGACCAAGCACCAATCAAGGTGGGATCGATAGGGAATGATAAACAAGGTTAGATGAGGCTACATTTCAAATTTCAGGTCAATCGGAGTTCATATGCTCAAGTTATGGATGGATCAATATTAATGGAAAATCAGTTCGTATCAATATGGTTCATATCGATTAACATGGGATCGGCTATCTACTTCGAATTGATACTTTCGTGTCGATCAAGGATGTACTTTGGGTCAATGCTTTCGTATCGATCAGCATGGATATGGATTGTTATCAGGATGGATGCCGGTTTGGACTAATGCATGCGCTTGGCATTCAGTTTGGATCGATCAGTCTTCGTCTCGATGCATTTCGTATCGATCGAAGCATGGGATTGATACAAAGAACATGGTACTTGATCGATATGAAGGCTGCGACACTAGATGGATATGAAGAACATGACACTGGATCGATACGAAAGAAGCGAGACTTGGATGGATGTAGACTTGATGGATATGGGTTCGTATCGATACTTACATATCGATCGATGAATGCGACAGAAGTTATTGGCACATTTCATATCGACAGGGCTGGATCGATACGTAGTAAGAACAACCGATGGATATGAAAGCATACATTTCCAGAGTGCTTGGATTGGCACGAAGTGACCAGCCTACTTCAAAACCAGATCTTGGATCGATCGTAACTCACAAATGGCAATTCCAAGAAGGTTCTTGATCGATCTCACCTCGATTGGATCATCTTTGGATCGATACGAATTGAGCATGGATTGATCCAAAATCACCTCCGATCGATCTGGCGGGCCCATCTACACGTGAGAAAAGGTATTCTAGGTTTTGAGGCGGATATTTTTAGATCTACAACTATAAATAGCGGTCCTATGTCAACTAAAAAGGGATCTTCTTCTTCTTCTTCTACTTTTCTAGGCGAAACTCTGTCATTTTGGTTTTTGATTTGAAAGGCATGTGACTGTAATCTAAGTATAAAAGGAATAAAAGGATTAATTCAAAGAGGACGAAGGCCAGGATAGCCGAACCACTATAAACCTTATGTTCTTTGTTTTTTGCTCATTTTAATTTTCTTATTTCTTCATTTCTGCTCTCTACATCATCTAGATCTGAGATATGTGTTTGGATATTGAGGATTTGTGTGTAAACAGTGGTGCTTTCACTACTTCCTTTGTGACCAATTTTGGTGCAAACACGCTCTAGGAACAAGACTGAATATAAGCACCGCCTATCATCCCCAAACTGATGGACGGACGGAGAGAGTTAACCGACTTTGGAGGCTCCTGGGGAACTCTTCTACATTTAGTAGAGTTCTCTTATAACATCAGTTATCAAGCTAGTATCGGTATGGCACCATATGAAGCTCATATGGTCACCCGTGCAGGTCACCAGCATATTGGATCGAAACCGGAGATCGGTTAGTACTTAGTCCGGATATGATATGAGAAGCTTTAGAGAAAGTTGATGTAATTAGAAAGAAGCTAAAGGAAGCCCAGAGAAGATAGAAAAGCTATGCGGACCAAAGGCGTAGAAACTTGAAATTCTCGGTTGGAAATTTAGCCTTTTTGAAAGTCTCTCTGATGAGAGGAGTAGTGAGGTTTGGATGGATGAGGAATTTAGCACCTCGATATATTGGACCTTTTCCCATTCTTGAACGAATGAACTTACTGTCTTATTGAGCATAATTGCCTGAAAGATTGTCTGATGTATGCAATTTTCACATATCACCTTTAGGAAAGCATGTATATGATCCAAAACAAATCATAGAAATGGCTGCTCAAGAAGACATGGAGATAGAACACAATTTAGCAGTTATTAGACGACTTGTTTGAATCATTGATCAAGATGAGAAACCATTAAGGAGGAATGTCATACGGTTAGTCAAAGCCCAATGGAGTGGAGATGCAAAGGATTGCACATGGGAAACAGAGGAAAGAATGAAGAAGGCGAGTTTAGGATTGATGTATAGACATTATTATCAATTGAGTGTACTCACCGCCTGTGGTGTTATCACTTATTTATATATTCCATCTTATCGAGTATATATTTTCTTTTGAGCTATTTTCTTCTTATCTAATTTCGAGGACAAAATTTCTTTTATGTATGGAAGAATGTAATGAACCGAAATTTGACCACTTTAAAATATACTATTTAAAGTGCTTTTAAATATAAAAATATATAACATTTTATGATTTAAATAATATCAGATAGGATTTGCAAAGAGAAATATATACAAAAATAGGAATAATTGCTTATATCGACAAAAGTGACAAAATTATGATTTCAAAAAAATAAGTTTCAATGGTTAAATAAATTATTTTAATTAATTTATGAGCGTTTATATTTTTTAAATAACATTATAAAAATTTATTTTTAAATTTGGTTTAAATAAATAAATGATTTTGTTAGTCCTTGAGATGATGATTTTGATGACAACAACCTTAGGACTTGTTATAAAATATAAATACTAATGTTAAGGTTTAGATATATACGTATATGTAGATTATAAACATGCAGGTAACAAGAATGAAGACTGCACAGTATAGAGATTCAAGACTGAAGATATCAAGATTGAAGACTCATGAGTATCAAGATATCAAGAGTTCAAGATTTCAATAGTGCAAGATAAGTATTGAGTCTAGAGTTATGTTAAAACTTCTTGAAAGCACTTACATCTTTATTCGAAATTTATTAGTGGAATGGAATCCACATCGAGCCTGTTAAGGGATGGAACCCCAGTGGGATGGAACCCATGACAATATCTAGTGGAACATAGAGTGGTCCTATTTTGATATCCACTAATTTTTATAAAAATGCTTTTCAAAAATATATCTTTTGTTTTTTTAAAAATGTTTTCAAAACTTTCTTTTAAAAAAGACATCTCTCTTGGTTTTAAATATTTTAGCCTCAAAACTATTTTTATCATTTTTAATATTTTGATTTTGGAATTGTCCTCGTTTGTAAACCGTCTCTTGTTTTAAATATTTAGCTTTAAAATATTTATATATTCAGACTTTAAGTCACTTTATGGATTTAGATTATATATATTAAAAATTACTTTCTAAACTCTTTTATATGTTTAAACTATATTCAAATATATTTTCAAAGTTTAGAAATTGTTTTGACAAATAATAGAAACCAATTTAAGATAATCAAAACATCAATTTTTCCTTGAGCATGTCGACATCCTCAAGCCCTATGTCGACATGATGTCCATTATTTTCAAATTTCAGTTTTCAAAAGAAGTGTCTATTCGTCACATCCTTTCACGAATAGATATGGTTGTTGCTCTACTATAAATACCAGTAATTTCTAAACGAGTTTTTCACCAGATTTCATTTATTTTCTCTCCTCTTCATCTTCCACATTTATTCTAAAGAATTCTAGACTATACTCTGCCGAAATACCAAGTGAATCAAACTTGATTATCTCTTGTTTGATTTTCTCCGACTCACTCCATAAGATCTCAGTGCTATTCAGAGTTATAAAATCTTTTGTTAATCAAACTGTTAAGTAAAAGGTGCGGTTGATCCTTGAAATTAATTGGGTGTGATTATAGCCCCAGAAATCAATTAGGTGATCATGTAGCCTGGTTAAATCAAGAGAGCTTGCCCTGGACTCGAATACAGGAGGGTGTACCTCATAGCCTTGAAACCGAGGGTGTAATCTGGGAGTACTTTGATAAGAAATCTGTACGATTGTACAGGACTGGATGTAAGGTAACTCCAAACCAGTATTCCTGGTATGTTTTTTCCTTTACGCTTTTATTTAGTATTTTCATTTGTGTCTGATTTTGTGATTCTATCTGTGTCTGTGAATTGCATTTGTTGGTGATTAAATTACATAAGTTTCAAAAAGATTTAGAAAATCCATAAAACACTATTCACCCCCATCTAGTGTTGTTCCAACCTTAAGGTCGGTAATCCGCATTTCTCACACTTGTTATCAGAGCATTGGTTTTCAAAGTTTTCATAATTTGAATTTTGAAAAGTTTTAAAAATGGCTACCAACACCGGTTCTGTTAACATTATCACTAGTTCATTTATAGAGGGTCGGTCTACTGCCAGACCACCGCTTTTTAATGGCAGTAACTATGCATAATGGGCATGCAAAATGAAAATATATTTACAGTCAATAGGATTAGACACTTGGAATATCACACAAACTGAATATTTTGAACCCACAATTAGTTTTGCACAGTGGACTACTGAGAAAAAGACTATTGCATAAAACAATTCCAAAGCCATGAATATTTTATTTTGTTCACTTGATAGGAATGAATTCAATAGAGTATCTGTTTGTAAGTGTGCATATGTAATTTGGAAAACTTTGCAAATTACTCATGAAGGAACAAGCAAAGTCAAACAGACCAAAATATCCATACTCATAAATTAGTTTCCATTATTCAAAATGAATTTTAATGAGTCCATTTCAGATATGTATAGTAGATTTCAGGATATTGTGCATTCTCTAATATCATTGGGAAAAAGTTTTTTTGAAGAAGATCAAGTCAGAAAAATTCTAAATTCTCTTTTTCCAAAATGGGATCAGAAAACTCTTGCATTCGAAGAAGCAAATGACATCAGTATTTTTAAGATTGAAGAATTGATTGGAAATATAATGTCATTTGAAGTACAAATACAAGGGAGAAGAGATAGCAAGGCATTCGAAAAGAAGTCAATTGCGTTCAATGCATTAACAGATGGATCAGACTTGGGAAGTGATGATGATGAAGAAATAGCGTTCATGACAAAGAATTTTCGAAAGTTTCTGAAATACAGAAAGATGAAAAACTTCAAATAGAATGATCATAGAAATTCTGGAAATCATAATGAAGTACCAAACCACGTCAAATGTTTCAACTGTGACGAACCAGGCCATCTCAAAAGAGACTGTCCGCATCCTGATGAGCAAAAGTTTCCTACAAGCAATGATTATACAAAGAAAATGAAAAGAGCATATACACCTACACTAGACGATTCAGACTCAGACTCATCCTCAAGCGATGATGATCAAAAGACGAAAAATTCAAATATGTGCTTTATGTCTATTCATTATTCTGATGATCTCGGAGATACGAATTTAGAAAAAGGTACATGTTTACAATATATTGGTTGAAATTGTTTACTTAATTTTTTTTTGATTATTTAATAGTTTTTGAAATTATGTGTTATTTGAATTTTAAATTTTTTATTATTATGTTTATTTTTATTTTTAGTTTATAATATATTTTTATTAAAAGAGTATTATTATATTTAATATTACTCCAGAAAATATATAGACATTAAAAATAATATATGTATATAGATATTAAAGTATATAGGAAAATATAAGTCACATGAATTCTCTGACCCATGTCGACATGGCCCTACCCATGATGTCGACATCCCTGTCAAAAATTTGAAATTCAAATTTGAATTCAAATCTTTGAATTTCCCTCCACCTTTTCACTAAATCCAATGTTCTAAAAAGGTACCTCTTGACCAAAGAATATGTCTATTGAATATCTATTTATTTCCACTATCTTATCATACCTTTTCACTTTCATTTTAAAATTCAAACTCTCTTTCACTCTTTCAAACTTTCTACTCTCTTCAAAAATGGCTTCTTCGAGCACTCCATCCATAATGAGGCTGTCTAAAACCATTAAAGAGTATCTCTATGATGATCTAGAAGCAAATAAGGCTTATATAAGCTATGCTAGTTTCAGAAAGTTCATAGGGGAAAGTTTGCTATTTTTAGCGATTTCTCCACATATGAAATCAATACTCTTCTTGAAGAGAATCATATCCTTAGTCTTTTTGACAATTCTCGAAATGATTTTGTTTGTTACCCAAATCTTGTTAAAATATTTACGCGAATTTTTATCACGATTTTTATGAAGGAAATGAAGATGAAATTTGGAGTAGTGTTAAAGGCACTAAAATTGTTTTAAATTGCGAAATTTTGGGCAACGTTCTCAATTGCAAGAATTCGGGAATAGATCTTTCTACTTTTAATATTGATGAACATGATCGTGAGATATTTCATCACATTTTCGAAAAAGATGACAGCTTTGAATTTAAAAATCGTTACTTTCGTCCAAAAGCATGTATTTCCAATCTTCTTTTGCAACATACTATCACTCCTAGATCAGGAAATTTCAATAACCCGACTTTAAAATTTTGTAAAGCTCTTTGTGCTATCTTTGATCATTATGACATTAATTGGGCGCAAGTGATTATGGATGAACTTCATCCTAAGAATTTGGAAATGGATGAGAACACCTTATATCGTGGAATCTATTTCACTTGGATTTTTAATTATTTTGGCGTTGATTACAAAAAGGAAGAATTTGTTTCAAGAAAAGTGTTTAATCATGCCAACGTTTCTCTCATGAAAATTCCTTTCATATTTCAACAATACGAATCTCTTGCTGAAAAGGATGAAAGAATGGCACATGAAGATATGGAGGAAGAAGATGAAGAAGAAGAAGGGGAGGAAATGGAAATTGAAGAATATAACGAAGAAACCTCCTTGATAAGTATTGAATATCCTACCAATACTAACAATCCTTCCAACAAAAGTCTCCTCAAAAATCAAAAGATCATAGTAGAAAACCAATGGAATCTCAAAAGATTCGTTAGTAAGAAATTGGATAAAATGTCCACCAATATGAACAAATTCTTTTCTAAAGTTGGTCGGAAACTTAGCTTATCATCATTCTCCTCGTCCTCTAGCACATTCTAAGAACTAGGTTGTGATGTATTAGTTTGTTTTGTGTGAGCTTGTATTGTTCTTTTTATCATATTATGTAGTATCTTATGTATCATCTCATCTATTTATAAAAATCATCTATCTTATGTTTTCTACCTTATCATGTCTCTGGATTAAATGTTAATATAGTATATAAGTTTATATATATACGTACTTATTCACAAAATAAATAAGACGCATACATTAATAGACCCATGTCGACATGCCTCTACCCCCCTATGTCGACATATAACTGTCAAATTTGGTTACTTTTAAAAAATTTAAATTAAAATAACTAACTCGTGTCTATTTATTTTAAACGAATTTCTGCCTATTTAAACACCTGTTTCTTCTAGAAATTTGTGAACTTTTCATTTTTACTTATCGCTGCCTACATCTCTTCACTACTTATCAAAAATGGCTTCCTCTTCTCAAACTCTAAGTGATAATCTTGAAGAAACTCTTAATTCATTCAAGAAAATACATACTTTTATTCTCTACAATCAAATGCACTTAGAACTAAGTCAAATACAGATGATAAAAGAACAAGAGAAGCATTTTGATGCCCTCCGTTGGATGACTGCCCTCAACAAGATGATCTCGATACAAATCCTATAGGAACTTTGATTCAAGATAATGAAGATTAGGAAGTTATTAAAAAGGATCCTATCTTTGGAGAACAAGGATGGGTTGGAGTTCCTAGAAATATTTGATCTCCTCATGGTTTGAATTGCTTGTTTTTGAACCGTGTGATTTGATTTGATTTGATTAGAATTGATTTTGTTTAAATGGATTGTATAACACTATATGAAACATTGTATATATTTATTAGGTTTAAACTTTCATATTTGACATTTATTTATTATTAACTCATGTTATTTTGTGTATATATATAGTCCATCATAATTTGTCACGGGTCCTCCAATATAAGACTAAGGGGAGTTATATTAGTTTAGGATAAGCTTTTTGTTGATGACAAAGGGGGAGAAATATAAAATAGAGTAGTTAGAGTAGTAAGGCTTAGATTAAGGGGGGGTTATTAGTTTTAGGGGGAGTTATTATGAAGGAGAAGTATATTTTATAAACATAGGCTGTCATCATCAAAAAAAGGGAGATTGTTAGTACTTGAGATGATGGTTTTGACGACGACAACTTTAGGACTTGTTATAAAATATAAATACTAACATTATGGTTTAGATATATAAGTATGTACAGAATATAAACATGCAGGTACTAAGAATGAAGACTATACAGTATAGAGATTCAAGACTGAAGATATCAAGATTGAAGACTCATGTGTATCAAGATATCAAGAGTTCAAGATTTCAATAGTACAAGATAAGTATTGAGTCTATAATTATGTTAAAAAAATTTGAAAGCACTTACATCTTTATTCGAAATTAATTCGTGAAATGGAATCCACTTCGAACCTGTTAAAGGGATGGAACCCTAGTGGGATGGAACTCATGAAAATAACTAGTGGAGCGTATAGTGGTCCTATTTGATATCCACTAATTTTATAAAAATGCTTTTCAAAAATATATATCTTATTTTTTTAAAATGTTTTCAAAACTTTCCTTTCAAAAAGACATCTCTTGTGGTTTTAAATATTTTAGCCTAAAAACTATTTTTATCATTTTTAATATTTTGATTTCAAAATTGTCCTTATTTTTAAACCATCGCTTTAAAATATTTATATACTCAGATTTTAAATTACTTTATAGTTTAAGATTATATATATTAAAAATTACTTTCTAAACTCTTTTATATGTTTAAACTATATTCAAATATATTTACAAAGTTTAGAAATTGTTTTGAAAAATTATAGAAACCAATTTTAATAAGAAAGTCAAAACATCAACTTTTCCTTGAGCATGTCGACATCCCTCAACCCCCCATGTCGACATGGTGTCCATTATTTTCAAATTTCAATTTTCAAAAGAAGTGTCTATTCGTCGTATCCTTTCACGAATAGATATGGTTGTTGCTCTACTATAAATAACAGTAAGTTGTAAATGAATTTTTTTTACCGGATTTCATTTACTTTCTCTCCTCTTCATCTTCCACATTTATTCTAAAGAATCCTAAACTATACTCTACCGAAATACCAAGTGGATCAAACTAGATTACATCTTGTTTGTTTCTCTCCAACTCTCTCCATAAGATCTCAGTGCTATTCAGAGTTATAGAATCTTTTGTAAATCAAACTGTTAAGTAAAAGATGCGGTTGAGCCTTGACTCAATTTGGTGTTACTGTAGCCCCGAAAATCAATTAAGTGATCGTGTAGCCTGGTTAAATCAAAAGAGCTTGCCCTGGACTTGAATAAAGGAGGGTGTACCTCATAGCCTTGAAACCGAGGGTGTAATCTGGGAGATTATTTTGATAAGAAATCTGTACGATTGTACGGGACTGGATGTAGGGTAACTCCGAACCAGTACAAAATCCTGGTGTGTTCATTCTATTACTTCTTTTATTTAGGATTTGCATCCGTGTCTGATTCTATGATTATATCCGTGTCTATGAATTGCATTTTTTGGTGATTAAATTACATAAGTTTCAAAAAGATTTAGAAAATCCATAAAACAATATTCACCTCCCCCCTCTAGTGTTATTCCAGCCTTAAGATCTGTAATCCGCATTTCTCACAAGTTTAACTAAAACATCAAAATGTGACCGTAAAACATTTTGTTTAAAATTAACTTTTTGTCGATTTAAAGTTGTAACAACGTTGTTGCATCTTTATTTCTTATATATGAATACATATTCAAATAGTATAAGTGTTAGTTAATTTACTAATAAAGTTTGCTTTTACTAAACATACTTAGAGGATTCTAGAATGTAATTAACAAAAAATTAGCATAAAAAAACAAAAAGTGTTATAAAAGTCAAAAAGTAAACATTAAATCAAACAAACATAATTATCATATTCTTTACTTAATACTTGAGTAAAAATGATATAAATTAATGATTTGAAATGTGATGTTAAGTGTTGAAAAAATTAGTCTACTTAAAGCATAAGCAAAGGGTATTTTGGTCTTTTTACAAAATATAATTTTAATCCAAAAAATTCCTATAAATACCAACATACTTTCTCACTTATTTTTACACACCTTTCTTCTCCATTTTCAAGCTCTTCTTCCACTCTTTAATTTCTTCCACGTATCTCTTAAAAAATTCCAAAAGCATAACAAAGTTATGGCAAAAATAATCGAAAAAAAAGTATACCACTTAAGTCATGTTCAAGCTAGTAAGTTTCACCTATAGGCCTTCGCCACTTCACACCCCTCTCGGCCACCACCTGCACCGCCTTCTCTAGCCCCTACCTGACCCTAGGCCACTGCTACACTATCCACTTACCTCCACCAGGCATGGCCGTTCCACATAAGGCCATGGCCGAACCTTGTTGATGCACCAAAATTGCCTTTTACCTTGACTTGTATTTGTTTCATGCTATAAACCACTAGCACCTTCAATTCCTCACTAGGCCGACCATGTTGTTCCATACTTGACTCAAATACACAACCATGGCCAGGCATTTTAATCATGTGGCCGAGCATATGATGGGTGAAAGTAAGGTCCTGTTGTTTGGTTCTTTATTGTGTGCATATTTCAAGTTGTTCAATGTAATATTTATGTTGTATATTCATGTTGAAATCTTGTTTTGTTTGATATGTACAAGATAACCACTTTGGCTCTCCTCTCACTTGAATCCGTATTCGTGCTTTCATGCCTTTTGAATTTTTGTTTGTGTGTTTGGTTGTATTATCTCTAGCTTGTAAAGGTAAGTATTCCTTACAAGGCATTCTGTACATATATAATTAGTAAATTGACACCCTGTGAATTTGTAGAATTATATTATCATGTTATAACTGCCTGTGATATGATCATATGTTGTTCACCCCTATTATACACCTGTCATATCATCTATTACGGTTATATAATGCTATTCTGTTTATTTATATCTGTTTATTACACTGCAAGTTCCCTGTAGATTAGAATCACTATGGGTTGAAATGATGCACACCCGAACAGACTTTAGAATAGGGAAAAATCGTTATGGGCTGAAATGATAAGCTAGAACGACTTTTATTTATTTCATTTTACTTGGGACTGTGGGTTTGAAATGATAGAACCCGGGTTTTCTTTGTAAATCAGGGATTGAAATGATATATTAACTGTATTACTTGACCTAGGTTAGAAATTATTATACAGACCCGTGGTTTATATATATATATATATATATATATATATATATTTCTTGATTTTAAAAGTATTTTAAAAATGTAAATTTATGGAAATTTAATTTAAAAATTGAATTTAAATGATTTTTATAAAGTGTCAATGATTTCTGTACAAGTTAAAAATGTGAATAAATGAATAAGTAAGTTGAATTTTTAAATATAACTTAATTTGAAATTTAAGAATTTTGTGTAAAAGTGAATTTTAAATTAAGTAAATAAAAATGAAAATAAGTTATATTTGGAAATTTAAATTTAAGTGCTAAATAAAAAATTTAAATATAATGAATGGAAATTGAATTATTTGAATTTAATGAGTAAATTATTTAAAAATTTGACTTTATGTGAGAATTTCACTTTATAAAATCATAAATTAAAGAGTACTTAAACGATTGTTTTTAAAGTGTGAAAATATGATTTTTATAAGTTAAATGATTTAAATTAAAATTTAATTGTTTATGCATTTGTATTGAAATTTGAAATAAAATAAACAGCGTTCCTGAAATGCTATCATTTCTTAAGTAAAGGATATTACAGCATTTCTAAGTGCTGTAATTGATATTAATGAACTATAACCATAAAATGAACTAAGTCTATTACAGTACTTTGTAAGTGCTATAAATTAAAAACTAAAATTCTGAACTAAAACCTATTACAGCAGTTTTAAATGGTGTCTTTGATTAATTGAATTGTTAAAACATAACTTTCTGTAGCATTTTTCTAAATGCTGTGAAAGTTGAATTTTCACTGTTTTAATAATTTTAAGTGAATAATGAATTTTGAAAAGGCTTAAATTTTGAGAATTAAATATTTGACTTTTAAATATAATGACTTCATTTTTAAATGATTTAAATAAAGTAATTTGATTTGAAATATAAACCATTTTAAATGAGATTTAAAAATGGTATTTAAATTAAATAAAAATATGAATGTGGTTTTGAAAAGATATAATATTTTGATATTTTGAAATGGAATTGAAATATATTGAATTTTGAAATGATATTTGATTTTTGAAGAATAAAATACTATTTTGAAATTATAACCATGGGTTATAATAACGATTGGTTGTTAAAGAGACCGGGATCGGATATTGACATACTCTCTGTCGATACCGAAAACCACTTTAACAACTGTATATGTGGTGGAGATTCCAAAACGAAGTAGGATGGTAGCGACGTTCTTGAGGTATATAACGTGGACCCGACTCCCGTGAGTTGGCTTAAGGTGGCTAAAACAAGAGCAATCTCAGGCCAAATGGGGTAGCTCCTCTTGTCGGACGCACTTCTTCGATGCCATTCCATTACTCTGTGATTGTTTGGTGGCCACCCTTGATATGGGAGTGTGTTCCGAGGTGGGCGTATGTGGCTGCTACGTTACCACCAGCCCGTGTGCATAATTGATATATCTACCATGGCATTGCCTCATGTGCCATGTCACCTACCATAGCGAGCCTTACTATGAGTTTCTATTTGTGTCGTACCTATGGAGTATCTTCTCATAATCTCCCGATCAGGAGATATGCAGGTACTGTATAGACTACTGGAATTATTTGTGTTAAGGGCTATATGGGTAACCCCTTAACGCTATTTTCAAGTATGTTTATTTTACTGTAGACATTATTATAATAGCGCAATATTACTACATAGTAAATAGTTTAACGGATCCTTAGAAGATGGGTGGTCTCAAGCATCCTTTAAGTTACTTGTTCATTTACTGCAGTTCACTTGAGTTGGTTTACATTATATAAGTATGTATGTCCTGACTCAAGTGTTTTGTGTTTTGCTTTACGCTTGGGTCAGCTTGAGTATTCACAGCTTTGGATTCTCTTTCTGGAGCAAGTCTTTGCTGGAGATTCTGCCTATCTATTTATATATCTATGTTAGTTTCAGCTGTTCTATTTTATCTCTTGTATTAGGGAATTTCTCTATATTTGGGATTTCTATTCTGTTGTTTTCAGACTGATATTATGTATTTGTTTTGAGACTTTGTTATAATAGCTTTATGGACTATTATGGTGTTTTAATTTCCACTGCGAGTTATTATGATATTTCTGTATCTAATTCTGTGTGTTTGATTTTATTTGCTCTAAATTTATTTACAATTTGTTATTTTGCATCATTCAAGTCTGACATTCGTGGATAATTGTCGATTTGAATGGTACAAAATAGTAGGTCGTTACATTTGGTATCAGAGCTTTGGTTTTAGGCAAACCATAGCCTGTGGAGCAAAAACTCATTAGAGATAGGGTAGAAATACCCTAGAATGAGCGAAATCAACCTCAGAATTATTCTTTGTGAGAGAATGTATTTTCAAAGTATAAAATGATTTTCAAAATGATTTTTCAAAGGATTTTTAAAGATTATTTTGATATAAAAGTTTTCTTGGTTTAAAAGGATTTTTCAAATGTTTTCTAACTTCCTTCCTTCTTTTCATATCTACCTTGTTAGTGTTTTCCTTCATTAGGAAATTCATCTAAGTGAATTTATCTTGTCTTATCTTAATTTATCTTTGACTTCTCTTTATCTTGTCCTAAATTCATTCTTGATTTTTTAGGATGAATCAAGAAAATGACAGAGGTAGGGGTTGTGGTATTTCCCCAGCTCCTCAGCTCGTTGCACCTGTTAGGTTTACTGTTCTCTGTAAGGAATTCACTAAACTTGGTGGAACCCCATTCACTGGTTCAGAGAGCATTATTGAAACCCAACAATGGTTGCGGAGTTTAGAGAGGATATTTACTGGTCTTGAGATTACTGATGCCCAGAAGCATCAATTAGCAGCATAGCTGTTGCATGAGGCTACTCTTGATTGGTGGGAGTCTGTTACGGCTAACACCGTCGAGGCTGATTTTACTTGGGAGCAGTTTAGGTACCTTCTCGTATTTATTTGAATTTTTCTTTTTCTATCTCTTCGTTCCTTTTCTAAGTTTATCTATCATCTTTTCTAGGAGGCTTTCATGGCTAAGTGGATGCCCGAGACCGGGAAATCCCAACTTTATAGGGAGTTCATGGATCTCTAGCAGGGTACCGTATCTTTTGCTGAGTATGAGAGGAAGTTCAACGAACTTTCTACGTTCGGCCCTGGCCTGATAGCCACTCCTCTCAAGAAGAATGAGAAGTTCATAGCTGGTGCTCGCCCTGAGTACTATGACCGTCTCATTTCTCATGTTCACGACACTTTTACCCAGCTTATGGATATGGCTATTCGATATGAGAACCCTACTTCTAAGGGTCCTGCTGTTTCTGGTGCTCCTTCATCTCGATCTTCCTCTGCTAATTCTAAGAAGCGTAAGCCTAATTTCCACCAGCAGAAGAAGAATTGGCTCAAGAATCTGGGTTTGGGATCTTCATCATCTTCTCCTTCTCAATGGAAGCCTATTGATCTTTCTTCCATCACCTGTTTCAGATGTGATCAGAGGGGACACTATGCCAATAGTTGTCCTACTTTATCTGGTGCTACTGTTCCTCCACCTGCTCTGTTAGCTAGGTGTGATCTCTGCCATATCTTCTCCAACCTGGTCATTCCAAGAAGGATTCCCCAACCTAGTAGAAGGGTAAGCCTGCTGGTGTATTTGTTGTCACTTCTGCATCTTCTCCAGCTCCAACACCTGCTCCTGCTCCTGGTGATGACCAAGGTACTCTTCAGGGCACCTTTTCTTTATTTCAGCGTCCTGTTTGTTTTTTTTGATACTGGAGCATCCCACGATTTCATTTCTGTTGCCTTGTGTGATAAATTTGAGCATCTTCTTTCTCTTGAGTATGATTTTGTGCCTTTATGTGTTTCAAATCCAATTAGAGGCCCAGCAAACCTTAATCGGATTTGTAAGCATGTGGAACTTCTATATTCTGATCATTGCTTCAATGGTGATTTCTATGTTTTAGGCTTCGATGCTTTTGATTTGTTGCTTGGAAGTGATTGGCTTGGTAAGCATGATGCCTGCATATCTTGTAGAGCCTGGTCTGTTTATCTTGTTGATGATCAAGGAAATTCCTTGACTATTCAGTGTCGCATGCTTCAGGATTTTGCTGGCAGTTTTATATATTCTCTGGATTCTTCTCCTGGTGATCTTCATTCGACCTGTATGGTCAGATTCTATCCAGATGTATTTGGTGAAGTCACTGCTTTACCTCCTAAGCGGGAAATTGATTTCTGCATTGATCTTATTCCCGGAGCTCGACCTGTTGTTCTTCCTCCTAGAAGAATGGCACCCCGTAAGAAGGTTGAGTTAGCAAAGAAAATTGAGTACTTGTTCTCTAAAGGTCTGATCAGACCTAGCCATTCCGAATGGGGAGCAGCGGTGGTTTTTGTCAGCAAGTCCGATGGATCTTTGAGGATGCGGGTTGATTATAGGGAGCTGAACAAGCTCACTATTAAAAATAGATATAATATGCCTCGTATCAATGATATGTTCGATCAGCTTTATGGTGCCTCTGTTTTCTCTCAGCTTGATCTTGCCACAGGTTTCCACCATCACAGGGTTGCTGAGGAAAGCATTTCCAAGACTCCTTTCCGTACTGAGAATGGGTTTTATGAATGGTTAGTCATGCCTTTCGATTTGATTAATGCTCCTGCTTTCTTTGTTAATTTGATGAATTGTTTTTTCGTGATGTGCTTAATAAATTTGTTCTAGTCTTTGTTGATGATATCCTTGTCTTTTCTAAGACCAAGGCAGAGCATGAGTCGCACTTGAAATCTATTCTAGAAATTCTTAGAAATCAACAATTGAAGGCTAAATTTTCTTAATGCCATTTTTGGAAAGATTAAGTCTGATTCCTTGGACATATTGTTTCTGGTAATGGAATTTCTGTTGATCCAGCCAAGATCGCTACGACCAATGTAAGTCTTTCTTTCTCTTTTCCTCCGTCATTTAATTATTCTATCTTTTTTATTGGTCTTAATTCTCCCTATTCTGTTACAGGATTGGGAAACTCCTAAGACTCCATCAGATATTCGTAGTTTTCTTGGCCTTGTCGGTTATTATCGGAGACTCATTGAGAATTTCGCTCGGATTGCTGCATCTCTCACTGCTTTGACTCGTAAGAATGCTAGGTTCATCTAGGATAAGAAATGTGAAGCTGCATTCAATGAGTTAAAGAGCAAGCTAACTTCTGCACCAGTTCTTACCATTCCGAATGGAAATGAGGGATTGACGGTATATACTGATGCTAGTCGTGAGGGATTGGGTGTTGTTCTCATGCAGGATGGTAAGGTCATTTCCTATGCCATCCATCAGTTGAAAACCCATGAGGCTAATTATGTTGCTTATGATTTAAAGTTGCTTGCTGTTGTTTTTGCTTTGAAGCCTTGGAGGCATCATCTTCTTGGAGCCAAGTTTGAGCTTTTCACTGATCATCAGTCTCTGAGATATATCTTCACCCAGAAGGATTTGAATCAGAGGCAAGTTCGTTGGCTTGAGTTTCTGGCTTCTTACGACCTCGATATTAGCATACTCCTGATAAAGCTAATGTTGTGGCCGACGCTTTGAGTCGGAAGAAGGCATTGGTGTGTCAACTTGTTGTTTCTTCTCCTCTTCTGGATTGTATCAAGGCTAAGCAGGATGATGATGGTATGCTTAGATTGATGAAGGAGAGTATTCGTAGCAGGGTTGGTGGTAGTAGTAGTGGTAGTAGTGGAGCTTAGATCGATGATGGTGGGATTTTGAGGATTAATGGTAGGATTTGTGTCCCGAATGTTGATGGTTTGAGGCAGGAGTTGCTTTGGGAGAATCATCGATCCAGACTTTCTATTCGTTCTAGTGTGTCGAAGATGCATCAGGATATGAAGAGGCTTTATTGGTGGAAGGGGATGAAGCGAGATATCTCTACCTTTGTTAGTCGGTATGCGACTTATCAGCAAGCCAAAGCCGATCATCTAAAGTCTCCTGGTTTGTTGCAGCCCCTTGAGATTCCCAATTGGAAGTGGAAACAGGTTTCCATGGATTTCATCGATGGTCTACGGAGGTCTCGGAGGGGTAAAGAGAGTATCTGGGTTATTGTGGACAGACCGACCAAGTCTGCTCATTTCATTCCGGTCAATTCTACCTGTTCTGCTTCTAGCTTATCTGAGATCTATATAAGGGAGATTGTTCGTCTCCATGGTGTTCCTCTCAGTATTGTTTGTGATCGTGATCCTATCTTTACCAGTCAGTTTTGGAAAGCTTTTCAGGTATCTTTGGGTACTCATCTGAATCTGAGCACTGCTTACCATCCACAGACCGACGGTCAAATGGAAAGAGTGAATCAGATTCTTGAAGATCTTCTTCGTGCTTATGTGCTTGATTATGGAGGATCTTGGGAAGATTATCTCCATCTTGTCGAATTCACCTACAATAATAGCTATCAGGTATGATCTAATTGTCTGTTTTAAGCTTATCTTAATCTCTTTGTCTATTTCATTCCACCTCTGAATTCAGGCCAGTATCAAAATGCCCCCGTTTGCTGCTTTATATGGACGACCTTGTAGATCTCCATCTTGCTGGATTGAATCCAGTAATCGTTTGGTTCTTGGTCCTGATTTAGTTTTGAAAGCTTCTGAGAGAGTTGAGGAGATTAAAAAAAAGTTGAGGATTGCTCAAGATAAGCAGAAGAAGTACGTCGATGGGCATAGGCAGAGTTTGGAGTTTGCTGTTGATGATCAGGTTTTCCTTAAGGTCTCTCCCCTAAGGAATGTCATTCGCTTTGGTCATAGAGGGAAGCTTTCTCCTAGGTTCATTGGTCCTTTTCGCCTTGTGAAAAGAGTTGGTTCTTTAGCTTATCGTCTGGATTTTCCCGAGAAGCTTTTTGGAGTGCATGATGTATTCCATGTCTCCCATTTTCGTCGGTATCTTCATGATACATCTTTTATTGTTCAGCCTTCTGCTCTTGATAGTTTGGATATTGAGCCTAATCTGACTGTCAAGAGGAAGCCACTTCGTATTGTCGACAGAGGTACGAAGCAGCTCAGAAGGAAATCTGTTAATCTAGTCAAAGTACAGTGGAGTACTGATGATCGAGATTGTACCTAAGAGACGGAGGAGAGCATGCGTGCTTCGAATCTGGAATTATTCGTTTCAGGTACTATTTTGTTTTTCTATCTTGCTTCCTTAATTTTCATTGTCCGTTCGTTTCGAGGACGAAAAGATTTGAGTGGGGGGAATGTAACAACCTTAGATTTTTGAATATTTTTAAATTTGATTTTATTTCATTTTGAAATACTTTAAATTTATTTTTTATTTTAAGATTTCATTTTTAAATATTTTTAAAGTAATGTTATAATTTTTCCAAAGCTTATTATATTTATTTACAAATTTTAAAACCTAGTTTCTATTTTTAAGCTATTTTCTTAATTAATTTATATTTATCTAAATTTTATTTATTTATTTTCTTTCATACTTTATTTTTTTTTGTTTTTATTTTATTTACTTACATTTTGAGACGACCCGACTTTCTACTCCCAGAAAATCGCATCATCTTTAAGAAAGAAAGGGATAGAAAAGAGAAAAGAAAGAAGAGAAAGAAGAAACAACACAAGAATCTCAACAGCGGAACGAATAAATTATACTGATAACATAAGTATTACATAGTATACATCAATTATCAGAGTACATAGACAATACAACACATACTAGACAGTTATAAACACCTGTCTAGTTATTACAATTCAATACATTACAGACAAACACTCAGAGATACCAACACAGCGAAAAACTATATATCTATACACGGAAGCCTCCTGCTCCATTGCTCCTCCACGATTCGTCAAAGCTAACCTAAATCCCTTAGCTACTCATAAAGATTTGAGTGCCCAAGAGTTAAAGAAAACAAAAATAACTCCGGGTCAGACATGGGTCTGGTGTGAGTAACAGGTTAAAGTTGCTTAACTTTGAAAAACTTTTGAAAAGAAAAGGTATCACGTAAGACTTCCCACGCATAAACATGGAAAAGTTTTTACCTTACGCTAACCAAAACATTTGATAGGAAATCCAGTGATATTATAATAGTGTCTAGGGTTTTCAAGTAAAATACAGAAATAGCTGGAATGCTTACATCTCACGTTCCAACATAGTTGGGCACAACTAATACGTACGACACTTATTGGATTTTGGACTGGGCTACTGGGGTACCGCCCGTCACAGTACGTGACCTAGATCACCGTACCGAGGAGTACGCCCGCTCCCCTGCAACACAAAGCCGGAACCATTCCTTACTCAACAGTTCCGAACAAGACACCCCGCAGTTGTGATCAACAACCGCACCACTAAGCCGAAACAAAGGGACATCTAGGCAGGGGTAAATCTCGCTCTCAAGTGGGGGCTACCCACGAAGCCTTGCTGCACCTCCCCTGTTTTAGCCATTCCCGGTTGATGAGGCTTGAGGCTACGATTACCATTATAGGATATAACACTTAGAATGCTCATCGTCCACCTGACGATGTTCTGAAAGCATTCAATCCATGCAAGTTCGTTCTGGGTTCGAACGAAACCGAAGGCATTATCTCGTTACTCTCATTGTGGAATCACCCTCAGAGTTAATGACGATAACCATTGCACTCTGAATCTTCATCTTCATTTGAGATTCACGACCTAATGTTACTTTGAATCGATGTGGTTTTTGGATATCCAAATATGGAAACCCGATCCCGGTCTCATCGAAATCCAAAATGTGTCTTTTAAGGCCAAGTTGTTTTAGAGTTTAAAACAATTCAATTCATTATCTATATACACACAAATAGATAATTTACAACACAATAGATAATCAACATTATCATTACCAATAGATAATTCATATCATAATCAGATAATCCATATTATCATCCAAATGTAACCAATGCATCCATATCATATAACATTACTCATCTCACAACTGAGATTACAACCCTATACATGGCAACCAATTCCAGTCATCAAACATAAGCAATGATCTAATGATCACACCATTTATAATTAATTTAAAATGAATTAAAATAATTACCTATCTTTAATTAATTTAAAATGAATTAAATTAATTACTTCATCATTTTAATCCTGCTTAACTTAACCATCAATTGATTACAAATCAATTTAAATAATTACCATCTAAATATTCATTTCAATTAATCACTACTGATTAACCATTTCTAATTACAATAAGTAATTAGCCTTTAATATTAATTTCACAAGTTAATTATATTAAACTCTTTGCAAATAATTAACTTGTAATTATTTAATTAATTAATTAACTAACATTAATTACATTAATCCTTTATTAATTAATTACTTCATTTATTGATTATTTCTTAATTAATCAATTCTAAATTACATCATTAATTAATTAATGATTTCTAATTACAATTAATTAACCTCTCAATATAAATTAATTACATAAGTAATTAATCTGAAATTAATCCACACATATATATTAATCACCCTTGATTAATAACATCCAATAATTAACCACCCTTAATTACTCATTTCATAAATTAATTACTCTTAATTAATTATTTCCATTAATCCCTTGATTAATTTTAAAGTGATTTAATTTAAATTACTTTCATCATTAAACATCTTTAATTATATTCAGTAATTATCAATTAATTACTTCTCTAGGTAATTACAATCCCATTAATTACATAAAGTAATTATTCAACAATCCACAAATGTTTAAATTAATTTAACTTAATTAATTTAAACTAATCTCATTAATCAAATTAATTATACTAAGTAATTAATTCATTAATTACTTTCATTAAGTAATTAAACTTAAATAATTTATTATTCTTAATTAATTAATCTAATTAATTATCAAAAATTAATCTCATTAATTAATTGTTAAATAATCTTAAGTTAATGACCTTTATTAACATTTCTTAATTACTTAATTAAGAATTAACTTATATAAATAATTATTAATTATCAATTAATTAATATTTAATTTCAATTTATAATCTCTAATTATAAATTAGTTAAGTGTTAATTACAATCTTAATTACCCTGAATCACTTGATTAATAAATCTTAATCATTAATTAAAATTTAATTTATAATCCTTAATTATAGATTAATTAACCTTAATTAATTAATCTCAAAACTTAATTAATTAACTTAAAAATTATTAATTACTTAATTAAATATCCACATTATTAATTAATCAAATAATTAATATTCCATTTAAATTAATTTAATAATTTAAATGAATCCAATTTCTTAAGTTCTAATTTAAGAAACATTTCTCCTTATATAAAGTATTTAAAACAAATTGTTTCCAAATTTATCTTAAACTTCACTTTAAATTTCATTTTAAACTTTAAGATTTAAAATGAATACAATTTATTTAAACAAGGTTTTTAAACAAATTTTAAAAATCTTTTTATCTCACATGTTCAAGAACATCCCTTTATGAACTAAAGGTTTAAAAGGTTATAAAACAAATTCACTTCAAACAAATTCAATTTAAAAAAATTCCTTTAAATTTCAAACTTAAAACTTTACTTACATTTCCATCTTCATTTTTAAATTTTAATTATTTAACCTTTTCTAAAATAGTTAAACAAATTTAAATTTAAAAACTTATTTTATTTTAAAAACTAACATTAAAATCAAATTCCAGGTTTTTAAAACTGGATTAAAACTTATTTTAAATTTTATTTCATAAATTTAAATCTCACAGTTTAAATTCAAACCAAAGTTCCTTTATACTTTAAAAGTTTGAAATCTAAATTTAAATTTCCAGATTTAAATTAAATTCAAACTCAGATTCATCTACCCTGAATTTCATATTTCAGTTTCAGATTTTTAAACTTTGTTTTAAGTTTTCACTTACATTTTAAAATTATACTTTTAAATTTAAAAACAAAAAAGCAGTTTTCTGTTTTGGTTTAAAACATCTTAAATTTCTGAATTCAAAATATTTCAAAACTCAAATTCAAACCAAATTTTAAATCAAGTTCAACTCCGGTTTAACTTAGTTCAAGTTTTTAGTTTATACTTAAACTCTATTTCAAATTTTAAAACTTCTGAAACAGGCTTCCTGTTTAAATTGAAAACCTGAAGGAAAAAAAACAAAGTTACCCGAACCTACCCTGTATTAACTTCGAGTCAGGAACAACACTGCTTCAGGTCACCACTCCAATTACCCGAGACCATCATGAGTAACCAAACCCTGTAACCAAAACATCACCAACGTGCACGCCACTGCACTGTGCACCCATTCACCAACTCCGGCCATAATTGGCCACCATCAACGGCCATCTCCCATCGACCAGCAACCCCCATCTCCCCTCAAACATTAGATCGCCCAGAATTCAACTCGAATTTGAATTCGAGTTTAAGACCCAAAACCTGGAACTGCAGACAATACACTCATCCCCAACCTGTCAACACCATTCCCACGCACCTCCGGCCACCATCGCCACTCAAACTTCGGCGATGACTTCATCAATCCATCAACCTCCAATCTCTAAAACCCCAAAACACCGATCAAGTATAATTGCCGAAATGATCCATTCTTCTAGCCTAAGAGAAAACTAGGGTTCAAATTTATAAATCCCACTTACAACATCAAAATGAATTGCAATCCTAATCTAAGAATTTCCTCATCAATTCAGATCATTTCACCATCTCCAGGAGCAGATTCAACTCAAACAAACATAAGAATCAACTGTGATTACCCAAAATGTTGAATACAGTACAATATGAACTGTTTTCTGGATATGGTATAAGAATTATAATTCTAATTTTGGAATTCATGATTTTATATGATGTTTTGGTTTATAACTCTGAAACATTGTTTTGTAAAGTTTGAATTTTCATCTTATACACTTAATTTGCTCTGTTAATTTTATTTCCAGGTATACACAATTTTATTTAACTTATATAAAGTTTTTAAAACTTACTTTATCATGAAATAAACAGATTTCATTCAAATACTAAATCATAATAGCAACAGATCAAAAGAATAACTTTTTAATCAACTTGAACTTATACGGTAAATGGTCAGAAACATAAGTAAACAAACATGCATCACATTCAAATATATACACATCAATGTTTTTAACAGTATAAGTATAGGCCTACTTATTTTCATGAATAGATTAAGCAACCATCTTTTATACTTAAAATTTTAAAAAATTTAAGTTACTCACCTGAAAGCAGAAGATGAACAGAGCACAGATTTTTGAAAACCCTTTTTGAAATCTTTTTGAAAACTTGCTTGAATGCCTTTTAAAACTTTAAACTTGAATGCATGCTGAAAGATTGTTGCATGTAGGCTTTCTTGCTTTAAAATGTTATTGCTCCTTAATCCACAACCTTGCAGGCATGCTTCAGTTTACAAGAACATGCAGGCCTTTAAAGCAGATTAAAATTTGCAGTATTTCTTGTATCCAGATTGCAGAAAACATGAATGCAGGCTATAGTTTGTTTGCAAGATTTCCAGATTTTACATGCAAGTTTGTTTTGCATGTTATAGATTGAATAAATTAGAATGCATTTGAATAGGGGTGTTTTGATTTTACAAGTTGAATATGATTTGAGGATGATTTGTGTTTGGATTATGGGTATAAAGAGTGATTTCAGATTTCTTTATTTAGAATGAAAAATGAGAAAGAGGAAAGGAATGAGTAAATGCAAGTTTATATAACAATATTTTTGATTTAAATTGAAATTAGAGAAAAATTAAAACTAAAATTTTGACACATGGCTTGGATTTAACACTTGTTAATTTACCTATTTAATCACTCAACACATGTTGATTCATGTCTTAAATTACTTACACATGTCAATTTAAGTGATTTGTTATTTTCAAATTAAAGTTAATGAATGTTTAAACTCAATTAATTAGTTTCTTATACTTAGTTATGTATATAAATAATTTCCAAAGAATAAACCAAGTATTATAAAAATCATATACAAATTAATCATTTGAAAATAATATTTTAAATCATTTAAAATAAATTTATAAAGGAGATTGTAACCGATTTGTTATTTAAATGAATACATGATTCATATTTAAAATTATATTTTAAATTCTCATATTTATTCTACAAAGCATATTTATTTATCAATATTTTAAAAAGAATAAAACAAACATTTTAGAACCTTATTTTAAATATTCATCTTAAGTCAAAAATACATTTTAACAAATAAAACACTTATCTCATATATTTAAAATCATTTAGTTATTTTATTAAATAGTTTTGAAAAGCTTAATTCAAAAATAAATCACAATTTCCTAATTTCAAAATATTAAAATTAGAAAATATGATACTAATTTAATTAAAAACAAAACTCATCTATTTAATATATATAAATATACATACACATATTAAATAGAAAACAGATTTATTAGCTTATTAAAAATAAATTCTCTAACTAATTATTTAAATAAGGAAGATTATTGAATCAATTCAAATTAATCTACAAAAATTATCAATTCAATTTAAATTTTAAACAGAGATTATTAAATTTAAAGTGCCATAAATTCCGAGATATTACACATTTTTCCCGTATTTAGAAATGAACAAAGAAAATTAGAAATATAAAGAGTTTTGAACCTTTCATTTATCCTAACCTTTTCATTTCCTTTTACCTTTTCATTTCAATTGCCATTTGCACTGATTTTTGCCTTCCACACATCTTTTCTTCTGTCGAATACTTTGTCATTTCTCATGCAAGAAATTTTTCTTCATCTCTAAAAAAATTATTCGTCCATCATTCCTGAAAATACTTTGGTGAGTTTATGAATTTTTACATTTTTTCTTCTTTGTTATATTATTTTCTTTGCCTTGCTTTCACCTATGAGTGTTCGGCCATAGCCTCCTCCTTCACCACTACCTTACTCGACTGCAAACCCCTCCTATCACCTCTTTCCAGTTAGGTTGTGCACCCCTATGTTGCAAAGTTCCACGAAAGATTGCATTATCCACTTGAATGCATGCTAGTCGAGCACCTATAGGCCTTCGCCACTCCACACCCCTCTCGGCCACCACTTGCACCACCTTCTCCAGCCCCTACCTGACCCTAGGCCATTTCTACACCATCCATTGACCTCCACCAGGCATGACCGTGCCACATAAGGCTATGGACGAACCTTGTTGATGCACCAAAATTGCCTTTTTCCTTGACTTGCATTTGTTTCATGCCATAAACCACTAGCACCTTCATTTCCTCATTAGGCCGACCATATTGTTCTATACTCGACCCAAATACATAACCATGGCTTTGCATTTTAACCATGTGGCCGAGAATATGATGGGTGAAAGTAAGGTCATTTTGTTTGGTTCTTTATTGTGTGTATATTTCAAGTTGTTCAATGTAATATTTGTGTTGTATATTCATGCTGAAATCTTGTTTTGTTTGATATGAAAAAGATAACCACTTTGCTCTCCCCTCACTTGAATCTGTATTCGTGCTTTCATGCCTTTTGGATCTTTGTTTGTGTGTTTGGTTGTGCTATCTCCAGCTTGTAAAGTTGAGTATTTCTCACAAGGCATTCTGTACTTATATAATTAGTAAATTGACACCCTATGAATCTGTAGAATTATATTATCATGTTATAATTGCATGTGATATGATCATACGATGTTCACCCCTGTTATATACTTGTCATATCATCTGTTACTGTTATATAATGCTATTATGTTTATTTATATCAGTTTATCATACTGCAAGTTCCCTGTAGATTAGAATCACTATGGGTTGAAATGATGCATACCCGAACGGACTTTAGAATAGGGAAAAATCATTATGGGCTTAAATAATAGGCCTGAACGATTTTAATTTATTTCATTTTACTTAGGACTACGGGTTTGAAATGATAGAACCCAGGTTTTCTTTGAAAATAACGGATTGAAATGATATATTATCCCTATCACTTGACCTAGGTTAGAAAATATTACACAGACCCATGGTTTATATATATATATTTTTGGATTTTAAAAGTATTTTAAAAATGTAAATTTATGGTAATTTAATTTGAAAATGGAATTTAAATGATTTTTTATAAAATGTTAATGAATTTTGTACAAGTTAAAAATGTGAAATAAATGAATAAGTAAGTTGAATTTTTAAATATAACTTAATTTGAAATTTGAGAATTTTGTGTAAAAGTGAATTTTAAATTAAGTAAATAAAAATGAAAATAAGTTATATTTGGAAATTTAAATATAAGTGTTAAATAAAAATTTTAAATATAACGAATGGAAATTGAATTATTGAATTTAATAAGTAAATTATTTAAAAATATGCCTTTATGTGAGAATTTCAATTTATAAAATCATAAATTAAAGAGCATTTAATTGATTGTTTTTAAAGTGTGAAAATATGAATTTTATAAGTTAAAATGATTTAAATTAAAATTTAATTTTTTATGCAATTTGCATTGAAATTTGAAATAAAACTAACAGCATTCCTGAAATGCTATCATTTCTTAAGTAAAGGATATTACAGCATTTCTAAGTGTTGTAGTTGATACTAATGAACTATAACTATAAAATGAACTAAGGCTATTACAACACTTTGTAAGTGCTGTAATTTAAAAACTAAAATTTTGAACTAAAACCTATTACAGCAGTTTTAAATGCTATCTTTGATTAATTGAATTGTTAAAACATAACTTTCCGTAGCATTTTTCTAAGAGCTGCGAAAGTTGAATTTTCACTGTTTTAATAAATTTAAGTGAATAAATGAATTTTGAAAAGGCTAAAATTTTGAGAATTAAATATTGATTTTTAAATATAATGACTTCATTTTTAAATGATTTAAATGAAGTAATTTGATTTGAAATATAAACCATTTTAAATGAGATTTAAAAATGGTATTTAAATTAAATAAAAAAATGAATGTGGTTTTGAAAAGATATAATATTTTGATATTTTGAAATCGAATTGAAATTATATTGAATTTTGAAATCGTATTTGATTTTTGAAGAATAAAATACCATTTTGAAATTATAACCACAGGTTATAATAACGATTGGTTGTTAAAGAGACCAGGATCGAATATGGACATACTCTCTGTCGATACCGAAAACCACTTTAACAACTGTGTATGTGGTGGAGATTACAGAACGAAGTAGGATGGAGGCGACGTTCTTGAGTTATATAACATGGACCCGACTCCCGTGAGTTGGCTTAAGGTGGCTAAAACAGGAGCGATCTCAGGCCAAAAGGGTTAGCTCCTCTGGTCGGACGCACTTCTTCAATACCATTCCATTACTCTGTGATTGTTTGGTGGCCACCCTTGATATGGGAGTGTGTTTCGAGGTGGGCGTATGTGGCTTCTACGTTACCACCAGCCCGTGTGTGTAATTGAAATATCTACCCTGGCATTGCCTCGCGTGCCGTGTCACCTACCATAGCGAGCCTTAATACGAGTTTCTATTTGTGTCGTACCTATGGAGTATCTTCTCATAGTCTTCCGATCAGGAGATATGCGGTACTGTATAGACTACTGGCATTATTTGTGTTAAGCGCTATATGGGTAACCCCTTAATGCTATTTTCAAGTATGTTTATTTTACTGTAGACATTATTATAATAGCGCAATATTACTATATGGTAAATAGTTTAACGGATCCTTAGCGGATGGACGGTCCCAAGCATCCTTTAAGTTACTTGTTCATTTACTGTAGTTCACTTGAGTTGGTTTACATTATATAAGTATGTATATCCTGACTCGAGTGTTTTGTGTTTGCTTTACGCTCGGGTCAGCCTAAGTATTCACAACTTTGGATTCTCTTTCTAGAGTTAGTCTTTGCCGAAGATTCTGCCTATCTATTTATATATCTATTTTAGTTTCAGATGTTCTAGCTTATCTCATGTATTAGTGAACTTCTATGTATTTGGGATTTCTATTCTGTTGTTTTCAGACTGATATTATCTATTTATTTTAAGACTTTGTTATAGTAGCTTCATGAACTACTATGGTATTTTAATTTCTAATGCGAGTTATTCTGATATTCTGTGTCTGTGATTCTATGTGTTTGATTTTATTTGCTCCAAGTTTATTTACAATCTGTTATTTTGCATCATTCAAGTCTGACATCTGTCGATTATTGTCGATTTAAATAGTACAAAATAGTGGGTCATTACATTATTGTAGATTATAAGTATTTGTAATTATTAGTGTAAATGATTTTGTCACTTCAGGATATAAAATGATTTGTTATATATATTACCAAAGATTCGGGTAACCTATAACTAAAAATGTGGGCAAGGCAGGTGCAGATGTTATGTAGCCTCAGTATAGTTCGCTCTCGTTGAAGACGGATATAATATCTATATTTATTTTCGAAAGGCAGGAACCCAATTGCCTTGTTATTGGGAGAAACCTCCAGATCTGGTTGCATGTATTTTGATATGCTTTTACAGTAGTATTTTGGGATTTTCAAATAAATATTCAAAAGTGATTTTTTAAAGATCCTGAAGTAAAGTATAGTTTGATGCAAAGGATGTATATATCTTATTATTTCAAATAATTTGAAATGAAACCAGGAGTTTGGTCCAAACAGGTTATTTTTGAAAAGAATTATATTTTGAAAACAATAAATTTAATTCAATTTGGAAATCTAAAATTAAAGATTAAGCCTAAGTGGGTAGTTTTGAGAATTGCATATTGTTTATTGCATCGTAGGCTCCATGAGTCCTATTTGTAGTAGGAGAACTATGTTGGTTTGATTTTATATCTAATTGGGTAACCAATTAGATAGGAGTACCTAGGCAATCACAAGTGATAGTGATGCTACCCCAATAATAACATAACATTTCTCTGTTTATTGTTTGTCATTATTGTTTGTCATATATCATATATTGATGTACTTTTCTTGGTTACTTTTTTATTCCGCACTTGACATATTTATTGAGTTAGCAGAAATGGCTATTGTTGTCTCTCTCATCAGAGTTGTGCAGCGATAGATTTATTTGTATTGGTATTTAGTATGTATTAAAGCACACCTTATAGAATAAATTAATTAATTACTCTAGTAACTTGTATAATTGAAATTGTATTATATACATTTAGTAATGTTGAATATTTATCAAATATTGGGTATTAAATTGGTAGTTTTCATTTGAAGTTTTAGAACAGATGGGTTTTTCGGCTATTTTGAGTTGTCCGAAAATCCGGGTCATTACATATTTTCCTTATAGGCAATTGAAAGCTGGCTTAGGTAGCACAGGGCAAAAAGCACACAGCGATAGCACACATCAATATATACAAGGGTATCACGGATCTGGGGTGTGACCCCACGATCAGGCCGCTAAGGTGGAAATTGGCCTAATCTGGTTCGCTCCTAAAACATAAAAGAAGCTGGACAAGATACATAGATACATAGTACCTATATTCAATAGATAACACACAAATCCATATATATACCGACACACGGCTCTATATGTTGTCGACACATGGTTCAACTCAGCTGTGAACACAAAGCTTAATACAATTGTCGATACATGACTATATATGTGACTCGCCACAGCGAGTCTCACCATAAATCCCCACTACGTGAATGTCATCTACTCACAATGAATAACTGAATAAATTCCACAATGGTGTCCCATACCATCATGTGATACTCAAACATTTATTCACTTCTTGTAAACTACGCTCTATCTCCATAATATTCTATGTAACGAGTCCAAAGAATAGTTGGAGAAATATTACCAAAGGTCTCATACCAGACAGTATTATAACTCCATTTATGCATATCCTCGTCACACAGAATTAAATATCATAAAATCATATAGAAGGATATCATCACTGTATCATATCAAAACACCAAACAACTCAATATCAATGGTGGATCATTCATATCATCCAAAATCAACATGGAAATGATGATAAATCTAAAAAGTATAATAAAATTAATTAATCAAATATAAATAGAATAGTCAAGTCAATATTTAATAATAAATCAATCACCACATACACTCTTGCTATAAAAATATGAGAACATCACAAACGCGTAATAAGAATTGTAGAATTAAATTAAAAACTTAATTAACCCTTAAATTAATAAATACATAATTTCTTTAATTGTACATAAACTTAAATATAATATACTTCTAAGTAAACTGATTAATCATGAAATTCTCTTTAAACTACCTAAATATTAATTACAAAATATCCATTATTTTTCGAAATTTATACAAATCATTAAATAATTATTTTAAGTGAAGAATCATAATTTCCTTTAATAATTAATAGTTATAGTTGCTAATAACTACTTAATTTAAATAAAACTTTTCTTTACTCGAATATATGCTTATAATACCTTTTCACTTATAAAGCATTATTTTCTATATATATTATTAATAATATAAATATGTATACTCGCTTGAAGCTTGCAGTGCATGTTTTTCTTCCTACGCACGTTCCAGCATCCCATTCCATGTTCACGCCCTCCATTTTCTTATTGCCATATGTATAAAATGATGTCCAGATGAGCATATTCGATTTTGAATATTTATTACAATTTATTTGATTATATATTGATTTTCAAAAGGGTTGGGGTTTTGTTTGATTTTTGTTTTTATAAAATCAATCCATGTTTACGTTTAGGGTATATTTATATTTGCCGATGAAGACTCTAGAAAATGATTTGTTTAGGGATGGAGAATTCATTATGCAAGGGTTTGGATCTTGGGCTTAAGCAGGTTGCTTTGTTTACTTTCTAAATCAGCTTACATTTCTTTTCTTTTCTTTCTTTCTTTACATGAAACAAATTCAACTTCAAGCACACTAATAAACCAATTTTTACCATATATAAATTCTTTCTAACCAAATCATATTACTAATTATTTCATACAATTTATTTTCCATAAACAAATTTCGAATTTAAAATTCCAAACCGATTGACAATTTGGAGTTCATGCTACAATTGTCAAATGCAATTGGACAAACATCATATACACTTACTACTAACCAAGAACCACTGCAACAAACTACTCCTCCTACTACATAGTCCCTGTTTGATAGAACATGGGCTTTTGAAAGGTTTTCTAGTCAACTAGATGATACGCAAGCAGACAAATTCCAAATTTTAATTCATGAACCAATCCTCCATTGCAATAAACTCTAGTCGTTGGTTCATCTTCTAGTGCATGTACTAGTTTAAGAAGACGTCGTTGAGAAATTTGTGAGAAGTTGCGTGACGTCATTGATCGAGTGCTTGATAAACATGTGAAAAAATCTCATACGAATTCAGATAGTCCAAACACAAACAACGTAGATTCAACATGAAATTTTAAAAACAATGCAAATATGGTTGCTCGTGTTCAATGTCTTGGAGAAGGAGGAGAATCTGATTTTGGTGAATGTTATGCAGGCCGATAATAGAGATTTATTCTATTTTCTTAACGACTACTTAGACAAAAATTTATTATTGTCAGCAATTATGGAAAAATGGCACACAAAAGAGTACCAATCATATCTGATAAACCAAGGTGGTGCCAACAAATAGGATTTATTAAATTATGTAGTTTTCTTGTATTTTATATGAACTTTATCATTATATTATTTAAGGTATTTTAATTATTTTAATGTATTATGATTTTTATACTGATATTTCATTTTAATTAGATGTATAAAACAAAACAAATAATTATTAAACTACAAATCAATTAAATTAAAAATCACAATTTAAATACTCTACTTAAATACGTCGTTCAAATTCTTTGTTCGTAGCACACAAACGCATTCTCCATTCACACAACTTCTCCATTCAAATATATCGCTTGAATACCCCGTTAGAGTTCATCCACAATGCACCCTAAGGCACACAGGTATACTTTCAACTCGGTCTGCATCAAAACGAGAAATCAAGCCCACGTAGTATAGTCTGCATCAAAAAATTGAAAGCCACATCTTCTTCCTAGGTTACTGTAACTGCATTGAACTGTAGATTCGTTTACTGTTGGCACACTGAACTTTAAACGCCGTGCTTTCCATCCTTTGACGATCTCTTGGCACCTTGAGCTTCACCCGCTCTTCTCTTCTCTAGGGTGAAAAATAATTTTCTATCGATTTTCTATTCGGATTTCTAGCTTTCGTATCTTCTCGAGTGGAATCAAAATTCTTGCCTATGTCATGAAACCAAATAATAGTTCATGTTTTCTCTTTTCCTTGACCGGAGTTTGTGTTGAGATAGATCTAGTTCTAAAAAACAACATAGTGGAACTTCTCCTTCTTCTACTTCTCGTCTCTTCTATCATGTCATTTCGTCCTATTCTTCAACGCTATCAGAAAACCATCCACCTTCGAGGATTCCCATGGAATGTTCACTATTGAGTCGAACCACCGGGTACTTACGAAATCCAAAACCCATGTTCCGTTTGGAGTATAGACCATGATGGAAAACTAATTGGTTCATGGCTTCTCATCATATATTGCAGCTTTATTATGTGATTTATTGGAATTTCATGTTTTGGATTTGAAATAATTTTGGCTGAAATGAAAGCATCGGAAAGATGATGAAAAATGAACGGTATTGTTTGATCAGAATTGTTTTCTTACAGACTGCACTTGGCTACAGACGTTTATATTAACTATTATACAATTATTGGGCTAAAGCAAAAAAGACAGGCCCAACATCTCTGTCTAACCTAACCGCTTTGCGCAATCATATATCTCCACATAACAAATGCGAGAGAGAGAACCGGCCAATACTGTAACGACCCGTATTTTACGTGTCGATAAATCGTAGAATTTACAGGTCATTAGTGTTGTTTATGGCATCTATAGCTTAAGTCGTACGTTTTTAACTCGTAAGGAATTGACCCGTGTGGAAGTTAGGTTGGATTAGAGGAGTTAACGGGTTAAGAGATGAGTCGTGTACGAGTTAACGAGATAGTGGAGTTTTAAGTCGTAACCGACTTAGGAGGGTGCACGAGTTACGAGTTATTGGGTTACGACCTAAAGTGTTGCAGCGATCTTGAGGAGTTAGGTCGTGAGCGAGTTAGTGGAGTTAACAACCTAAGGGTTGTGAGAAACCTAGTAGTAGCGGCTTAAGGGGTGAACGACCTAGGGAAGATAGGTCGTGGTCGAGTTAAGAAAGTTAACTCGTGTAGGGGTAGGTCTGGTAGTTAACGAGTTACGACCTATAGGATGACCGACTTATAGAGTTTGACCGAGTTAAGGTTTGGACCGACCTAAAGGTTAGCGGGTTAAGGTGCTTAGGTCGTGAGTCGTTTGGAACGACTTAACGATAAGTCGTATGTCGTTAACCCTGAAGAGTTGTGAGTGTGTTAGGTCGTAGACGACCTTAGTTAGGATGCTGTGGGTCTTAGGTCGTATTAGAATTAAGTCGTAACTCGTAAGGCTGTTAAGTTGTCACAGCTTGAGTCGTGTTTGTTTTAGGTCGTAAGTCGTAACACAGTTAGGTCGTAAGGTTGTTAATTCGTGATGATGTTAAGCTGTTGAGTGCTAAGTCGTATGAACGACTTAGTGATGAGTCGTAGGTCGTTAACTCGGTAGGTTCTTAGGTCGTATAGGAGTTAGGTCGGCCGTGTGTTAACTCGTGTGACCCTGGGGTTGTTAGGTCGTGAAGTGGGTAGGTCGTAAGCTGTAGAGATTCTATGAGTCGTAGACGACTTAGTTAGGTCGGAGATTTCTTAGGTCGGCAACGACCTAAAACCGAACCTACGAGTTACGACCTAAGGGTGATTTCAGCCTATAAATAGAGGGGTTTGGCTCACTTTTTGGCACCGGTTTTTGAAGCGACGAAGTGCTGCCATTTTTAGAGCTCGACTACAACATTTCTTCACTTCTTTTCTCCATTCCAATCTAGTTCTAACATCTATACAAGATCGAAGATCGAAGAGCCAAAGTTGAAGATCTTCATCCGACGAAGCTAGATTTCACCATTTCAAGCGAGATTTCAACAAATCGAGCTTGAATCCTTGCTGTCCAGATCTGAAGTTGATAGTTTTTGAAGTGTTTGGGTGATTTGGTGAGTGGTGGTTATCTCTCACGCGGACCCAAAGGAGTATATTGGATTGGTGGTTTGTTAGAGTGTTGTAGATAGTGATTTCATACATTTTCCTTAGATCCAAGTGTAGATCCATTACTTATGAAGTTGTTTACTTATGCAAGTTCATTCATCAAGTTGTAGAGACAAAACCCATGATTTATATTTGTTAGATCTATGCTAGAAACCCATGATTCATGTATGTTATATCTATGCTCATTTATTTACAAAATTGCCATTGTAGTTATAAATACCTACTTAGACCATATTTGATTACTTGATTGCTTAAGTTAATGATTGATGTGATTGATTGCTATGTATGATTGATTGATAGTTAGATCTAGACAAGATGGTCGAAGATGATTCAAAAGCTAAGTGGAAAGGCTCTTGAATGGTGAAAGCTGCTTGTGGCATATGAAGCGGATGTTGAAGCTCATATGTATGGATTAGATGATGTTGAGATGGACTTTACCATAATGCGAGGAGGCAAAGTATGGTATTGAGATGGACTTTGCCATGATGCGAGGAGGCAAATCATGATGATGTGATGGGACGGGTCATGAAGACGTTCCAAGCACGGGCTGCGACGACGTGCGAAGCTATGTTGATAACTCGGTGATGCGATCCGGGTTGATGATAATGGTTAGCTTGAGAGGCGCTTGAGCTAGTATGAAAATAGTCGTCAAGGAGGATGACTAGGAGGCTGAGATCTCATCGTTGTTGAAGGTTCTAGCATGCTCAAAGCAAGAGTACGTTGGAACGGGCTGCGACGACGTTCCAAGCACGGGCTGCGACGACGTGCTAGTACTCTGGGTAGTTGCGAAAATTCCTAGGCACGGGCTGCGACGACGTGCGGAGTTATGTCTAGAACCGAGGTTACCATTGGCCCTTGACAGATGGTCGTTCAACTAACGGTGAAATCAAGGCAATGATAACGGTGATAGCCAGAGTCATGGATGTTTGGACGTTTGATTGTATCATCATTCGATCTCAAGAGCGGTGTTTTCTGGGTGCTTATCTGATCTTGGTTTAGGCCTTGGGGGTTTGTATTTGGAAAACATCGACCTTGACTCGAGTGATTATTGCTTTACTTTAATTGCTTGCTATGTTATGCTTGCTTCTCCTTAATGTGTGTCTGGGGGCTATCACTGTAGAAAGAGGCGGAGTGGGATGGTTTGGTTCCTATTCCTTTTATCCCTTATGCTCTTTTGGTATGTTTGATGGTTGATTTACTGCTCACTAAGACTTTGTCTGACTCAAGGTTTTATGTCTCCTCTTATTACCTTGGGCTGTTCATCCATGTTGGGATGGGCAGACTAGGTAGCAGGTGACAGGTGCTGTTCTTGGAGATCTACGCTGATGATGACGAAGACGAGCAGGAGGCTTTTGCATATTATTTCATATTATATGTACTGGGTGTTCCGCTGCTGTATTTGTTTGAGTGTTATGTAGTGAGGCTTTGATGTATGGATGATTCATATGTTCGTATAAAGCTATTATGATTAGATGATGATATTCTGTTCTATGGGAGCTTCACTGTATTATATTTCTCTATTGTATTTTATCCATGCGCTGTGAGTTTTACGATAGAGTCTGCGATGTTTATTTTACCCTTGACGGTCACTCATGGCTGCCTGGCACACTTTCAGCGCACTATTCCCTTGTTTCCGTGCGGGAGTCATGGGCGGTCGTCACATTTGGTATCAGAGCTTTGGTTAATCGATTTTAGCCAACGCTCGCTGACGTAACTACGTAAGAGAGACGTAATTGTATTTTGATGGATGATTACTATATATAATATATAGTAGTTTAGATGGATTTGAACTCCTTATGTAGTTGTTCCTCAAGGTGTTCTAATCAGTCCTTTTTGTAGATACTAAGGATGAGTCGAAGAGGGAGACCAGCTGCCGGGGAAGGTCGTGCTGCTGATGGAGTTGCTGATTATGGAGCTATGTTCGAAGCGATGATGACTTCGATCATGAGAAGGATACCAACTCCAGGGTCAGCGGTAGATGTTGGAATTCAAGTTCAAGCTCCAAAGCCAGTGGATTTTGCTAAGCTTTGTAAGGACTATACTTCTCTTGGAGGAAAGGTTTTCTTGGGGACGGAATCAACCATTGAAGTGCAAAGATGGATTGATGCTTGTAGAAGGATCTTTGGTGACTTGGGAGTTGAGGATGCAACTAAGAGGAAGCTTGCATCAAGGCAACTTCAAGGGAGAGCTTCGGATTGGTGGAATTCTATCACCATTGATACTCCAGAGGAAGAGATTACTTGGGAGCAATTCCAAGTTAGATTTGAAGCTAAGTTCATCTCTACGGCTCAGAAATCTGTCTTGTTTAAAAAGTTTGTGGAGCTTAAGCAAGGTGGAAGACCCGTTCTTGAGTATGTTTCTGAGTTTGAAGCTTTGTCCAAGTATGCCAGATCGTATATTGATTCTCCCTATCAGAAGAATGAGAAGTTTGTGACCGGTTTGGATGCTTATCTTGGAAGACAGTTGGTGGATCATCTGGACGATCCGTTTGAGAAGCTTGTGGAGAAAGCTCTCAGGCATGAGAGTTTGTTTCCTAGGAAGAGTTCTGTTGTTGCTGTAACCAAGAAAGGGTTTAAGCCACAGAAGGGTGGAAACAAGAAGAGGAAGCAACAGCAACAGAAGGGTAAGGATGGCCAGAAGAAGCCAAGGGGCGAAGTGACTTGCTACAATTTCCAGCAGAAGGGTCATCTCTCCAAGGATTGTAGGAATCCAAAGGCGCCAGCGAAATGCCACAACTGTGACAAGCCAGGGCATTTCAGGAAAGATTGTCCGGAACCAAGGAAGGACAGGCAGATTGTGCAAGCTTATGCTTTGGGAGCTGTGCCGTCGTTTTCAAAAGCTCTTACTGCTGAAGAGAAGGGGAAGAGTGTGG
The DNA here is from genome assembly GCA_030765085.1 of Allium cepa. Taxonomy (NCBI): domain Eukaryota; kingdom Viridiplantae; phylum Streptophyta; class Magnoliopsida; order Asparagales; family Amaryllidaceae; genus Allium; species Allium cepa. The sequence goes on along the minus strand of CM060928.1, from coordinate 319,949,649 downwards.
TGGTTCAAGGTACTCTTTCCATTTGTGGTGTTCCAATTAGAGTGTTGTTTGATACTGGAGCGTCTCATTCTTTTGTTTGTGATGATTTGGTAGGCCGGTTAGGTTTGAAACCGGATATTGTTGATAGGCCATTGGTTGTGACAAATCCAGTTGGGGGTTCGTCATGTTTGTGTATGATATGCCATGGTCTAGTTGTGTCGAGTCATGACTGCTCGTTTGTTTGTGATTGCTTTATTCTGAACTTTACGGGGTTCAGAATTATTTTGGGAATGGACTGGCTTAGGAAGTATGCGGCAAAGGTTGATTGTGAGAGATTGGAGGTGACAGTCGAGAATGTGGAGGGGCGAAAGGTTGTGATACGATGTAAGCATGAAGAAGGCGTCTTCATGAGCTTCATGTATTCGCTGGTTGTTCCACGGGATGGACTGTCATCGGTGACAATCGTGAATGGATTCGAGGATGTCTTTGACGAAGTCAAAGGGTTACCGCCGCATAGAGAGATCGAGTTTCGTATTGATCTAGTTGAGGGAGCCAGACCCGTTGTGATGCCTCTTAGGCGGATGGCGCCTAGGGAACAGCAAGAGTTGAAGGTGCAAGTTGATGACCTTTTACGGAAAGGATTCATTCGGTGTAGTGTGTCCGAATGGGGTGCACCAGTTGTGTTCGCAACCAAAGCGGATGGATCGTTGAGGTTGTGTGTGGATTATCGTGAGCTGAATAAGGTGACTAAGAAGAACAAGTATCCATTGCCGAGAATAGATGACTTGTTTGATCAGCTTCACGAAGCTAAGGTGTTTTCTCAGATGGATTTGGCAACGGGATTTCACCAGTTGAGAGTGGCTAAGGATAGTGTGCCGAAGACTGCTTTTAGGACACCATCCGGTTTTTATGAGTGGCTGGTAATGCCGTTTGGATTGACGAACGCACCAGCATATTTTGTGGATCTTATGAATAGAGTATTCAGAAATCAGTTGAACAAGTTCGTACTTGTGTTCGTGGATGATATTCTGATTTATTCCAGAACTGAGGAAGAGCACAAGACGCACTTGCGTATTGTTTTGGAAATCTTACGGAAACATCAGCTGAAGGCTAAGTTTTCGAAGTGTCACTTCTGGAAGAGTGAAGTGAGATTCTTAGGCCATGTTATCTCTGGAAATGGAATAGCGGTTGATCCCGCTAAGGTGGCAGCGATCCAGGATTGGGTTAGACCTAAGAATGCATCTGATGTGAGAAGTTTTCTTGGATTAGCTGGATATTATTGACGGTTTATCAAAGACTTTTCCAAGATAGCTGCACCATTAACAGGATTGACGAAGAAGAACCAAGTGTTCAGATGGGATGATAAGTGTGATAAAGCTTTCGTAATCCTAAAATAGCGACTAACAAGTGCTCCTATTTTGACTATTCCAAGCGGGAATGATGAGATGGTGGTTTACACCGATGCATGTGGTACTGGACTTGGAGCAGTGCTAATGCAAAAGGATAGAGTTGTTGCGTATGCAAGTCGACAACTAAAGCCGCATGAAAGGAATTACCCGACTCATGATTTGGAGTTGGCGGCGATTGTGTTTGCTCTGAAGATGTGGAGACATTATCTATTGGGAGTTCGATTCGAGTTGTTTACGGATCATAAGTCGTTGAAGTATCTTTTCTCCCAAAAGGATTTGAATCTTCGGAAGCAACGGTGGCTAGAGTTTTTGGCATCATATGATTTTCGTATAGCTTATACTCCAGGAAAAGGTAACGCAGTAGCTGATGCGTTGAGTCGAAGACATGCCGGATTGGGAGCCATGTTTTCGGAATGGAAGAGTCTCGAGTATTTGGCTGGATTTGATTTCAGGCCCAGATGTGAATTGGAACCTGAGATGTTGGCAAACTTATCGATAAGGCCTACTCTGGTGGAGAGAATTGGCGAGAGCCAAAAGCAAGACGATAAGCTTGTCAAGATTATCCGAGATTTGGAATCTGGATTGGACCCAGAAAAGGATAAAGGATTCGAAGTCGATCGAGAGGGTTGGCTTCGGAAGCAAGGACGACTAGTTGTTCCCGATGTAGATGGATTGAGAGATGAAGTTCTTAGAGAAAGTCATCACTCGAAGTTGACAATTCATCCAGGTGGAAATAAGATGTATCGGGATATGAAGAGAACCTATTATTGGGAAGGCATGAAGAAGGATGTTGGAAATTTTATTTCTAAGTGTATGAACAGCCAGTTGGTGAAAGCTGAGCAGAAGAAGCCCAGTGGATTACTTCAGCCATTAGAGGTTCCTACATGGAAGTGGGAGCAAGTGTCGATGGATTTTATCGATGGCCTACCTAGAACCAGGGCAGGGAATGAAGGGATTTGGGTCATCGTAGATCGTTTGACTAAGAGTGCAAGGTTCATTCCTGTTCGATCAACTAGGACTGCATCGAAGTTGGCTGAGTTGTATGTTAAGTGGATTGTTCGATTCCATGGTGTTCCAAAGAGAATAGTGAGCGATCGAGACCCATTATTCACTAGTGGATTTTGGAAGAGCTTCCAGGAAGTTTTGGGAACTAAGTTGTGTTTGAGTACAGCTTACCACCCTCAAACAGATGGTCAGACTGAGAGAGTCAACCGAGTTTTGGAAGATCTTCTCAGAGCCTGTGTTTTGGATTTCGGAGGATCATGGGAAGATCACCTTCATTTGGTGGAGTTTGCGTACAATAACAGTTATCAGTCGAGTATTGGTATGGCACCATATGAGGCATTGTATGGAAGACCGTGTAACTCTCCAGCATGTTGGTTGGAAACTGGAGAAAAGCTGATACTTGGGCCAGAGATGATTCGACAGACTACGGATTGTATAGAGATCATTCGGCAACGAATGAAGGCAGCCCAAGATCGTCAGAAAAGTTATGCCAATAATCGTCGTAAGGATGTGGAATTCGACGTAGGTGATATGGTTTTTGTGAAGATTTCTCCTCTGAAGAATGTTATTCGATTCGGGAAGAAAGGAAAGTTAACTCCGAGATTTGTTGGACCATTCCCGATTATCGAGCGAATTGGAAAGCTCGCTTACAGATTGGAGTTACCGGAAAAGATGGCGGGTGTGCACAATGTCTTTCATGTATCTTATCTACGGAAGTATGTGCATGACTCGAATACGGTGGTTTCTGCTGATAGCTGTGAAGACTTGGAGGTTGATCCAGTGGTTACGAGACCTCGTAAGCCGCTTCGTGTTGTTGAAACCGACACGAAACAGCTTAGGAGGAAGACGATTACATTGCTCAAGATACAATGGAGTGATGATGTTAACGACTGTACATGGGAGAAGGAAGAGAGGATGAAGGCAGCTCATCCTGAACTCTTCGAGGTATGGTCCTAAGGTGTCGTGGCATCTCATGAATTTGTAACTTGTTCTAATCTTAGAATTCTGCATGCTAGGATAGTAATTGGATGCATGGTTTGTTTATTGCTATGGATGGTAGACACACAGAATAGTTTTGGTTGCTCTTGTTTGTTTGGAATTTCGGGGGCAAAATTCCTAAGGGGAAGAGAATGTAACGACCCGTATTTTACGTGTCGATAAATCGTAGAATTTACAGGTCATTAGTGTTGTTTATGGCATCTATAGCTTAAGTCGTACGTTTTTAACTCGTAAGGAATTGACCCGTGTGGAAGTTAGGTTGGATTAGAGGAGTTAACGGGTTAAGAGATGAGTCGTGTACGAGTTAACGAGATAGTGGAGTTTTAAGTCGTAACCGACTTAGGAGGGTGCACGAGTTACGAGTTATTGGGTTACGACCTAAAGTGTTGCAGCGACCTTGAGGAGTTAGGTCGTGAGCGAGTTAGTGGAGTTAACAACCTAAGGGTTGTGAGAAACCTAGTAGTAGCGGCTTAAGGGGTGAACGACCTAGGGAAGATAGGTCGTGGTCGAGTTAAGAAAGTTAACTCGTGTAGGGGTAGGTCTGGTAGTTAACGAGTTACGACCTATAGGATGACCGACTTATAGAGTTTGACCGAGTTAAGGTTTGGACCGACCTAAAGGTTAGCGGGTTAAGGTGCTTAGGTCGTGAGTCGTTTGGAACGACTTAACGATAAGTCGTATGTCGTTAACCCTAAAGAGTTGTGAGTGTGTTAGGTCGTAGACGACCTTAGTTAGGATGCTGTGGGTCTTAGGTCGTATTAGAATTAAGTCGTAACTCGTAAGGCTGTTAAGTTGTCACAGCTTGAGTCGTGTTTGTTTTAGGTCGTAAGTCGTAACACAGTTAGGTCGTAAGGTTGTTAATTCGTGATGATGTTAAGCTGTTGAGTGCTAAGTCGTATGAACGACTTAGTGATGAGTCGTAGGTCGTTAACTCGGTAGGTTCTTAGGTCGTATAGGAGTTAGGTCGGCCGTGTGTTAACTCGTGTGACCCTGGGGTTGTTAGGTCGTGAAGTGGGTAGGTCGTAAGCTATAGGGATTCTATGGGTCGTAGACGACTTAGTTAGGTCGGAGATTTCTTAGGTCGGTAACGACCTAAAACCGAACCTACGAGTTACGACCTAAGGGTGATTTCAGCCTATAAATAGAGGGGTTTGGCTCACTTTTTGGCACCGGTTTTTGAAGCGACGAAGTGCTGCCATTTTTAGAGCTCGACTACAACATTTCTTCACTTCTTTTCTCCATTCCAATCTAGTTCTAACATCTATACAAGATTGAAGATCGAAGAGCCAAAGTTGAAGATCTTCATCCGACGAAGCTAGATTTCACCATTTCAAGCGAGATTTCAACAAATCGAGCTTGAATCCTTGCTGTCCAGATCTGAAGTTGATAGTTTTTGAAGTGTTTGGATGATTTGGTGAGTGGTGGTTATCTCTCACGCGGACCCAAAGGAGTATATTGGATTGGTGGTTTGTTGGAGTGTTGTAGATAGTGATTTCATACATTTTCCTTAGATCCAAGTGTAGATCCATTACTTATGAAGATGTTTACTTATGCAAGTTCATTCATCAAGTTGTAGAGACAAAACCCATGATTTATATTTGTTAGATCTATGCTAGAAACCCATGATTCATGTATATTATATCTATGCTCATTTATTTACAAAATTGCCATTGTAGTTATAAATACCTACTTAGACCATATTTGATTACTTGATTGCTTAAGTTAATGATTGATGTGATTGATTGCTATGTATGATTGATTGATAGTTAGATCTAGACAAGATGGTCGAAGATGATTCAAAAGCTAAGTGGAAAGGCTCTTGAATGGTGAAAGCTGCTTGTGGCATATGAAGCGGATGTTGAAGCTCATATGTATGGATTAGATGATGTTGAGATGGACTTTACCATAATGCGAGGAGGCAAAGTATGGTATTGAGATGGACTTTGCCATGATGCGAGGAGGCAAAGCATGATGATGAGATGGGACGGGTCATGAAGACGTTCCAAGCACGGGCTGCGACGACATGCGAAGCTATGTTGATAACTCGGTGATGCGATCCGGGTTGATGATAATGGTTAGCTTGAGAGGCGCTTGAGCTAGTATGAAAATAGTCGTCAAGGAGGATGACTAGGAGGCTGAGATCTCATCGTTGTTGAAGGTTCTAGCATGCTCAAAGCAAGAGTACGTTGGAACGGGCTGCGACGACGTTCCAAGCACGGGCTGCGACGACGTGCTAGTACTCTGGGTAGTTGCGAAAATTCCTAGGCACGGGCTGCGACGACGTGCGGAGTTATGTCTAGAACCGGGGTTACCATTGGCCCTTGACAGATGGTCGTTCAACTAACGGTGAAATCAAGGCAATGATAACAGTGATAGCCAGAGTCATGGATGTTTGGGCGTTTGATTGTATCATCATTCGATCTCAAGAGCGGTGTTTTCTGGGTGCTTATCTGATCTTGGTTTAGGCCTTGGGGGTTTGTATTTGGAAAACATCGACCTTGACTCGAGTGATTATTGCTTTACTTTAATTGCTTGCTATGTTATGCTTGCTTCTCCTTAATGTGTGTCTGGGGGCTATCACTGTAGAAAGAGGCGGAGTGGGATGGTTTGGTTCCTATTCCTTTTATCCCATATGCTCTTTTGGTATGTTTGATGGTTGATTTACTGCTCACTAAGACTTTGTCTGACTCAAGGTTTTATGCCTCCTCTTATTACCTTGGGCTGTTCATACATGTTGGGATGGGCAGACTAGGTAGCAGGTGGCAGGTGCTGTTCTTGGAGATCTACGCTGATGATGACGAAGACGAGCAGGAGGCTTTTGCATATTATTTCATATTATATGTACTGGGTGTTCCGCTGCTGTATTTGTTTGAGTGTTATGTAGTGAGGCTTTGATGTATGGATGATTCATATGTTCGTATAAAGCTATTATGATTAGATGATGATATTCTGTTCTATGGGAGCTTCACTGTATTATATTTCTCTATTGTATTTTATCCATGCGCTGTGAGTTTTACGATAGAGTCTGCGATGTTTATTTTACCCTTGACGGTCACTCATGGCTGCCTGGCACACTTTCAGCGCACTATTCCCTTGTTTCCGTGCGGGAGTCATGGGCGGTCGTCACAAATACTCATTAATTCTTACATCTCCCCTCAAAGCGATTAGAGTTATATTTCCTAAATTCTGCACCGCCTTTCAATAAACGTTGTCTCTGGTCAAAATTTCTTCAAATTCCAGCTAGATTAGAGATCCATGATTGAAAATGAGGCATGGAAGACATCAACCTGTCTTGTTGCTGAATCTGTTATTCAGATCTTCCTCGGGTTTGACGATATTTTGTTCGACTTTCAATTCCTCTCAAAATCGAAAGAAATTTCTTGCCGTAAGTGGCTTTGTTAAAATGTCTGCAACTTGGTAAGTAGCAGGTACGTGATTAATTTCCAGCTTTCCTTTTAAGATTTGTTCTCTTACGAAGTAGAGATCAATTTCTATATGTTTCGTTCTTGAGTGAAGCACTGGATTTGCTGATAAGTAGACTGTGCATAAATTGTCGCATCATACTGTTGATTTGCTATTTATATTCATCTGTAATTCATGCATAAGCGATTGTATCCACATGACTTCTGCTGTTGTGCTGGACACACTTCAATATTCTGCCTCTATGCTAGATCTAGATATTGTGTTCTATTTCTTTGAGCATCATGAAACAGAATTATCACCTATATAAATGCAATAGCCTGTGGTAGATTTCCTATCATCGGGATCTGTAGCCCAGTCAGCGTCTGCATAACCAGTTATGTTGAGGTTCTTGCTTTTCTTTAGTAGAATTCTATAGTCCGTTGTTCCTTTTAGATATCATAGTATTCTTTTGACTACTTTCCAATGCTGATCCAGTGGTTTCTGCTTGAATTAACAAACTTTATTAACACTATATGAAACATCTGGTCTAGTTATGGTGACATATTGTAATGTCCCAACTAGAATTCTATATTGTTTATCATTAAATATGGCTTCTCCCATGTTTTTGGATAAGTGTTGACTACTTATCATTGGGGTTGGTTGAGGATTAGCATTTGACATTTTTGACTTGTTTAATAATTCCTTGATATATTTGGCTTGGCACAGCATGATTTCTGTGTCTGATTTCCTTTTAACTTCTATGCCCAGAAAGTAGTTTACATTCCCGAGGTCTTTAATTGAGAACTCCTTGTCAAGATGCTGAATAATTTTGTTGATTTCTGCCTCATTGTTCCCTTTGATAATTAAATCATCGACATAAATAAGTATATATATTATAACAGTATCATCACTTTTTGTGAATAGTGAGTTATCTGATTTTGGGAATTGGAAACCCATGTTATACAAAGTAATTTTTAACTTGTCAAACCACGCTCTTGGTGCTTGCTTGAGACCATATATGGCCTTGCTTAGTCTGTGCACAAGATTTCTGTCTTGTTGATATCCTGGTGGCTTTTGCATGTACACTTCCTCCTTTCACTCTCCATTGAGAAAAGCATTGTTCACATTCTGATTTTCCAGTCCTTGTACAAAGCAATAGTGAGAATGATTCTGGTAGTTGTTGGCTTTACCACTGGTGGAAATGTTTAATTGAAATCAAAGCCATGTTCTTGTGTGTAACCCTTTACCACCAGCCTTGCTTTGTGTCTGGCAATTGTACCATCTGGATTTTTCTTCAGCTTATATGTCCATTTGCATCCTACAACATTTTTTTTTGTTAGTACAACCAGATTCCACGTCTTGTTTTTGATAAGTGCATTGTATTCATCATCAATTGCAGTCTTCCAACTTTTGTCTTTGAATGGCTGATCAAATGTCTCTGGTTTCTCTGATATGATGGATGCATATATTTTTAGTTTGAATATACCACTTTTTGATCCGGTGATTATATGATGTCTAGTTGTGACTTAGTCTTCACTGTGTGATGATTTAACGCCTTGATCTGAGTTGTTTTCCGATTCATTATGCTGAGGATTTGATTAAGACTCACTTATACTTTGTGTTGAATTTGATGTGCTTTCAGGTATTTCAGATAACTCTGCCTAACCTAGTTGAATAAATACTGTGTGTTGTGGAGCAGTATTCACTGAGTTATCTTCAGTCATTATCTGTGTCCACTCTGATGGATAGAAGGGATTGATACATTTGGACTGTATACTTTTCCTGTTGTCTTGATGCTGATATTAGAATAGGAGAGACATGCTCATTAAAAACTACATGCCTGATTACAAATATTCTACCATTTCTATCAGTACATTTATATCATTTTTGATTTGATGCATATCCAAGAAAAGTGCATGGAGTTGATATGAAATTTAGTTTTGTGTGTATTGTTGGTGTAGGGGGAAACATAGACAACCAAATGTTTTTAAGCCTTGATAATCAAGCCTTATTTTGAATAGCTTTTCTATTGGACTTTTATCCTTTAGGACTTTGGTTGGCATCCTGTTTATCAAGTCCACTGAAGTACTAATGGATTCTGACCAAAATTTTAAGGGTAAATTTGCCTGAGCAAGTAGTGTTAGGCCTGACTCAACTATATGTCAGTGTTTCCTCTCTACTAGACCATTTTGTTCAGAAGTATAGGGACATGTTGTTCTATGAACAATCCCTTTTACACTGAAGTATGTATAAAGAGTCTTAAACTCTCCACCACCATCAATTTGTATAATTTTAACTTGATGGCTGGTCTGTTTTTGTACTTGTGTGATAAAGCATATTGTAGTTTGATGTGCTTCAACCTTGGTTTTCAAAAAATACACCCCAGTGTATCTAGATATGCATGAACAAAAGATATATAATACTTATATCCATAATCTGAACTAATTGGGGGCAGAACCCCAAAGATCAGTTGGAAGCAATAGTGGTGGTTTATCATATTGAGTTACAGAATCAGAAAATGACAACTTGTGACTTTTACCCATTTGACAAAATATACAGATATAAGGAAGTGTAATATCATCAAAAGGAATTTTGTTTTCAGATAACACCCTTTTTAGAATATTGGCACTAGGGTGACCAAGTTTGTAGTGCCAAATATCAAAGTTGCTCGGTTTCCTTTTACTCTGAGCAAGTTCAGAAAAATTACAATTTTCAACACATTTATCTGCATTTGAATTTCTTGACTCAACATGAGTAAATCTGTATAGGCCTTTTACAGCTTCACTCTTCAGTAAAATTTATTTTGTTAGAATGTCTCTAACTAGAAAGTGTCTAGGATAAAATTCAAAATATACATTGTTATCAATTGCAAATTGTGATACACTTAGGGGATTTTTTCTTTATTTGTGGAACCATAAGTAAATTATTGAGATATAGTTTTATTTCACCTATGATGCAAGCAATACCAGTGTGTGTGATCTTTACTGCCTCACTATTTCCCATGTGTATGGTTTTATTACCTTTGTACTCTTTGTTTCCTAGATATAGGTTGTCTAGATTGTTGGTGATGAGTTGCACCAGAATCTGGATACCAGCTTTCATTAAATGCTTGATCTGGTCTGTTGATGTCATTTTGACTACTTGTCTTGTCACTGTTTGTCTGATTGCTAGTATCTTGTTGTATCTGAGCTATGTTTGCATTGTAGTTCCCATTTCTTTGATTACTTGAGCTCTGACATGGAGTATAGTTCATATTGAGTCCGAAGTAACACGTTGGAGCTGTATGACCAATTTTCTCACATATTTGGCATTTTGGTCTGCTATTGTTGTTATATCTTCTTCTTCCTCTACCTCTAACAGGTGGATTTCCTTTATTATTGTTACTATATTGATTCTTGCCTCTGTGACTTGCTGCATAATTGACTGTTATATCAGTGTCTGAAGGTTTCTTGAATTCAAGCCTTCCTTCATGAGATAGAAGTATAGCATGAACATCCTCTAGAGTTGGTGTTGTTCTTTGAGATGATATAACAGCTACAACGGATTCATAATCTTCACTCAGACCACTTAATATGATTAGTACTTGTTCAGATGCTGGTACTTTATGTTCTGCTGCTTCAAGAAGGTCACATGTAGTTTTGATTTTTTGCAAGATATTCCCCCATTGTATGATTTTTTTTTCTAATGCTGTGAAGTTGTCTTTTGTGATGCATCGTTCCTCCATACACAAAAAAAAAACTTCTGAATTCTTTGCATAAAAATAAGAAAATCATCATAAAATCCATCAAAACACCAAGGAATCGTACCATACCAGAAATCACTGTGGTACTTGAGCACGACACTTTCTTCCTTCTTGAACTAGAACTTTTGAATTCTTTTGATCTCAGATGATGAATGTGTTTCTGATGAGATTCTAAAACTTCTGAAATTGAGTTTCTGATGGTATTGATGTTGCAGTGTTGCCGTTAGGCTTTGCTTGGCTCTGATACCATATTTGATTTATTGGAATTTCTTGTTTTAGATTTGAAATAATTTTGGCTGAAATGAAAACAACAGAAAGATGATGAAAAATAAATGATATTCTTTGATCAGAATTGTTTTCTTACAGATTGCACTTGGCTACAAACATTTATATTACAAGTTATACAGGTATTGGGTTGAAGCAAAAAAAGACAGGCCCAACATCTCTGTCCAACGTAACCGCTTTGCAAAATCATATATCTCCACATAACAAACGCGAGAGAGAGAACCAGTCAATACTCATTATTTCTTACATTTATCAGATAATTCCCAATGCAAACCAAAAATACAGACAAATTCCTGATCTGAAAGTAAATCAGTCCATCTTTTCTTTCATCATCTGCGTTTTTCGAATAGAGTTCTGGACGTTAGCCATTTAACATTAGGATTCACAAACTGAAAAAATAATCCCACCTTGTAATATTAGGATTCAAAATTTGAAAAAATTATCACACCTTGAAACGAGAGGACAATTCAACGGCTGAGATTCATCATATCACCATTTTATATTCATACACACACACATATGTATATATAAACGCGCGCGCGCGCGCGCACACACACACACATATATATATATATATAGAAAACTAATCAGGATGGACATGGTGACTCAGGGTGGAAACGGTTACGTCGGAACAGCCACCTTCCAAATCACCAGATCCCCAACATCGTCTATCAACCTTTGCACGCCTATCACCAGAAACTTGGAGCAGATCATGGGTAGAGGCGGTTAGACGAGTTGGTAGCCCTGAAGCAGAATCTCAAGATGTTGATCTCCATTTCGTCCAACCAATAGTTATCAACGACAAAGCAAAGTTTCAAATTCTTGAATTGAGTAAGAGAGTTGCAGAGTCTAAATGGAAGAATTTGATTGTTGCTTATGTTATCAGTAGCAGACCTTTATACGACCAATTCAGTAAATTTATGCAAAATGTTTGGAAACCGAATGGTAACGTGGGTATATGTTGCAAACAAAATGGTTTCCTTATTATAAGATTTGAAAAGGAGGAAAATTGCAATAGAATTATCAAATCTGGACTTTATACTTTCAACTCCAAAATTGTGATATTAAAGATGTGGAAATCTGGCATGCAATTAATAAGGGACTATTTCCCCTCGATTCCAATTTGGATCAAATTAAGTGACTTGGACCTAGAACTTTGGAATAGAGACGCAGCAAGTAGAATTGCAAGTATGCTAGGAAAACCTATTTGAATGGATAACAATACGGCAAAGGAAAATCGATTACATTATGCTAGAATTCTGGTAGAAATAGATTTAGACTTTGCTTATTATACAATAGTTTAAGGTGTTAACTATATAGGTCAGTTTTTGACATTCAATTATCATATGAATACTAGCCAATACCATGTGGAAACTGCAAAATATTTGGTCATAGTACAAAAAATTATGGCATTTCTTTTCGACAATCATGGATACCTAATACTCATTCACCAGAAGTTCCTCAGGCAACTAATAATACAAATCCAAATAGTCTAATGGGGAGCCCACTTCTCCCCTTAAACATATGGAGGAATATACTGCATAAACATCTCAAACACATGTACCTACTATCGAAAATCATCTTACTGATTTATAAAAGGGAAAAGAACAAATTGGGCTTCAGACTTCTTACTGATTTTCCTGCCTTTCCTCTGTTGAAGATGAGCTCTCTACATCTACTTTGTCTACAGAGCAACCACATAAACCTTCTGAGCAAACCAGCATCAAGATTCAACCAAATCCCCCTTCTCTATCAACTACACATACCAAGGAATAGCCAGTATTGATTGAAGGCGCTACAAATATACAGACGAAACAGACCAGAATATTGATATACATTCAGATTCTGACGAATATACATTAGCTAATGAGATATAAGACGATCAATAGTAATTCATTGAAGAAGTGGCACAACACATTGAAGAAACTGGAAAACTAGAAAGAAAAAAATAAAGAACGTACCCCATATGTTAGAGGAAAATATGAAATATAAGAAGAAACATGAGAAACCACAAACCCCAATAGCTCCTTCTGAAAGATCAACTAGGGGCACTTCGAAAATTAAATGAATGCATTTTCATGGAATGTTAGAGGCTTGAATACTAATAACAAAATGCTACAAGTACTCAAATTTCTACAGTCTTATAGGCCGTATCTTATAGCCCTTTTTGAGACAAAATCAAATAATATAGGCATTGAGAGGTTCATGGATTAATTCCCCTCGCATTGGACATGCTTCCATAACAATGATATAAGAAAAAAGGACAGGATTCTTGTCATCATGGATGCCACATTTGGACTACTGTCATCTCACATAAGTGTTATCGGGAAATTACTATTGTTTTAACTAATTCTGGTGGTTTTCAGTGCACCATAACATTTGTATATGCTAGCAATTCATATTCTGAAAGGAAGAAGCTATGGAGTGAATTTATTCTCAAAGCATTTTCTATTCATATGCCATGGATTGCTTATGGGGATTTAATAATGCTTTGAACCCTTAAGATAAGAAAGGAGGATTGCTTATTCCTTTTCTTATCTCACAAGTTTTAATAAATGTATTTTACAGTATGGACCTGCTCAATGTTCTTTTTGCAGGGTTGCAAGTATATTTGTAGAAAAAGAGGCATGGAAACTAATATCGATGAATTTCTAGTAAATCATGAACTCTGCAACTATGCCCAGATTTAACTGCAATTGCTCTACCTACAAATCTAAGTGACCATACTCCAGTAATTCTAAATTTCAAAGACAGAGGAAACCAAGAAAAAATTGCTCCTTTTAGATATGTTAATACATCGTCTAATATTAAAGGGTGCCAGCAATGTGTCACAGAAGGATTCAAAGCTTCTACATGGCTAATTTCATAGTACAATGATGTTTAAAGTTAATTAGTCATTTTAATAATGATTTTTAAGGTCAATTTATCATTTTAATAATGACATTTAGATTTATTAATCATTTTAATAATGATAAATAAGGTTGATTAATCATTTTAATAATGATGTTTAAAGTTAATATTTGTGATGTGTTCGATTTTAAAAGCTTAAAAGTTTGATTTGGATATGAAAAAGGTAAGATATTTTAATATCCATAAACGATGTCGCTTATATGAAAAGGATTTACTCATATTCTCAGCACTAAACGTCGAGGTTTGAAACCTTGTCTCTATCTCGAGTTAAAGTTGTCGTCAAGGCAAGCCTTAGGGTAACACTTCCTTTTCTTGCCCGGCTTATTTTCGACCCAACGATAGTACAAGTTTGAAATCGACGAATAGTGGTAAGGGTATGAGATTTAATTTGCATATATGATCATTTTAATTATCCCCAATAGTTGATGTATCCACTATCGATTTCATTATCTTCTTTGTGTATTGTTAATCTTAGACCATTTATTGCTCATTTGAACGTTGATATCTTTTATCAGGAATGACTAAAACAAAAGAGCGAGTGAGGGTCAAGCTATGTGGGGATGCTCCCATTAGGATATCTTCACATTTACTCTAGATTGGATTCGACTGTATGTACACGGAGATGTGAAATATTCAAATTCTTGGTAAGGTTGACGGGGTCCGGCTTGTACATTTCCAAGGCAGTCATAGAGTAAATGACCATATCAAATATATTTTCTAGAGGTATGCTTTCGGTAAAGGAGGTGCAACCTCCTAGTCGTTGTTGGAAAATTTTCCTTTCTTTGTTTTTTAATTCATACCCTTGAATTTATTTATTTCTTATTTACATCAGAATATGCCTTACGCACATCACAATCTTTAATTATTTAAACCCATTACTTTTAGTTAGATGTTTTTCATGTAAGGGGAAACCCGTTATGCATTTGGCGGCATGGTCTTATATATTGTTGTTTATTTCCACTCTTTGTTTAGAGTTTACTCACACCAGACTTATTTTCTGACCCAACTTCTTTGTTTGCCTAAACTCTCAGGTACCAATTTATATATGAGTAGTCTGAGAGTAGAAGATTTCTTTGGGCTCTCTTAAAGATGTCGGATGAGCAGAAGGCTCCTTATCTATCTATCTATCTCCACTATTATGTTTATTTATGTATGTGTATTTTGTATCAGCAAGCGTAAAGACAGGCTGTTATAACTGCCTAGGCTGATGGTGGTACTTTTATTGTAACTCTGATAACCCCATGTTAAGGAGTAACTTTATATCGTATTGCTATATTATAATTAACTATTCCTTTGTGAGATTTTCCGTTCGATTCTTTTATTTACCCCAAAACAACTCGTCTTTCGAATGCTTGGACAACGACACACGAATATCGTGGATGTATTTAGTGTTGTTCCTAGAGGTCCGAAAGGTGGGTCGTTACATGACTCATCCAACCTCTGTTATTCTTTGGAGGAACCACGAGACTTTAAATCAACCTTCAGAAGAAAAAAAACATCATGTAAAGTACAGATTTCATGGCTCTGGTTACTTCGACTTATCATATTTGGGAGGAGAGAAATAGGAGACTATTTAACAACAAAGAGAGTTCGAGACTGCAGCGAGCAAGATTGATTGAAAAAGAAGTTATTTCTTTGGTGATTCATGATTGGAATCATCGTCGTTGCAGTGCGGAGGAATATGATTTTCTTGAGAGATGGGGTATAAAGCTGAAGGATGATGACATGTTTTAAGGTTTAGATTTTGGGTTTGTTGGGTAGGCCTTGTCATGATGGTTTTGTATTTTTATTTTATTAGGCGAATTTTGTATTATTTGTATATTGTTGAGTTGTTGCGCTCTTTTTTCTTACTACTGTGGAAAAGTTTTTTAAGGAGGCAAAACCAACAGCGTTCTTTATAAGTCGGTAAATAAAGAGCCTTCTTTCAACATATATATGTATATGTATGCATGTATGTACGTATATGTATATATGTATATGAATATATATATGTATATGGGCCAACAATTTGAATACAAAATAAAACACGATTGGTGACACAAAAGATCTGGATCGTTAGATCTTTTTATCTCTCTATAGGAGGTGAAAATCATGGGGCATTCTAATGGTGGACATCCATCATGTCACCAACTGTGTCTATATTGTGTGTCCCGATAAATTTTCCCATATATACAGTTGGCCGAAAGCTTTTTAACTAAAATTTTATTTACATAATTTTAAAAAAAATCAATACATTCATTAATTCATTTAAAATATATATAAATATTACTTATTATAATAAGAAAATAATTTCTTTTAAATTAAAAATACATATCTATTTATAAATCAGTTTTAAATAATTTAATACATAAAAATTTATTATATATATAATATTACATATGTCATATTATAAAATTGTTAAAACTAACAAAAAATCATTCCAAATCTCGAAAAAAAATTCATATAAAAGTTTAGCCGAAAATAATATAAATATTATAATGATGTTTAACGTTTCTTAAATCAATGTTATATGTATATAAATACATAAGATTGGACAACATATATATATATATATATATATATATGTATGTATGTATACATATATATTCGTTATAATAATTCGGATATAAGTACCATAAATATAATAAACATACTTTTAAACAAAAATATTACCAAAACTTGTATCCAGTGATATGCAGCTTGAACGAAGAACCAACTTCTAGATTCAATCGAACCTACTCTAGAAATTGCAATGGACTAGAGATGAATACCACTCTTTTAGTTAAATGATTTTGTATTGAATTTGTTTTGGATTTTAATTTTTATTGGTAGAGTTAGGGGTATTCCCAATGGGCAATTCTATTATTTATTATAAATTGTTAAACTCTGTAAGAAAATCTCATTCGAAATAAATGGTATTTTTCTTTCTATTACATACTTAATATAATACGTTATATTAATTGTTATTTAATTTAAGTATATTTAATAGAAAATCTATAAATGATATGTTTTTTGAGAATAATTACAATGTGTTGTAATCATGAGCAATTTATCACAATAAAAATAAGCATATCATTTTAAATTTTCCTTGTCGAGATACATCGAGACTGGATATCGATACATCCGTTGAGATTAGAGTACATAACTCTCTCCAAACTTTGGGTAGTGTATTATTCATGGCAATTAGGGACAACAATGAGTTATTTACCGATAAATATTGGATAACTATGGAATGACTCACTTGATAGTTTTCTATTGGTTAATATAACTAAGATTAAACTGAAAATACGGTGAGAACATTATATAGTTCTCTCGACTTGAGAATATTGTTGAACTTTAGTATGGACATTCCACTTTGATTATAGTTAAATTATGGTACAGCGTCCATCGAACAACTATAGTTGGATCTAAGTTGAAGCATTGGAAGTGAAACAATATTCAGTAGAGAATTCATCTCCTTAGCTATATGAGGTTAATATCACCGTCAACTGAAGTCGAGACAAAGTTAAAGTCTTTGGCCAGAGAATTTCGGTTAATAATTATTATTATCAAATCAAGGAATTTTTGTTTGGACTATGCAAGTTGAATATGGATGATATTGTAATTTTGACCAATACCAAATTCCATATGTCCTAATGTGATATAGTTTGGACGAAGAGAATTGGTGTAAATAGTTGTCGTTGCTGGGGATAGCTAAAAGTATTATAATTAAATTTTAATAAAAGTGATAAATTCGGTCGAACTATCACACTACTAGCTAAAGTAATGTATGAACGTTAATTTTGAATTGTTTGATATTAATTTCTAATCGGATTTACACCTTAGAGTCACACAACCGTAGTTGTGAATACTCAAAATGCCACCTAATTTAACTAAATTATAATTGTACTAAATTAACTAATACTTTTGAAATATTTATTATAAAATTTTATGAAATTTATACTGATCAGTATTAAAAATGGTGCTTATATAAAAGTTACATATGCCAATATAGATATACTATATCGATGTATGTTTGAATATGACGTAGATATAAAATAACTCATATGGTTTGAAGTAGAATGCAAAACCATAGGGCGTAGGGTATCGCCAGCTATAGGAAGGGTACTAAGGAGGTGGTATTTGTGATAGAGTTATGAGTATGCCCTTGGAACAGTTCTGTAATTTAGTGTAAATTGTTAACTCTGTAATCAAGATCTTGTTCGTAACAAAAGATGTTTTTTTCCTCTATTATATGCTTCTTATAATATGTTATTAATAATTAGTAGTTTAATTTAAGTATATTTAATAGAAAACCTATAAATGGTGTTTATGTGAACGTAATTACAGATAGTTGTAATCATAAGTATTTTATCACAATGTAATAAATACATCATTTAAAAATTCCTAGTCAAGGTGTATCGAGACTGGATATCGATGCATCCGTTGAGACAAGAGTTGTAACGCTCTTCAAATGTTAGGCAGTGTATTACTCATGATCACTGAGGTGCAAGGGGTTATACACTGATAGATATTGGATAAGTATGGAATGACTCACTCGATAGTTTTTGTTAGTTAATATGACTAAGTCAAACAAAAAATATTGATGTGACAATATTATATAGTTCTTTTGACTTGAGAATATTATTGATCATTAATATGAAAGCTCCACTTTGATTATAGTTAAATCATGGAACAACGTCCACTAAATGACTATAGTTGGGTTGAGTGGATGTATTAGAACTGAAACACTATTCAAAAGAGCATTCGTCTTCTTAGTTATATGAGGTTAATATCATGGTAAACTGAAGTTAACTCAAAGTCAAAATCTCTGGTCAGAGTAGTTCGGTTAATAATAATTGTTATTATTGAACCAATAATTTTGTGTTTAGACTATAAAGTTGAATATAGTCAATATAGGAATTTTGACAATTACCAAATTCCATAAGTACTAATGCGATATAGTTTTGACTTAGAGAATTATTGTAAATAATTGTCATTGTCGGGTAATGCTTAAATAAGATTGGATTTTACCAAAGCTATGTAAGGAATAAATTTGGCTATAATATCACAACCAGTTGCTAACTGACATATGAATGTTATTATTTGAATTGCTCGATGCTAAACGCTGACCGAATTTACACCTAAGAGTCACACAACCGAAAAGTTGAATACTCATGTTACCACCTAATTTAATTAATTATAATTATTATAATTAATCAATCTGATTAATATTTGTGAAATATCAATTATAAAATTTTATCAAATTTTTGGTGATCGATATTAAATAATGTGTAAATAATTGTTATAAACACACGTATCGATATGCGATATTGATGTGCATTTGAATTAGATTTAAATGCAACTTTCATTAATCGAGCTTGAAGTGATTTTGAGGCCCATAAAGGGGGCTATTATATGCAGCTGTAGGAAGGATAAGGAGGTCAGCCATATGTTGGCAAGTGTAGTGCGAAATTTTGAATTAAAAATAGGTGAATGATAAGAGAGAAAGGTGGACCCAGATCCTCATTTTTCTTCTTAGATTCTTTCTTATTTAATCACCTCTAGCCCTCAAATTTTGGAAATCTTTTGCTTTCCTCTAAGACCAACAAGACCATCCATATACTTCTCCTCTCCTCCAAGTTTTCAAGCTCTAAAACACTAAACTAAATAAAAATCAAGGATCGGTGGTAGCTGCATTCAGATTATAAATCAAGGATCTGTATATGATGTTGTCTTCATTGGATGGATTATATATATATGTATATATTTGATAAAATAATTATATATATATATGTGTGTGTGTGTGTTACACATATACACTTACGACTAGTAATAAAAAATTAATTACAGAATATAAAATGATATTACATTTTTTTAATTTAATAATTAATTTCAATACAAACAATATTACATAAAGCACCGTGAGGCATTTCCTTATGTTTTGAAGATCTGGGAGTGAATATGAATAAACAGGTTGATGTTGAAGGGAATGATGTTATGCAATTGAATGTGGTGGATAAAAACGTTAAAAAGGTTGAGAATGCAAAAAAAAAAATTCATTTTAGTTAAAAGAAAGAGGAAACCAGTTAAAAGAATCTGGGTAAAGTCAAAGACAGCTATAAACTTTAAAGAGAAAGAAGTGATTGAGAGCCTGAATGGAGAAGGAAGTGGCAATGCTGATGGCTCGGGTATTTCTTCGAAGGAGCCTGAAGTAGATGAAGTCAGGGAAGAGACCATAAATATTGAAGGATTTGAAAATGTGGTGAACATAGAAGAATTCACAGAGTAGGTCTCAAATTTTGATGGGAAAAACTCCAAGAGCGCTCGAAGTCATGATATGACTCATTTTGGTGACATTATATCCAACAAAGAAGAAAACATGGATCCATTACAAATTCTTGATTCTAGTCAAGCTAGCAAGGAAAGTGAAAAGGATAGCCCCTATGACACTACTATTGCTCTAGTAAACTCAATTTGTATTCTTTAAAATGAGACTGCATATACATCTAACTCTTTTGCTCCTCTTCTCAGTCTGAATGAAGATACTTTTTTGTGCAAGGAAAATAGTGATAATGATTGCGGGCATCATTCATCCCATACTGAACAAACAACTGCTCTTACAACTTCTACTATGCACAAGGACATGCACACTGGCATGCTAACCCAATCAGATCCATCTTTAGACATGCACACAGTCTTGTCCACCGCCTCTTCAATTCCAATTTTTCCCTCTCTTTCAAATATTCCTTCAGACATGCACTCGTGTACACTGACATGCACACTCTTCCTTCAAACACAACCTTATCAAACCCCATCACTCCCTCTATAAAGTCTCTTACTTCCTCTATACCACCCTTTGATCATCATACATAACCTATTTCTTCCCCCTCTTATTCTTTAGTAAGACTTCCTCCTAAAATTTTCCCCTTATTGTCAAATCCTGCAACTACTGTCATTGTGTCCCCCTCACCTCAGAATAAGAGGGGTTAACCAAAGAAAAATGTCGTCCTTTCATCAAATGATGATATGGATAGTGGAACTGAATTTACATTTGAATTAATAAGCTTTGTCTCCCCACCTATTAACACGCATTCACCTGGAGTCAGAACCAGGTCCTCCTACTCTTTATCTCAATGAATCACACCATTGAAAGTATAGGATTTTGGAACATCGGGTGCGCTAATTCCCTGGAAAAACAGATGGAAGCAAAAAACTTAATCATCTCCAATAGTCTCCAGATGATAATATTAGCTAAAACAAAACTCGACCACTCCACTACTCATGCAGCTACAACTCTGATTAACAAATCATGAACCTTCTTTATAACCTAGCTCAAGCTCCTTTTGGAAGACTTCTTGTGACGACCGCCCATGACTCCCGCACTAAAACAAGAGAATGGTGCGCTGAAAGGCGTGCCAGGCAGCCATGGACGATAGTCAGGGTAAGATAAAACAGAAACTCTATCGTACAACTCACAGCGCATGGACAAAATACAATAGAGAAATATATGTATATAGTGAAGCTCATAACAGAATATCATCATATAGACTTCATAAAGGTTTGATACAAGCATCTGAACAATCAATACATCAAGCCTCACTACATAACACTCAAAACATATACAAGCAGCGGAACATCCAGTACATATAATAGGAAAACTAATATGCTAGCCTCCAGCTCGTCTTCGTCATCAACAGCGTCAATCACTAAGAACAACACCTGTCACCTGCTACCTAGTCTGCCCATCCCAACATGGATGAACAGCCCAAGGTAATAAGAGTTGAATATAAAACCTTGAGTCAGACAACAGTCTTAGTGAGCAGTAAATTAACTATCAAACATACCAAAAGAGCATAAAGGATAAAAGGAATAGGAACTCAACCATCCCACTCCACCTCATTCTACAGTGATAGCCCACAGACCCACTAAGCATAAACAAGCATAGCAAAGCAGACAATTTAAGTAAAGTAATTATCACTCGAGTCAAGGTCGATGTTTTCCAAGCACAAACCCCCAATGCCTAAACCAAGATCAGATAAGCACCCAGAAAACACCGCTCTTGAGATCGAATGATGGTACAATCAAACATCCATGACTCTGGCTATCACTGTTATCATTGCCTCGATGTCATCGTTAGTTGAATGACCGCCAGTCAAGGGCTAATGGTAACCCCGGTTCTAGACATAACTCCGCACGTCGTCGCAGCCCGTGCCTAGGAATTTTCGCAACTACCCAGAGTACTAGCACGTCGTCGCAGCCCGTGCTTGGAACGTCGTCGCAGCCCGTTCCAATGTACTCTTGCTTTAAGCATGCTAGAACCTTCAAGAACAATAAAATCTCAGCCTTCTAGTCATCCTCCTCGACGACTATTCCCATACTAGCTCAAGCGCCTCTCAAGCTAACCATTATCAACCAACTCGAATCGCATCACCGAGTTATCAACATGCTTGGGATGATCCCGTCTGGATTAAAACAAGGCTTTCTCACATCATACTTTGCTTCATCGCATCATAGCAAAGTCCCATCTCAACATCATGGTTTGCCTCATCGCATCATGGCAAAGTTCCATCTCAACATCATCATCAAATCTATCCATATGAGCTTCAACATCCGCTTCATATGCCACAAGCAGCTTTCCTTATTCAAGAGCCTTTCCACTTAGCTTTTGAATCATCTTCTACCAATTTTACGAATCAAGTTATCGATCAACTAATCAATCAAATCAAACATTAATCCAAGCAATCAATCATTTAAACAAGATCTAAATAAACAATTACAACAATAATGGCAATTCCGTAAATAAAGAGTTCAAGTCTAACATGCATCCTAACAAGCATGAATTATGAACAATATCTCTACAACTTGGTGAATGAACTTGCATAAGTTAACATGTAGTAAAATGGGTGTCAAAACTTCATAGGTGATAGATCTACATGTATGCTTAGGGAAAATGTAAGAAATCACTATCTTTAACACATAAACAAGCCACCAATCCAATATACTCCCTTGGGTCCGTGTGAGAGATA
Organism: Allium cepa; assembly: GCA_030765085.1. Classification (NCBI taxonomy): domain Eukaryota; kingdom Viridiplantae; phylum Streptophyta; class Magnoliopsida; order Asparagales; family Amaryllidaceae; genus Allium; species Allium cepa. Next base: position 319,926,931 of record CM060928.1, on the reverse strand, counting down.
ACTACCACTCACCGAATCACCTAAACAACCCAAAAACAATCAACTCCAGATCTGGACAGCAAGGAACCAAGCTTGATCCGGCAAAATCTCGCTTCAAACGATGAAATCTCTCTTTGTTGGATGAAGATCTTCAACTTTGGCTCTTGGATCTTCGATTTAATCTTCAATCTTGGATGGATGCTAGCACTAGATTAGAGTGGAGAAAAGAAGTGAAGAAGTGTTGTAGTCGAGCTCTCAAAATGGCAGCACTTCGTCGCTTCAAAATCCGGTGCCAAAAAGTGAGCCAAACCCCTCTATTTATAGGCTGAAACCCCCCTGAGTCGCGCCCCATAAGTCACCGCCGACCTATCCCTTGAGTCGTCCACGACTCAACAGACCCTACAACCTAGCCTATAACTCGGCACAGCCGACCCAACTCGCATGCGACTCAACGGCCCAACACAAACACGGCTCACGACTCAACTATACGCAGCATAACGACATAGGCCCCCTGCGACCTAACACTAAGTCGCTCACACGACTCAGCGACCTAACTAAGACGCAACCTAACGACACAGCCTACAGACTCGAGTCAACGACTCAACAGGTATGCACGACTTACGACATAACCCTTGCCGACCTAACGACTCAACAGGACTCACGACTCAACACACTGCCGCATTGTTCCTAAGTCCTAAGTCGTATGACGACTCAACAAACATGTCGACTTAACTATTATCCTTAAGTCGCTAGCCCGTTAACCCTCAACCTCCTTGAGTCGTAACTCGTTCAACCGACTCAAGCCATAACACTATCCCTTAGGTTGGTCCAACCCATGACTCGGTCATACTATAAGTCGTCTACACCTTAAGTCGGCCATACTTTAACTCGGTGCCAACCCTATAAGCCGCTAACTCTTAAGCCGTTCAACCCCTAAGTCGGCCAGTTCCTATAAGTCGTTAACTCGGCAACACGACCCAAGCTTCCACACGACCTAAGCACTAAGTCGGTCACGACTCATGCCTCCATACAACTCAACTCTGAACGACTTAGGCTACCCACGAGCTAGCTATTACACGGCCTAACCCCTTAAGCCGTAAACCCTACCACTTAGGTTCAAAACGACTCCAGCAATACTAACGACTTAATGCAACTATTTTACGATTTTATCGACACGTAAAATACGGGTCGTTACACTTCTTATCTTTTGGAACCCCATTATATTCTCTGTTAAACCCCTTCTTGTTCATAGACAATTTATACACTCAAAAATCACCTATCTTCCCTCAAACCAAATTTTCAATCTAACTTTTATTAATGCTAAAAAAAATAAAGCTCATAGACAACTCCTCCTTGATTATCTCCCTTCCCTTGCCTCTTTAAATACTCCATGGATCTATGTTGGGGATTGAAACTGCATGCAATCTTCCTAAGACAAATGTAGAGTAGTTCCCCTATCAATTCAACATACCATACCTTTGAATAACTCTATTTTCTCATCTAACCTCTCCCTCATCCCCTATGATGGTTGTTACTTCACATGGAACAACAATAGTAGATCTAGTGTTAGAACATACTGTAGACTAGATAAACCTTCTATAACATATCCTCTTTAAGGCCAAGCCTTATCTACCATGTTCCCACTCCCACTCTCCCCGACCACTCTCCCTTAATCATTGACTGGGGTCAGGTAGCTGTGAATAGACACTCCTCGTTTTCATTTTTTAACAACTGGTCTGAACACTCAGATTTTATTATTATTGTAATAATAGTTGGAAATGCAAGTTTTTTGGAAATCCTATGTTTATTTTGCAGTGCCAACTAAACTATCTCAAGGAAAAGCTTAAAAGATAGGCCTTCATCACATATGGAAAGGGTTCTAAGATGTCAGAGGTAATCAGATGAAAACTACAGTTTTTACAATCTTCCTTGCTCTCCAATCCTACAACCATCTCCCTTTTATCTAAAGAACATAGCCTATGTGAAGATCTTGCTAAAGCTCCGATTGAAGAAACTAAGATGAAGAGACATAAATCAAAAATCCAATGGTATTTGCATGGTGATAGGAACAGAGCTTGCTTTCGTAATTCCTTGAAAATCAAAAATGCTTCTTCAAACATCTCTTCCATTTGGATAAGGATGGTTCCACTTGCCAATCCCTACATTCTATTCAAATAGCTTTTTTACAGTATTACACTGAGTTACTTGCTAATAAGAACCCTGCTGATTCCCCTATGTACCAATTCTCATCTTATAATCTGCCTACTATTACCAACTCTGACAGCTTGGATTTAATTAAAGAGGTAAGTGATGAGGAAATTAAACAATCTATCTTTCGTATGATCTCTGTTAACTCTCCTGGCCCTAATGAATTCAATGCTCATTTTTTTCAAAATTTGTTAGTATATTATAGGGACTGATGTTACTAAGGCAGTGAAAAAATTCTTCAAACATAATCAAATGCTTACTGCCATAAATGCCACAAAAATTGCATTAGTTCCCAAGGTCCAGCATCCAAATTTAGTCACTCAATTTAGACCCATGGCTTATTGTAATGTAATCTATAAATGCATTACCAAAATCCTAGCTGCTAGAATGGAAAAGGCTCTTACCTCTGTTATTTCAGCCAATCATACTGCCTTCTTACCTGGTAGAGACATAACTGACAACATTCTTCTAACAACTGAGTTGTTAATGGGCTACAATAGGAAAAATATCTCTCCTAGATGTGCTATAAAACTTGACCTCCAAAAAGCATTTGATACAGTTCAGTTGTAGGTCATCATATACATTTTTCATTTCATGCATTTTCCTCAAACTTAGCCTGGATATATACTTGTATATCCACTATCAACTACTGTTTGAGTCTTAATGGCTCAATATTTGGCTACTTTAAAGGAACTCAAAGGTTGAGGCAAGGGAATCCAATTTCCCCTTACCTTTTTATATGTGTTATGGAATTCTTCACTAACTTACTCAACAATGCGATGGAAAATAAACTAATGGATTACCATCCTATACATAGAAACCCCCCAATATCTGCTCTCCTATTTGCTGACAATCTTATGATGTTCACCAAGCCAAATGCCAAATCCGTCTCCAATACTCTGGCGGTTCTTCATAAATTTTCTCTCCTTACTGGCTTGTACATTTACTTAAATAAATCAAAATCATTTTTGGTGGTGTATCTGATGAAATTAAAATTTCTTTGACCTCTATTTTAGCTTTATCCCCATTTGATCATGATGGGTCTAACCTGGAGCTTATCTTCTCACTTCCTCAGTCAAATCATCTCAATGCCTTCCCATGTTTGAAAAAATTACCGCCAAGCTTTCCTCCTGGCCAGTCTCCAAACTTTCAACTACTGGTAGATTTGTAATAGTTAAGTCTATTGCCTCTGCAATGTGCCTGTATTACGCCAGAATTTTCATACTTCCTTCTAAACTAATATCTACTCCAGGAAGCTATTCTAATATCTTACAAATTTATATGCTGTCCTTATGAAAATGGAGGCCTTGGAGTAATGAATATCAAACAATGGAATAAAGCTTCTTATTCCACCCATATAGAAAAATTACTGAGGCAGGATAATAACCTATGGGCTCATATGTGTAGGATCCACCTTCTCTAAATTAGTCACTTTTAGACTACGCAGATACCCCCAGACTACAGTGGTACTTGGAGGAACATGCTGAAATTAAGACACTGGTTCGTCCCTATGTTCCATTATACTATGAAGAATAGAAATAATATATCTTTCTAGCATGACCCTTCGTCAGGAAATGATGTCATCCTAGCTAATATAATTGCATACAACTTGAGAAGCCTGGCTGGTATACTTGAAGAAGCTAAGGTAGGCAATTTCATCACTAAAGACAAAATCTCTCTTCCTTCTTCTAGCTGCTTCCTTATTAGGTCTGCCTGGGTTATGCTTAAATCTAAAAATTTTTAGCAGTATGAATTTGCCACATCATGGGGAGATGATCATCATTCCATTAAAAGAGTTAATAGGATTCTTAGTACTCCCACTGACTATGGCCTCTTCCCTTAGCACACGAGAATATGGATCATGAACTGTCCTCCTAGTCAAAACCTGCCATTATGGAGTGTCATAAGAGGCTACCTTTATACTCGTGAAAAATTCTATGCTTTGGGTTTGATTGACCAATCATCTCATACTCTGTGTGGTTATTTTTTTGAAATCATGGAGCATTTATTTTTTAAGTGCACTTACACTTTCTTCATCTGGAAAAACTTACTTAGACACTACAACTTGCACTCTCCAAGTCTGGATTCCAAGATCGAGTGGTACACTATCTTTAAAGCCACCAGATGGAGGAATGTAAGAGCTTTGTTTCTCCTGAAAATTTTAAAGAAATTTATTCACCTAATTTGGGCTGAAAGAAATGCTAGAGTGTTTTCAGGTAAATCTACCTCTAAACATGGTCTCTTTCTTACCTTAGTTTGGCTACTTTAACGTGCTGTTTCTATTTAATGACCTATGCTTGGTCGGGTGCTTGGTGATATTTGCATGCAGCTTTGAGTCATACTTGTGGATCTGTGTTAGCTGCTTCAAGTTTTTTTTATTCTCAGTCGTCCTTGGCACTGCTTGGATTTGTTCCTGATGTGCTAGGTGTTCCATTCTATGCTCTTGGTGAATTTTTTGGTGCACTAAGTTATGTCCTTGAAGTGGAGGCTATATGTTGTTTTTTTCTTTCCTAAGTTTCCGTTTGTAACTCCATATTTATACTTGTAATGTTTATTACTTGTTATGAATAAAAGGTAGGGGCCCTTTTAACTCCGCTGGCTTTACCAAAAAAATATTACATAAAGCATGGATTACATTTATTAATATTTATTTATGTATTTAAAGTTTTTGGATCTTTTAAAAAAAATTGTATACGTATTTATTTTTTGAATTTGTATATAATATATATATGTATAATTTACTTTAAATAAATTATGCAAATAATATATAAACATGTATATAAATAACATAAAATATTAGTACAAAATATTTAATGTAAAAGTACATAACTAAAATTAATTTCAAAAATGTTTTATATGTATGTATGTATGTATTGTCATAAGAAAAATAAAAAAAATCAAATAAAATTTAAAACCGAAAAAGTTTTGGACGAGAGTGTATTAGTGTTTATCTATACATATTTAGCTATTATTTTGCATCATAACATTTGATTATTTTTAAACATATATTCTATTATAATAATATTATTAGTATGTATATACATATATTCTATATATAATAATATTTTAAAAATTATTCTAATATTACTTTAGCATATGCTAAAAATCTTTTTTATTTTGAGTTATATATAGTTATATATATATATATATATATATATATATATGTATGTATGTATGTATGTATATTTACTTTAAATTTAATCTGCTAAACTAAATTTGAAATGGTGTAGATCAAGATCTAAAAGATAAATTTTGAATTTTAAATTTGACTTTAAAATTATAAATTTTTATCTTAAAATTTAGAATTATTTTGCAATATAATATATATATTTGTGTATGTGTGTGTATTTGTGTATGTGTATGTATGTATATACTATATATACTTTTACATATATAAGTAGTGTTTTATGATATACAGATTAATATATTTGTACCATTTATATATATGTATATATGTTATCAGCACACATGTATAAAGAGGGGCTAATATATCTGTTATGGTGTAAATCACAACATCTATACACAAACATGTTAAACCATGTACACCATTATGTTGCACATGCACGCGACACTTATGTAACGACCTGAATTTTGATCAATTTAATTAATGATATTTAAATTATTTTAAATATTTAAATATATATTATTTTTCATAAATATTCAAGTTTTATTTAATAAGTGATAATAATGAACTTATTTTGGAAGAATGTTCCAAAATATAGTTCCTTTGGAAATAATACCGATAAAATGGTCAAAAATCGTTTTATAGATAAACAGCTCTATAATCATAAAATGTCATGCACGAAGCTAGATACGTACACTTATTTTTATAATCGAACAAGAATATGAAATAAAATTAATTATTTTGAAAATTAAATGTATTTATGACATCATAAGTGATGCTCTTATATTTAATAATTGATTCATGAATTTAAATTGAGATTTAATAATTTAGTAATTATTTTAATTATTATAATAATTATTTTAAAATGATGATAATTCATTTTAAATAGTTATAAAGTATTAATAAATCATTTATAATAATTTTATGAAGATATATACTTGATTTAAAAATATCAGAAAAATTCATACCGCTTTATCGATATAATAGCGATTTTTGTAAATATTTGTTAGCATTAATTTGTATGGTTTTATAAATAAAATTTGATCATCTTAATTAGTTAAAAATGATAAGGATTTTATTTTTAAATTCTTTTTACATTTATATGTAATTTAAAATATAAGTGAAAACGTGATCGGAAATCGGTTTCTCGATTTTTAACGGAATTCATTCAAAGGTTGTTGCAACCTTATTTACATGTCATGTACACATACTTGACCATACATATACATGCAAAAACTTTTCATATGCACACATAAAATAAATACAAATATACATGTAAATACATAATGCATATACATATCTAAGATATTTTAAATTTCTTCATCCCTAAGCATTCACAAAGTCAACGCACATGCATAAGTACAATCACATGGCCTTGTCCATGATGGAGGGGACTTCTAGCCATCCTAGGGTGATGTAGGGAGGATGTGGATGTAAGGATGGTCGGTGATGGTGGATGATGTAAGGTGAAGAAATTTTCCACCTCTCCACTTGCCTATAAGTACCCATCCATTTTGCCTCTTCTTCATTCCTCCAAAACTTCCTCACACCAGAACAATATTAAGAAATTCTTTATTTCAACCCATGTAAAATTCTAGTAGCTACAACTTTTATATCGTTCTCTTCTTCCATTTTTGAGCTTAGCCATGTCAAAAGCTCACTTCTTTGCATTGCATTTTCGGGCGCAGAATTGTAAGTCCGAGAATACCCCTCTTCTTTTGATCATATCTTCCTTATATTAAATTGAAACTGAGTGTTTATTTTTATCAAATTGTAATGAAAATAATTTTGAAGAACTTTCCTTTTGATCCCTTTTCAAAATTCTTTGAGTAACATGTCCAAAATTCAGTTAAAAATTAACCCATTTTCGGGAGTGATTTTTGTAAATCAGAGAATGCCTCTTCTTCATTTGACTATATCTCATTAAAACTAATGCAAACTATATGATTCCATTTTGAAACCATATAGAAAATAATTTCCTACAACTTTCATATTGACCACTTTTCCAAATTTAAAGAGTAGAATGTCCAAAAGCAAGAGAAGATGACCTATTTTCGGGTCTAATTTTTGGTAAATTCAATAATAATCCAAAATCCTACACCCCATTCCCCATGCTTTTCCGAGCACTACTTTTGGTATGGGATTGGAGAGTATGCTAGGAGGCAAGGAGTAAGGGTTCGTGAGCTATATGCAAGTCATATTAATACACGTCGATAAGCACAAAGGAAATCACTTTCCGTTATTAAATGAAATGGTGTATATAGAATGTTTAAACCTCTTAAAAATAGATTAATATGATTTAGAAATGTTTTATAAACATTTAAAAATATTTTGGAAAAGTTTAAGTGAATATTGAAAATTGAGTCAAAAATAGGTGTATTGTGTAAGGTAGTTCGCGATTTCGTGCCGTAAAAGTCAAATGAATATATAGAATAGAATATAGCTCAGAATTCTTCGAGACGAGAATTTTTCAAACTATTATATCCATAATTTTCAAATAAAGGAAGAAAATCGAGATTTTGATAAGTAAATTTTGAAATACGAGTAAAACAACTTTTTGGAAAAATCACGGTTTTGCAGTTCGGAATCCATAAAGGAATTTCTTTAAAAACGATACTTTAAAATTGTCTAAAAATATGAAATAAGTTCGAACGATCTTTTAAAATGTTTTAAAAGTGATTTTAGTTATAAAAATAAATTTTCAAATGGTAGAAAAGTCACTTTGATCAATATAGCTTTAGAAAAACCATTCACGGCACTTTTTGCAACACTTTTCTATAACTTTTGAAATATGGTTTTAAACTTAATGATTCTTTTCCAAATCTTTTATAAATGTTTTCGAATAACTAAGTGTTTTAATAGTGATTTCGAAGTTTTATAATTTATTCAAAAATGCTTAAATAAATGATTTAAAGAAAAGCTGTCAAAAATCAAGTGATTTAATCTTGGCTCTAAAAGCCGATGAGTAGACTGGATTTTACTATTCGTAAGATCCAGGTGAGGTGCTTAAACTAAGGAGATATTTAGAAGCAACCAATGCACTGGCTCACCTGGCCTATCCTAGGCGAGTGATAGATTAGGTTGAAATGTTGGAAACGAGTTAAATATAAGAGGTTAAATTTTTCTAAATTTAAACAGTTTGAATTTTATGGAGATGATCTTCTTGTACTTGGTGTTAAAGCCTGAAGATGGAGCTCATACTATTCACGGAATTTAATAGGTGATTTCGTCGTTATTCCATCCATAGTACTTGTTGAATACGGGAATTGATATTGATTGGAATTCGATCATCTCTATAGATTCTACTCACTTAATACTAGTTTTAGATTAACATCCTAGATTTTGAATTAGGAAACTTTGTCAAGATTTATATATATATAATTCGAAAATATTGTCCAAAGTAAATTATGAAATGATTTGAAATTTAAAAAGGTTTTAACTAGTCAAAGGATTTGGTAAGAGAGGTTAAATGATTTTGTATATACCGAAAAGAAATGTTTCAAAAGATATCTATCTCTTGAAGATATTTTTGACAAAAAGAAATTAATCAATCATAGAATAATTCCCTATTCACCGAACATCTTTTTATTGATGATCGATTCGAGGGAACCAGGGTTGGATTTGAAGTGATTCTTATCTGAAAACCACTTCGAACCAATTTACGTATTCAAAATGAAGACATGAAAATGATTTGGAAGATAGAATGTAGGGCTACTTGTCACCGACCCACGGGGGAATTTTCCATATCAAATTATGTGACAGTAGTTCTTCATTTGATATCTTCGATGCAAGGCTCCTCGCTACTAATCCCAGGGTAATTCCCGATAGGATGTAGTATGAGATACCTTCGGTTTGTCCTATTCTTGGACAACTTGTACGGATGAATGTCTGAAGTTGCATTTCTAATTACGTTGATTGATCTCTATGAACGTATCAACTGTTTGGTGGTGGAGAAGGCAACTTCTCTTAGCTTAACACCCTCTCTTGAGACGTATGAGCTTAGGAGTTACATGTTGTAGAAATCAGATGTGTGATTATGGAATGGCAGTGCGACATTCAAAGTGGAATGTGCTATTGAAAGGTAAAACATTACATTGGGTCTCATCAACTAGAAATGGCAAAAATAGGGCAGATACGGTAGGGCTATGTGGGTCGCTCCCATTAGGATATGGTCATCACCTTTCTAGACAAACCCTTATATATCGGGTATGTTGTGTATGCTATGAGACGTCTCGGATAGGTCGGTAACGACCAAGGTGATGTCATATTTAATACTTTCCAGTGAAGGGGTAGGCAGGTTCTATGTTGGTATAGGCATTTGGTATCTGGACCCTAGGTAAATCCCTCTAGAGGTGTACTATATGGAAGGTAGTCCTTCACATTGTCATTTGTATTGAATCCATTCTCCAAATAGGCCTTGTAAGATTTTGATTGTAGAACCTACTTTGTAGCTAGTATGTTGGAATTTAATAATGTAACAATTTCGGCTCAGATTCATAAGTTTATTTGCAAATGTTTTCAAAAGAATTTCATTAAAAATAGTATCAAAGGATTTTTGTGGCAAATGTTTTGATTATCATAAGGTAAAAACTCATTCTGTGTTTATGTGCGGTGTGGTCTTATGAGATATCTTTGTTTTTTTAAAATACATATTTTAAGTTTCTCACATCAGTCCCATGACTGACTTGGATTTTATTTTCCTTTTCCCTTAAACTTTGGATGCCCTAATTTTCCTAGGCAGCCTAGTAGTAGTTTAGGTTTAGCTTGGAGCAATTTGATGGAACTAGAGATGAAGATGCTTTATAAAAAGTTGTCCATTTCCCGTCCCACTTTCGCTTTATTTGTTTTATTTCAGCATTTGTAAGGATAAATATTAACAACTGTCCAACTGAGCTTAGGATAGACTCTGATAATGTATTTAATTTTCCTCTGTAAAGATTATATATTGAAATAATATATGTTATTCCATTCTTGTAAGATTCTGTTCTGTCTTTATTCTTTCCTACCTTTAACGATCGGGTTTCCAGCACTTGAATTGACGTGAATACCGAGGATGTATTAATGTCAATTTTCAAAGGTCGAAAATCTTCGTTTGTCGCAACTTATGTGTATATGATATATATATATATATATTATATTTATTAAACTTAGTGATAAATAAAATGTCATTTATAAATTAAATAAAATATCGATTTTATTTAAAAAAAATTTGGATGAGATCTAAATATACATAGACTACATAGGCCCAATAAGATCCAAATAGAAGAATTTTTGTAAAATTTACCCATTTACCCTACTACGTGTTGGCCCAGATCCAATATTGATATCAGAGCCCAACAACCTATGTGGTCTAAATTAATCATATTGTGGCTAACTAGTTAAGCTTGCCCAGTTAGTAAGGTGTCTAAAAAAGTTGTGTCAAAGGATTGGGTTTAGATAATTACCCTGTCCGGCTATCGACCTAACCCCAAAGGTGAAATGAGCCAAAGATTACCCCTAATAAAAAAGGCTTAATTAGAATTGGGCCTTGGGCTAATTTATCAAAATTGTTTTGAAATTGGAATAAAATTTAAAAGTTAAATTTAAAATATGATATACATTTTAAGTGTTATAATATAATTATTCAAAAGATGGTTTGAATATATAATTTTTTTTGAAAATTATAATTATTAATAATATTAATAAAATGAATAAATTAATAAAAGGTTAATTACTTGAAATATACATACATGTATAAGATATATGTAATGTCTTCATGAAATGTTTAAGACAATGTAATTTTATATGTATATAAAAGAATTTTCAAAATTAATAACATTTACTTATTGATAAATAAAATACACACACATATAACGAAATATGTGCGTAATTACAAGTGTTTAGTATACATTTCAATATAAAATGTTATAATTAAATAAAATAAAAATAATTAAAATGTTAATTAATCAAATTAATTGAATAAAATTTAATTAAATAATATTATACGTAAGACTATTGTATAAGTTAATTAAATTGTAAAACTTATATCATGATATAACTTATATAATATAAATGTACAAATTAAAGGTGGAACATTAAGAAATCCTAAATAGACTTAAGAGATAAATACATACTCATTGTATATATACCATGATTTCTTATGCGTTCGACACTTGAATCACGATGGTATTTCATAATAAATATATTATTCCATAAGTCGATATCACTCAATATAATATATTAAATATTATGAATCTTTAGTACAAAATTGTCTTCTACCATTTAAATATTAGTAGACTACTTGCATACTCCTTGGTTGTTGAGCTTTCCTCAAGCTTGGGATGTTATGTGTTGTACTATTAATATATAGAATGGATGAGGTAAGATAACTACGCATACTTGTTAATTTTCCTCTAGTATATGCACTATACATAAACCGTCATGAAATAATAGGTATGAGTAAATAATCTCTCTTTATGTATTGAGATTTCCTCAAGGTAAAGATGAGAGTAGGACAAGGAACCATGAGTTAGAAGCTATATATGACACAACCAATAAGGATTTATCTATTGTATATGTGAACATTATTTGTTAAACTTTTTTTAAGGTCAAAACCTCAAGACATATGATTCATAACACTCACTAGTGAAGTCGAACAACTTTTATGTTTCATCTTAGGGTTTGACGAAACAGAAAAGACTAGTGAGTGCTCATTAGTAAAATGAAACATAAAGTTTAATTTTAACAAATATTATAAGAACATCCACTATGATATTGTCCTAACCTACCAATTTAAAACTTGAAAAAAATGTCTACACCTAAATTGTTTTCTAAAAGTGACAAACTTACCAGACCGTCAATTGGCTAAGAGCGATTAAGATAGTGTTGACTTATAAACATCTTTGATCGTCGATAACTACACCTCCAAAACAACAACCCGCTAATGATAGGACCCCAAACTAAAGCTAGCTTAGATAAATGGGTTTTGACCTAGAGATCGCCTAGGCTTTCATGATGTATATGTTAGACAAGCCATTGCAGAGGCAGCATGAAAACATGTCAGTCCATGATATTTTTGACAGTCTCAAAGCTCTTTTTAGCGAACTATAATTATTAACAAATTTTTTTGTTAACCCCAAAACGTCCAAGAAGGACAAGTTTGTGCTTGGAATAGGCTTTGATGACCCAACGTTAGCTTGCGAGAAGTAAGCAAGAAGTATGCATGCCCGTAGGTTCTGTCCTAGAGTATATGTCTAAAGTATAAAGATCATATGCTGAACACAAATAATATCATTGTTCAAAGTCTTTATTCGATAATATACAATATAAGAATCTATAGTCAAAAGTCCAATATATAAATTTTTACAGGTTTTCAATATGCTAATCAATTCCCCAAATTGATTTAGGATTACAACTTTAAAAATGAAAGAAAGTGGTGAGAAAAATTCACCCCTTTTACATTGTCATGGGGTTCGTATTTATAGGGTTGGGGTTGGGCGGGATGACTACCACGTGGCTCATGGCATCCTTAGGTTTCTACATCATTCATTGTGTTGATGGCATGCATCATCCTCTTAAGAATTTATGATTCATGACAGCTTGTTGAATGCTGATGATTTACGGTACTAGTAAAATGTTATCAGCATTTAGCACTTTGCTTCAGAGTAGACATCCGACATCTCTCCACATAGTTGATATGTGACAACCTTCCTTATCCTGATTGAATACGACACCTTTATTTATATTGATCATGAAAGGCGGCATCTCTTATGACTTTTGAGATCTGATATTTCAAACTCTTATGACTTCAGATTTCCGATATCTCAAATACATTATTGAATCTTGACATTGTTTGCTAGGTTGATAGCATACGATTTCCTTAGGAACATAAATGAATTCCGACACCTTTCTTTACAGTGTTACATTTAATATCCTCTTATATTTCGAGAAACACAGGGTCCTTCAACATGCTAGTTTTTTATATATGCCTTTATATTGATGAAGTGCGACACCTTGCCTTATTAAGAATATACGTTATTTGTCTTTATATTGACGATATATAACCTTCTTGCTTTGTTGACAATAAGTGATCTTCTATCAACATTGATGATCTATGGAACCTTTGTTGCACCCATGACTTGCGACACCTATACCGCTTATATTTATGTCATTCGATATCTCCTCCTATTATTTAAGCACCTTAAATTCGATATTCTTGAAAGTTGGTCATCCCTTCTTAGGCGTTCAGCATTCCATACTATAGAAATCCGATATCTTCCTGAAACACTTTGAAATACGATATCCCTTGTTGTATGTTTCCTGGCTTTCACTTCCATGCCTTGGATTCTGATATGTTCTTCCTAAATTTTTGACATTATTGTTTGAAGTAACATTTACCCTCTAGTGTAGAGAGAATGTTGACTTTTCAAGTTGTCATCTCAATATTAGCGCCCACCGCCTATTGACATTCCACTTAAATATGTGTCGTTCATTTAAATTGCAACCAAGGCCCTAGCTTTTCCTCTCTCCTCCTATAAATACTCGTTCTTATTCCTCTTCCTTATTTCACCTGCGAAATCAACTTGAGAATTTATTCAAAAATTTCCAATCTATCAGCATTCAAGCTCCACCTGAGGTTCGATTTTCATTTTAATCAACTTAATCGATAGATTACATTAACAAAATTCTGATTTTGAATTAAAGCCAGGGTATAATTTGGATGTTTTCGATTTTGAATCAATATTGTGGCTCATTAGTTGGGTTTTGGTTGTTAGTGTTCGGATTATAAGTTAAACATATATTTATTATGCTTTTGAGTGGAATGGGCAAGTCTTTAATTGATTGATTAAAGCTTATTGTGGAAATTTGATAATTTATGGCTTTCCTATTCAATTAAGAACTTGGTTGCTTGTAAGAAACTCGAAACCCACTTCAAAATTCGATAAATGCTTAGTTTTGAAGTTATTACCTTTTGAAACTTAACATGTAACCTAATATCTGATATCCCAAAAAGATTTCGCCCTTTAGCCATTATTTAGGCAACTAGTCAAAAGATCAGAACTCATTCATGAATTCGATAATTGAATTAAAATACGAAGCCTTTATAGCGTCGGGAATCAATTAAAAATGCGATATCTATTTAAAAGTTTAACATCTTTTTTGAAGGGTTATCGCTTAGGTTACATATCCATTGCCCTCACATTCATTCACTAGTCTTTTACATACTCGATAATTGCAAACAATGCTGATGTATTTGCTGTAAATTTGATATCCTACTTAAGTCTTATAAGACATCATTGGTTTATAATATAGTTAATTTATAATAGATTTATCAATGACCAATTCACTCAACATCTTCATGAACTCAACAATTGGTTAAAGCTCTTCTAAGCTAATATGACATTACTCATAGTTTATAATTTTGATAGTGGTTTTTATAAGAGGCTATTAATACGACATCCCATGAATTCGATATCAAATTACTGACTCGACCTTCTAAGATGCTATTAGTATGATATTTAAATTAGTGACTAGTTATAATCTCAACATCTCATCATAGATTTAAAATTTGTTAATAAAATTTCAATTGCTTATAAATTTCCCAAGTACTTTACAAATTTGATTTCTCATTATAAACTTGACGTCTATAAATAGGCTGCTTGATTGGTTATTAACTTGTACCAAATGCTATAGCTAATTTTGGATTTCAACACTCTACCATATGACTTGAATAACTTTTAATTAATTAACTATTATTTGGCTAGCCATTTAATTATCTATTTTGCATTTATGTGCATTCCAAATTTTGTAAAATGGATAATGCTTCCTGATTTTGTGTAATATCTCCTAGTAGACAAATGGATAGCAAAAAACAAAGCAAGTGCTCCAAACCTTCTCCATCTGCAAAGAAAGGAGACCACAAGATTAACAATCTTTCATTACCTCTCAGAAGGAGGTAAATACGATCCTTCGGCAATTCGAAATCACAGATATAGAGGCCATAGTTGTCGGTCCTTCTAGTAGGATAGATAACCCTCCAAAGGGGTACTTTACTTTTACTTTTATCGACATTTGGCATTTTAGATTCTCGCCATACGCGCACTTTCTTCTGCAATTCCTAGAGCATCTGAACATTGCTTTTGATCCAGCTAACCCCAAATTCATACACTTACTTGAGCTGTCTAGAAGTCCTTGCAGGGAGGCTAAACTTCCTTCTATAACCCCTGAGATCCTTCGTGCCTTGGCAAATCCTGTAAGGATGATTGAACAGTTGGATATTCCTATGTATCGTCTTCTCCCTTCCCCAAAAATCCTAATCACTCATCCACTTAACAAGAAAAAGGATTGAAAGAATCAATTTTTCTATGTCAGATGCTACTCTCAAAATATCGAGGGAACTTTCTCTATATTTGGTAAGTTTTTGTTTTCTATAATCTATATTATATTTGTTACTTTATTATTGTAATGACCCATAATTTCGCTATTTCGGAAATGAGAGATTTCATTCATTTTAAACTTGAAAAGCAGTTTAAATCTTAAAATAAATATGTTATATATAATAAATAATCAATCATTCTTATAATTAATAATTAAAAAGTATAAATTTGGATTTTAGAACAAATCGACAAAAGTTAAGTTTTGTTAATAATAAATAAAGGCTTAAATAAATGGATTTAAATATTTATTTAAAAAGGTAAATCTTATTTAAAACATCAAATAAAGATAATAAAAGTATATTTGTATATTTAAAGTATATTAATAATTGTTTTACAAAAATAACCAAAATTTGTCGCATTTTGTTAGTTTTACATACGCTGTAAAATTAGAGATTTTGATATTAATTTAAGATAATTTTAAAATATAAAGAGACATATTTTAATTTATTTAAAGAAGTAAAAATTTCATTTTAAAGTTTGGTTTACTTCAATATATAGCTTAACAAAAACGTCAAATTTTGACTATAAAATTTGTCGACAAAAACACCGTTTTCAACCAAAACAAGTTGTCGCAACGTTGTTGCATCTTTATTTTCTTATATATGAACATATATTCAAATAGTATAAGTATAATTTAATCCACTAATCAAGTTTACTTTTACCAAACAAGTTTAGAAACAATTAGCAAAAGTAAGCACAAAAGGACAAAACATATCAAATCAAACCAAACATAATTATTACTTTACTTTTCTTACTCCTTAAGTGAAAGTGACATAAAGCATGATTTTAAATGTGATGTTAAGTGTTGAAAAAGGTAAGCTTTCTTAAAAAGTAAGTAAATGGCATTTCGGTCATTTTACATAATAATATTTTATTCCAAATTTTTTCCTATAAATAGCCATGCATACCTCTTCCATTTTCACATAAATCATTCTCTTCTTCTTCTCCTTCTTCTTATTCATTTAAGCTATTTTAATGGTTTCTCTCTTTAAGAGAGGTAGGAGGGTTAAAAATAGTGGAGTGCTTAAGCACTAATCCACTTGTTACTCTCCTACCTCTTCTTAATTCACTTCTTCTTCTTCACTTTTTAAAAAAAGGGCACTTGGTCGTGAGAAATATGGAGGTGGGGAGGCATGGTCGAGACCAAAGTAAAGGTAGAAGCGATGGCCGTGCACTTGAAAATGGTGGAAGAATGTTTAGGTGGTGGTCTAGTGAAGCGTTGAATTAAATGAATATCGGTAGGAAGTTAAACATTTTGGATAAAGGTGGGAAATTCTCATCGCTTTTGAATTTATATGTTGATTATGTTAAAACAATCATATTTACACACATATGACATAAAAATGTTTATATTGATTGTTAATATGGATGATTTGATAGTTAGTTAATTATTTGAATTGTGATAATCTGTTTCGTTATGACATTTATAGTGAATGTTGAATTTGAAATCATATGTTATGTGATTGGTTGAATGGATATTATGTTAGTGATAAATATGAATATTGAATACGTTCATTTTGATTAAGTAATCACCTTTGTTAATAAGACCATATTTTAGCGATATGAGATATTTTGGAAAAATAAGTCTATTTTCAATCAGAAGTGAAATTAAAGTAAAAATAAAAGAGAAATTAAAATTTGAAGTGAAACGAATTTGAAAAGGATGGTTAATTTGAAATTGAAATTATGATGAATAGTGAAATTGAAATTGAAATCGATTTTGAAAAATTGAAGATGAGATTAAGGTTGAATTGAAGTTTAAATTGAAATTAAATTTGAAATCTATGTTTTAAATAAGTTTAATTTGAAGTTAGAATTGAAATTGAGTGGAAATTGGAATTTAAAATTTAATATTAAAATAATAGGAATATAATAATATTATAATATGGTAATAGTGAAAATACATTTTAAATACTTTAAAAGTGAAAATATTGATTTTAATGATTTGTAATGATTTTATAAGTAATAGAATTCAATTTGAATAAATTATTTCAAGTATTGAAAAATAAGTTAAAACTAGATGCGTTGCGCAGCGGTAGTTCGCGATTTCACGCCGAAAAGTTCAAATGAATGTGTAGAGTGGAATATAGCCCAGAATTCTTCGAGATAAGAAAATTGTGGATTATTATATCCATATCTTCTAAACAAACAAAGAAAATCAAAATTTCGTTGAATAGATTTTGAAATAAGTCTAAATCAATTTTCCAAAAAAATCGCGCTAGTGCAGTTAAGTGACCATAACAGGAAATTTGTTTAAATGAACGTTTTTAATTATGGAAAAATATGAAATAAATTTGATAAATCTATTTAAATGATTTAAAATAGATTTGGATTTGAAAATATGAATTGTCGAATGTTTAAAAGTTGATTTAATCAAATAAGCTTATATAACACTTTCCGCGGCACTTTTCTACTACGAATTGTATAACTTTTTAAATAAGAGTTTAAACGTAATGGTTTCTCCTGGAATCAATTGTGAATGTTTCTAAAAGGAATGTTAAGTCGTTTAAAGATGAATTTGAAGTTTTAATAAGAATTTTGAATAAAGGGTTAAGTTTAATTGTTTATAACACTTAAACAATAATTGAAGAATATTGAATGTAATAAAAATCTGAGTACACGGAAACGACTAGTACATTTGTCCTGCCTATGAGATCTGGGGAGATAAAACAAGGTGTTTAACTAAGGTTAGGGATGGAGCAACCAGTGCCCTGAACTTACTTGGCCTATGTTTTCTATTCTTAGGCAAGGGGTGAAACAGATCGAAAGGAAAGCCTGGATGCTCTTAAATAAAAAAGACTGTATTAAAATTTCGAACTAAAAGAAGATTGGTATTATCCAAAATTTAAGCAATCTCCAAAATGAATGATTTCTATGAACCTATTTACTCAACAATATTTGCTAAGATTTATTTAGCGTATATCGTAAATGATGTCTTAAATAACATTGTTTTTGACCCGCATAAAAGTTAAAGAATTTGATTAAAAGTTAAGTAAGGAATTTTGAGATATTTTACAATGAAAAAGAATGAATTACTTAGAATTATCCTAAGTCAAAAGAAAGATATTTTGAAATCATTCGAACAGAATTAAAGTGAAAAGAGACTTAATAAATCCTATATACTCATATTCACTTTTTATCGATAATTGGATTTCGAAGGAACCGTGGTCGGATTTGGGAAATTCCTATCCGAAAACCATTTTGAACCAATGCATACGTTCGAACGTGAAGACATGTTGAAGACGATGATTATTGAAGATCGTGGATCTTCATAGCGTGAGGACTGCTTGTTGATTTGCTCGGGGTCGCAACCATTATAGACTTATATATAGCAGTGGTCTCCTCGTTGTGGAGATCTTTCGGATTGCAAGGACTACTCGCTACTCGTGGTAGTAGGAGAGTGCCTTCGGTTTGTCCTATTCCTGGACAACTTGTATGGACGTTTGTCTGACATTGCATTTCTAAAGATTATGTATATTGGTTTTTACAAATGTACATCAATGGTGGCGGAGAAGGCAACTTCTCTTAGCTTAACACCCTCCTTGAGACGTACGAGCTCAAGAGTTGTATTTTTGTGGAAGGCAATTAGTAGTTAACAGAAATGACAATATGGCATTCAAAGGTGTGATATGTGCCTTGTTAAAAGGTAATCGTAGCCTCAAGCCTCATCAAACCGAAAATGACCGAAACAGGATTAGATGCAGCAAGGCTAAGTGGGTCATTCCAATTAGGGTATGATCATCCCCTTCTAGATATATTTCTTCCTGTTATGATGTTCGGGATGTAAATTAATGTGGTGTATGGAAAACGAGCGCTCGGTTAAAGGTCGGTAATGACCAGGGGATGACATATTCGGTACTATCTAGTTATAGAGGTAGGCCGGTCTTGTGTTGGTAGAGGGCAGATGTTCTGTTCCTTGGGACATCCATCTAGAGGTGTACCCATTTCAGAAGGTAGATCCTTCACCTAGTTATTTGAATGGAAATCCATTCTCCAATAAGAACCTATGGTTTTGTTTGTATTGGCGTAATGAATAGCCTCGAAATGCTATATGGGTAACCATTTCGGATAAGATTAATATGTTTATTTGCAAATGTTTTCAAAGAATGTCATTAGAAATAATATCAAATGTTTTGATATAAAAGTGTTTTAGTTATCATAAGGTAAAAACCCATCTGTGTTTATGTGCAGGCGTGGTCTTATGAGATACTCTTTATTTCATAGGATTTTATCCAACGACTGATATATGACACTGTCATTTATTATTGAGTTTTTCTCATGCTGGTTTATCAAGCCTGATCCGGGTATTCTCAATGCTTGAGTCAGATCCGGGTAGTTTCAGGTTAATCGAAGACGGTTGTAGTTTCCATAGGAGAGCTAGAGATATTCATCAACGTATGGACATATTCTATTATCCGCTGTACTTAGTATATTTTGTTTGATGTTTGTCAGCAGTTGTAGGGACAGATCTTTATAACTGTCTAAGCTGAATTTTGGTTAGACTCTAATACATGCATTTAAAAGTTTTCCGCTATAAAGATATTTTTTCAGTATTATATGTTATTCCATTCGAGTGAGATTCTGTTCTATCTATTTTTCTTATTTCCCTTCATGTTCCGTATTTTCGTGCAATTTAAGTTGGATATGTGTGGTTTATTGTCGATTCAAAGGGTACGGGAAAACAGGTCGTGGCATTTGGTATCAAAGGTGAAGGTTAAGCGAGAGCCTTGACTCTGTTATGGGTAAAGTCTCATCAGAGATAGGATTAGTAATATCCTAGGATGAGTAACTCATTAGAGATAGGGTTAGTAACACCCTAGACCTATCTAGTAATATCCTAGGATGAGTAACTCATTAGAGATAGGGTTAGTAACACCCTAGAATGAGATATGAGAGTATTATATATATTGAGGGCATATTTGTTAATTTTATAAAAATGATTTTTGTTTTAAAGAAATTGGTAAATGAAATAATTTTACCTTGGGTTATTTTAAATATTAAAGGGGATAATATTATCTTTTTGGTTAGAAATTAAGGATTGTTTGTAATTTAGCTTAGCTAAAATATGAATATCTTGTGATTAGAATTGCAAAATTTGACTATAAGATATTCCATATAGAATCAATTAGTTGAAAGCTAGAATTTAGAACTTTAATCATATACCCTTAGATATTTAGTATTAAGAAATAATAATGATTAAGTGATTATCATAATGGATGGATTTAAAAGCTAAGTACAAATATCTTGTGAAGTAAAATTCACAATTTGAATGTAAGATATTTGATGATAATATTGAAGCTACAAGTTGTAACTAGAGAAAGTAAAAAGGGAATGCACACTTAGAAAAGTTCTTATCAACAAGATAGGAAAAAGATAAACCAAAATTGAGACTATAAATATACTATAAAAGGATAAGTTATATAACTTATAAAGAGATAAGTTAATTTGAAATTTAGAAATAAGAGGTATAAGAAATATCATCCTAAAATTAAAATTAAAATTAGTCATACATTTAGGGTAACATTTGTAATTCATGATGAAGTAAGATTAGAAGGAGATAATTTTAAATAATATGGTTAGTAGGGTGATTGTTGGATGAAAAAGGTTAATAACAATACCATGTGAATTAAGTTTCACAATTTGACTATAAGGTATTTTATGAATTTAAGGTTTAGAAATTTTGTTTTAAAGAAAATGGATAGGTATATATACTCTTAGGAAGTAAAGGTGTATTATACAAGTTTATGTCACATTTGCATGCCTAAGTAATAATGGATCTAGTAAAAAGTGAATGGGTATGAAATAAACTTGGATTAACAGAAATTTTGAAGAAATGTATTAGGTAAAGATGAATGTGAATAAGTACATAAGTTAAACGTAGATTATTTCGGCACATAAATTTTGATCTAAGATTTGAGTACAGAATTTTGAGGTGTCTACATCAATCCTAGAAAGGATTTATCACTCAATTCTTGACGGTGAGCATTGATGAGAGTTTGTGAATATATGCTCAAATTTTCTATCATAGATGAGAGTTATGCAAGGAAAGCAAGGGTTTATGATCAAGAAGTCTGATCAAAGTCCGCACTAGAAAATCGAAGGACCGATACTAGTTCAGAAGTAAAGTTGTGGATTCGAATAATAGATCGAATCAAATATCACATATAATATGATGTTTTGGGTCTATCTACTTAGTAGTTGGATAGTTATCTCAAATAGTGGACACTAAGAAATAGTAGTTGTACTGATGTTGTGGTATGTATATATAGACCTCAGGTATAGAACATGCTCAGGTCAGATAATGAGTTATGTGGTGGTATTCATTTATCTTGATATAATATCAGTGTGGTTGTTTTGGATGCATAATCTTATTTGGTTGTTATATATATTGTCTTAAATGTGCAATATGCACTAGGATGGGTAGGATAGAAGTTTGAGTTGATGTATGTACACATAACCGTAAGTACGTGATAGATACTCAGGTTAATGTAGGGAATCTTTATATGTATGTTTGGCATCATTTGTTTTAGTGTTGTTATGATATCGAACTTCTTATTTTCTATCATCAGTAGAAATAAGTCAAATTATTTGAGGATATGAGTATGAGATAGATTCCTTTATCTAACTTTCATTTCGAGGACGAAATGCTTTTAAGTAGGGGAGAATGTAACTACCCGTAATTTCGCTATTTCGAAAATGAGAGATTTCATTCATTTTAAACTTTAAAAGGAGTTTAAATCTTAAAATAAATATGTTATATATAATAAATAATCAATCATTCTTGTAGATAATAATTAAAAAGTATAAATTTGGATTTTAGAACAATTCGACAAAAGTTAAGTTTTGTTAATAATAAATAAAGGCTTAAATAAATGGATCTAAATATTTATTTAAAAATGTAAATCTTATTTAAAACATCTAATACAGATAATAAAAGTATATTTGTCTATTTTAAAAGTATGTTAATAATTGTTTTACAAAAATAACCAAAATTTGTCACATTTTGTCAGTTTTACATACGCTGTAAAATTAAAGATTTTGATATTAGTTTAAGATAATTTTAACATATAAATAGACATGTTTTAATTTATTTAAAGAAGTAAAAAAGTTCAATTTAAAGTTTGGTTTACTTCAATATATAGCTTAACAAAAACGTCAAATTTTTACTGTAAAATTTGTCGACAAAAACACGGTTTTCAACTAAAACAAGTTGTCGCAACGTTGTTGCATCTTTATTTTCTTATATATGAACATATATTCAAATAGTATAAGTATTATTTAATCCACTAATCAAGTTTACTTTTACTAAACAAGTTTAGAAACAATTAGCAAAAGTTAGCACAAAAGGACAATACATGTCAAATCAAACCAAACATAATTATTATTTTACTTTTCTTACTCCTTAAGTGAAAGTGACTTAAAGCATGATTTGAAATGTGATGTTAAGTGTTGAAAAAAGTAAGATTTGTTAAAAAGTAAGTAAAGAGCATTTTGATCATTTTACATAATAATATTTTATTCCAAATTTTTTTCCTATAAACAGCCATGCATACCTCTTCCATTTTCACACAAATCATTCTCTTCTTCTTCCTTTAAGCTATTTTAATGGCTTCTCTCTTTAAGAGAGGTAGGAGAGATAAAAATAGTGGAGTGCTTAAGCACTAAACCACTTGTTACTCTCTAACCTCTTCTTAATTCACTTCTTCTTCTTTTCTAAAAAAATGGCGCTTGGCCGTGAGAAATATGGAGGTGGGGAGGCATGGTCGAGACCAAAGTAAAGGTTGTAACGATGGCCGAGCACTTGGAAAAGGTGGAAGAATGTTTAGGTAATGGTTTAGTGAAGCGTTGAATTAAATGAATGTTGGTAGGAAGTAAACGTTTTGGATAAAGGAGAGAAATTCTCATCGCTTTTGAATTTATATTTTGATTATGTTAAAACAATCATATGTATACACTTATGACATATAAATGTTTATATTGATTGTTAATATGGATGATTTGATAGTTAGTTAATTAACTGAATTGTGATAATCTGTTCTGTTATGACATTTATAGTGAATGTTGAATTTGAAATCATATGTTATGTGATTGGTTGAATGGATGTTATGTTAGTGATAAATATGAATATTGGATACGTTCATTTTGATTAAGTAATCACCTTTGTTAATAAGACCCAATTTTAGTGATATGAGAAATTTTGAAAAGATAAGTCTCCTTCTAATTAGAAGTGAAATTAAAGTAAAAATAAGAGAGAATTTAAAATTTGAAGTGAAACGGACTTGAAAACGATAGTTAATTTTATTATTGAAATTGAGATGAATAGTGAAATTGAAATCGATTTGAAAAATTGAAGATGAGATTAATGTTGAATTGAAGTTTAAATTGAAATTAAATTTGAAATCTATGTTTTAAGTAAGTTTAATTTGAAGTTAGAATTGAAATTGAGTGGAAATTGAAATTTAAAATTTAATATTAAAATAATAGGAATATAATAATATTATAATATGATAATAGTGAAAATACATTTTAAATACTTTAAAAAGTGAAAATATTGATTTTAACTCATTTGTATTGATTTTATAAGCAATAAAATTCAATTTGAATAAATTATTTCAAATATTGAAAAATAAGTTAAAACTAGACGCGTCGCGCAATGGTAGTTCGCGATTTCGCGCCGAAAAGTTCAAATGAATGTGTAGAGTGGAATACAGCCCGGAATTCTTCGAGATAAGAAAATTCCGGATTATTATATCCATATCTTCTAAACAAAGAAAGAAAATCAAAATTTCGTTGATTAGATTTTGAAATTAAGTCCAAATCAATTTTCCAAAAAAATCGCGCTAATGCAGTTAAGTGACCATAACAAGAAATTTGTTTAAATGAATGTTTTTATTTATGGAAAAATATGAAATAAATTTGAAAAATCTATTTAAATGATTTAAAAGAGATTTGGATTGGAAAATATGAATTATCGAATGTTTAAAAGTTGATTTAATCAAATAAGCTTATATAGCACTTTCCGGAGCACTTTTCTACTGTGAATTGTATAACTTTTTAAATAAGAGTTTAAACGTAACGGTTTCTTCTGGAATTAATTGTGAACATTTTTAAAAGGAACGTTAAGTCGTTTAAAGATGAATTTGAAGTTTTAATAAGAATTTTGAATAAAGGGTTACGATGAATTGTTTATAACTCTTAAACAATAGTTGAAGAATATTGAATGTAATAAAAATATGAGTATGCGGAAACGACTAGTACATTTGTCCCGCCTATGAGATCTGGGGAGATAAAAAAAGATGTTTAACTAAGGTTAGGGATGGAGCAACCAGTGCCCTGAACTTACCTAACCTATGTTTTCTTTTCTTAGGCGAGGGGTGGAACAGATCGAAAGGAAAGCCTGGATGCTCTTAAATAAAAAAAACTGTATTATGTTTTTCAATTAAAAGAAGATTGGTATTATCCAAAATTTAAGCAATCTCCAAAATGAATGATTTCTATGAACCTATTTACTCAACAATGTTTGCTAAGATTGATTTAGGGTTTATCGTAAATGATGTCTTAAATAACATTGTTTTTGACCCGCATAAAAGTTAAAGAATTTGATTGAAAGCTGTTGAATCACTAGTTTCGATTCATGACAAAGCAAATTACAAGAAAAAGTGAATCCACGACAAAAAGGAAACAGACTATATCAAAGTGAATTGTTCTAATCTATGTTTTTACTGTCAAGTATGTATGATTGAGTCTTAGAAATATGTTAAAATCTTTCCTCAAGCAGTCCGCGCTTCATATTTCACAAAAACATTCAAAACAGAAGCACACTATGTAAAAATGTCACACCCAGTCGACTGACCAAAACCATCCAGTCGACTGACTGTGTACATATATATGCAATGTTGTAACGACCCGGTATTTTCAACCATTCGCATCTATTATAAGTGTATAGGTAGACACTCATGCCGAAATTGAATTGCTCAAAATACCGCGTTGTAAATAAAAATTTGGCAAATCTCAGAATATACAGTAAATAAAATCACAGATCACAAACACGGAGTATATAATAATGCAGCGGAAGAAAAAGAGTTAGCAGTTCATGAAGCTACTATATAAAATATAAGATATATCAGAGTTAAATAAGATACAACAGAAGAGTAACAGGATACATCAGCTACAAATTAGATACATCACTGAACCACTGGATACTGAAACAAAATAGATGGCTGGATCTTCAAGGAAAGCTCCAACGCCGAAGGTGAATCTTGAATGCTAACTCAATTAATCTGACCTGAGCGTAAAGAAAAACACAAAACCCTCGAGTCAGGACGTAAATACTTATAAACTGTAAATCAACTCAAGTGAACAGTAACAAAATGCATCAGTAACTTAAAGGATGCTTGGGACCGCCCATCCTCTAAGGATCCGTTAAACTATTTACTATGTAGTAATATACGCTATATACGGTAGTGTCTAATCAGTAAAGTATAATCATATAGAAAATAGCGTTAAGGGGATGGTGAACCTTAACGCGGTCGGATCTTTAAAACCAAAATCGTAGTGGGCTCGATATAAGGATATGACACGGCACGCGAGGCAATGCCAGGGTGGATACACCGTTTGCACTCCCGGACCGGTGGTGACGGCAAGCCAGCAGCTTCCGCCCACCTCGAACAATACCCCCGAATCAAAGTGGCGCCACCGAATCGAATCACGACAGTAATAGAATGGTTTCCGATGGAGCATGCTCGATGAAAGGGTGCGACCCTTTGTGTAGCCCGGTATAGCTCCTGTTTTAGTCATATATGCCAACTCACGGGAGTTGGGTCCACGTAATATATACCTCGAGAACGTCGCCACCATCCTACTTCATTCTGGAATCTCCACCGCATACACAGTTGTTAAAGTGGTTTTCGGTATTGGCCGGCTATAAGACAATATCTGATCCCGGTCTCTTTAATAACCAATCGTTATTAAACCCATAGTTATAACTTTAAAACAATATTTTATACTTCAAAATAAAATATCCTTTTCAATCCAAATCTTTATCAAAATAAAGACTAAATCATTTCAAAACCATTTCAATATATCATCGTAAAATATCTTTCAATTCAAATATTTATCAAAATAAATATCAAGTCATTTCTAACCATTTCAATATATTAAATTTTCATACCCTTTCAACACTACCTTTCAAATCATTTTAATATATCAAAATATTATAACCTTTCAAAGCTTCAGTTCCAAACTATCATATCTTTCAGAACTTCTTTTTTAAATCATGTTAATATCAAAATGTCCTATCTTTCAAACTCCGTTTTCAAATCATTTAATATCAAAAATATCATATCTTTCAAAACTTCATTTCAAATCATTTTAATATATCAAAATATCATATCCTTTCAAAACTTCATTTTCAAATCATTTTAATATATCAAAATATCGTATCTTTTCAAAACTTCATTCATTTCAAATCATTATTCATTTTATTCAATCTAAAATACCATTTCAATTCATATTTTAAAACAGTTTATATTCCAAAAATTCTTTTTTTTTCAATTTCAATGAAGTTATTATGCTTAATAATTAAATTACTAAATTTCCAAAAATTTCAACTTCCAAAGTTTATTTATTCACTTAAGTTTATCAAAACCGTGAAAATTCATTTTCGCATTATTTAGAAAACTCTACGGAAAGTTTATTCAAAACAATTCAATTTAACAAAAGACAGCATTTTAAAATGTTATAATAGGTTTACTTAAATTTCGAATAACTTAGTTAAATTCAAAGATTATAGCACTTACAAAAATTTCTATAATAGCTTTAATTCAATTTAGCTTTTTAGTTCATTATCATCAACTACAGCGTTTACAAATGCTGTAATATCATTTACATTGTAATTAATAGCATTTCAAAAATACAGTCAATTAACTCCAAATATTCAATAAAATTTCTCAACCAATTATATTTTTATTAAAAACATTTTTAACTTATAAAATCATACATTTTCACATTTATAAACATCATTTAATTTTCCTCAAATTCATGATTTTATAAAGTTAAATTTCCATTCAAAAATCAAGATTTAATAATAATTCACTTATTAAATTGCAATGTTGAATTTTTAAAATCCATTACATTAAATTTCAACTTAACACTTAAGTTCAAATTCTCAAATATAACTTTGTTTTATTTTTATTTACTTAACTAAAAGTTCACTTTTACGTCAATTTCATAAATTTCCAGTTTTAGTTATATTTCAAAATTTCAACTTACAATATTCATTCATTTCACATTTCAACTTTATTAAAATCATTAATATGATATAAAAATCACCTTAAATTCATTTAAATTCAAATTATCATAAATTTATCATAATTTCATATTCAATTAAATTTCCAATTATAATTAAATCAAAATTTCCAAAATAACTTACGTTCAAAATTTATAACTTTTCATTAATTCATTTCACTTACAATTATTCAGAAAATCAATAATATTTTACAAAAATCTTATTTTTATAAATTTTCAAATCAAAATATTATAATAATTAAATTTCTAAAATATTTAAAATTTTAGAAAAACATATTTTAACTACGGGCCTGTATATAATTTTCTACGCTAGGTAAAGTGATACAAGTAATATATCATTTCAACCCGTAATTTACAAAGAAAATCCGGGTTTTATCATTTCAAACCCGCAATCCCAAGCTAAAATAAATTATATAAAATAAATCAGGCCTATCGTTTCAGCCCATAACATTTTTTTTCTAACAGGGAACTTGTAGTGTAATCATATACAGGAATAATATAAACAAGGTCAATATCACAATATACAGTCATATATCAGATGTCAGGTGAAAATTAACAGTTTTAACATGGTAATAACATGGCATAGCATATCATATGATCATCATTAACTTGCATAAACATTTTTTATTACTAAACCTTGTCATCAATTCACTTTTCATAAGTATAAATGTCAGAGTGAGAAAGACTCACTTTTTTCAAAGCTAGAGACCAAAACAACATACAAGCACGACTCCAAAGGCACGACAAGCACAATTGCACGACTTTTGATTTGAAATGAAAGATAGCCAAGATATGATTTTGTGTCAACAACCCAAAACAAAACAAACAAGACAATATATAAACATTCAACATAAAATAACATTGAAACAATTTTGAAATACAAAGCAAAATGAACAAGATAGATTGGACCTTGCTTCAACCACTTCAATGCTTGGCCTAAGGGACACTTATGCTTGGCTATGATGATGCTTTGGCTCAGGTATGACATCATATAGGTCAGGTTTAACATCATATAGGCAAGGCAACAAGTGGAGATGAAGGTGTAGTGGTGCAACATAAAGCATATATAGGGTCAAGGTTAAATAAGTTGAGTTTTTGTGACATTCTTGGATCAGCCATGGGCATGTGGTGGCTTGGCCATGCTTGTACAGGTCTGGATAGTAGCTGGAGCAGCGGCCAAAGATGGTGGAGTGGTTGGTGGTGGTGGCTAAGGGGTGGCCAAAGCAAGATATGGAGGGTAGGTGATGATATGTGTGGTCTAGGCAATGTTTTAAGGAGTTTTGTGGAAGTTTTGTGGTGCTAGCTTCAATGGATGGGCACGGCTTGTTCATGGTCTGATTTCCAGAGGGTGTTGGGTGATGTGGTAGAGGGTGGAGGTCAGGTCAGAGGTGGTGGAGGTGGCTATGGAGGAGAGGCCAAGCAATACACATGAGAAAACAAGGCAAAATATAAGAAAACAATGGAAAAAGAAGAGCAAAAAGAAGAGGAAAAGAGGAGCCATTACCAAACCTTTCTAGCCGTGAAAAATGAAGTGGAGAGGAATGTTTTCACGTGAAAATGAGGTAAGAAATGCAGAGCTACAATAAAGAAAGGAACGGTCAAAGGAAATTAAATCTATTAATTGGAAAAGAAACGGAAGAAGAAACGTTAAAACGGTTTTACGTTTCTTTGCTTTCAAACCTTTTAAACTTCCTATATATATTCATATACATCTTCAATAACTGAAAAAAATTATAAATTTCAGTTAGAATTCGAAAATATAACAGATAAACAAAATATTAATAATTAAATATTAATTAGATATGATTAAAATAAGAAAATGGCACAGAAAAATGAAAACTTGACTTAAGAATTAGAAATAACTTCAATACACTTTGGAAAAATTTGCTATAATTTAAATACATGTAAAATGAATAAAATAAAGTAAAACACAGCAAATAAAAGTGTGTGCATAAAATAAATAAACAAATTTTAATTATATATAATTAAATTAAGAAAATGGCTTAAAATTGTAGACTAGGCTTTAAAATTAGAAATAAATTCAAATGAACTTTAGAAAAATTATATTATCATTCTAAAAATACTTAAAAGTCAAAATATACATCATATAACGTATCATCACATATTAAAATAAAATATAATAAAGAAGAAGTAATTTATACAATTTAAAATAGTCATTGTTAAATAACCCTATATACGCACAATATTGTAAAGGGTATAACTTTCACAATTTACATCCAAATTCAACGAAACGAAAAGTGGTGTTCTTAGAATTTTATGTACTTTCATAATAAATGAAAAAATTAAATTTTTAAACTTTTAAATTTTTAAGTTGAAAGTCACAGTTTGACTATTTTGACCAAAATCAGCATTTCAGGAAAATATTCAACTTACACAAGTTTGGAATTATAACTCATATAAAAATCAAGATTATATTTAAATAATAAATTTGATCATTTCAAATAAGTAAAATAAGTTTTTAAATCAAAATCTTACATTAAAAATAATTAAAATATACAATAAAATAATTACAAAATACAGGGTTGCTACACTCTCCCGTACTCAAAACTTTTCGTCCCCGAAAAGGAATGAGGTATGGAAGGGCACAGAAAAGATAGAGTGAAATAGGATTAAGATAAGATGACAAGAAGATTGAAGTTATACCTGATAACTGCTGTTATAGGTAAGTTTTACAAGGTGGAGGTGATCTTTCCAAGATCCTCCAGAATCAAGAACACAAGCACGAAAAGGTGGATTCAAAATGATTACCAAAGATCTATCAAAGATTATAGAAAGATGCCCATATCAATCTATAGCAGGATAAGGATGATAAGGACAACCAAAAGATAGTTTGGAAAACAAAATAAGGAATTAGATTTGAAAACATGGAAATTTCAACTTAAATAGAGAATAAATCTTTACACAAGTTAAATAAATCTTAACTACACCAAATTTCATTATCTTATTATACAATCATCTTAAATTAACAATTTTTAAAACCATGGGTTTGAAAAATAATCATTTATTACACTCACATTGTACATAATAAATTTAATTCTTCTTTATTCCTAATTAAACTTAAATTTATTCCTCTCAATATATTCATCACTGATGTTAAATATACTTACACTTATTATAACTGCTTTATTTTATTCTTAGTTCTTCTAACATTGTTTTATTGTAAGTTATTCAATTACCCTTTATTATATTTACCTCTGTTAATCATTTTATAATTAAAATTTAAGTGTATAACATTTATTATAACCACTCAAATTTTATATAAAAAAATCTTTTATATTGTATATTATTCAATTACATTGTTAACTTCTAAAATTTTGGTAAGTCATATTTGAATGCAATTGTATTATACAAATAAAATTTCCAATTCAATCATTTCAAGCTTAAATCAATTTTTTTTTATTTTCTTTTTATAATTGAAATTATTCTTTAAAAATAGAATTTAAGAATTAAATTTCTGATTTCTTCAGACCATTTAGAGATAAGAAATAATATTTATACATATATAATATGTCAAATCAAATTTCAATCATATATCTATATATATATATTATAAATCAAGTCATATTTTAGAAATTCAAATCAATTTAATTTCCCAAAACAAAGCTGTAGCAAGACTACAGAACAGTCTCTTAACTTCGAAACTCGAAAATGAACGTCGATGATGTCGCGATCATCACCGAAGTTATTTCCAGCGAAAAAGAGAAGAGCACTAATTTTAAACCTTTAAAATTCTTTGAAAACAAATTCTATTCAAAATACTTTAAATAATATAACCTTTTAAAACTTTAAACCAAAGTTCGAAATAATCGGAATTTTAAATCCTCAAATTCTTGTTTTAAATTCATTTCAATTCCTAAATAAATTTATAAACAAATATTTATCGATCTATTTGTAGAACAATAAATGATAAATCAAGTATTATCATTTCAAATTATCAATTTAAATCATTTCATTAAGTTCCATAAATTTACTTATATATCAAAATTTATTTCATTAACCAAATTTTTTTTTTAAATATATTGTGTCCGTTTTTTCTGTCAAAGTGTTTTGGAAATCTTATCGATAGCGCTGATCAAGACGTATCGATCAGAAACCTAACTCAACATCAACAACTCAAACAACACAATATATAAAACATTTTAAATTTTAAATACTAGTTTACAAATACACTATACATGAATAGATTTTCAAAGAAGGATAGAGATTCAATTTTTTTTTTGATTAACACAAATCAAAGGAGATTATGATTTAAAAATAAGTTGGAAACAAGGATGACATGATTAAATAACAGAATAGGAAGACGGATAAGCTTATATAAATCACGGGCAACCTTAACCGGGTCAACCGTGACTTAAAGAATAAGATCAATGTTGATTTTTCTAGGGTAAATCTACATTCGATCTCAAGAGTTAGAGTTTGAAATAAAAAAAGATATTAGCATCTAAACCAAGGATAGATAAGAATCTTGGTGAATCGATGCTAACTGCAAAGGATTTTTCCCCTTTTTCAATTAAATTTGAAATTGGCGTGATCGCCGACTCATTAGAAAGATCATTCGAAGCAGAGTTATGGGTTACTCCAGAATCAAAAGAAGATGAATAGTGAGGGATACGAATGGATTTTGGAACCGTAGGGAATGTTCCAAAATTCAAAGGAATCGAGTCAAAAGAAAAATATTCAACTCGAATGAAAGTGATTCTGTAATTACATTCACTCCATATGCTGAGTTTTGCCTAGAGATACCAAAGCTCTGATACCAACTGTAACGACCCGGTATTTTCAACCATTCGCATCCATTATAAGTGTATAGGTAGACACTCATGCCGGAATTGAATTGCTCAAAATACCGCGTTGTAAATAAAAATTTGGCAAATCTCAGACTATACAGTAAATAAAATCACAGATCACCAACACAGAGTATATAATAATGCAGCGGAAGAAAAAGAGATAGTAGTTCATGAAGCTACTATATAAAATATAAGATACATCAGAGTTAAATAAGATACAACAGAATAGTAACAGGATACATCAGCTACAAATCAGATACATCACTGAACCACTGGATACTGAAACAAAATAGATGGCTGGATCTTCAAGGAAAGCTCCAACGCCGAAGGTGAATCTTGAATGCTAACTCAATCAATCTAACCCGAGCGTAAAGCAAAACACGAAACCCTCGAGTCAGGACGTAAATACTTATAAACTGTAAATCAACTCAAGTGAACAGTAACAAAATGCAACAGTAACTTAAAGGATGCTTGGGACCGCCCATCCTCTAAAGATCCGTTAAACTATTTACTATGTAGTAATATACGCTATATACGGTAGTGTCTAATCAATAAAGTATAATCATATAGAAAATAGCGTTAAGGGTATGGTGAACCTTAACGCGGTTGGATCTTTGAAACCAAAATCGTTGTGGGTTCGATATAAGGATATGACACGGCACGCGAGGCAATGCCAGGGTGGATACACCGTTTGCACTCCCGGACCGGTGGTGACGGCAAGCCAGCAGCTTCCGCCCACCTCGAACAATACCCCCGAATCAAAGTGGCGCCACCGAATCGAATCACAACAGTAATAGAATGGTTTCCGATGGAGCATGCTCGATGAAAGGGTGCGAACCTTTGTGTAGCCCGGTATAGCTCCTGTTTTAGTCATATATGCCAACTCACGGGAGTTGGGTCCACGTAATATATACCTCGAGAACGTCGCCACCATCCTACTTCATTCTGGAATCTCCACCGCATACACAGTTGTTAAAGTGGTTTTCGGTATTGGCCGGCTATAAGACAATATCCGATCCTGGTCTCTTTAACAACCATTCGTTATTAAACCCATAGTTATAACTTTAAAACAATATTTTATACTTCAAAATAAAATATCCTTTTCAATCCAAATCTTTATCAAAATAAAGATTAAATCATTTCCAAAACTATTTCAATATATCATCATAAAATATCTTTCAATTCAAATATTTATCAAAATAAATATCAAGTCATTTCTAACCATTTCAATATATTAAATTTTCATACCCTTTCAACACTACCTTTCAAATCATTTTAATATATCAAAATATCATAACCTTTCAAAGCTTCAGTTCCAAAATATCATCTCTTTCAGAACTTCTTTTTTAAATCATGTTAATATCAAAATGTCCTATCTTTCAAACTCCATTTTCAAATCATTTGATATCAAAAATATCATATCTTTCAAAACTTCATTTCAAATCACTTTAATATATCAAAATATCATATCCTTTCAAAACTTCATTTTCAAATCATTTTAATATATCAAAATATCGTATCTTTTCAAAACTTCATTCATTTCAAATCATTATTCATTTTATTCAATCTAAAATACCATTTCAATTCATATTTTAAAACAGTTTATATTCCAAAAATTCTTTTTTTTTTTCAATTTCAACGAAGTTATTATGCTTAATAATTAAATTATTAAATTTCCAAAAATTTCAACTTCCAAAGTTTATTTATTCACTTAAGTTTATCAAAACCGTGAAAATTCACTTTTCCCATTATTTAGAAAACTCTACAGAAAGTTCATTCAAAACAGTTCAATTTAACAAAAGACAGCATTTTAAAATGTTATTATTGGAACTTCGTATTTACAATACTTCGTAATTACGATATTTTGACTATGACAACTATATAAGTTACTATGTATACTAACATATTTATTGCAGGAATCAATCAAAGGACAGATTCAAAAGAGCTCCAACACTTAAAGTATGTATTGAGTCTGTGTCTAGTAATAATAGTATGTTAAAATCTCTCATATATGATATATTGCATGATCATCTTTCAAAAATAAGAAATTCAATTTTCATGTTACATTCAGACGTCTAAATAGCTCATTTCAGACGTCTGAATCTGTAATATAGAATATTGTATATTACAATATTCAGACGTCTGAAATGAGATATTCAGACGTCTGAAAATGACCAAAAATGGCCTATTTGCTTTCTGTTTCAAATATCGTTTAAATTCAGAAGTCTGAAATTTAAATTTCAGACGTCTGAATATTTACAACGGCTATTCTTTTGAAAAGGCATTTCCATTCATGAAGAGTTGCGACCTTTAATTCAACAGCTTTTGATGATAACTCTTCATGAACAATTACAACCATTTATTTCCTATACAAACACATTACAATCAAGTTTTAAATTCACAAAATTTCTAATGATTATTATTCTATTATTGAAATTCTTGATTCTAACTCATTTGTGCTAAAAATATCATTCAAATTCAAATTCTACTTTCTTAATCTTCACGCATTCATACATATATCATAAAGGAGAAAGATTATAGGAAGTTTGTACTATCAAAAGACAAATTCGTGTTATCAAGAACACATTGTGTCAAGTATACTTTTATATAAGTTGAAGTCCTCTTCGGCTGTTGAGGCGAAATCCTGTTCTGCTGCTCAGGTCCCTTGTTCGGCTGTTCAATGGTTGTTGTAAACCTGTTCCTCCGGGTTAAGTGAGGATTGTTGTTAGTGAAATTCCAGAAGGAGTCTGGGACTGGACGTAGAACGGGAAGTTCGAACCAGTATAAAAATTCCTGGTGTGCTTGTTTGATTTTTATTTACTTTGCTATAGTAACTTTGTTTTATTTCCGCACTAGTATATTATGATTCCATATAGCACGATCCGCATCCACGGTAACTTTCAGTTATAATAGGTTTACTTAAATTTCGAACAACTTAGTTAAATTCAAAGATTATAGCACTTACAAAAATTACTATAATAGCTTTAATTCAATTTAGCTTTTTAGTTCATTATCATCAACTACAACGTTTACAAATGCTGTAATATCATTTACATTGTAATTAATAGCATTTCAAAAATACACTCAATTAACTCCAAATATTCAATAAAATTTCTCAACCAATTATATTTTTATTAAAAACATTTTTAACTTATAAAATCATACATTTTCACATTTATAAACATCATTTAATTTTCCTCAATTCATGATTTTATAAAGTTAAATTTCCATTCAAAAATCAAGATTTAATAATAATTCACTTATTAAATTGCAATGTTGAATTTTTAAAATCCGTTACATTAAATTTCAACTTAACACTTAAGTTCAAATTCTCAAATATAACTTTTTTTTATTTTTATTTACTTAACTAAAAGTTCACTTTTACGTCAATTTCATAAATTTCCAGTTTTAGTTATATTTCAAAATTTCAACTTACAATATTCATTCATTTCACATTTCAACTTTATTAAAATCATTAATATGATATAAAAATCACCTTAAATTCATTTAAATTCAAATTATCATAAATTTATCATAATTTCATATTCAATTAAATTTTCAATTATAATTAAATCAAAATTTCCAAAATAACTTACGTTCAAAATTTCTAACTTTTCATTAATTCATTTCACTTACAATTATTCAGAAAATCAATAATATTTTACAAAAATCTTATTTTTATAAATTTTCAAATCAAAATATTATAATAATTAAATTTCTAAAATATTTAAAATTTTAGAAAAACATATTTTAACTACGGGCCTATATATAATTTTCTACGCTAGGTAAAGTGATACAGGTAATATATCATTTCAATCCGTAATTTACAAAGAAAATTCGGGTTTTATCATTTCAAACCAGCAATCCCAAGTTAAAATAAATTAAATAAAATAAATCAGGCCTATCATTTCAGCCCATAACATTTTTTTTCTAACAGGGAACTTGCAGCATAATCATATACAGGAATAATATAAACAAGGTCAATATCACAATATACAGTCATATATCAGATGTCAGGTGAAAATTAACAGTTTTAACATGGTAATAATATGGTAATAACATGGCATAGCATATCATATGATCATCATTAACTTGCATAAATATTTTTTATTACTAAACACTTGTCATCAATTCACTTTTCATAAGTATAAATGTCTGAGTGAGAAAGACTCACTTTTTTCAAAGCTAGAGACCAAAACAACATACAAGCACGACTCCAAAGCCACGACAAGCACAATTGCACGACTTTTGATTTGAGTTGAAAGATAGCCAAGATATGATTTTGTATCAACAACCCAAAACAAAACAAACAAGACAATATATAAACATTCAACATAAATAACATTGAAACAATTTTGAAATACAAAGCAAAATGAACAAGATAGGTTGGATCTTGCTTCAACCACTTCAATGCTTGGCCTAAGAGACACTTATGCTTGGCTATGATGATGCTTTGGCTCAGGTATGACATCATATAGGTCAGGTTTAACATCATATAGGCAAGGCAACAAGTGGAGATGAAGGTGTAGTGGTGCAACATAAAGCATATATAGGGTCAAGGTTAAATAAGTTGAGTTTTTGTGACATTCTTGGATCGGCCATGGGCATGTGGTGGCTTGGCCATGCTTGTACAGTTCTGGACAGTAGCTGGAGCGGTGGCCAAAGATGGTGGAGTGGCTGGTGGTGGTGGCTAAGGGGTGGCCAAAGCAAGATATGGAGGGTAGGTGATGATATGTGTGGTCTAGGCAATGTTTTAAGGAGTTTTGTGAAAGTTTTGTGGTGCTAGCTTCAATGGATGGGCACGGCTTGGTCATGGTCTGATTTCCAGAGGGTGTTGGGTGATGTGGCAGAGGGTGGAGGTCAGGTCAGAGGTGGTGGAGGTGGCTATGGAGGAGAGGCCAAGCAATACACATGAGAAAACAAGGCAAAATATAAGAAAACAATGGAAAAAGAAGAGCAAAAAGAAGAGGAAAAGAGGAGCCATTACCAAACCTTTCTAGCCGTGAAAAATGAAGTGGAGAGGAATGTTTTCACGTGAAAATGAGGTAAGAAATGCACATCTACAATAAAGAAAGGAATGGTCAAAGGAAATTAAATCTATTAATTGGAAAAGAAACGGAAGAAGAAACGTTAAAACGGTTTTACGTTTCTTTGCTTTCAAACCTTTTAAACTTCCTATATATATTCATATACATCTTAAATAACTGAAAACACTTATAAATTTCAGTTAGAATTCGAAAATATAACAGATAAACAAAATATTAATAATTAAATATTAATTAGATATGATTAAAATAAGAAAAATGGCACAGAAAAATGAAAACTTGACTTAAGAATTAGAAATAACTTCAATACACTTTGGAAAAATTTACTTTAATTTAAATACATGTAAAATGAATAAAATAAAGTAAAACACGGCAAATAAAAGTGTGTGCATAAAATAAATAAATAAATTTTAATTATATATAATTAAATTAAGAAAATGGCTTAAAATTGTAGACTAGGCTTTAAAATTAGGAATAAATTCAAATGAACTTTAGAAAAATTATATCATCATTTTAAAAATACTTAAAAATCAAAATATACACCATATACAATATCATCACATATTAAAATAAAATATAACAAAGAAGAAGTAATTTATACAATTTAAAATAGTCATTGTTAAATAACCCTATATACGCACAATATTGTAAAGGGTATAACTTTCACAATTTACATCCAAATTCAACGAAACGAAAAGTGGTGTTCTTAGAATTTTATGTACTTTCATAATAAAAGAAAAAAAAATAAAATTTTAAAATTTTAAGTTGAAAGTCACAGTTTGACTATTTTGACCAAAATCAGCATTTCAGGAAAATATTCAACTTACAAAAGTTTGGAATTATAACTCATATGAAAATCAAGATTATATTTAAATAATAAATTTGATCATTTCAAATAAGTAAAATAAGTTTTTAAATCAAAATCTTACATTAAAAATAATTAAAATATACAATAAAATAATTACAAAATACAGGGTTGTTACAAATGTTTATTTCTTAAATATTTTGCATAGTCAGTCGACTGACCATAAACAACTAGTCGACTGACCCGAGACCAACTGTCATATTTTCGAAAAGACATCTTCTTTTCCGAAAGGACGCTACTCTTCTCTGAACGGAAATAGGTGCTCCTCTTCGTCAGAACCCTTCACCAATGGCAGTAACTCTTCAACTATTAAATATAGATACTCCCAAACACTTCATATTCACCGAAATTCATTCTAACTTTCTTATATTCTTCTTGTGCTTTAATATTTGCATTCAAACAGCAAACAAACGTTTTTACTGCTTTGGATCTACAAATAAACTTTTATAATCTTCGATTCTTAGCATTACCTTCTCTTTATATCTTCACGTACACTTCATATACTTGAGGATTTGATTATAGGAGGTTTCTACTATCAGTGACAAATCAGTGTTATCAAGAACACACAGTGTCAGATATTATTTTGTATTAGTGAAGTCCTCTTCTGTTGCTGAGGCAAAAATCTTGTTCAGTTGCTCAATTGTCTGTTCTGCTGCTCAGACTGTATATACCTATTCCTTTGGGTTAAGTGAGGGTTGTTGTAGTTGAAATTATAGAAGGAGTCTGGGACTGGATGTAAAACGGGATGTTCGAACCAGTATAAAAATTCCTGTTGTGCTTGTTCTATTTTACTTATTTCCATTTACTTTGCTATTATCATCTGTTTCCACATTTAGATTTAAGTATATTCCATATTACACGATCCTACAAACTTCCATTTGGTATCAGAGCGAGGTTATCTTATAACCGCTACACAGTTATCTGATATCTTGCTAATATGGAAAACAATACCAGCACTACCACTAACACTGTCACTAGTTTTATTGAAGGTCAATCCACTGTATGACCTCCATTTTTCAATGGTCTGAACTATAATTATTGGGCAACTCGTATGAGAATCTATATGCAATCAAATAGTTCCGAATCATGAAATATTACTCAAAATGAATACACTCTTCCTACAGGAGAATACTCCACTTGGTAAAACACACAAAAATTAGATGCTATGGCCAATGCTAAAGCTATGAACATGTTATTCTGTGCACTAGATAGAAATGAATTTAATCGTGTTAGCATGTGTCAAACTGCTTATGAAATTTGAAGAACACTTAAAATCACTCATGAAGGAACTAACAAAGTTAAACAAAGCAAAATCTTCATGCTCAAAAATCAGTTTCAAAACTTAAGAATGAAACAAAATGAATCCATCAATGATATGTACTCTAGATTTCAAGATATCTATCATTCGCTATTAGGATTAGGAGCAAAGTACACTGATTTTGATATTGTATCAAAAATCCTAAACTCTTTAACGGATGAATGGGAAAGAAAAGCCTTGGCTATTGAAGAAGCTAATGACCTCTCTACCATAAAACCTGAAGAGTTAATAGGAAATCTAATGTTCTATGAAGTGAATTTGCAAGCAAAACGAATACAAGCATAAGACAAAAAGAACATAGCTTTCTATGTTAAAGAAGAAAAAGATGAAGATTCGGATAAAGAAGATCTAGCATTTATTGCCAAAAATTTCAAAAAGTTCTTAAAGTTCAGGAAAAACAACAGAAATAATGGAAAAAGGAACTTTCCAAACAAACCATCATCTTCAATTCTAGAATGCTTTAATTGCCATAAGAAAGGTCATATCCAGAAAGAATGTCCACAGTTAAAGAAAAAAACTTCAACAAGAACAGAAAAGATAAGAAAAAGAAAGCATTCTCCGTAACATGGGATGATTCAGATACTTCTTCATCAGATAACAATAGTGAAAGTGAAAACGAGCAAGCAAATGTCTGCTTCATGGATACTGAAAACGAGGTTAGTGATTTTACTTTTGATGATATGATAGAGATAAATTCAGAGCTAGTTGATACTCTGAAAAATCTCAAAAGAAAATATAAGGAGACTCGTGAATATCAGAACAAAGCAGAATTCGAAAGAGATATGCTTCAAGATGAGAAGAAAATACTAGAGGAAGAACTTGAAAAATTACAAGAATCATTCTCTAATATAAATTCTCAACTTACTCTTTTAAGTCATGAAATTGAAACTCAAAAAGAAAAGAATGATGCTCTTGTTTCTGAAAATCATGAACTAAAAACTAAGGTAAAATTGATAGAGTTGGATAATAGTAGTCTCAAAGCTAATTTAGAAAGCATCACCAAAAATGTTTCAAATTTTAATAAAGGAAGAGAAACTTTATCTAAAATTATTAATAGCTCTCAATCTATTTCAAGTAGAAAAGGATTAGGATATGCTAAGAAAACAACAATTTCACCTAGAAAGAAAATTAGAACAAATATTAATCCTACTATTGAGCAGACAAAAAGGAATTCTAAACCAAAAAGTATAAAAATCTGGGTTCCTAAAACAAACAACAATTTGATTAGGAAGAAATATATAAACACCTTTTTTGAAACTGTTCATAAAAATAAAGATCACATTTTTAAACGGGATACTAAGCCCTCTTGGGTTTGGTTTCCTAAGATTTAACTCTTAAGACCCTATTGAAAAAGTGGGTACCAATATTATCTCATATTTTTTGTAGGTCCCACTCAAGAAAAGAGTAAAATGGATACTCGATAGTGGTTGCTCAAAACATATGACAGGAGGCAATGATATGCTATCAAGTATTACTTACTCAGACGGAGGCTCCGTCATATTTGGAGACAGCTCCAAAGGCTATATCTTCGGCAAAGGCGATGCGAGCAACAGAGGTATTTAAAATTTACCTCTTAGTTCAAATGTTTTACTTGTTAAAAATTTAAAACATAATTTACTTAGTATCAGCCAATTGTGTGACAAAGGATTCAAAATCACTTTTTCTGAAAACAAATGTAGTATTTTTGATCAAAATCAAAATCTTATCTTTGAAGGAAATAGAGACAGAAATATCTATGTTCTGAATATCAAAATAAGTCATAATTCAGATATGTGTTTAATAGCCAAAGAAAATGATCCTTGGTTATGGCACAAACGATTCTGTCATATTAACTTCAAAACTATAAACAAGCTCACTGAAAATGATTTAGTGAAAGCTCTACCAAAAATAAATTTTAAAATTGATCCTATTTGTGATGCATGCAGTTAGGAAAGTTAACTAAGTCATCTTTTAAATCTAAAAAGGTCATTTCAACTTTACAACCATTTGAATTACTACATATGGATTTATTTGGACAAATACAAGTACAATCCATTAATCATAGTAGATGTGTGTTTATTATTGTTGATGATTTTTCTAGATATACTTGGACTATTTTTATGAAAAATAAAAGTGATACCTTTGATAATTTCAAAACTTTTGTCAAAAGAATTCAAAATTTTAAAGGTTTGAATATCAAAAACATAAGAAGTGATCATGGAGGTGAATTCGAAAACGAAGCCTTTGAACATTTTTGTAAGAAAAAAGGCATATTCCATAATTTTTCGTTTCTTAGAACTCCACAACAAAATGGAGTTGTAGAACGTAAAATTAGAACCTTACAAGAATGTGCAAGGACTTTGTTAAATGGAAGTACGTTACCAAAACATTTCTGGGCTGAAGCAGTTGCAACAGCTTGTTATGTTTTGAATCGTGTTTCCATTCGACGTCTAACTAAGAATACTCCTTATGATCTTCTTAATGGACGAAAACCAAATATTTCTTATTTTAAAGATTTCGGTTCAAAATGTTTTGTTTTAAACACAAATTATCAGCTTGGTAAATTCGACCAAAATTCCAATGAAGGAATCTTTTTAGGATATTCGGATCGAAGCAAAGTTTATCGAATTTATAATAAAAGAACAAATATCATCGAAGAAACACTTCATGTATCTTTCGATGAAAATTTTAAACAAAT
Source organism: Allium cepa (assembly GCA_030765085.1). NCBI lineage: Eukaryota > Viridiplantae > Streptophyta > Magnoliopsida > Asparagales > Amaryllidaceae > Allium > Allium cepa. Next base: position 319,884,186 of record CM060928.1, on the reverse strand, counting down.
CCTAAGTATAAGAGATGGTGAAGAATTTCCTGTTAATATCACAAAACACAGAAATTTCAAATGTTGAAAATAATGAAAACATTGATCACAATAACAATGAATAAAGATCTCCACCTAGAATATTAAGAGATCATCCTTCTATTAATGTTATTGGAGAACTCAATTCATTTGTTAGAACAAGAAGTCAATTAAATTAAATGGGTCATGTAGCTTTTCTATCTAATATTGAACCTAAAAATATTAAAGAAGCATCTATCGATGAAAATTGGTTAATCGCTATGCAAGAAGAGCTAAATCAATTCGAAAGAAATAACGTTTAGGATTTAGTTCCACGGCCTAGTGATCAATCAGTTATTAGTACAAAATGGATTTTCAAAAATAAAGCAGATGAACAAGGAAATATTACTAGAAATAAAGCCAGATTAGTTGCTTAAGGATATAATCAAGAAGAAGGAATTGACTATGAAGAAACGTTTGCTCCAGTCGCTAGACTAGAAACAATACGAATCTTACTAGCATTTGCATGTTTCCATAACTTTAAATTATATCAAATGGATGTCAAAGTGCTTTTTTTAAATGGTTTTATAAAAGAAAATGTTTATGTTGAACAACCTCCGTTATTTATACACGAACAATTTCCTAACCATGTCTATAAGCTTTAAAATGCTTTGTACGGATTGAAACAAGCACCCTGTGCTTGGTACGATCGTCTTAAAAGATATTTAATAGATTCTGGTTTTGAAATTGGAAAGGTTGATCAAACTCTTTTTATTAAATGAAATAAACAGGATATTTTTATCGTCCAAATATATGTTGATGATGTTATTTTTGGATCTATAAATGGAAGACTTTGTCAAGATTTTTCTAAAATAATGACTAAAGAATTTGAAATGTCACATATGGGTGAGTTAAATTATTTTCTTGGTTTACAAATAAAACAATTAGAAAATGGTATTTTTATTAATCAAGAAAATATTGTAACAATCTAATTAAACGCTTTGGAATGGAAAATACTTCTACCAAACCAACTCCTATGAGTACAATCATACATCTTGATAAAGATGGAAGTGACAAAAGTATTGACCAAAAATTATATCGAAGTATGATTGGATCGTTATTATATTTAACAGCTAGTAGACCTGACATAGTGATGAGTGTTTGTTTGTGTGGACGATTTCAAGCAGATCCCAAAGAATCACATTTACGAGCAATGAAACGCATACTACGGTATCTTAATAAAACCAAGGACTTTGGACTATTCTATCCAAAGGAATGTCCTTTTGAATTAGTATCCTTTGTGATGCTGATTTTGGAGGAAGCCGGACAGATAGAAAAAGTACAAGTGAGACTTGTCACTTCATTGGACGGTCTTTTGTATCTTGGTTTAGTAAGAAACAAAACTGTGTTTCATTATCGACATGTGAAGCAGAATATATTTCTACAACTCTGCCATGTGCTCAAGTTATCTATATGCAACAAACACTACAAGATTTTGGTTTTAATTTATCTAAGTCAACTATGTACCGTGATAATTCTAGTGCTATTAATTTATCTAAAAATCGTGTTAATCACTCACGAAAAAAGCACATTGACATTCGTCATCATTTTCTTCGTGATAATATTGAAAAGGATTTGATAAATCTAGAATTTGTTTCCTCTGACAAACAATTGGCAGATATTTTTACAAAACCTTTAAATGAAAACACCTTCGTCAATTTAAGACGAGAACTTGGAGTTATCTCTTTTAAAAATTTATAAATTATATATATATATATATACACTGTTTGTATTTGTAGTTTTTCATAACACAACTTGACAATATATGTATATATATATATATATATATATATATATATATATAAACTCTCGCTCAAATTTTATCAAAAGAAATTAATTTTTTTTATGACTCTAGAGAGACTTGAACCCATGGCCTCTCCTTTATTGTACTTCAATTGCTTCTTACCAATTGAGCTATGATTGTTTCTTGTTTCAACTAGAAGTTTGGTTTTAATTATTTTGGGAATTTTCGTTCAAAAAAAATTAAATACATAGCTATTGGAGCTCGAACCCGGGTCTCCTAGTTGGTAGTTCAATATCTTACCAGTTACGCTATGTATGTTTTCCTGCTGAGTCTTATTCTTCATTCGTTCTTAGCCATTCATCTTTCAATCAATTTTCATCCATTCCTTGTATCTATTTTTCCTCTCTGGCTATCAATGCTCTGCTGTTTTTAACCACTCAATCTCAACTCAAATTCATCTATAAAATCTACATTCCTTTCATTTTTTAATCATCCTTACAATTTTTTCAAAAACTTTAAACTTCATGTTTCTCTCAATGGCCTCTCACGACTCCTCTAACTCCAAATTGTCCTTTGCTACTCCAACATCCTCTAGTAGCTATAATTCTTCCAGTAGCTCTACTCCGTCCTTGCCAACTCCTATCCCTGTCCATGAACCAGGCCAATATTACACCGAATTTTCTCCAAAACCTAAGAAGTCTCAAAGATCATTGTTTGTTTCAACAAAAACAAAAGAAAAAATTGATGAAATCCATCATTATCAAAATGAGCAAATCAATCTACAAAGAGAAATGTATTATGAACAAAGGATGAATTCCAGTCGCCTTAGCCTTATAGAATCAATTGCCCTTAAATTCTGTGGAAAATCATCTAAGCATGATATTGTTGAACCTTCAACATCTCATCAACCGAACTCATATTGCTGGAATCAACGGGAGCAAACTCCACATCAACCTTTGGCATCTCCAAACTCTTGGGAACGCCAAAATTGTTGGTCTCCTTTGCAACTTTATGTTGAGAACACCAAGGTTGAACCACATGAATGCTCTCCAAAAACTCCTAAATAATCATCTTTTCTTGTATATTATTGTTCTTGCTTACTTGGATTTTGATTATGTATATGCCTTTTTAATAATATTTTGTTTTTAAGCTTCACTGCATTTCATATCTATAGTGAGTCGACTGATATTTAAAACCAGTCGACCATTTACAGGGTGAAAAATCTCTCGGGATGTCAACCAGCCGACTAAGACATATGGGTCAGTCGACTTACTACATAGTAAAAAACTCTCGGGTTATCAACAGTCGACTGACCTACCCCGACCAGTCGACTAGCTGTACAAAAAAAGGCTTCTCATGTGTCTTTTTAAACCTTTTTTTAACCATCTATTCACTTTACCTTCTTCGTTTTTACTGCCACCAGAACCCTAGCCCCCATTTTTCTTTCACTGAATCCTTAAAAACACCAAATTAATGGCCCCTCCTAGATCTAAACGCTCAAAACAAGGCTCTTCATCCTTTGTTGATACTCACATTGCTCATTAGCTATATGATGCAACTGCAATTGAACGATGGGAGAAGATGAAGAACTCTAGGATTTTTGAAGGCTCTTTCATGGTTTATTCTGATTTTGGTGCTTACTCTCATCAAGAACTAATGCGAAAATGTGGTTTAGAGTCACTCCTTGACTACAATGCAAACTGCCACAATATTAATCATCTTATGGTAAAACTTTTCTTCACAAATTTAAATCTTGGCCACCAACAACCATCGAATCCAAATAATTGTGTGTGGAGTTTGGTATGTGGACAACAAGTCTTTTTTTCCCTTGATAGAATGGAACATATACTTCAATCTCCGAAAGAAGGAATAGATTTAAATGATGTCAAATGCAATCCAAGAAAAAGAGATAGAATAAGTCATATGTTCATGGGTGACGACATGATTGAATTGCGTTCTAAGCTTCTCCATCCTAAAGCAAGAATTTTACACAAGACACTTATGTGATCTATTCTGCCCTGAACCGGATCATATGAATTAATTTATCCGGAAAATTTCAAAGCTCTTTATGCCATATGGAGAAATATACGCGTTAATTGGTTGCGTCGTATTATGGATAAATTTCTCACCTTCACACATGGAAATATGCATGTTATATATTTTGGAGAATATATTATGCGACTTCTTCTAGATGTGGGTGTTCGTCAACCAGATTCCGAATTCTCTACTGTCGGAATGATAAATATAAGGACCATAAGTGTTATGAAGCTACCAACACGTCCGCCGCCTTTTACTTCATTTGAAGATTGGAAGCATCAACAAGCTCAACAACAACAATCTGGAGGTCCTATAATTAGAGAACCGGTAGCGCAATAAGAAGAAGGCGATATTCGCTTAGCTACTTCCTCTAGCACCCGTGAATCCATAGAAATTCTCTCCCGTAATCAACTTATTTTGGATTCTAGACACAAGAAAATGAATAAGAAACTCGATAAAATCAAAGGTTTCTTTTCTACATTATGGGATGCATTATCATGTTCTTCTTCAACTGCTACCACATCTGTCGCCCAAGGAAAACACCCCGCACCTCGATTTGCATGGCCTACATCCAAAGAGCATACTAGTAGCGACACTAGTGGAGCATGCAGTGGTGCTTAAGGCGCTTCTAGACCAGGAAAAGAGCCCGCACTAGAGGGAGAATACAATTGGGATCTTGATGTGTAGGTCTTTTGGTAAGTGAGTTGGGTATGAATTAATTTGCTTATCTATAACCTTATTGTTAATTTAAACATATTGCAACTTACTAATTATTTATCTTTTGAGACTTGTACTAAATAGTCTCTCTTTGATATTTATTTCTGCACTTTATATTGCAATTATTTTTGCTATACCTCCTTTTTGTCGATGACAAAGGGGGAGAGGAATTGTTCTAATCATCTTTATGCAGGTACAAGAATTATCATATATTCACGGGGAGTTTTTATATTTGTTCTCTAGGACTTATATATATAGGTTTGTCATCAATCAAAAAGGGGGAGAATGTTGAATCACTAGTTTTGATTCACGACAAAGCAAGTTAGAAGAAAAAGAGAATTCACGACAAAAAGAAAATGGACTATATCAAAGAGAATTGTTCTACTCTATGCTTTCACTGTCTAGTATGTATGATTGAGTCTTAGAAATATGTTAAAATCTATCCTCAATTAGTCTGCACTTCATATTTGACAAAAACATTCAAAACAGAAGCACACTATGTAAAAATGTCACAACCAGTCGACTGACCATAACCATCCAGTCGACTGACTATGTACATATACATATGCACTGTTTATTTTTCAATATTTTGCATAATCAGTCGACTGACCATGAATGAATCGACTGATCCGAGACCAATTGCCATATTTTTAAAAAGACATCTTCTTCTCCAAAAGGATGCAACTCTTCTCTGAACGGAAATAGGTGCTCCTCTTCATCAAAAACCTTCACCAATGGCAGTAACTCTTCAACTATTATATAGAGATACTCCCAAACACTTCATATTCACCGAAATTCATTCTAACTTTCTTATATTCTTCTTGTGCTTTAATATTTGCATTCAAATAGCAAAAAAACATTTTTACTGCTTTGAATCTACAAATAAACGTTCATAATCTTCTATTCTTAGCATTACCTTCTCTTCATATCTTCACATACACTTCATATACTTGATGATTTGATTATAGGAGGTTTGTACTATCAGTGACAAATCAGTGTTATCAAGAACACACAGCGTCAGATATTACTTTGTATTAGTGAAGTCCTCTTATGCTATTGAGGCGAAAATCTTATTCTGTTGCTCAGGTGTCTGTTCTGCTGCTCAGACTGTATATACCTGTTCCATCGGGTTAAGTGAGGGTTATTGTAGTTGAAATTCTGGAAGGAGTTTGGAACTGGATGTAGAATAGGAAGTTCGAACCAGTATAAAAATTCCTGGTGTGCTTGTTCTATTTTACTTATTTCCATTTACTATGCTATTATCATCTGTTTCCACATTTAGATTTAAGTATATTCCATATTACACGATCCTACAAACTTTCAAAGCTAAGTAAGGAATTTTGAGATATTTTCCAAAGAAAAAGAATGAATTACTTAGAATTATCCTAAGTCAAAAGAAAGATATTTTGGAATCATTCGAAAAGAATTACGGTGAAAAGAGACTTAATAAATCCTGTATACACATATTCACTTTTTATCGATAATTGGATTTCGAAGGAACCGGGGTCAGATTTGGGAAATTCCTATCCGAAAACCACTTCGAGCCAATGTATACGTTCAAACATGAAGACATGTTGAAGATGATGATTATTGAAGACCGTGGATCTTCATAGCATGAGGACTGCTTGTTGATTTGCTCGAGGTCGCACCCATTATAGAGTTATATATAGTAGTAGTCCCCTCGTTGTGGAGATTTTTCGGATTGCAAGGACTACTCGCTACTAGTGGTAGTAGGAGAGTGCCTTCAGTTTGTCCTGTTCCTGGACAACTTGTATGGACTTTTGTCTGACATTGCATTTCTAAAGATTATGTACATTGGTTTTTACAATTGTACATCAGTGGTGACGGAGAAGGAAACTTCTCTTAGCTTAACACCCTCCTTGAGACGTATGAGCTCAAGGGTTGTATTTTTGTAGAAGGCAATTAGTAGTTAACAGAAATGGCAATGTGGCATTTAAAGATGTGATATGTGCTTTGTGAAAAGGTAATCGTAGCCTCAAGCCTCATCAAACCGAAAATGACCGAAATAGAATTAGATGCAGCAAGGCTAAGTGGGTCATTCCCAATTAGGGTATGATCATCCCCTTCTAGATATATTTCTTCCTGCTATGATGTTAGGGATGTAAATTAATGCGGTGTATAGAAAACGAGCGCTCGGTTAAAGGTCGGTAATGATCGGGGGATGACATATTCGGTACTATCTATTTCTAGAGGTAGGCCGATCTTGTGATGGTAGAGGGCAGATGTCCTGTGCCTCGGGACATCCATCTAGAGGTGTACCCATTTCGAAAGATAGATCCTTCACCTGGTCATTTGTATGAAAATCCATTCTCCAATAAGAACCTATGGTTTTGTTTGTATTGGCATAATGAATTGCCTCGAAATGCTATATGGTAACCATTTCGGATAAGATTAATATGTTTATTTGCAAATGTTTTCAAAGAATGTCATTAGAAATAATATCAAAAGTTTTGATGTAAAAGTGTTTTATTTATCATAAGGTAAAAACCCGTCCGTGTTTATATGTGGGCGTGGTCTTATGAGATACTCTTTATTTCAAAGGATTTTATCCAAAGGATGATATATGACACTGTCATCTATTATTGATTTTTTCTCGGGCTTGTTTATCAAACCTGATCTGGGTATTTTCAATACTTGGGTCAGATCCGAGAAGTTTCAGGTTAATCGAAGATGGTTGGAGTTTCCAAAGGAGAGCTGGAGATATTCATCAACGTATGGACATATTCTATTATTCACTGTACTTAGTATATTTTGTTTGATGTTTGTTAGCAGTTGTAAGGACAGATGTTTATAACTATCCAAGCTGAATTTTGGTTAGATTCTGATATATGTATTTAAAAGTTTCCCGCTGTAAAGATATTTGTTCAGTATTATATGCTATTCCATTCGAGTGATATTCTGTTCTGTTTATTTTTCTTTATTTCCCTTAATGTTCTGTATTTTCGTGCAATTTGAGTTGGACATGTATGGTTTATTGTCGATTCATAGGGTACGGGAAAACGGGTCGTGATAATTATGTTGAGTGTTTTCCTTTAGATCCTGCTCCTAAGCAACTTAGCTCTTCTGTCGCTGATAACATTAAGTCCCTTACTCAAGCTTCTAAGAGTATGGGTGACATGCTTAAACTCTTGATAGAAGTGAATCTCCATAAATATTCCCTGATTTTAAAAAATCATAAGGTTATTAGAGAACCCCTAATGGTGAAGGGGAATTCCCAGGGAAAACAATCATTGGTTGTTGGCAATCGGAAGAACTTTTCTGCATACTCTCTTATTCAGCTTACATTCTTTGATAAATTTTTATTACAAATTAAATGAAATTTCTTGTGCCGGTATCATATAAATTTTGCTTTTTGATTTAGATTTTTCTGGACTCGTTATTGCTTACAAGCAAAAAAAAAAGGCCAAAGATCATGCATCCGTCATTGCTAAACCCACTAAACCTGCTCCTATCAAGGAACCTGTTGCTAAGACTACTTATGAACTAAAAAGGAAACAAGCACCGTTGCTCTAGCTGACACTTAAACTTTTCTCCTAAGTAAAAATATTAAGCTCGAGGATGATCAGACTTCTATTGTCGTTGCTGAAGAATCAAGCTTGGATGCTAATTTAGTGGCTAAAAACACTGGTGCAATAAATCTAGACTCTCCAAGATGAACGGCTCAAAAGAAAACCGAGGAGGCTTATACTCTTAATTCTTTTCTTAATATTTCCTTTCCTACTTCTCCGGCGAGAACCCGTCGCCTATACGAGGAACTTGGTTTAACTCCCCTCCCTAATAACTCTTTCCCTTTAGAGGCCCAATCTCAAACTTTTACCGTGGGCTTTGATGATCTCAACTATTTAGCTCTCCAATCTCCATCTTTGGATTCTCTTATGTCGCTATAGTCCTCGGCCTTCTCAAAAGACCATCTTTACAACATCTATCAGCAACTCTTACTGGAATGAGTTCTCTTTTTGTTGGTTAATATGGACATTTAACTTAGCTTATGTTTATCGTATGTTTTTGGCGGCCAAACACACATTCTTCCTTCATAAGGCCTCTTAAGGGCCTTCTACTCAGATTACTGAAGTCTAGGAGCAAGTCTCTTCGCTTATCATAGTGAAAGATAATACTATTCTTGAAGGGAAACCTTGCCTCCTCCTTTGATAAGGAGAAGAAAGCCAGACTGCTACTAGAAGATAATGTGAAAGCTCTAAGATCAGATCTTGAACAGGCTAACTAATCAAAGACTGAAATGGCCGATAAGATGAAGTCTTTAAAGAGCAAGGTGCAAATTAAGGAAGCCACCTTGGTTTATGCTAATAACATTATAGCTAAGAAGTTTCCTTCTTTCTCGACCAGGACCTCATTATAATCACATAGTGCTATGAAGATGCTCTTTACGTAGCATATGGCGACAATATTAACAAATGTACATCCATCCCTTCCAAATCTAAATGAAAATTTTAAAAGTAAATTCAATCTCATATCGGGGAGAGCTCATGGATCATTTCATAAGGAATTCCCTTAAAAAAAAACTATTGACCCCAAGAAGTTATTGTCCTTTGATGATTTTCCACTTGAAGAGGATAAAGATACTAGTGTAGGGAAAGATGATGATAATGAGGATAATGATGATGAAAATAATGAGGATGATACCAATAATGATAATCATGGCGGAGATAGGAGTGACAAGGGTCCAGATGGGTCAAGAGGCAGGGGTGACGGATCAAGTGGTCAAAACTTAGACTCGTTTGCCCATGATGCAGACCTTTTTGATTTTCTTGATCCTTGGGATACTTCATGGGAAAATATTTCCTTAAAAGAAGTTACTCCCCCTAGTTGATAGTTGAAGGAAAAGGTTCAAGTTTCAGCTCTTTTGGTTCCAGTCGCACAGGTATGAAATTCATTATTTAAATGTTTAAACCTATCAGTTGGCCTTTAGTTGATAAATTATCACTGTAGTTAAGGAAAATATCTGAATATTACTATGAGACTCTATATAAAAAGAGTGAGAGGGAGATGAATCTATTAAATAGATACCATCAAAGGGTGATTGAGGAGCATAAAAATTATCTGATGAGTATAGGTGCCTTTTTGTCTACGCTACACGATTAAGGAACTTTAAAGAAAAATGAGTAGCTACGTTTTTGAAGAAGTCTTGCCTTCATCAAGAGATAGTCATAAGAGAAAATACTAAGCTAACTACTCTTTTTTGGATGATCATTGATGATAGAGATATTTTGGTGGAGTTCCTTTATGAATTTTACTCTAGAAATATCCTTACTAATTTTTCATTCTTAGGGGAAAAGAGTGGAGGTTGTCTTAATCGCTTGGACAGTAGATATTTGGATGAATATTGAATCGATCCCCATCCTAGAGAATGTTGGAATCTTCCCAAGGTCATAATTATTCCTCTTTCTTAACACACTCTTGCTCTCGAGAAAGTTAAATTTAAAAAGAGAGATTTATTTCCAACTTTTAGAAGGGAACAATATTGTATGAGTCTAAATGATTTTGTTTTTAATGTGTAACTCGAATAGTTTTATTAATTGCACTATTTTCATTTCTTCATAACTTAGTTTACTTATCATAAATCCTACGGATCAGGGAACCGTTGGATAGTCTTGTTTTCATGGAACTCTTAAGTAAATTTGTCAAATTAAAGAGGGATTTTATAGAAAAATCGTTAGTTCACAAACTTCTCGACTAGCAAAATATTGTTTCCTTAGGGATCTCCAGGAGGTTTACACATTTTCCACATTTTCATTTTGTTTTCTTGGGTAACGAGAAGGTTAGAATACTTAATAAAGTAGATCCAATCTTGCTAAATTGTTATGTGGCGAGATCAGCACTTAAGTTGCAAAATAGGATTACCATAAATTCTCCTTTATAAATACCCATCCAGGGATCCTTTTGACCCTATCCTTTTTTCATCCACAATATCGCTTTAAAAGGTTCACACTTTTGTCTTTAAACTTTAAGAATATAGAACTTGTATCTGTTTATGTTTGTGAACTTTTTGTTGTTAATAAAGAATACATTTTCTTGTGCGTTAATTTCTTCTTCTGTTTATTTTTTTATTAGGAAAAACAAGAAGCCCAAATCTCCTTTCTCGATTGGACAATATCACAACAAAGATAAAATCGGTCATTAAGGAGAAACGTCCCTTTCATGATGCCTCAATTTTGTTGATTTCGGATAACCTGGATGCACAAAAATGGTATAAAAAGTTTTATCAATTAAAATCTACATTAGGTAACATGAAGGAGAAGGTTTCTAATTGGGAAGAGAAAATCAAAGAGAAAGATAGAGAAATTCTAAAGTTGAAAGGAAGCAGGAGCTCGGTCGGCTGTCCTGAACTTTTAGTCTAAAAGATTGATGCTGATGTGGAAATTGCTTGTCTCCAACAAAGGATTATCGATCTTGAAGTGGACTTGCTAAAAAGCCAAGCATTCTATCAATCCTTGTAATTTATTAAGGGTGGAGGCGAATCCAGCCTTCATACTCCTATCCCCTTGATTGGCAAAGAATTTTTTTTGCTTTGTTGAACCCTCCTTCTAGTCTAGATGATAGCGAGATCGCTCGATGGAGTCAAAGGGTCGATATGAATGCATTTAATTTTTGAACAAGCAATGGGATGACAAAGTTTCTTTACATCTCAATAATTATCAGTGTTTGGTGGAGAAACTTGAGTGTGAAAAATATGCTTTTAGACTAGATATTAAGGAATTAAAATGAGAGATTAAGATTTAAATGGAGCCAATAAGACACTCAACTTTGTATTGAAACTTCAAGTTGATTCAATTAACGCTGCGAACATTATTCGAAGAAATGAGAAGAAGCTTAAAAGACTTCTAGATGAGGCAATTCATCACATTATCGATTCTTCTTTGGTCGCAAAAAATTTGAAAAAAGGAGGTGCCGAAACTTGATACTTAACGAAGAATCACTTATGAATTTTTTTGTCTTTATACAATTCCCTTTTAGCTATCCCTTCTTTGTCCTTGTAATTTTTGTATATAATGTGTAAAATAAACAAATTTGTATCTGAATGGTTGTTACCTTAAATGAATTTTGCATTCTTCCTTTTGAATTTGTTAAATTGTTTCAGACATATAACTTGTTTTTTAGAGCCTTAATTTGGCGCTACATGATATGTAGCCTTTGATTGAACATTGGCTTGTCTTCTTAAACCGTCTCAGCGAAACCTAAAAAAAATTGAAAAAATATTAGTAACTTATTTGATCAAAAGTTTGGAAGAACTCTTCCCTTTTCTTAACAAGAAATTAGAAATCTGTTTAATAATAAAAATTCTTATTATCAGAAAATTTGGAAATCAGTTAAAGGAGAACTTGATTTAGCACTTTGAGGAGTGAAGCTTCTAACATCTTCGTTTTTTTCTTTATCATTTAGAGCTTTGGATGAAGCTTTAGTCTCAAAGGAGTACGTATTTGGACATCCATCTGAAAATAAATTATATTGAAGACTGGGGATCCTTAGGGAATAATGTTATTTGGATAGAAAACCAAAAATTAATCTAGTGCTAATTCGAATAAGAGATCAGAAAATCATCCGGCAAAAACTTTGAAACAGAAGACCAAGAAGCCTTCCAACAAAGTGAGTTCTTTGAATGGAAGATCTAGAAAACCATCTGGTAACAATAATTTCTTAAATAGAAGACCAGAAGACCACCTGGCAAGAGGATTAAAACTTCGATTATTAATGGATATTCCCGTTATTTGATTATTACATTTTTCACTTCTACATGATGGATATCTTTTGATCCTTATTTTTAAGGTTGCCTTAACTTTGACTTGGTATAGAACTAAATGTGTTTGGTTCTTCTTCCTCTACAAGATTGTCTTAGCATTTGAATGATCTTCTTTTAGAAGACTACCTCGACTTTCCTTTAGTAAAGAGTTTGATTTTCTTTGCATTCGATTGATCTTTCTCTAGAAGAAGCCATACTCTTACTACTCTTCGGGTAGTAATTTAGGCATTTTTGATTTCTTTTATTACTATTTTTAAAGAATGATCTAAACTTTGACTAAACCCTTTATCACCATATCAGGTGGTGATTTAGGTTTTGGTCGGCGCGTTTGGTTAGCTATCTTTAACAGAACCAATGTCATAGCTGTCCTCCCTCTAGGAGGTGTTTTGGTCAGGCCTTATAGGTGGAACTGAAGGCTGTTTTAGCACTTTGGCCAGCCCATCTCAGGCAGGACCAAAGGCTTACTACGTCCTACCTCTAGGAGGCGCTTCAGATAGGCCTTATAGGCAGAACTAAAGGCTGGTCATTGCTCTGGCCAGGCTATCTTAGGTCGGACTAAAGGCTTACTCCGTCCTTTCTTTAGGAGGCACTCTGGCCAGGCCACGTAGGTGGGACCGAAGGGTTGCAGTGCTCTGGTCAGGCCTTAAAGGCAGGACTAAAGGCTTATTCTGACCTCCTCTAAGAGGTGCTTTGACCAGGCCATTTTGGTGTGATCAAAGGTCATTTCCTTTATTTTATAAATCCTTCTTACGAAACATTCCTCTTTATTGAGTACTTGATCCTTGTAGATACATCAGTTAAATCTCTTTAGCAAACTCTTAAAGCTCTCCTTTAACCAAGAAGTCCTTAATCGTCCCTTGTAGAGCTCAGCATTGGTTAGCTTCATGTCCATTGTTCTATAACATTGATAATAAGCATCTCTAAGATTTTGTTCATTTCGGTTGCCTTTTCTTAGAAGTCTTATAAGGATAATAATCTTCAAAGATAGTTCCTTTGGATTGAGATTGAATGGCCTTGCTCATTCTTAAGAACAAACTATCCCTCTTTGGGTTCTGTGTCCCCAAGGAAAAGGTTGGGATAGGTTCTATATGGAATGGATTTATGCTTCATTTATCCGGATTGTAAAGAGCTATTTTCTTATTAGCTTCCATAATTTGCAAAGCCAACAATCTTAGCACTTTCTTTTAGGAAATCAAAGGGTAATGAGTAACTCGATAAACTAGTTTGGCTAGATGGGACTCAGAAGATCCTTGTTCAGAAACAATCATCATGTTGTCCAAAGAAGACTATGCATGATTTGGTCAGTTCCCTTATGGAATATGCATGTTAGGGTAAATCTTTTAGACTTCTTATATATAGGATAAGAGAAGTTTGATATGAGATATACGGTAGATTGGAGGTTGAGGCCCTTCTACTCACCCCAAAATGTTAACAAATTTCTTTGTTAACCCCACAAGATCCAAGAAGGACAAGTCTATGCTTGGAATGGGCTTGGATGATCCAAAGTTAGCTTGCGAGAAGTATATAAGAAGTACGCATGCCCATAGTTTTAGTCATAGAGTATATGTCTAAAGTATAAAGATCATATGCTAGACGCAAAGCATGTCATTGTTCAAAGTCTTTATTCGATAATATGCAGTATAAGAATCTATAGTCAAAAGTCCAATATACAAAATGTCACAAGTTTTCAATATGCTTATGAAATCCCTAAATTGATTTAGGGTTACAACTATAAAAAGGAAAGAAAGTGGTGAGAAAACTTCTCCTCATTTACATTGCCATGGGGTTCATATTTGTAGCAACAGAGATGGGTGGCATGACATATTTGTAGCAACAGAGATGGGTAGCAGGACTATCATGCAGCTCAGGCCATCAATTGTTTTGTACATCATTCATTGTTTTAATAACATGCGACATCCTCTTGAAAATTGATGGTTCATGATATTTTGTTGAATGCTAATGATTTACGACACCGGTATAATGTTGTTGGCATTTGGCTCTTTGCTTTAGAGTAGACATCCAGCATCCCTCGACATTGTTGATATGCGACAACCTTCGCTATCCTAAATGAATACGACACCTTTATTTATATTGATGGAAGGTGACATCTCTTATGCATTTAGATATCTGATATCTCAAACTCTTATGACTTCAGAGATCCGATATCTCAAAGCATTGTTGAGTCTCGACATTGTTTGCTATGTTGATAGCATACGATATTCATGGGCACCTGGATGAATTCCTACATCCTTCTTTACATTGTTAACATTTTATATTCTCTCATGGTAAATGAAACTCATGGTCCATAAACTTGTTAGTATTTGATATCTGCTCTTATATTGATGAATTGTTGCAACTTGCCTTATTACAATCTACGACATTAGTCTTTATATTGACGATATACAACCTTCTAGCTTTGTTGACAATATATGATGTCTTTTATGAACGTTGATGATCTATGGAACTCCTATTGCACTCATGACTTGTGACACCTGTATTGCTTATATTGATGATATTCGATATCTCCTCTTCTATTGTTTAAGAACCTATAATTTGATACTTCTGAAAGTTGGTCATCCCTTCTTAGGAATTCGACATCCCATAATATAGAGATCTGATATCTTCCTGAAACACTTTGAAATGCGATATCCCTTGCTGTATGTTTTCTGGCTTTACCTTCGACAGTTTAAATTCCATTGTGCTCTCATGCTTTAGGATTTTTCCTCCCAATCACTACAATTCAATATATCTCTTTGATAATTTCGCAATGTCGCTGGTTTCATAAATTTTAGTTGAGTTATGAGGGAGAGGTTGGAGTTTGATCCTTGGTATGTTTGAAGGAAGAAGAAAGAGTCGGTTAGTTTTAAAAACTGAAAATAAACATGTGAGTTATTTTTTAAATAGAAGGAAGCAAAGTATTTGCCCACTCAAATTCAAATTTAAAATTTCAAACTTCTCCTTTTGACACCCGTTAGACCATGTACCATTTTGTCCATATTTCCTTCATACGAACGTCAAGCAAGGCAAACGAAAATGTTGTAGAATCGGATAAATGAGATAGCCTCAATGGCGCAAATTCCATCGTCAAATTCCAACGTCTGAAAAATGACCATTTTTCCACCATCTTATTTTAAATTTATTTAATTAATTCATTAAAAATCAATTATTTAAACATTATTATATTATTAAAATTTAATAAAAATATGTACAAATTTCCCAGGTTATTACATTCTCCCCTTTAAAAGAATTTTTTCCCAGAAATTCCCAAGGAACAAAGAATGCATCACACTCTCTCGTATCACACAAATACAAAGCATACTAAATAAATCATTCAATCAATCATCAAAAATATCATCCACACAACAAGGAAGCCAATCGAACCAAGCATCTATACACAACATATAAAAATTTTGAAGTCAAATTCATAAATTTGTACGTGTTCCATTAGCATACATAAATGGTGTTTGTAAACTTTTATAAAATACAACCAATAACATAATATCATAATACGTATACGGATGACATATGAAATTTTGTATATATGCAAATGTCTAACATTTGGGCTCTCCTATATGAATGAGATGATATGACATATATAGCATGTACGCAAGCATCCTAGGGTGAGCATATAAAATCTATATGTATGCACAACCGATCACACCAACATAGCATATGGTGAACATGTATATAGCTGAACCAAATATAACAAACATGTCAAGATAATCAATGTAAATAATCATCCAAAGCAACCGATGTCAAATACTATAAACAAAAACAACAATGAATCCAAGCAATTATTCAAACAAATCTAAATATTAACTAAACTGACAATCAAGTAAATGGAAAATGCTTCGAGAAGGGATTAAATTGAAAATATCGAACTATTCCTCCACTTTCCAACTGTCCCTGACCAAATCGTTCTTCCTACTATAATCCAACAAAGTTTACTATTGGCATAACTCATCCAAAATACCAATCTCAATCGTATGTGTATGTCTACAATTTTTGCAATCCCTCTGACCATCTCAACTAAATAACTCCACAATAAATAACACATGTACCCTTAGTACAACATGACTAACCAACATTGCAGTCTCTCTCTAACCGTTCCTAAATGCACATACCTAACACTAAAATCATCTAGCAATAGTTTCTGCAGTTTGTTTTTTTGGATTGCTAAGGCAAGGCAACTCAAAGTGGATGGTATCTTACTCAGATAAATTCGAATAACTCAAATCACAATAGTTTCCCTTTTTCACATAAAAGCATTCAAAATGATTGATGTCGTCTCCCATTCAAACCTCTAATTTAACTCAAGTGGTGTCACTACACTTATGCTATCACTTCTTCAAATGTTCAACAAGTTTCTGATACACAAAGTATCACCTCCGAAATTTTCTAGACATTCCATCTTAGATCTTATAACTACAAAAGCATCCAAACAAGAGAAATCGTATTACATTCAACCAATACAACTATAGCAACCAAAATCCTAAATCGAAGTAAAATACTAACCTAAGAAAAATTGTAAACCTAAGATAGTGATAGAGTTGAAAGAATCGACTATATAATACATTGTCCACATGCACTTTATATGTGATATAAATTCTATACCTTTAAGTCGTTACTCCAAAGAGGTTTCTTTGAATGGGCAGTTTCTCTTTAATTCGAGGGATGATTGAAAAGAATCATATCTATTCTTCCTTTAAAGTTACATCTGAATCCTTTAACGTTCCATTTTTCATAAAATCGCCTCTACATACCTTATGCGTGCTAATCATAATACTCATTCATCGATATTTCTTAATAATTTTCTTTAATTATTACAAAATAGTTAGGTTCACACAAATCAGTGGTACTTTCTTATTTTACCTTAGTATCCATTCAACCTAGAACATATTTTCTTAAATTTCCAAAATTAGGTTTTATCTTAATGCTCAAAATCTTTTATCGGGACCCTTTATCTAAGTTCCTTATTTACACCAATCAAAATTTACCTCTTATACAATCATTCCCATTATCCAATTTAGAATATCTTTTATAAATAAGGATCACAACTTTCCTTAATTCTTTATTCTCCAAATCATATATATTTATACAATTCCAAAGACTTTGTTCTATTTATCATTAACAATGCTAACTTATACAATCTTAATACTCATCCTTCATGCCAAAATTCTTATCTTTATTAAATCTTAGTACCAATTCAAATCTGGAATATCCTTGTATGACCCAGAATTTTACAGTTTTGATTTGCTAATATTTAATAAATTTTAAATATTAAAATAATAGTTTTTATAATTAAAATATAAATATTTTAAATAATAACAAATGATGGTAAAATAGATTTGTAACAAGCCAGAATTTTGCCATTTTGAAATAGGTTATTTAAATATATTTTATATAATCAATAAATGGATTGTTATTAGCGAATAAACCAATTTTAATTATTTAATAATGACGATAAAATAATTTTCAATTTTTTTACCAATATAGATAGTTCAAATAAAAATAGATAATGTGACTGAAGAACGTTTTTGGAAATTTCGATTTTTCGACATCCGAAAGTCGTCGGAAATGTTGTGCACATTTATGTAACATATGCACACACATATATTCATGTCATAGGATGGTAATAAGTTTTATTAAGGTTTAAATAACTATTAGTTTAAGATAATGGTGATGTGACTAATTATGAAATAAATTTTAGAAGAAAATTTATATATAAAGTAAAATATCACGTTTTACCATACCTTAAGTCATCACCCAACTACATAACATGGCTTTCCTTGATTTAGGGGTATGGAAGGGGGTGACCAACGTGTGCACATGGTGGGGAGGAGGGATACATTGCATAATTTGAGTGGAGGGCAAGTCCTTTAGGGTCATTTAGGTTGTTTTACATTTCTATGCCTATATATACCACCACTACTTCATATTTCTCACTTTACATTCCCATTTCTTCGTTCCATTTCTAAAATTCCTAATGAATACTCTTACTTCCATGGCTACTAAAACTATTTTCCTAAGTTAAAAACCTTGCTTACATACTTCAAAACCATTTTTAAACTCCTTACTTCGCTCCGAACATAATTCCTCTTCAAAACAAACCTCAACATCCCTTGTTTTCACTTAGGCAAAACCTTGTTCTGGCCATGGCCGAACCCAAACACATGCATGGCTGAGCCCATTTAACCTTCTAACGGTCCACATCTTCACTTTTTTGAGCTAGGAGAAAGTGAGCTAGATCGAGAGCAAGTTTAGTTTGACTTAACTTAACTTACATTGAGTAAAGTTCTCCTTTTTAAACCAAGTTATTACCTTTAAATTTGAAGTATAATTAGTGGCCAATAATGATGCTTATATGGTATAATTATGATGTTCAATGGTTGTGCATTGATGTACTTGGATGTGATGATGATTGATTGTGGATGTGTATGTTGGTTTGTGGAATAAGTTAACTTGAACTTG
This sequence comes from Allium cepa, assembly GCA_030765085.1. NCBI lineage: Eukaryota > Viridiplantae > Streptophyta > Magnoliopsida > Asparagales > Amaryllidaceae > Allium > Allium cepa. Next base: position 319,865,383 of record CM060928.1, on the reverse strand, counting down.
AAAGTTAGTTAGTTAGTAAAGGTTGTAAATGATGTTGCTAATGATAGTGGTTATGTGATATAATATGAATTGTGATGTGGATGTGAAGTTTAGTGTAGTTAGTTCGCTTACTAACTTAAAGCAGCATGAAAATCCCTTATTTAAAGTTTGAAATTTGGATTTTTTAAAAAGTTAAAGCATTTCAAGTTTGAATCTTTGTTTTGGATTTCAAAATATTCCTTTATGTTTTAGAAAGGATAAGTTTTCAAAAAATTTAAGTTTTGAAAATTAGAAAATAAATTTTCAAGTTTTGAACTACAGGTTCCTATAGCTATAGTCACTATACGTGTAGTTCGAAAAATCTAACTATTTTTCTAATCTAAATTTGTTTTCACTTAAAAAATATTTTTGAAAATGTTTTCTAACTTTAATTAAGTAATTAGCGAATAATTATTTAATTATTTATTTATTTAGTTGATTAATTAATTAATAAAGGTAATTAATACTTAATCATTTGTTAATAAGGGTTTTAAACTTAAATGTTAATCAATTAAGTTAATCATGATTTTTTACTTAATTAAAGTTAATTATTATTTAATTATTAATTAAGGATTAATAAATTATTATTTAATTAGTTATTTAAGATAATTAATAATTAATTATTATTATTAAAAGGATTTTTATTTAATTAATCTTTGATTAAAGTTAATTATATTTTAATAATGTTTAATTACTTTTAATTAGAGTTTAATCACTATTTAACAAGGATTTGACTCTCTTTCACAAGGGCTTTAATTTATTTTAAAATCACTTTGAGTTTAAGTAATCAGTTTTATTTTAAGTTGTTTTCTTTCCAAATTTGTTTTAAATCAAGGGATTTCTCTGTTGCTCACCCTTAAGTAACCCCATATGATTAGGAAAACTAGATGACATCTATTAGTAGAACAATACACCATTCCACTATTATAATTAACTTAGACATTTACTTAAGTTGATTGATTGTTATGTGTTGATCCCTTATATACCTGTTGTTATATGATGCCATGATAGACTGCATAAGTAAAACCAAAAGTGCCATTGTGGTCGCTAAACCTCCATTTGATTTTGTAAGGATAAATATTTCATTTTCTTTTTGAAATGATTTCAAAGTTATTGGATTTTGAACAATTTACAATTTTTTTTCTAAAGATGTTCTTAACTAATGAGAAAGGTTTTCCATGTTATAAAAAGAAGTTTTATAAAGAGTTTTACAAAGGAGTTTGAAAATTTATAAAGTATTTTCGGGTAAATGGATTTGATTTTCTTAGAATAGAAGATTTCATAAAAAGGATATTTATCAAATGGATTTGTTTAAAGGAAGCTAAATTGATTTAAGGTTATCTAAGAACTTATTAAACAGGAAAGGTTTATAAGGAAGTTTTATAAATGATTTTGGGGCATCTATAAAAGAAATTTTAGAAAAAGATTTGGATATTCATAAAGGGAGTTTATAAAAAGGTTTAGATATTTATAATAAATTTGTATAAAAAGTTTGAATTTTTATGAAAGTAACTATTATAAATGATTTGAATATTTATAAAAGAGTTTATAAATGAATTTGGGTGTTTTGTAATGGATTTGGATTTCAAGTAAAAGAGATTTCATGAATGGAATAGATTTGATTAAAAAATATTTTTCGAAAGAAGTATAAAAAGAATTTGAGACCTACGTTTCTCTAGACCGACCTTTTAAAAATGCTAGTAGGAAGCATCTGTTCCACACTTAACACCGAGGGAATTGTGTTTAGGGTTGTTCTTACCTCCAATTTAAACAACATTTATTTAATCCTTTTTAACATGATTTGGAAGTAAGAAGTTATTCACAAATGTTTTGTGTATATATTTATGTTTGAGAGATAAGTATATGAATGTTTTAGATAAGCGTTTTGAAAAGAGATTTATTAAATAAATATTTGTTTTGAGGCTTAGCGGTTTCTATGGATAAATAAATCTCAAATGAAATTAGTTGTTGTTTGTTTATTTAATAGTTAAATAACCGGCTATTGAGTTTGTACCCAAACGTAACTTTGGAAATATCTAGGAGAAACACGTGAGTTATATGGCACAATAATATTCGATGATGCTATACTATGTGCATAAATCTAGTTTCATGCTCCTAGGGCAAATGATAAGGAAATCCGTCCACTAACGGTTAGGAGATGACCGTCGCTCTTATCTTTGACTACTTATTTCCTAAAGAATTGGGGTTGAGTTTACCTAAACTATCGAATGTTGTTTTGAAGAGACCGGGATCGAATATGTTGTCCGAAAACCACTTCGATCCAACTCAAGCGTTTCGAAGTGAAGACATCTTGAAGATGAAGGAATTAAAGACGGAGCTCTCAAGTGTTTCGTTCGATCCCATAAAGAACTTGTATAGATGAATGCTGGCATTACATTGCTGTCTGGAGGGTAGTGTTAGCATTCCAAGATGGTTTTCTAGGAGAAAGAAGGTAAAGGCGTAACCTCACGAGCCTCACAATTGGAAAATGGCAAAAACAGGGTATGCCGTAGAGCTATGTGGTCAGCTGCCATTAGGAGCCTCCATCCCATTCTAGATTGTCCATATTCGAATTTTTTTGCACGCAAACACCGTGGTAGTACAAGGCCTCGGTGTCAAAAGGGGATGGAGTAATCTGGCTCGTCGTGTCTAAATGGCAACTGGCTCTGTCTGGCAGGGGTACAAGAAGTTCTTATCAGACTTCGGTGCATTTTGTAAGGGTGTACCATCGGAAGGTAGTCCCTTACCTGCCTATAGTATGGAATCCAATCTCCATTACATTCCTTTATGGTTTTTGATTGCAGAGCCTAGTATACTAGAATTTAATAAGGTAACAATTTCAGCTATTTTGATATTTATTTGAAACCACAAACATTATTATAATATCACTTGATTTTTATATACAATGTTTTGGTTATTGTAACCCGTCCGTGTTTGTTTGCAGCATGGTCTTACGAGATGCCTTTGATTTAAAGGTCTTTACAATGTTAAAGACTTATGTTTTACTCACATCAGACCCATGCCTGACCTAGAGTTAATTTTTTTTTTCTTAAACTCTTGGGTGCTCAAATTTGAATGGGCAGCTAAATAGATCAGGTTTTTCCACAGATTTACCTTGGAGGAGCTTAGAGCAGGTGGCTTCATCGATGGCTAGTTATTTTTCCTGTTTTCGCTATATTATATGTATATTGTATCAGTTAGGTAGGGACAGGCTGTTATAACTATCCTAGGCTAAAATTTGTATTAGTATGACTCTGATGTAACATTTTGTAATGACTTTGTAATATATTATATTGAGTAATATATATTGTTCCGATGCGTTGTGAGATTTTGTGCTGTTTAGTTTCTTCTCTTCTATCTTTTCTTTCTTTCACCCCTAATAACATGTCTTTCGAATGACTAAATGATCAGCACACAAATATCGATGATGTATTAAATGTTATCTTTGGTAGTAAGAATAGCGGATGGCTATATTTGGTATCAAAGCTTAAGTTAAGCGAATAATTAGGCTTTGGTGGGGTAAACTCATTATAGATAGGGTCAGTAGTGCCCTAGAATGAGTTTGAGTGTAGTATATACATACATACGCACACATGAGTGCGTATTTGTTAGTGAATAAAAATGTTTTTTTATTGTGTTGTTTGACCCATTAAGTGACTTAAGAGTTCAAGTCGATGCGCCTGATCAACATTATCGGTTGGAATTTCCTAAACATTTGAACAAGTTAAATTGCCAAAATATTGTTTTATATTTTGTAAATGATACAGTTTTACCAAGGAATATATTTTCTATATATAAAGAGGGATGATTTGCAAAATCAATGTAGTTATCTATGAGGGGAATGGGTTAAGAGTTAATAATATTTAAATTATTAGCATTTAAGGTTTAAGTAGTCATACTCGTCCAGTTTTGAGCATTAATTATTGTCAGATTTAATTGTAGATTTTCTTTTTCCATCATGGGTTGGGAAGATAGAATTTGTAGGTACATTGAATCGAACATCTTGTGAATTAAGTTTCACAATTTGACTATAAGGCGTTCGACGATAAGGTTAAAAATTTAATCTAATAAAGGTGATATTAAAAGAAAATCACCAGATAATTTTAAAAGATAAATTAAGAGAGATGACTTTACAAATCAGAAATATTAAATGCGTTTTAAAAATAAAAAGAGCTTTGAGAATGTTAAATCCCGGTGGCTTTGATAAATTCCAAATGATTTTGGAAAATAGTCATAATCTTTCTTAAGGACATTTTGAGATATAGATATTTTAAAATAAAGTTTGAAAGTAAGGTTTTCTTTAGACGGTTTGGGAATTAGTTTTGATCTTTTTTGTGGTGATCATAATAATCTTTTAAGTGATAATTGAATGTTTGCTTAGGTAGATATGATAATGTACTTTGTAAATTATTCTCTTTGTCATTGTACAATCGAGACGAGTTCGAATCTGAATGTAGCCAAAGCAATTGGATGACTTGATTATAAACAGTATAGTTTCAAAAGAAAATTTGAAAATGAAGAAATATTTTTATTAACTAGTTCTAATATCTTAAAAATGATCAAAAATGGGCAAGAGATGCGTTCGGATGGTAAATACTTCTCTTGACTATTGCCCCTCTTAGTAAAGTGGTATATGATACTATTTGGTAGCACCCAGTTCCTTGATATCGTTTTGAAGTTACTCAGGTTATATGTATGTTTTCAAAAGGTTTTTAAACTAAAACTTGGAAATTGTGTTCTTGAATCCCTTGAAAGGAAGAGATTCAAAAAAAATTTGATTAAAAATGGTGGATTAATAAATGAAGTTTTTATTAGGTTAAATTTAATAAGGAGATTTAATAAAATTTGTTTATTTAAACTATGTCCTTTTATTTTAACATCTAGGATATGAAGAATTATTTGATGTTATTAGGCCGGCTAATAGACATTTTCTACCTTAGTAGTGTTTAAGAAAAAGTAGAATCCACGATGGAGTTTGGAGACTAACATCCTACTTTTCTTAGCTATTACCAGACTAATGAGGTTAAAGATGTAGATTTGATCAACTTAGTTTCAAGAACAAAATTATTTTTGGCCCGCATCTAATAGTTATAAATTAAATAGAATTAAAAATCGTATATTTGTATATACTCTTAGGATATGGAAGAGTATTGCATAAGTTAATAAATTTAAAATTTGATTCTTAAAAGCATGGTGGGAGGGTAGAAAGTAGTTAGATAGCAAGAATCGTTAAATCAATACATAGTTGTATGAAGATCATTTCTCATTTTCACATTGTTCTCAATCATAGATTCAAGTATATGACTGGTGTTGTTTTACACCATTCCAAATAAGGATTTATCACTCGATTGTTTACGACAAGCATTGGTGATGGTTCTTACGTGGAACCAAAAGTTGTCTATCATAGTTTATGAATATGCAAGGAGAAAAGAGGTTTTCAATTAAGAGGCCTAATCAAAGTCTGGACTAGAAAGTCGGGTGAGCAATATTAGTTCGGAAGTGAAATTATGTGTTCGAGTAAATGATCAAATTAGATTTTACATAGCAATGATCTATGTACAACATACGGATTGATGAATAGTTTAAGTGTTCTGGGAATCAGGGTAGTGCTACAATTTCGGGGATGGAATTCTTTTAAGGGGGAAGAGTGTAACGGCCTACAGTTTTACAGCTTTGATTTGCGAATATTTAATAAATTTTAAATATTAAAATAATAGGTTTTATAATTAAAAATATAACTCTTTGAAATAATAACAAATGATGGTAAAATAGATTTGTAACAACCCAGGATTTTGGCACTTTGAAATAGGTTATTTAAATATATTTTATATAATCAATAAATAGATTTTATTAGCAAATAAACTAATTATTTAATAATGATGATAAAATAATTTTCAAAATTTATTTACCAATATAGATAGTTCAAATAAAAATAGAAAATGTGACCAAAGAACGTTTTTCGAAATTTTGATTTTTCGACTCCCGAAAGTCATCGAAAATGCTGTGCACATTTGTGTAACATATGCACACACATAAACTCATGTCATAGGATAATAATGAGATTTTATTAAGGTTTAAATAAGCGTTAGGTTAAGATAATAGTGATGTGACTAATTATGAAATAAAGTTTAAAAATTATATATAAAGTAATATATCATGTTTTACCATACCTTAAGTCATCACCCAAGTACACAACATGGCCTTCTCTAATTTAGGGGTATGGGGGGGTGACCAGCGTGTGCACATGGTGGGGAGGAGGGACACATGGCACAGTTTGAGTGGAGGGCAAGTCCTTTAGGGTCATTATGTAATTTTACATTTTTATGCCTATATATACCACCACCACTTCATATTTCTCACTTTACAGTTTACATTTGGGCAATTTAGATAATAGTGTTTTTGTCCATTTATAGTAGTTGTGGCTTTTCAGCCATACCCTTGTGCTGTACTCTCCTGTTTTTATTGTAGTAAAGCTGTTTCAGTCCTTCTCCTGTACTGACTTGTATTTTATTACTACGGTAATAGCAAGTAGACAGTCCACTATTAAACTGGCTGGCTTTGCCAAAAAAAATTATAGTTTCAAATAGCAAAGATAGCATATCTAAAAATGTTGTCTAAAGTTCTATAACAAGTTTTAACATGTTTTTTTTACAACTTTGCGCCTAGTTTTTGACACCTTAACTAATAATTTTAGATCCATTCTTTTTACAATAGTTAATATACTTTGGATACTTACAAACCATGAAGAAAAATTCTAAAAAATATCTTTTCATTATTATATAAATATTTTTGAAAACAAGGTATTTTTTCGAAGTGCTCATGCATCGACTATTTGCTATAAATTTTGCCACTTGTTCAGTTAGTTATTAAATTACTTAAGCTTCAAAACTTTTACAATAAGAATAATATATTATTTGATTGTTTAGATGATAATGAAATCCCTACGAAGGTTTCCAAAAAAATATGTTATTTCCCAAAAACAAGGAATTAAAAAGTGTCAGTATAGCAACCTTTTTCTATTAACTTTTGCAACTTTTGGTTTATATTTTCAATAACTTTATCAAACATATCCTTTGCGTTTTCAAAACACTTATATAATTATAGAAAATAACCAAAATAAGTTATATTAAGATATGTTCACAAATCAACAAAGTATACAAATTATAGTTAATAGATTCAAAGTTCGTTTATAACGATATCACTATACAGACAATTCCATATTCAATTCAATATTTAACATCAACCTATTATATAAACATATATGATTCCTAATCTCAAACCACATAATTACGAAACATGTATTAATATATGTATTTAATTAACATGTCCATATTAAATGCCCGAATTCAATGTTCACATTTCCAATTACATGTGCTTATTTTAACACCAAATTCATAGCTTTTTAAGGAACATTACTTAAACAAAATTACAAGCTTCTCAAGCACATAATTAAGGGTTATAATTTTAAGTAGATAGTGTCTATTATTAATAATAATAGCAAACAAATTAACATGTTTATTAGCAGGCAATTATTAAGTTATTAAATTCATTCAAAGTGAGATAACTCACTTTTGCTTAAACCAAATATTTCCAACTTCCTACAAACATTCAAAAATCACTCAAACTACCTTCCATCATCTCTATATGTTTCTATCTCAAGGCCAAAACCTTCTCCTTCTTCCCATTTTTCATATGCAAGACCACCACCCTCCTCATTTCTGACATCCATCACCTCCACCCCCATTATATTCGTCATGCCATAACCTTTCTCTATAGCACATGGCCTAAGGCCATCTTCCGCTCCATAATACTCATGGTCCAAGGGGAAAAAGAGGGAAAGAAGATATTGTGTAGAGGAAGAAGTGTATGAACTAGAATTTGGTTTGTGAATAAATGAGAGGGTGGGTGTGTGTATTTGTAGAGTTGAGAATGAGAAGCCAAATGAACATGGATACCACTTAAAGGAAGCGTCCTCCCTTCTTCCTAACTCGATGAGACATGTCAGAAACATGCTCCTTAAAACAAGGTTTCTTAATCCATGCCTTGTTTTAGGGCATGTCTTTTGCCTTATGTACCGAAAATTAAATATGTTTACTTTAATTAATTTATGGTTAACTTATATGTCATTAACTTGTTATATATGTTGTTATATTACTATACAAGTTGCAAAATACTTATACAAATTGTATTGAACAGAAAATTAATTTTTAACAAAAAAATTTCCGGTCATATTTCAGTATTTCTATAATAAAAAAGTTTGAAAACAAAATTCAAAAATGAATTTCCTATCATTAATTATTAAATAAAAATTGTTTAACAAGGTTATAAAACATAGCTAATCACATTAAGTTCTAGATTTAAATATTTAAATAATTTAGATATTTAAATATGAAGTGTTCGAAATTCAAGACCGTTACGGAAGTTGAAAGACTTCTATATGTCAACTTAGGGTTTGGCGAAACATATAAGACTAAAGGGAGATTAATAGCAAAATGAAACATAAATTTTAACCTTATTAATATTATAAAATATCTACTATGATTTTGTCCTAATAATTTATCAATTAAACTTGCAGAAAACACCAACTTCAAAACTATTTTCTAAAAGTGACAAGCTCCCCGGATCAACTAATATTTTTGGTGCTTGAAGGAGGGTCTCACTCTCTATGTCCAACTTCACCAACCGATCATGAGTGACACAGGCAAGGAAGGTGTTAAAGAATAGTTCATCTTAGAACCACTCCTCAACCATCATATTTAGCTTATCGAGGAAGACAATGATGAATGCTTGGAAAATATCATTTTGGCAAGGGATAAAAATAAAAATGTGACCATATCTATGAGCTTTGGGTTTTTCATCTTAGACAACTTTCAGAATAGTTGAAAGAATCACTTCAGGAATTAACTCAACTTAGAAAAACTGCTAAGGCAATGAAGGAAGAAATAAAAGACTTGAGTGTGAAATTACTAGCATATGAAAATCAAGCTCAATAGTTTCAAAGAACTAAAGGAGCACTTCCTGAAACCTCAGTCGAAGAATCTTAAAAGAAACCAAAGAAAGGAAAAAATCTTACTCCTCTGAATGATACGTTATCCAGAATCTTCGAGAAACCCATGACAAGATTTTCTACCCGAATTATCCTCCTTTGGAAAGTGAAAGTCCGTAAAATGAAGGATATTTTATTTATCATCACATAAAAGGACATAAGTGGACAAATGTCGAATGTTTGCTTATGTTGTAGAAAAGATGATCCAAAAGGGAGAAATTCTCATTGTTAATAGTTATTTTAATACTTTAGTCTTTTACTTTATACTTTAGGATAATCAATGTATTGGACTTACTTTTTTTGGCAAATTCATGGCATAAATATCTACATGTTGTCTAATGCAATCATCACTTCTGAATTCTATATATAAGAAAAATGTAATGGGGAAATTCATAATTAAGAATGGCTAATCTTTCAAAAAGCTTTATATCCTCTTACTCTTAGAATGTTATTTCGGCATGGAGTATGTCTTTATCATCATATCTCAGCATTCATAATTACTTTTAGCTTTTTTGATAGAATTAAAGGTATGCACTAGGGGCAATTATATAATTTGTTACATATATCTAATTGATGACCAATCTTATTCATAATAAAGATGTTTGATTTCTATGATATACTTTACTATATTATGATATAATTAATTAAGTAATTAATTTAAAGTGTACTAAATAGAAAATCCTTAAACAACATGTTATGTGATAGTAATTACAATGTGTTGTAATCATGAGAAATTTATCACAATAGAATAACATATTATTTTAAATTTTCATAGTAATTGTTTCGATAAAGGACATCGATTCATCCTTTAAGAGTAGAGTACGTAACTCCTTCCAAATTTAAAGCAGTGTCATCACAACAATATGTCCCTTTAATAGCGTTCTAGAATCGCTAAAAAAGGCTATTATAGCACTTTTATAAACGATGCAAGACGATATGCTAAAATAGCATAAAGTAACCTATTATATTGTTTTTTCTGTAATATTTGAGTATTTATAGTTATATTACTGATTATAATTAACTTTCTATATCCTTTCCCTAGTTACTATTGAACAATTTCATAGTGTTTTTAAAACCGTACAGTATGTTAAAGTTGTAACAATGCTTTTTTTTCATAGCATTTTTAAAACACTATAGATTATTATTATACAGTTTTGAAAGGACACTGTAAGTAAACTACACCTTGTGTAACGACCTGGGGTTTTATTTCTTTGATTTTTAGAATATTTAATTAATTTTAAATAATTGAGTTATGATTTTAAAATAAAAAGAAAAATCAAATTGGAAATAAAATGACTTGATTTCTAATTACAAACTTTATTTTGAATTTATGAAATTTTTCCATAATTTTTAATTTTCAAAATAAGTTGTTTGACGTGTTTTACGTCAAACATTAGTATTTTTGGATTTTACATAATTTGATAACCAGTGTGTTTTATTGTTGTTTTGTGATCATGTCACATGGTTGTGTGCGTTTGTATTTTTATTTTTGTCGTTCGCGGCTCATATGCAAATGGGATATCATGTAGTGTCGTACCCCAGAACTCTTTAAAAAATTCTTTTAAAGACACACTCAAAATATTTCCCAATCTTTTCATGTCCTTGGTATTAACTTCGTTAGGTACTTTGGTGGCTAAGCATTAAAACTTCGTCCTTTACTATACTTGTTTCCATGGTCATAAGTAAATTTGCTTCTATATATTTAAACACATCTCTAGATACATGTTTGCACACTTATTTCTTCACTGCAAATGAAATATATTTCATTTTCCTTTCTATTTTCTTCCTTCCAAGTATGTATGCGTGTTGTGTGTTTGTATTTCATGAACGCATGTGTGTGTACAGATGTCTTGAGTTGTTTCAGTTTGTAAAATTGCATTTTCCTTAAGTAATGATCATGAGTGTGGTGTGTACTGATGCCTTGTGTTTCGGTGTGTGCATGTCGCTGACCTCTCTTGTACCGTCTTACTATGTGCATGCTTAACTAGTTTCTCCGATTTGTTGGCTAAACCAGTGTCCTTATTGTCCTCTTGTCTCCTTTTATTCCTCTTGAGTTTTGTTTTAGGGTATGTTGAGTTGTGCCTACATACTTATTTTAACCATCATTCATCCTTTCACTCGGCTGTCATTTGCTTTGTTCTTTATCTCATCTTTCTATACCACTCAAGATTAAATAAATATAAACCATTTCAATCTTTAAAAATCAAGAACTCCCATTCTACTCAAAATTAGCATCGACTTCCAAGAAGGATGTTATTCGTCTTAGTGTCTAATATTTTTAGAACAAGGTCGCTCGAGTTTTCTTCAAGAAACGACCGAGATATCGTCAAATATCATTAATCGGGAAAAATGTTCATTGAATTTCAAAAATGAAATTTTGTCTGTCCATTGAGAATTGAACGACGCCAAATGCATCGTTGGATTTGGAGCAGGATGTAACTTTTTTACGAGTTTGGTGACACTTTGTGATGATTGATGACAAAGGTTGAAAAATAGGGTTTTGCCTTGGTTGCGCTAGAGGAGGAGATATGTGTCATGGTTGGTTCCGGGGGTTCTTCGAGGGGAGGAGCATCGCTTGGTGGAGTTTGTAGGGTCTGGTGGTCATTTGGGGGATGCGATCTTGTTGCATTTGGGTTCCAAGCATGCGTTTAGGTGAGGAGTAGCTCGGTCGGATGTTGAATGACGGGGCCGAAGGGGTAGGCGAGCGCACGGTCGAGCCGAGCTTAGTGAGGCGACCATGTCAGTGGCCTTGGATGTGGTGACGGGGCATCGGAGTTTGTGTGCATATGCACACTATGCGTGTATATTGGGTTGCCTGGGTTACGAATTGGAGTGGGTGAATTTGGGAAAGGAGATGCTACAGTGCATTTTAGGTTTGATTTAATGATGAGCCAGGCCTTGGCGAATGGGTGAGAATCCAATTGTAATTTGTTAATTAATTTGGTTCTAGAATATGTAAGGACCCCTATCTTCGACTCTCAGAAATCGACAACAATTCATATGCCGTAAATCCAAGTGTCGGAATGACGGATTCTCAAGGGTAACAATGAAAATAAAGACAGAATGGAATCTCACATATATTATTTCAAAATATAATCTTTACATAGGAAAATTTAAATACATTTACCAAAGTTAAAATTGGACAGTTATATATATTTGTCCTTAGAAAGGTGGAATACAATACTACTCAAGTGTGGTGGAAACAATCTTCAGAAAAATCTTCTAACTCCGTGCTCCAAGCTCTTTCAGATTTCTTCGAACTAAACCAAACTACCAGGCTGCTCGGGGAAAATTAGGGCACCTAGAGTTTAAGAGAAAAGGAAAATAAACTCCAAGTCAGTCATAGCACTGGTGTGAGAAACTCAGAATGCGCATTTTGAAAAGAAAAGATATCTCATAAGACCGTGCCCACACATAAATACGGACGGGTTTTTACCTTATGATAACCAAAAATTTTGCTATGCAAAAATCATTTGATATTATTCTTAATGACATTCCTTTGAAAAAATTTGTAAGTAAACTTATTAATTTTAGCCGAAATTGTTACCATTATTAAATCAGGATATGTTAGGCTCTACAAACAAAACTCTTACAAGGCTCATTCGAGAAATGGATTTTCATACAATTGCAGGCAAGGGACTACCTCCGTACAATACATCTCTAGAGGAATGTACCAAGGATACGCAAAAAATCCTCCGCATCTGGCGAGACCTGTCTATCCCTATTTGGAACTCATACATAGGCTGATAGAAACCGAATATGACATACCTCGGCCGTTACCGACCAATCCGGGGCCCCATAGCATACACCGCATACTCGATATATAGAGAGTAATTTAGAAAGGTGATGACCATGCCCTAACGGTTGCAAACCACATAGCCTTGTGGCATACCTTGTTCAAGCTATTACCAGGTGATGAGGCCTGAGGCAGTGATTACCTTTCACATAGCACTTTCCACTTTGAATGCCACATTGCCATCCCATAGTCATACAACAGATTTCTACAAATATCTACTGAGCTCGTACGTCTCGGGAAAGGGTGTTAAGCTAAGAAATCAATTTATGACACGTTCATAGAAATCAATTTATGTAACTAGAAATGCAACGTCAGACATTCGTCCATACAAGTTGTCCAGGAACAAGACAGACTGAAGACACTCTCCTACCACAGCCTGTTGGGAATTACCCCTAGGATTAGAAGCGAGAAGTCCTTGCATCGAAGATCATAAATGAAGAAATACTGCTACATAATATGATATGGAAAATTTCCTCCGAGGGCCAGTGACAAGCAGCCCTACATTCCATCTTCCAAATCAAATCCTCGTCTTTACTTAAAATACGTGAATTGGTTTGAAGTGGTCATCGGATAGGAATCATCCAAATCCGAACCCGGTTCCTTCGAACCAACATCGATAAAAAGATTTTCTATGAATCGGGAATCATTCTTATATGTTAATTTCTTTTTATCAAAATATCTTCTGGAGATATATATATTTCCAAAACATTCTTTCCGTTATATACAAAATCATTAAACCTCTCTCATCAAATCCTTTGATTACTTTAAATGTTTTTAAGTTGGGAATAATTTGAAATCATTTAATTTTTCACTTAGGAAAATATTTTCAAATCATTTATTTTAAATCTTAACATAAATTTCTTAATTCAAAACTCAAAATTTTGATTGAGTTAAAACTATGTTATCTAGGATGTTAATCCAAAACCAATATATATTAAGTGAGAAGAATCTATAAAAATCATCTAATTCTACTCAATATCAATTCCCATATTCAACAAGTACTATAGGCCGAATAACGGTGAAATCACCTTTTAAATTCCACGAATAGCACGAGTTTCCTTTTCGGGCTTTAACACTAAGTACAAGAAGATTATCTCCATAAAATCCAAGCATTTATATTTAGAAAAAAACATATCTTTTCTACTTTGGAAAACTTTTATTCCAGTAAACCAAATTACTGTCCCGCCCATCGGACCAATCCAGATAGCCAGGGAGACCAGGAAACTGGTTTTCCAAACTCAAGCCTATACACTATCTCTCTGCCACCCATAAGGCGGTCAAGTAATTTGATTGACTCTAGATCATTTGACATTTAACCATTCCATAAATCCTTCTAATCATCTTTAAAATACTTTATTAATCATTTGAAAATATTTACAAAAGATTTGGAAAAGAACGGTTGCGTTTAAACTATATTTCAAAAGTTGTAGAAAAGTGCCGCGGAAAGTGCTTTTTAAGCTATATTGATCAAAATGACTTTTATCATTTGGAAATTCATTTTTATAATTAAAATCACTTTTAAAACTTTTTAAAATATTTTAGAATTTATTTCATATTTTTGAACAATTTTATAATGTTATTTTTAAAGAAATCCTTTTATAGATTCCGAACTGCAAAACAATGATTTTTCCAAAAACTTGTTTTGCTCATATTTCAAAAATGTACTTACTGAATCTCAATTTTCTTTGTTTATTTAAAAACTGTGGATATAGTAGTTCAAAAAATTCTTATATCAAAGGATTCCAAGCAATATTCCATTCTATGGACTTGTTTGACTTTTATGGCGCGAAATCGTGAACGCCGTTACGTGACGCGTCTATTTTTGACTAAATTTTCAATCACCTTTCAAACTTCACCATAACACTTCCATATGTTTATAAAACATTTCAACCTCATTTTTTTTAAACCATTTTAAAGATATTTAACATTCCACATACACCAATTTATTTATAATGGAAAGTGATTTCCTTTGTGCTTATCAACGTGTATTTCCATGACCTACATCTATACTAAACATTCATATTTAACAGTCATCATCAACAATCATAATCGAACATATATAACATCCAATAGCATAAAATACTATAGTTTAGGAGTTTCTCACATTGATTTTGTATCGAAAAAAGGCTATAGCTTCACTAACTCACGATCCGAGCTCCTAAACCCCAACACCTAGCCTCTTAGTGTGCTCGGTCATTCCATGCCAAAAGTGGTGCTCGGCCAAGCATGAGGAATGAGGTGTAGGACTTTGGATTCTTATTGAATTTACCAAAAACTAAACCTAAAAATAGGTCATTTTCTCTCAGGTTTTTGGACATCTACTCTCTGGATTTCGAAATGTAGTCAACATGAAAGTTGTAGATTTTTTTTATGGTTTCAAAGACAGAATCATCCAATTTAGATTAGTTTTGAATGAGATATGGTCAATGAAGAAGTGGCATTCTTGGATTTACAAAAATCACACATGAAAATGGGTCAATTTTTAACTGAATTTTGGATGTTTTGATCAAAGAATTATGAAAAGAGGTCAAAAGGAAAGTTCTTGAAAATTATTTTCTCTACATTTTGAAAAAAAAAAGAAACACTCGATTTTGATTTGTTATGAGGAAGATATGATCAAAAAAAGAGGGCATTCTCAGAACTAAAATTCTGGGCCCGAAAATGCAATGGAAAAAAAGTGGGTTTTGAGCATGGCTAAGCTTAGAATGGAAAGAAGTGGTCAACAATAAAGTTGTAGCCATTGAAATTTTGAATGGTATAAAAATAAATTGCACCATTTCATTTGGTTTTGAAAGAGTTATGGAGGGATGAAGAAGAGGCAAAATGGGTGGGTATTTATAGGCAAGTGGAGAGGTAGATATTTATCTCCTCCTCACATCATACACCATAACCACCATCATTGCTTCAACCACCACTCTTACCCACCATTTCAGGAGCATGGAGCATTTGAGGATTGTATTGGATACTCTGAGGAAGCATGTGTTGAAGGCAAAGTTTTCGAAGTGCCACTTCTGGAAATCGAAAGTTAAATTTTTAGGGCACATTGTTTCTGGTGAAGGCATTTCTGTAGACCCAGTGAAAGTTGAAACTATTTTGGAATGGAAACAGCCAGAGACACCGACGGAAGTTCGCAGTTTTCTAGGATTGGCTGGCTACTACAGCAAATTTATCAGGGATTATTCCAAGATTTCTTCGCATCTGACCAAGCTGACCAGGAAAGGAGCAAAATTCAAATGGACACCTCAATGTGAAGAAGCTTTTCAGGAATTGAAGATAAGGCTTACTAGTGCACCAGTACTTTCTATTCCGGATGGGAAAAGCAAATTCGAAGTTTACACTGATGCTTGTATAGTTGGTTTGGGAGCAGTTCTGATGCAGAACGGAAGGGTTATCCCGTATGCTAGTCGGCAGTTGAAGCCTCACGAGAAAAACTACGCTACGCACGATCTTGAACTGCTAGCCATTGTTTTTTCTTTGAAATTAGGAGACATTATCTTTTAGGAGAGAAATTCGAATTGTCGTTGAAATAAATATTCTCTCACAAAGATCTTAATCTGAGACAGCAGCAATGGGTTGAATTTCTAGCATCCTATGATTTGGATATTTTGTACACTCCGGGGAAAGCGAATGACGTAGCTGATGTTCTCAGTAGGAACGCGGTTTTATCTCTTCTGGAAGTAGTTCCATCTCTTATTGAAAGGATCTCAAGCAAGCAAGAATCTGATAAGAAGCTGTGGAGGATCATTAAAAGAGTTAGGAAAGGTCAGTGTCCCAGTTTTGAAATTGATGGCCAAGGAACGTTAAGGATTAACGGGAGAATCTGTGTTCCGAATAACAAGGATTTGAAGCAGGAAGTCTTATCAGAGAGTCATCATTCCAAATTGAATATTCATCCGGGAATCTCGAAGATGTACAAGGACATGAGGAGAGTTTTCTAGTGGCGGGGCATGAAAAAGGATGTTGCTAGATTTGTGAACAGTTGTGCCATCTGCCAACAAGTTAAAGGTGATCAACAGAAATCTGCCGGATTATTGCAGCCTCTAGAAATTCCGAATTGGAAATGGGAAATGATCTCGATGAATTTTATCGATGGTTTGCCTAGAAACAGGAAAGGGAATGATGGTATATGGGTTATTGTAGATCGTTTAACTAAGAGTGCCCATTTTATACCGGTAAAGGCAACCTGTACTGCAGTTTCTTTGGCGGAAATTTTCTTGAAGGAGATAGTTCGATTGCATGGTGTTCCAGTCAGCATAGTAAGTGATCGTGATCCTATTTTCACTAGCAAATTTTGGGAAGCTCTGCAATCAGCAATGGGAGCAGATTTGAGATTAAGTACAGCCAATCATCCTCAAACAGACGGACAGACGGAGAGGCTGAATCGTATTCTTGAGGATATGCTACGGGCTTGTGTTTTAGATTTTGGAGGATCTTGGGAGGACCATCTTCATCTAGTGGAATTTTCTTATAATAACAGTTATCAAGCGAGTATCAAGATGGCTCCTTATGAAGCTTTATACGGAAGACCGTGTAGATCCCCATCTTGTTGGATTGAATCGAAGGATCGTCTTGTGCTCGGACCCGATCTTATTCGTGAAGCTTCTGCGAAGGTTGAGCTTATCAAGAAAAGGATGAAAGCTGCTCAAGATCGTCAGAAGAAATATAAGGATAGAAGACGAAGGCCATTGGAATTTGAGATCAGAGACTTGGTTTTTATTAAAGTTTCCCCAATTAAAGGTGCTATAAGATTCGGAAAGACGGGAAAACTTGCTCCGAGATACATTGGACCATTTCGAGTATTGGAAAGAATTGGAGCTGTAGCCTACAGGATTGAATTGCCAGAGCGGATGTCTGGGATTCATAATGTGTTTCATGTATCGCATTTGAGGAAATTTATTCATGATCCCTCACTGGTTGTAGAACCGGTAATTCAAGAAGATTTGGAAGTGGAACCCAATTTAACTATGGTCTGAAATCCAGTTCGGATTGTGGTCCGAGATGAGAAGCAACTCAGGAACAAGGTGGTAAAACTCGTCAAGGTGCAATGGAGTGAGGATCCCAGAGATTGTACCTGGGAAACTCTCGATAGTCTTAGGAATGCTTATCCGGATTTATGTTTGGATGACTCGTAATGTTTGTTAGAATAGACTATTTGTATGTTTGCTATTGTATGAATGATATATATGTTTGGATTGTTAATATAAAAGCTTTTGAATTAACTGTTGTTTAAATTTCGGGGACGAAATTCTTTTAAGGGGGGAGGAAGGTAACAACCCGGAATTTTTGACAGCATATTTTAATAAATATTTAATCAAATTTAAATTAAATATAAGCTTGTCAATGTTTAAAATGATGAGATCTTGGATATTTAACAGTTATATATGTATTTATAAAAGAAAGTTTTGATTTGAAAATTTAAAATAGAATCCTTCAAAACCATTTAAAAAAAAAAATCTGTCTTATTCAATAAAATCAAATCAAAGACTTTATATTTTTGTTATTTGATAATATACATATGAATACAATTGTAATTTTTAAAATGATAAGTTTAAGAATTAACAAACATAGTAATATTAACATAAACATACAAAACTAGTATAAAACATAATTATAAATTATGAAATATAACTAAAAGATAAATGTACAAATGTAAGTAATATAACTAAACAATGCTATGAATCAAAGGCTTGTAAAATCTGAAATACAAATGGAATAGAAGTAATATAGTCAAACGATAATCTTTAAAATTCAATTGCACAACACAAAATCTTTAATAAAATTTATAACAAAGATACTTTGTAAATTAAGTATGCAAGAGACAAGACACAAATCTAATATAAGATATCCTTATGTATTGCCTATGTACACATATACATATGTACAGCAATTAAGTGCTTTGTCCAGAAAAAAAATTTATAAACTAAACATGTAAACCAGTAATAAAACTTAGGTGCTGTAGGAAATTTATATGTGTAAGAAAACAAGTTTTACTTTAATATAATAAAACAAAATATGAGTCTTACAGGATATGCTTGGCCGAAATAATGAAAGAAAAAAATATAGATAGATATCTTTGTACAATCACAATGCTATGAATTAAAAATAAACCTTATGTGCTGTTATACAGTGTATATGCATAAGAAAACAAAAGTTTTCACTTCAATATCATAAAAAAAAATCTGGGTTTTGTACATATCAGTAAAACATTAAATACATGTTATCATAATTAAGAGCAAAAGCATTAATTAGCATAACATTTTGTTCATGTAGTACTACAGCCGAAATCAATTTATGATTTCATACTGCAGTGTATATTACTTGGCCAATAAAAAGAAAGGATAAAAATACAAGTAGTAACTGTCTAGATCAACCTATAATTTTTCAGTACTTCTATATATATATCCACCCTATCTTTACATTGGTTTATAAAAACTTGATCAAAAACTAAAAGCAAACCTGAGAAGCATTGCTATTTTGCAAACTTAGCTTTAATTCAACAGCAAAACAATAGGGAGAGCTTCAGGGAATTCAACTGAAATTTCTTCAAAACACCTTGCCTTCTGTTCAAATTGTTTAGTGAGTAAACATACTTTCTAGAAATTTAAACTTGATGCTTAGATCATGTAACCTTATGCCTGTTATATACTGAATATAAAATGCTCTGTGTTAATGTTGTTACTGGAAGTTCCACTATGGGTTAATCTTCAATATTTTAGATTTCTGAACACGGAAAATAGATAAAGATTTATACTTTATCTTGTTAACCATTTAAACTATGATTTTTAAAACAAGATAGGATGTTTAATCTTCAATTAGAAATCTAGACTTTGATGCTTTACAGTAAGACATGGACTCTGCATATTCAAGCTTTGTAGTAAGAAACCAATAAGTGCAAAAATTCAAAGACTTTAAATTGTTAATTCGAATTCATATATTAAACAAACATGCAAAGTTAGGATTTTTAAAATGGAAATGATAATTTTTAGATCAAAGTTTGAGGTGCAATTTCAAGAGAAACCGAAAATTGGTTTTTATCAATATCGGTTGATTCAACAAAATTTAATTATTGAAATTTCCTGTGAAGTAAGCTTGAAGATAAATTAACACAAGAAAAATGTCAAATTATTTTACGAATGCAAGGATTTTGGGTTTGAATCGAAGGTAGGGTTTAGTGCTTTCATTTTCAATGCTCTGTAAAAATTTGTTTGCGGCTCCATTAGGCGACCGAGTGGTTCGCGATTCAGGAGGAGGGTCGAGGGGAGTATGGCGAGGACGTAGACGAAGTGGCGTCGCCTCTATGGGTTGGGGTTGGCAGAACGTGGCGGTTTCCGGTGAGGCGTTCATGGCTTGTGTTCGAGCATCAGGTCAGTTTTTGTTTTCAACTTGTGATTGGAAATCTGGGTTTTGATTTTGGTGTTAGGGAGGATTTGTGGATAATGTCGCAAGCCACCGGAGTAGAGGCGAACCACCGTGCACGTGCACGGTGGCGTGAGCGTGTCAGTGAGGTCGTGGGTGGCTTTATATCGAGTGGTACTCGAGTGGGAAGGGGAGGTTACTTCGGGTTTTCCTGGGTGTGAGCGCGTGAGTGTTTTTAAATGCAGTTTTTAACTTTGCTTAAATTAAAAAAAATGAAGGAATCGGGGAGAGGGAGAAGAAGATAGAGAGTGAGAGAGGGGAAACGCACGGGAAACTTGAGAACATCACGAGTAGGAATGGAGGCGGTCTCGAGTATCTTTCTGAATGAATGTGCATCATGGTTTAGTTTTAGTATATGATATAACTAAGTTAAGTTTTTGTTTTAAAGGTTTAATGAGGTAAATGATGTAGAGATGGTTGATTTATATAAAGTAATTGGAATGTGGATTAATTTATATTTTAAATTTAATTGATAACTTTAAATTAATTTTGTAATTAAAAATAAATTATATGTTAAATCAATTTAAATCTTAAGAGTGTTCGCTTATCACTTGAAAGTTAATTAATAAATGATAATTACCTTAAGTGATTAATTAAAGATTATACGATTAATTAAATTAATAATAATTGATTAATTAAAGTAATTTGTGAGAATTAAATAAGTAATTAAAGATCAGATAACTAATAAATTAATTATTAATGGTAACTAATTAATTAATTGATCATTAATAAGTTAATTAATTAGTAATTAATTAAACAGAATAAAATAGTTTATTCTTAAGCAATTAATTAAGTCAAGTAAAACCAAACTGTTTGGTATGCATTAATAACTCTGTTTGATTTACTTTAACATCTGTTTGATGATATTTCTGTGATATGTTGTGATATATTATGGATATCTGTGATAACTGTATATGATTTATCTGTTATATCTGTTATGTTAATTCTTAATATTGAATTGAACTGTTAAGTTAAATAGACAACTTGGCCCTTAAAATGGCGTTTGGATTTCGATGAGACCGGGATCGGAAGAATCAATTTTGATTCTCCGAAAACCACATCGATCCAAATTAAACGATAGGTCGTGACTTATCAAATGGTGATCGAGATGGTGTTTCAGAATGCAAGGGTTATCGTCGTTAACTCTGAGGGTGATTCCAAAATGAGTGTAACGAGATAATGCCTTCGGTTTCGTTCGAACCCGGAACGAACTTGTATGGATTGAATGTTTTCAACACATCGTCAGGCGGACGATGAGCATTTTAAGATATGTCAATAAAGGTAATCGCAGCCTCAAGCCTCATCAACCGGGAATGGCTAAAACAGGGGAGATGGAGCAAGGTTAGGTGGGTCATGCCCAAGCAGGACAAGATATTCCCCTATCTAGATGTCCCTTTTTATTTCAGCTGTGTGAGCAGTTGTTGGCCACAACTGCGGGGTTATCTTGTTCGGGGCTGTTCAGTAAGGAATGGTTCCGGCCTTGTGTTGTAGGGGGTCGGGAGTGATCCTCGGTAGGTGATCTAGGCCCCGTACTGTGACGGGCGGTACCCCAGTAGCCCTACCATTGTTGGAAACCCATTTTCCCTACGAGACCCTACGGTTTTGATTTGTATTACCCACTTTCGTGGCTAGTAGCTGGAATTTAATAGATGTAACAATTTCGGCTATTTTCTATTTACCTGAAAACCCTAGACACTATTATAATATCACTGAATTTCCTATAAAATGTTTTAGTTAGCGTAAGGTAAAAAATTACCCGTATTTATTTGTGGGGAGTCTTACGTGATACTTTTATTTTCAAATGATTTTCAAAGTTAAGCAATTTTAACCTGTTTACTCATACCAGACCCATGTCAGACCCGAAGTTTTATATTTTGTTTTTCATAAACTCTTGGGTACTTAAATTTTTATGAGTAGCCAAGTGATAGGTATTGGAAGTGTTGATTTTCTGGAGAAGCTATTTGGGGAAGAAGACCAGACGTATGTATCTATATATGTAGTTCCGCTGTGTAGTTAGTGTATGTTGTATTTTGGATGTATGTATGGACATATATGTATATGGCAGTCCTGCTATGTGATATTGTATGACTCTGATGTATGTATAACTATGTAATAGATATGGGATGTATTATATTTTGTTCCATTCCGCTGTGAGATTCTGATGTTGTTGTTCTTTCTTTCTATTCTTTTCTATTTCTATCCCTTTCTTTCTTAATGATGATACGTCTTTCTGGGTTGAGAAAGGCAGGTCGTCACAAATACAGTTAACAGTTGGACTTCATTAGATTATGAAATCCAAGCACTTATAATTAGTTTAGATAAGTTTAAAATTTTTCTAAACAAAGATTTTACAGTTCGAACAGACTGTGAAGCTATTGTTAAGTTTATTTCTAATGAAAATTCGAAAAAGATTAATAAAACAAGATGGTTAAATTTACCGAATTTAATTCAAGGAAATGGTTATGTTATACAGTTTGAGCATATAAAAGGCAGAAATAATCATCTTGCTGATATTCTTTCAAGAATATTATTATCAGTTTTTGCTAACAGTTTTTCTAATTTACAGGATATTCATCTCATGAATATAGAAACGAGTAGAAAAACAAAAGACAAAGAAATAATTGAGATGAGTAACAAAGTGATGGATGAAAAATCTCCATTAACTTCACATTTGATAAAAAAAGAGGTGCAATCGCCTAAAACGCCACCAACAACATTTTCGGTGGGTAACTCCCTGAGTAATGCGCCGGCTCAATCTCCAATTAGAAATCAAATGAATAATCAAATGATGGCGGCTAATACCCCGTGTATGACTTTTGGACAAACATCTCTTATTTTGTACAGGAATGATGACCCAAGAAGATTCAAACCTTTAGTCAGAATTACAGACCCTTCTCAACAGTGCTTATTAAATCATTTATGGAATCTCAGAACAGTAGAGACAGAAAGAAAAAATAAACAAAAATTGGGCAATGGTGTTGCTCATTACTTCTCCAAAATTCAGCAGAAGCCGCTTGGAAAAAATTATTTTTGTTATGTAGTTTTCAAGGGTAACTATACGGGAGTATTCAAACACTATAATCAGGTCCAGATAGCAATACAGAACTTCTACAACCCGGTTTGGAAAGGTTTTTATATGCTTTCAGAAGCCTTAAATGAAGCCAAGAGGGTTTTCGGCCCAAACTATTATGTCGAAGAAGATTGTTACAAAACTTACTCTCAAATGGCCTCATCCACTCCACAATCCCTAGATAATATAATCAACGACCAAACTAGAGAGTTGAACGATTTACAAAACCTCTATCAGAAAGCTCTGACACAAATAAATATCCTTATGGATAAAAACAGGCATTTAGAAGAATACCTCCAGAAAGTTAACTATAACCAAGAAACGGTTAACTTAATGAATCAAAGAATAAAGCAATTAGTAGAAGATAGAGACGAAGCAAGGAGGCAATTACCTAAGCGACCATGAACGTTATCTCATCAACAGCTCAATAGTCACTTAAAACTACGACCAGCACCGGTCTTGGAAGAATTATACAAATATTCAGGTATAGAAATCAAGATCAAGATTGAAAAAATGGTGCACGACAGTTGGAATAACCATCAGGAAGAACTACAGCTTAAACTAAATAAATACTACGAAGAAATAGTTCAAGGAATCCAGTTTAAAATAGTTCAAGATCGTAGATCAAATATGCTCAGAATGCAGGTAGACATTGACAGATTACCAAACAATTTAGATGAACTTGTTGACATGTTCGATCATGGAATGGTATCGAGGATAGCATTCCATAACTCAACACCAGCAGATACTCTAAAAAGATTTGGAGAACGATTCTAATTTATTGCAGCGCAATATTTAAGAGTATGTCCAGCTATTATTGTTTGTATTAGTTCAACAACACCATTATTATTATCAGACAGTAACTACAGGATTAGACCAGCTAGCCATCGCATGACGATCTTTAAACATAAAGGTTACACAATACTTCACGCTAGTAGAAGTCTTCAGGCTTATTTTCAGTTATACGAAGGTTCACCTATTTGGTTCGGAGCGCATATGTGATGGCAATATCACCAGCACAACACAACGCTTAGTTCTCCACCAAATTGGAAAAATTTAGTCCTCCAAGCAGAAAGTTCCAGATATCAAATTTGGGGTGAACTGGAATTAAAGGTTTTATTACCCTTACTAGTAGCAATTTATATGTTCAACCCCGAAACATACGTACTTATTCATGACAGACTTGATTCTGAAGAAGAAAATAACAGTCCAGGTTTATCAACAGTAGCTATGAATGCAGAAATAGTAAGAGAATATGATCCAGAAAATATTATAGATACGGATTAGAAATCATATTTCTACCTAAAAACTACAGATACAAAATCAAGTACCGATATTTTGAGAATTCTCCAGAAGAAGAATCCACGTATGAAGAAATAGACGAAAGCATCTTATAATGCAACATACTTTATTCCCTATCATCACTAAAGGACGGGACAACGCATAAAGAAAGATAGTGACACCATTTTAATTATTGTAAGAATATAACCGATATATGTAAGTTGAAGTTACTGGATAGACCGGTTAGACTTCTATATATATAGTAAGTTTGTATGAAGGAAGACACAGATCGAGTCTTCAAAAAATATTTGTAAGCTTTAGAAAGTAATGGCAGCTTAAAGTTTGTTTTTTATTTCTCTGTGCAATAACTTTCTTCTTCATACTTCATATTTGAGAGAGTAGTTAAAAAAGGGACTTTAGAGGCCTTTTCTTCCAACACGCCTTCTGTCTGCTTTCATTCAACTGCTTCTACCTCAATCTGTTCAAAAATATGGATGATCGCAAGGTAAAGTACTTTGTTTTCACTTATTTACTTCTTTTTCTGATAAATTTTTCGAGATTAGTATGTTTAAGTTTAGAAAAGATGAATATATATATATATATATATATATGTATGTATGTATGTATGTATGTATGTATATTGCTATTATTCGCTTTATCCAGTTTAGTGAGCTTTATTTCAGGATTTATATTCGGAATCTGGGTTCAAGCATTAGTAGACTTCTTTATATTACTAGATATTTTAGAGTTTGATTTTATAAACTTTTTAAGTTAAAAAAAAAAATCTTTTTCTTTCTATTTTATTTGGTCGCAAAACTCATGCGGATTGCCCTGGATGATCTATGGCTGGGGGTATCAAACTCGTGAGAGAAGGGCACCTTTCCTTTCGTTGAACGGAATCAATAGAATTTCTTGTTGACCTGACACCACTTCTTAAGAGGGATTGCAAAGCCAATAAAGGTATAAACTCCCAAGGTAATACTTCTCACTAGTTGACCCTTCCTTATCTTTTTACAATGCTTTTGGGATGGGGCACAAGAAGAAAGAGCTCCATGGATCCTTTCTGGGTCAACGGGCTTTGACTTTGTTGAGCTTCAAGACCTTCCTGCCAGTGTTTTCTCGCTAATCAGCAAACATCCTTATATTATAGGTAGGGTCATCCTTCCCTTCCACAAAATCGTCCTTTGTCACATAACATTCTCGGCCACATCTGGCTCGATAGGAAAGAAAACAGTAGCCAGCGATTTGCTTCGCTCTAGCTATAGAGCGATGCGTACACCACAACGTCGAGACTCTAACGATTAGGCTCTATTCTATATACGTCAACGTCGAAAGTAGGCAGGATCCAAGCAACACTAAGAAAGCAGCCGCCAATGACCGAAGGTCAAAGCGTCAGAAGAGAAAGGAAGGTGTGATTCTAAGATAAGAGGTTGTGCAATACAGATTGTTTGGGTGAGCACTAACCTAAGCCAATTTGATGGGAAAGTTAATTCAAGCATTTTTAGGACTAGTTAAGTATGCCAGAAAATTTATTACACGTCTAGCCAAGTTAGTAGGACCATTGTATGGCAAGATATCAAAAAAGGCGAAACACGATTTAATACAGAAGTTAAAATTGGTACAGAAAATTAAAGAAGAAGTTAAAAAAATTAAACCTTTAGAGTTACCATTAGAAACAGATTATATTATTATAGAATGTGATGGTTGTAAGGAAGGTTGGGGAGTAGTCCTCAAATGCAAGCCTTCTAAATATAGCAGTAAGACAACAGAAAAAATTGCTGCTTATGCAAGTGGTAATTTTAATACAGTTAGCAGTTGGACTTCATTAGATTATGAAATCCAAGCACTTATAATTAGTTTAGATAAGTTTAAAAATTTTCTAAACAAAGATTTGACAGTTCGAACAGACTGTGAAGCTATTGTTAAGTTTATTTCTAATGAAAATATGAAAAAGATTAATAAAACAAGATGGTTAAATTTACCGAATTTAATTCAAGGAAATGGTTATGTTATACAGTTTCAGCATATAAAAGGCAGAAATAATCATCTTGTTGATATTCTTTCAAGAAAATTATTATCAGTTTTTGCTAACAGTTTTTCTAATTTACAGGATATTCATCTCATGAATATAGAAACGAGTAGAAAAACAAAAGACAAAGAAATAATTGAGATGAGTAACAAAGTGATGGATGAAAAATCTCCATTAACTTCACAGTTGATAAAAATAGAGGTGCAATCACCTAAAACGCCACCAACAGCATTTTCGGTGGGTAACTTCCTGAGTAATGCGCTAGCTCAATCTCCAGTTAGAAATCAAATGAATAATCAAATGATGGCGGCTAATACCCTGTGTATGACTTTTGGACAAACATCTCTTATTTTGTACAGGAATGATGACCCAAGAAGATTCGAACCTTTAGTCAGAATTACAGACCCTTCTCAACAGTGCTTATTAGATC
Source organism: Allium cepa (assembly GCA_030765085.1). NCBI lineage: Eukaryota > Viridiplantae > Streptophyta > Magnoliopsida > Asparagales > Amaryllidaceae > Allium > Allium cepa. The sequence continues at coordinate 319,838,297 of CM060928.1, read as the reverse complement.
AATTATGGAATCTCAGAATAGTAGAGACAGAATGAAAAAATAAACAAAAATTGGGCAATTGTGTTGCTCATTACTTCTCCAAAATTCAGCAGAAGCCGCTTGGAAAAAATTATTTTTGTTATGTAGTTTTCAAGGGTAACTATACGGGAGTATTCAAACACTATAATCAGGTCCAGATAGCAATACAGAACTTCTACAACCCAGTTTGGAAAGGTTTTTATACGCTTTCAGAAGCCTTAAATGAAGCCAAGAGGGTTTTCGGCCCAAACTATTTTGTCGAAGAAGATTGTTACAAAACTTACTCTCAAATGGCCTCATCCACTCCACAATCCCTAGATAATATAATCAACGACCAAACTAGACAGTTGAATGATTTACAAAACCTCTATCAGAAAGCTCAGACACAAATAAATATCCTTATGGATAAAAACAGGCATTTAGAAGAATACCTCCAGAAAGTTAACTATAACCAAGAAACAGTTAACTTAATGAATCAAAGAATAAAGCAATTAGTAGAAGATAGAGACGAAGCAAGGAGGTAACTACCTAAGCGACCACGAACGTTATCTCATCAACAGCTCAATAGTCACTTAAAACTACGACCAGCACCGGTCTTGGAAGAATTATACAAATATTCAGGTATAGAAATCAAGATCAAGATTGAAAAAATGGTGCACGACAGTTGGAATAACCATCAGGAAGAACTACAGCTTAAACTAAATAAATACTACGAAGAAATAGTTCAAGGAATCCAGTTTAAAATAGTTCAAGATCGTAGATCAAATATGTCAGAATGCAGGTAGACATTGACAGATTACCAAACAATTTAGATGAACTTGTTGACATGTTCAATCATGGAATGGTATCAAGGATAGCATTCCATAACTCAACACCAGCAGATACTCTAAAAAGATTTGGAGAACGATTCTATATTATTGCAGCGCAATATTTAAGAGTATGTCCAGCTATTATTGTTTGTATTAGTTCAACAACACCATTATTATTATCAGACAGTAACTACAGGATTAGACCAGCTAGCCATCACATGAAGATCTTTAAACATAAAGTTTACACAAGACTTCATGTTAGTAGAAGTCTTCCGGCTTATTTTTAGTTATACGAAGGTTCACCTATTTATTTCGAAGCGCATATGCCATGGCAATATCACCACCACAGCACAACGCTTAGTTCTCCACCAAATTGGAAAATTTTAGTCCTCCAAGCAGAAAGTTCCAGATATCAGATTGAGGTGAAATGGAATTAAAGGTTTTATTACCCTTACCAGTGCAATTCATATGTTGAACCTCGAAACAGACGTACTTATTTATGACAGACTTGATTCTGAAGAAGAAAATAACAGTCCAGATTTATCAACATTAGCTATGAATGCAGAAATAGCAAGAGAATATGATCCAGAAAATATGGTAGATACGGATTAGAAACTATATTTCTACCCGAAAACTACAGATACAAAATCAAGTACTGATATTTTGAGAATTCTCCAGAAGAAGAATTCACGTATGAAGAAATAGCCGAAAGCATCTTATAATGCAGCATACTTTATTCTCTATCATCGCTAAAGGATGGGACAACGCATAAAGAAAGATAGTGACCCCATTTTAATTATTGTAAGAATATAACCGATATACATAAGTTGAAGTTACCAGATAGACCGATTAGACTTCTATACATATAGTAAGTTTGTATGAAGGAAGACACGGATTGAGTCTTCAAAAAATATTTGTAAGCTTTAGAAAGTAATGGCAGCTTAAAGTTTGTTTTTCATTTCTCTGTGCAATACCTTTCTTCTTCATACTTCATAAATTGAGAGAGTAGTTAAAAAAAGGATTTTAGAGGCCTTTTCTTCCAACACGCCTTCTGTCTGCTTTCATTCAACTGCATCTACGTCAATCTGTTCAAAAATATGGATGATGGCAAGGTAAAGTACTTTGTTTTCCCTTATTTACTTCTTTTTCTGATAAATTTGCTGAGATTAGTATGTTTAAGTTCAAAAAAGATGAATATATATATATATATATATATATATATATTGCTGTTATTCGCTTTATCCTGTTTAGTGAGCTTTATTTCAGGATTTATATTCAGAATCTGGATTCAAGCATTAGTAGACTTCTTTATATTACTAGATATTTTAGAGTTTGATTTTATAAAAAATTTAAGATAAAAAAATCTTTTTCTTTCTATTTTATTTAGCCTTTGCTTTGCTGACTTGGAGAAAAACAATAGACAAAAAACGGCGCAGATTTAAAGGTGAGAAGATATCAGACGAGTGGTAATTAATCCGCTGTTACAAAACAATTAAGTTCGTCAATTCAGAACTCATGCTGTTTAATTTATCCACCACGATCATCTTCCATTTCAACTACTAGCTCCATGTCTTACCTACTTACCATTCACTATCGAAATATGGTTCATGTATATGCAGTTTGTCTTCCACTTATTATTAATCCTCTACTTAAAGTTCATTTTCACCTACTCAGTCCATGCCTCCACCACTAAAATCTTTACCACCACAACCACACCTCACTCCAGTAGTATGTAGTATGGGAAGAAAAGAATAATATCATCATTTTCATCCGACGTTCCGTGAATATAAATCTTGATTATCAATTGCAACAGCTCCATCTCAGGCAACCCATCACCAACTTAAATCAAACCTAGTCTATGTTCAAAATCGCAGTAACCTCACAAAAAATCAAATATCAAGTGCAAGTCATAGAAACAGTATTCAACCATATAATCAGAATTCCATCATAGAAAAAAAATTTGCATGTGTATCACATAGTGAGGTTCAGTTTATCAAATAAGGGAGCTCTGATGTTGGATCTGATGGAGTTATTAGGATGTAACGTAAGTGTTTGAAAAGGCTGAGATAGATAACATGTTCGCTCTCTTCCACGGTGCTAATTGCAAGAACAATGGTGCTGGTCTTTGAAATCTACTATTTTGGTCCTCTTTCATGCTCATTGTCTTCTTCCTCTCAACCGATAGGTTTGTACAAGCAATTCATAAATACCCTATCTTCCTCCTTCGTTCTTTACTTGCTACGTTTTCATGTTTGGATTGGTATTCATTTTTTTCTTCACACATGAGTTCTTTGTAAAAATGGGATAGATAACATGTTTACTATAAAAACTGGTAACTGAATGTACTGTTAACTTATCAATTGTTCTACTTTTTTTTTAATCTTTTAATATTTTCATGCCAACTCGACTTAATTTTCGATATTTTAGTATGTTCATATATGTTACTGATAACATTTTCAAGTTAACATGCATTGTTTACTAGATAGAAACATTATGAAGATTGATTATCTTAAAAAGATAATGCTTGACAAAGATGGTATCGCAAAATCAATAATAATTTTTCCTGCTCCTAGATTTGATGGAGGCATAAACCCAATGTTTACAGTCATGCTGCTTTTGTCTCTGCATGACATGATGATAAATATGTTACATTTAAAGCCGTATTTGGAGCATTTTACACTCTGAATCTTTTTTAACATCTATTATAATTATGTGAAGTTGCTCATATGAATATATTTAGTTATATCTTCCTGTTATGATAGTACTTTTCATTGCTATAATTGATTTGCCTTGCATAAATGGTTAATGAGCACATAGATTTGTATGAAATTGATCACTAAAATGATGTCTTTTACAACGATTAATTCCAAATAAACGGAGTTGAAAGCTATGCTGACAATATTGACTTTTTACATCGTCAAAGAAACACCTTAGAGTAAAAAAAATTACTACTAGAATAAAGTTTAATTAATAATTAAGTCTCCTTTGTAGAATTATGCCTTCTATTTCTACAGATTTCAGCTTTTCAACAAAGTGATATTGATCCCTCAAGATGCACAAAAAATAGTTATTTGGTGAAACATGGTGCGCTAATGAGAAGATATTTGGAGTTTTTTCTGTTAGTCATGGTATTTCATTTCGTATTGATGACAATTATCAATTATCATTAAGATTGTATTAGGTGGTTACATTGTTAGATTCAACATCAAATATGAAACCGCCATCATATTGTGGTATAATAGACTACTTCCTACACAGTAAATTTTACTTAACTTCTGTAGTTGGACTATAAGTAAAAATATGGTTAAACCTGTAGGTGCTATATTGTTAGTCAGATGTACATTTTAAAGCATGTATTTAACAAACAATTACATTTACATATGCATGTATAACATTTTATGTCTTGGCTCTGTTGTTTCACATTTTAGGTAACATCTGCTTCCGAAAATGGGTTATTTCCATTGCTTGATGCATATGTTAATTTATAATGAAATTAAGGTGGTGTATATTTTCTACTGTAACAACATTAGATATGTTGTTTGCATTGGCTTTTTTGGTTAAAGCCAACAAACTATTTAATTCTTTTGATGTATCACATTCAAATCTTTTTTTCAAAAAAGAAATAAACTTTACTTGGTTGGTTTTTTCCATCATTGCCTGTTTCAAAATGTTTTTCTTCTCTACAGTTGAGGAAGACGCTGATTCATGATAACGTTGGGGTGATTTGTGTTTTATATTATAACCTTAAATAGTACAAAACCAAGCTTCCAAATATGCTATTTACACTTTACATACATAGAGTTGTTAATTAAAGCTAAAAAAACTATTTTTATCATATATAACATATAAAACTTTCGTTTGTTTAAAAAATCATTTTCACTTATCCATCTATCAGATCTTTCCTGGATAGTTCTTCTACATCCGTTTCAAAAAAATGCAATTTTTTTAAATCGTTGAAATAATTATAAGTTAAGGTAAACTTTCTACACATTGTTTTTATTTTAGAAATTGTTTTGAAAAACTTATTTTTTTTAATCTTTGAATTATATTCTATCTTATGCCTCCACACGCTACTGTTAATGCAAAGTCCATCTCCTTACTATATAGACTTACGTACTTTGTGCTCTTGATTTGATTATCCAACATTAATTCATACTATTACAAAACTTTTACACGTTTTTCATTTGTTCAATCCTTTTTCTGTCAAGGAAAAACACATTTAATTTGGCTTTTAAAAATGAAAGCACATGTTTCTCATTTTAGCAAGGATCATTCACTCCATGACATGTAGTTATTCATAATTAGGAATCTTAAATACGGTTAACTAATTAACTACCCATAGTTTTCTAACCACACTAGTATATGGGTATAATGGTGTCGTTGATTGCGTTACCGTCATTTTTTTCGAAACAGTTGGATGTTATTTACATAACTACTTTGTTCAAGACGAGTAAATTATGCAGCTATGCTAGCTTATCTTCATAAACTTTTATTTATCCCATCTTATACATAAAATATGAATAGTGTTGCATTTCCTCAATGCTCATCTACATAATGATAGTATACATATTAAATCCCATGATTTATTCCGATGTCATAAGTTTTGTGTAGTATGGACTCTTTTGTTTATGCAGAACATAAATTTATTGAAATGAATCTGTTTTATAATGCATTCTTTATCAATTATTATGAGAATAAGACCATTGACTGTCGAATAATGAAACTAATAAGATTTGAATAGTGATCTGACTGAAAACTAAACGATTTATGACCTGCAACTCCTAACCAATGCTAATACTTCGATTTATTATAGCATTCTTATCATGCAAAGGAGTTAAGATAAATACAATAGTTCACTCTTGTTCTATATATTTTACACTTCTAAACAAAATTATATCTTCCTCCTATATTTATGCAAAATTTGGCAAGGAAGATATTTAATTAATTTTTGCATTTGTACTGAATACCATCACATACAAAGTACAATGATGAAACCTACTCACTTTATGGTATGTCACTATCATGGTTATTATATTAGATACTACGATGGTTTCCACTATTACATTCATTTAACTCTTCTTAGATTAGCTACATTGTGTTATACGTCTAGTATACCAAAACAGAGACTAATCATAATAAACTTATCTCACAAATTTACAACTCAGATTTCCACTACTCTGGAATTCTGTATTAGATATTTGAACACTAAGTATGTTGTAATTAATTACAACAACAAAGTAACAATTATAGAAATAATAACTATAGTGCTAAATCAAACGTTATACTATTTAAAGAAATAGCACAACGTATAAAGAAAACGATATTTATATATATATAATATAAATCAACTAGAAATCAAACCAGTTGAAGAAGGAAATTACATCTAAGGCTTGTCGTAATAATTTCCTTAAGACTTTATTCAAAGTCTCCCAAGATACAACAGATGTGATCTGCTTCAGATTGTTATGTGTATGATCTTCTCTGTGATATGAAAAAGCGCATGGATTGTAGATATTAAGAAACGAAGAGGAAGAAGAGAAAATTCAAAATTGATTGAGTGAGGAAAGTGATCAGTTTTCCTCCTTATTTATAGTCGAATTCCCAAAAGTAGTATTCCTTCATTTGCAACACCCAAAAGCGTTACTGTTCGCAACAGTCGCGCCTCTTCGTTTTGCAACGGCCTAAAACTGTTGCTGTTGGCAACAGTCGCGCCTCTTCGTTTGCAATAGCCGAAAACTGTTGCTATTTGCAACAGTCGCGTCTCTTCATTTGCAACGGCCAAAAACTATTGCTATTTGCAACATTCGCGTCTCTACGTTTGCAACGGCCGAAAACTGTTACTATTCACAACAGTCACATCTCTTCATCACGTCCAATCCACTAGTTGCTTCTATTTAAATTTGAACAGTAGAAAGCCATTCACTTCTGTACAGCAAAAGTATAGCATGGTCCACTCTTATTGGACCCGAAACCGCACCCGACCCGGTTCGGTTTGGTCGGTCGGACGGCGGGCTGCGGCGACGCGTGTTAGTCCATGGCTATATAGGTCCTCCCCCTCGAACAAAATTACCTGACCCTAAGGGCCAATAAAGGGATTGAGAAAACACTGTATAAACAAGAATAAGGACTTATTTTTGGCGATGTGGGATATATCTTCATTCATATTTGAGAACTCTAACAATCCCCCACATGAATGACTATATATGTCTCCACCATACAAAGTGTAATATAACACTGTTCATATGAAAATAATGCTATCTCGAGGATAAGTATATATTTCACTTTGAACTTTCCCTAGTTAAAACTTATCGGATATGCTTGGCTAATCGGTGAATTATTTTATCATGAACCGTCAACCGTTATGGTACAACTAGACAATATGCTTTACAAAGCATTATTTTCCTTCACATCAAATCTCTTGGTTGTGTTCATTTTGGTCCTGAACAATTTTTGGTTCTGCGAGTGTTTTTAGAGAATAAAAACCTTTAACATTTTTATAGAACCGACCCAGCTCACACTAACATAGGTGATCGCAACCATTAAGAGTATCCTACATATACTCCACTTGTCATTTCCAAGATATGGTCATCATTAAAAAACATAGTTTTAACCTTTAAATACTTCTGTAGGCATGCATTTATATTGTGCACCATAGGAATGGAGTTGGACAATGTCCACGCAAATGCATTACGTCTTGAGTTACTCAGAACTGGTTTGCCTATTGATCCTAGTCCGTGGGATCTCCAATCGTTAGGATAGGTTTCCGTATAAGATAACTCTTGGTGGTTTAGGCTTTTAAAATCATTCCCCTCGATGCGCAGTCAATTTTCTCTCTTATTAAACCTTTAGTAAATGGATCCGCTAGGTTATCATTTGTTCTCACATAATCTATGAAAATACTCCCATTTGAGAGTAACTGCCTAACTGTGTTATGGCGTCGACGAATGTATCGTGACTTCCATTATACACAAAGTTGTGCGCTCTGCTTAGCGCAGCTTGGTTATCACAGTGTATGGCCGGTACAGGTTTAGGCCAAAATGGAATATCTTCTAAAAACCCACGAAGCCGAGATGAACTCTGATTCCATAGTGGACCGCGCTATGCATGTTTGTTTAGTTGATTTCAATGTCACCGCTGCCCCTGCTAAGGTAAATATATAACCACTTGTTGATTTTGATTCCTCTGAATCAGCAATTCAGTTTGCATCACTATATCCTTCTAAGACGATAGGATATTTTCCCTAATGTAAGGAATAATTTGTGGTATTTTTTAGATATTCAAGCACCCTCATTAGTGCTTTCCAGTGTTCCGTTCCTAGATTGCTTGTATACCTGCTCAGTCGACTTACTACACAAGCTATATCTGGTCTTGTGCAATTTATGAGATACATGAGACATCCTATTGCATGAGAGTATTCCAGTTGCATTACACTCTCATTAGTGTTTTTATGCAGTACTTCTGATGGATTAAAAGGTGTTCTTACTCCTTTAATTCCAAAATTTTGAAAATTTTCAATCACTTTGTCTACATAGTGTGACTGAGATAATATAATTCCATTAGGTGTTCTTATTATTTTGATTCCCAAAATAACGTCCGCAGCTCTTAAGTCTTTCATATCGAAATTTCTAATTAACATCTTCTTTATGGTCTCTATTATCTGAGTATTTGGACCAAATATTAACATATCATCTACATACAAACAAATCATCACATATGATTGTCCAATTTGTTTATAATAAACACATTTATCGCATTCATTTATAAGAAAACCATTTCTCATCATGACACTATCAAACTTTGTGTGCCATTGTTTTGGAGCTTGTTTTAGTCCGTATAATGATTTTACTAATCTACAGACTTTGTTTTCATTTCCTTTGGAAACAAAACCTTCAGGTTGCTCCATGTAGATCTCCTCATCGAGATCTCCATTTAAGAATGCTGTCTTTACATCCATTTGATGAATTTCTAGCTTATAGATCGATGTAATTGCTATTAGCATTCTTATAGAGGTTATTCGTGTTACCAGCGAATATGTATCAAAGAAGTCTACTCCTTCTTTTTAATGATATCCTTTGGCTACTAATCTGGCTTTATACTTGTCGATAGAGTCATCTGCTTTTATTTTCTTCTTAAAAATCCATTTACAGCCAATAGATTTTATTCCAGGTGGAATATCGACAATTTTCCAAGTTTTATTACTTAGAATTGAATCAATCTCACTTTGGATTGCTTCCTTTCAACATGAAGATTCAGCATATGACATTGCTTCCTTATACATTTGAGGTTCGTGTTCTAACACATATGTGAAAAAATCAAAACCAAATATCTTGGAAGTCCTAGCCCTTACACTTCTTCTTGGTTCAACTTCCTCAATCTGAAGATGAGTTTTGTGTGGAATATCTTGGACATTATTCCCTTCATTCCTTTTGTGTGGAAACACGTCTTCAAAGAATGAGACATCTCTAGATTTGATGATTGTATTTACATGAAGATCAGCTATATCAGACTTGAATACCAGAAATCTGTAGGCACTAATATTTTGGACTGGCCCTAACTAGTAACAATCTACTGTTTTTGGTCCAAGTTCGACTTTATTGGGAGACGGAACTAGAACTTTTGCCAAGCACCCCCACACTTTGAGGTATTTAAAACATGGTTTGTGTCCTTTCCATAACTCATATGGAATTGTTCATGTTTTATTGTGAGGGACTTTGTTTAATATGTGATTAGACATATTTAAGGCTTCCCCCCATAAGTTCGTCGGTAGACCAAAGGTTAAAAGCATGGTATTAATCATGTCTTTCGACATTCTGTTTTTCCTCTCGTCTATACCATTTTATTGTGGTGAATATAGAGATGTTGTTTGATGAATTATACCATTTTCGGCACAGAACTGTTCATATGGTGATCCATATTCTCCACCTCGATCAGATCTCAATATCTTGTTCTTTTTATTTAACTAATTTTCTACCTCAGCTTTGTACTTCATAAATTATGTAATTGCTTCATCCTTACTATTTAAAAGATATACATAGCAATATCGTGTATAGTCATCAATAAAAGTGATAAAGTACTTTTTCCCACCTCTTGTAGCTAATGATTTAAAATCACATAAATCTGTATGAACCAAACCTAGTGGTTCGGTGCTTCTATCAACAGATTGAAATGGTTTTTTAACCATTTTTGCTTCTACACATGTCTCACATTTGTAGTTCTTATCTACTTGGAATTTTGAAATTAGTCCCAAGTTTGATAATGTTTTCATTTTTCGAAAATTTATATGTCCTAATCTATTATGCCATAGTAAAATTTCATGCTCAAGAAAGTAAGAAACTTCAATTTTATTAATAATACAATCAAAATACATAGTATTATTGCCGATAACGGCTACATTTGCCTTAAATAGGCCATGACATAAATATCCCCTTCCGATATATATTCCAGCTTTGGACAAAACCATCTTGTCTGATCGAGTACCATTTTGAATCCTTTCTTTGATAGTACTGCACCAGAGATGAGATTCTTGCGTATGTGTAGAACGTGGAGCACGTCATTCAACTTGACAGTTTTTCCAGAAGTAAACTTGAGGATTACTGTGCCACCGCGTTCGATCATGGATACTGCAGAATTACCTACATAGAGTTTTTCTTCGTGATCGAATTTCTGGTATGTAGAAAACATGGATTTGTCAGAGCAGACATTACGAGTAGCACCTGTGTCTACCCACCATTGGTTATGATTCTGAACCAAATTGCATTCAGATACAACTGCCGAGAAGTTGGACTCGTCTACTTCCATGCTGTCTACTATATTTTCCTCTATGTTGCATTTCTTTTTGTGTCTGTAATCTCTAGCGGCATTTTCAACTTTTCCACAAACCCAACATTCGACATTAAACTTTTTGGTTCTTTTTTTGTCTTTTGGTTTGCTGTCTGGAGCTTTCCTTTTCTTCTGGAAATTCATCTTTTTGTTTTTGGTCTTTGAACCTTCAGCCAAAATGCCCCCTCGCTTGGTTTTGTAACTCCACGGTTATCTGCCTCAATTTTCAGTTGGACTATGAGATCCTGCAAAGAGATTTCCTTTTTCTTATGCTTTAGATAGTTGCAGTAATCTCTCCATGACGGCGGCAGTTTTCCCATGATGGCTTCAACCAAAACCGATTCTCTAACCTTATGACTTTCTGCTTTGAGTTCATGAATAATGATTTGCATTTCATGCAGTTGAGCAGTCACCGGTTTGGAATTAACCATCTTGTAGTCCATGAATTTGTCTATAATGAATTTCTTAAGAATGATATTCTGCGTCTTATACTTCGTGGCAAGTGCATTTCAGAGTGCTTTTGCTGTCTTTAGAGGCTGATATACTTTGTATAGCACCTTGTTAAGACAATTCAGAATATAGTTTATGCACAGAAAATCGGAATGCTTCCACATATCAACACTAATTCCTTGCCTGGTGCAGGAATCGGTTCCTCCTCCTCGAGATACCGTTGCAGACCAAATGTGGTGAGATAAAATAACATCTGATTCTGCCATGTTAGAAAGTCGTCACCATCTCCTTTAAAAAAGATCGGGCATGTTGTGTGTAGTAGCCTTTGTTGAGAGCTCTACTGTTGCCATTTCTATTTTAGTTAAAAGAGGAAATTCTTAAGATGTTATACGTCTTGTATACCAAAACAGAGACTAATCAATAATAAACTTGTCCCACAAGTTCACAACTCAGATTTCCACTACTCTGGAATTCTGTATCAGATATTTGAACACTAAGTATGTTGTAATTAATTACAACAACAAAGTAACAACTATAGCAATAATAACTATAGTGCTAAATCAAACGTTATACTATTTAAAGAAATAGTACAATGTATAAAGAAAACGATATTTATATATAAAAATATATAAATCAACTAGAAATCTAACCAGTTGAAGAAGGAAATTACGTCTGAGGCTTATCGTAACAATTCCCTTAGGACTTTATTCAAAGTCTCCCAAGATACAACAGACATGATCTGCTCGAGATTGTGATGTGTACGATCTTCTCTGTGATATGCAAAAGCGCATGGATTGTAGATATTAAGAAACGAAGAGGAAGAAGAGAAAATTTGAAACTGATTGAATGAGGAAAGTGATCAGGTTTCCTCCTTTTTTATAGCTGAATTCCCAAAAGTAGCATCCCTTCATTTGCAACACCAAAAACATTACTATTCGCAACAGTCGCACCTCTTCGTTTTGCAGCGGCCCAAAACTTTTGTTGTTTGCAACAGTCGTGCCTATTCCTTTCGTACAGCAAAAATATAACACGATCCACTCTTGTTGGACCCGCACCTGCACCTGGTCCACTCTTCCTTTGGGAATTCGGCTATAAATAAGGAGGAAACCTAATCACTTTCCTCACCTAATCAATTTCGAATTTTCTCTTCTTCCTCTTTGTTTCTTAATATCTACAATCCGTGCGCTTTTGCAAATCACACAGAAGATCATACACATCACAATCTCGAGCAGATCACGTCTGTTGTATCTTAGGAGACTTTGAATAAAGTATTAAAGAAATTGTTGCGACAAGCCTCTGACGTAATTTCCTTCTTCAACTGGTTTGATTTCTAGTTGATTAATATATTTATATATATAAATATCGTTTTTCTCATACGTTGCACTATTTCTTTAAATAGTATAACGTTTGATTTAGCACTATAGTTATTATTGCTATAGTTGTTACTTTGTTGTTGTAATTAATTACAACATACTTAGTGTTCAAATATCTAATACAGAATTCCAGAGTGGTGGAAATCTGAGTTGTAAACTTGTGAGAAAAGTTTATTATTGATTAGTCTCTATTTTGGTATACTAAACGTATGACATCTTAAGACTTTACTATTTTTGCTAAAACAGAGATGGCAACAGTTGAACTATCAACAAAGATTACTACACACAACAGACCCGATCCTTTAAAAGGACATGGTGATGACTTTCTAACATGGCAGAATCAGATGTTATTTTATCTCACCACACTCGGTTTGCAACGGTATCTCGAGGAGGAGGAATCGATTCCTGCACCAGAAAAGGAATCGGATGTTGAATGTGGAAGATTCCGATTTTCTATACAAAAACTATATTCTGAATTGTCTCAACAAGGTGCTATACAAGTATATCGGTCCTAATGACAGCAAAAGCACTCTGGAATGTACTTGCCATGAAGTATAAGACGCAAAATATCAGTCTTAAGAAATTCATTGTAGACAAATTCATGGACTACAGATGGTTGATTCCAAACCGGTGCTTTCTCAATTGCATGAACTGCAAATTATTATTCATGAACTCGAAGCAGAAGGTCATAAAGTTGAAGAACCATTTTTGATTGAAGCCATCATGGAAAAACTGCCGCCGTCATGGAGAGATTACCGCAACTATCTAAAGCATAAGAAAAAGGAAATCTCTTTACAGGATCTCATAGTCCGACTGAAAATTGAGGCAGATAGCCGTGGAGTTACAAAACCAAGTGCGGAGGCATTTGTGGCTGAAGGTTCAAAGACCGAAAACAAAAGGAAAAATTTTCAGAAGAAAAGGAAAGCTCCAGACAACAAACCAAAAGACAACAAACGAACCAAAAAGTTTAACGGCGAATGTTGGGTTTGTGGAAAAGTTGGACATGCCGCAAGAGATTGCAGACACAAGAAGAACGCATCATAGAGGAAAATATTGTAATATCCCGGAATTTATGGCAATTTAAATTTAATAATCTGTGTTTAAATTTAAATTGATTTGGTAATTTTTGTTAATAAATTTGATTTGATTTTGTAATCTTCTTTATTTGAATATTTAATTTGTGAATTTATTTTTAACAAGCTAATAAATCTATTTTCTATTTAATAATGTATATGTATTTATATATATTTTAAATAGACAAGTTGTTTTTAATTAAATTAGTATAGCATAATTTTAATAATTTTAAATTTGAAATTGTGATTTATTTTTAATTTAAGCTTTTCAAAAATATTTAATAAAATACTATATTATTTTAAATATGTAAGATAAATCTTTTATTAGTTTAAAATTCATTTTAACTTAAGTTTGTATATTGAAATAAGTTATAAAATGTTTGTGTTTTTCTTTTTAAAATATTAATTTATAAAATGTGATTTGTTAATTTAATTTGAATTTAAAATACAATTTTAAATATGAAACATACATTCATTAAGTTTAATATATCTTTAACACTTAATCTAAATTACTAATTACTTGTAGATACATGTGTAAGCATCTTAAAATCCTAAATGAACATGTGTTATGAATTTGAACATGAGAATTTACATGTGTCTATTTCTTTCACAAGTGTCAAATTTATATCTTTTATTTTTCTTTGTTTTTAATAAATCATAAATTTAGATTATATAACATTTCATTTACTCATTTCTTTCCTCTTCTCATTTTTCAAATCTGAACAATCACCCTCTAGTTCAACTTCAAATGCCTAGCAAACATGCATTGCATTCAACTCCTCTTTTTCAAACATTCAAAAACCTGCAAAATCAAAAATCATAACCTGTAACTCCTCAAACTCAAAATACAAATCTTCATTCCATTTGCAAGCAAGAAAACCTGCATGTGTGTAAACTAAAGCATGCATTCATTTTTCAAAACTCTGGAACATGCAAATTAAATCAAGTTGAAGCCTGCATTTCAATTTTAAGCAAGAAGGTCTGCATGCAAGGATTTTTCAAATTTGGAAGCATCAAGTTGGAAGCAAGTTTTAAAATGCATTCAAGCTTAAAGTTTTAAAAAGGCCTTCAAGCAGATTTTCAACAGGATTTCAAAATTTGTTCTGCATAATTCAATCAGTGATATGCATCTTTCAAAAAATGAGGTGAGTAACTTTTCTATTAAAAATTAAAGGTTAAGTTTGTTGCATGCTTGTGTACTAAAAATATAAATATTGCATATGGTTATAATTTAATTTGTCTGATGTACAAATGTGTTGGTGTGTATGCTGTTAAACACCCTGGACCTGTTTTGTTTACTGACACAAGTATTACTTGAATTTTTATATCTTTAATTAAGTTTTTCTTTAAAATTTGTAGGATTTAAATAAGATTTGTATGTTGGCTTCAGAGATTAGACTGTGAGATTTTATTTGAAGTAAAATTTAACTGAAACTTACTGTAAAATAGGTAGAAGAGCAAATTGAATCTTTATAAGTGAGGATATAAAACATTTCAGATCAATGTTTCAGAGATTCAATTCAAAACAACTTCTAAAAATATGATTTTTAAAAATAATATTTTAATTTTTAATGATTGAATCAAAATACAGTTTCAAATTTTCTGTGTTATACATAATTGCTAAGCATAGTTGATGCTTGCAACTGACTTGTTTGAAATTGTTTTTGAAGATAGTGTATCTATCATAGATCATAGGAAAAATCTTAGTTTGAGTTGAAATTAAAATTTTAGATTGTGATTTGAGGATTAAAGTCAGGAACCCTAGTTTTTACTGGGTTTAAAAAATTTGAATACTGTGGCTTCATCATTGGATCGAGTTTAACCATTTTTGGCATGTTGGTAGATGTTGTATTAATGGAGTCATCGCCGGAGTTTGGAGTGTAATAGTGGCTGGAGTTGGGTGATATCGCCGTTGACAGGTTTTAGGGGGAGGTGGTTCGGCTGTTTCAGGTTTCAGTTTTTAAACTTGAATTTAAATTCGAGCGGAATTTTGGGAATCTGAGGTTTGAGGGGAGTTGTGGGTTTACTGGTCGATAGGGGATGGCCATTGACGATGGTCAGAGGTGGCCGGAGTTGGTTTAAGGGTGCACAGGAGTGTTGTGCATGTTGGTGATGATGGTGGGGTTGATTTTTGGTTGCAGGGTTTATTTTTCTCGGGATGATCTCGGGAAAATTAGGAAGTGACTCGAAGCAAGTGTGTTTCTGACCCGAAGTAAAAATGGGGTTGCTCGAGTATTTAGTGTTTCAGGTTTTTCATATAAAACAGTACCTATTTTACAGTTTTTAAAAATAAAATAAAAAGGTAGAGTTTGAATTTTAAACTGGAATTTAACCTAGACTTTAAAATCGAATTTAAATATGAATTCAAAGTTTGAATTCTAGGTTTTTGTAATAATTTGAGTTTTTTTTAAAAAAAAGGTAAGTATTTCAGGTTTTAGTTTTTGAACAAAACTTGTTTCGAGGTTTTATAAAGTTGAAGTAAAAGTAAATTGCAAAACAAAAATCTGAAATAAGACTTGAACTTGAAATTGAATTTGAAATTATATAAGTTTAAATTTTAGATCTTTGAAACAATTTGAAATGCTTTTAAAATTCAAGTTCGGTTTTTAAAACTAAAATCAGAAAACCGTCTTTCTGTTTTTAAAAATTTAAAAGTATAGCTTCAAATTGAAGATAGAGTTCAAACTGTAATGTTTTAAACCTGAAACTTAAATTTGAATTCAATAATTTAAATCTGAGATTTGAAATCATTTTTGAATTCAAATTTAAGATGTTAAAATAAAACAGGAAACTGTTTTCTGTTTTATGTTTTAAATTAAAAAGCAAAATTTTAAAATGTAACTGAAAATTTAAAATAAAGTTTTAAAATCAGGAAAACACAGATGTGACGCCCCACCTCTATACCCACGCTAGCCAAGAACACTACAGTGTAATGCTGTCAACAAGCACGGAGTATAAGGCTGTTAAGGAGCGACCATCTGTATAATTGCTTTGTGCGAGCACCGATATGCCGGATAAAAATATAACTTTTCATCTCAAGAGGAAATCCGACATACCGACACAAACTCAAAGCTACTACACAGTGGCTATAAAGGTCTTCGGAAACAAATATAGAATTAAACATAACACAAATCAGTCACAGACAATTCATATCACAAAGGCGGAAATAGATATGAATATAACACTAACACATGAAAGTGTATATCAGAGTAGTGGTCAAAAAGATCCACGATAATACAAAAGAATAGCAACACGTGCTATACAAAAGGGTAAATATACATCATAGGGTCTGTATCTCAAATGTATACAACAAAAACTACTAAACTAAAGTAGTTAACCAAAAGTCAGAGAAGCAAATCCCAGAAGGAAGTCAAGCGGAAGCACCTGTAACATCTCGGTCTGACCCGAGTATTATTTCATAAGAAAATAATAAACGGATCAGTCTAGCTATAAATATCAGATGACATGATATAACATACAATATATGGCATAAACATAATATCCATAATGGCATACTACTATAAGCATGTAAATGATAATCAACAAAAGATTAATCAATATCACAAGAATCTTCTCAAAGATCCGAAGAGGGCATCATACCCTAAACCTGTACTCATAACAAGTCAATGATATAAATTTCAGAAATCAACACACGAAATCCAGAAATCACAAAAAGGTATGTGTGAGTGGAATCACACAAGTGGTGTCTAGGCTAACCGAAAAGGTATGTGCGAATGGAATCGCACAAGTGGTGTCTAGCCTAACCAAAAAGCAAAAAGGTATGTGTGAACGGAATCACACAAGTGGTGTCTAGGCTAACCGAAAAGGTATGTGCGAATGGAATCGCACAAGTGGTGTCTAGCCTAACCAAAAAGCAAAAAGGTATGTGTGAACGGAATCACACAAGTGGTGTCTAGGCTAACCGAAAAGGTATGTGCGAATGGAATCGCACAAGTGGTGTCTAGCCTAACCAAAAAGCAAAAAGGTATGTGTGAACGGAATCACACAAGTGGTGTCTAGGCTAACCGAAAAGGTATGTGCGAATGGAATCGCACAAGTGGTGTCTAGCCTAACCAAAAAGCAAAAATGTATGTGTGAACGGAATCACACAAGTGGTGTCTAGGCTAACCGAAAAGGTATGTGCGAATGGAATCGCACAAGTGGTGTCTAGCCTAACCAAAAAGCAAAAAGGTATGTATGAACGGAATCACACAAGTGGTGTCTAGGCTAACCGAAAAGGTATGTGCGAATGGAATCGCACAAGTGGTGTCTAGCCTAACCAAAAAGCAAAAAGGTATGTGTGAACGGAATCACACAAGTGGTGTCTAGGCTAACCGAAAAGGTATGTGCGAATGGAATCGCACAAGTGGTGTCTAGCCTAACCTCGCAAACAAAGAGACATCGCACATTGCTAGTCTAAACCACAAAGATGATCGTCATGATCAACGAGAAGTGTCAATTACACTAAGCTAGTGAATATAAAAGTTTAGCTTCATGTCCCATAACCACTTGCTTAACATAAACATTTACGAACAAACTGTAAATCTCCACTAGAAAAATGTCACAAGTGGTTCAATCGAACAAGTCCAAAAATTAACCAACGAAGTAAACGCAAGCGTTTCATACCACTTGTTTTACTAAATCGTTTAATTAGATTTCTCATACGAGTGAGGTAGAGGTTTGTATATACTAATAGATTGGAAATCGATTTGAGAAAACGAGCTTTGTAATAAAATAATGTTGAAATCATTTGAAGAAAGAGTTTTGATATTTACTACTAGTATAGAAAATCTTTATATTTTAAAGTGACAAATCATAGAAGTGATTGTAGAAACAATCGGGCATAAAAATTCACATTCGAAGACGTGAATAAAATCCAAAGAAATCGATATCAAATCCATCAAAGTGGATATATCTAAAATTCCCAAAGAAAAGGTCGTCAAAGTCGATAATAAATGACAACAACAAAAGGGAGACAACACGAATCGATTAAAGTGGGATATTCAAACGAATTAGCAATATAAGCTAATGTGGCAAATAGTAGCAGGTCAGTCGATCGGACTCCCTGAGTCGGTCGACCGAACCAGAGGTTGGAAGTGCTCGGGGCACCAAGTCGGTCGACCGGCCCAGGGGGCTCGGTCGGCCGAAGCCTGTAACCAGCACTTCCAAACAGAGGCAGGAAGTGCCTGGACTACAGGTCGGTCGACTGGCCCAGGGGGCTCGGTCGGCCGAACCTGTATGCTTGCACTTCCTACCCTATTTCAAAAGATGTGCAACTCTCGATCAAATTGCAATCGCACGAGAAACGGCGCTAAGGGTTTATGCCAATCGACTACCCGGCCCTATATGCTCCTCGATGCATCACCAAAAACATGTTCAAACATCAAAGTTAGGATTTTTAACGAGTTGAACTCAAAACACTAAAAATTGGAATATTCACAAAAGCAATCCAAATCAAAATCAAATGCACATGAATAAGTGTTAGGAATTCATACCTAACAATCGAAGGTAATTCATAGACTTAGATGTGAGATTAAAAATCTCACCTTTGAACCTAAATCAATGAAGGAGAAGCTTTAAGAACAAGCTAAGATCAATCCCTCTTCAATCTCAACACTAGAATCTTGAATCTAAGCTTAAAAGAGAAACATTTCCTAAATTAGGTTTAGGAATTTTCTAAAATCAAAGAGAGAATGAGTTGGAGAAGAAGAAGAGGAAGCTTACCAATGGGTTCTCTTGAGTTTGGAGCTAGAAATTGATTTGCAAATGGAAACTAGGGTTTTGGATTTCTATTTCCCATTCTCTTCCACCATTAATCTCTTTAGAACTGAAATTAGAGGAAGAGGGAGTGAACGAAGAGGAGAGGGGTTGGGACTGAATACATAAGTGGGCTCAGCCCAAACCAAAACCCTAAGTGAAAAGTAGCAAAATTCAACTTTCTCCAAACATATCGAAGCTTATACTCAAAAAGGTCGCAAACGACATTTTAAACTCAATGGGGGTGGTCTCGAGTCCTAATTCGGCTGTTTGCAAAAAGTAGCTTTTCGGACTAAAATCCGATGAACGATATAATATTTAAATAAAATATTTAAATATAAAATCGATAAATATGCGGGTTGTTACAGACTCCCCTCCTTAAAGAAATTGCGTCCTCGCAATACTTAAGAGGAAAATAAGAAGTAACAACCATGGAAGCATATCAACATAAAAGAAAATTGAAATAAGAAGTTCACCATAAAGAGCATGAAAGAGTTAGCAAGTACGGGATCGCTCAATGAATTCTCTAGATTCCCTAGAGCAATCCTTAGGATTTGAGAACCATTGAACTATCACAAGAAGAACATCTTTATTCCGAAGGCGCTCAACCTCCGACGTAATGATGCGAATGGGATGTTGCTCATAAATCAAATCTGGTGAAACTTCAATTTCTACAATATCACCGGCCTCAAGAATAAAAACCGAAATCCCTAAGGCATTTCCGTAGATAAAAGACGTGGAGAACGTCAAGAATAGCAGAAAATTGAGCTGGTGCAACGACGTAGTACAGAAACAGTACGCCCGAGAAACTTGAAACTCAAATAATTTGGAATATCAGCGTAGTACAAAAATGGTACGCCCAATGAAACGATAAACCGAAACAACGATGTAGTATAATGGTACATCCATTGATCCAGATAGGACGGAACATCGATGTAGTATAATAATAGTACATCCGATGAACCGAACACCATAAAAGAACATCGGACGCTAGTCCATAAAAGAAATGAGATGAAACTCAATAAGACGAAGTATATCAAAACGTTCGATGAACTTGATAAAAAGATAATTCCATTCAGATATCATCAAAGAATCAACCACTTGTTGCCTACGACAAAGCGCATTGGCAACCCGATTTCCCTTCCGGGAATAAAAAGAATATCAAGATCATAAGATGCCAGGAACTCGAGTCAACATGAAGTTCCTTATGAGAAAATAAATATTCCAAAGATTTATGATCAAGGTAGAGAACAAATTTCTCATCCAAATATGATGATACCAAATTCCAAAAGTAAAAACAATAGCCGCGAGCACTAGATCATGAGTGACATATCTAGTCTCGATAAGCTATAATGATTTAGAAGCACAAGTGATAGCACGTTATCTCATGTAAGAGAACGGCATCCAAACCAATACGATAAGCATTGGTACAAAAGATAAAGTCTTGGTTCCCCCTCGGGAATCACAAGAACAAGAGTATCGAAAAGAAAGAATTTCTTTTAAATAATCTTATTTCCTGAAAAGTTAAAACTTTCAAAATTACATTTATCATTATGTAATAATCATTCTAGAAAAATTTACTATTTTCAAGTTAATATACTGTGTCTGATTGTCTCATCAAAGAGTTTAGGAAATTTCTATCGATAACGTTGATCAAGCGCATCGACCAAAATTCTTAAAACACTCAACGGGCAATACAATCACAAAATCATATTTTATAGGATAAATAAATCTCTTAAAAAGTTTTAAGAATATTCTTTGTTCGTTTCAAGAACAAAATCCAGTTTTACTTATAAATAAATCTTATGAAAAAGATTTGCAAAATTTTAAATTACTATTTTCATCCAAAATCAATAAATTCAAGAATGGTCTCACCGAAATATTCATAGAATACTCGATATATAAAATGGATGAAATAAGCTGGACAAATTGAATGACAAAATAAGTCATTCATAAGAATCGTAACGAGTGCGGAATGCGGTAAATGGAATGCGAACTCCCGCAACTCGTAACCAAATGAAAATCGGTGGCAAGGTCGAACTAGAAAGACCTTAACACCACGCAAAAGATTTCTTAGGTGACAGTCCTAAGACAAAATTCAAAAATACCAAAAAATATCTCAAACTGCATGAATGAGAGAAACAACACTTTCCTTATAAGTGGGCTTAAGGAATAAAATGATTCCATCAAAAATTTGAAATCGGAATCACAAAGAAAAATAGAAAGCTGCTTAACAGATAGAAAATATCGAAGATGAATAGCCCACTCGAAAAATAGGATACGGGCTTCACAATTAAGCCGATCTTTTCAAAAAAAAATCAATTCCGAAGCCTAAGTAAAAATATCGGCTCGGAAAGAAAAGTCTCATAAAATAATTTCGACATCAATTTCTCTTTCGGCCTCTTCAAGACGAAGAGCGATATCAATAAGCTGATCAAATGAAACCTCAAGTTTCAGAAGTAATGGCTTCTTAAGATTCGTATTCAAGCCATAGACAAATCTCTGATTTTTCTTCATCGGGGTATTAATATACTCAACCCCGTACTTAGAAAGAGATTCGAAAGATGCGACATAGTCTGTCACAGAAGATTCACCTTGAACAAGGTCAATAAAACGACGGGCCAAAGTTACTTTTTCAGCCTCCGGCACAAATTTCAATTCGAATCTTTCCCGAAATTGCTCCCAAGTGAGATCTGCTTCAACGATTTCAGAAATTAAAAGCTCATACCAATCTAATGCTCTTTCTTGGAGCATGCTAGAAGCCACTTGGACTCGATGAAGGTCAATAAGGTTCATGCGAGAAAAGATGTGATCGCATGATTTGAGCCAAGCTTGAATTTCTATAACACTCTCGGATCCCTTAAATGGCCTTCCACCCAAATCGGTGTAGTCTCTGCATAAGCGTGCAAAACCGGATCTAGGATGAGTAGGCTCTGGATTGGGTCCGGCTGCTTGAGCGTTCTTAACAAGATCTAGAAGTTGCTAGGCAGACATAAATACTCCATCCTGGGGAGTAGCACTAGATTGACCGGCGCTGGGTCGGCCAGGTCTAACCATTTCTCTTCTTTAAGAAAGAAAGAGAGAAGAGGAAAAAGTTATTCTCAAAATAAATTTCAAGCAATCTTGATAGATAAAACAAGGAATCATAAAAGAAAATAGGATAAGTCGATACGAAGACTCGAATAAAATCCTAAAGCACGACTCCTAAGATGGACTTAGGACGATGATCCTTGTTATAATATTCCATATTGTTCCGAAGTTTGGCTCTGATACCAAGCTGTGACGCCCCACCTCTATACCCACGCTAGCCAAGAACACTACGGTGTAATGCTGTCAACTAGCACGGAGGATAATGCTGTTAAGGAGCGACCATCTGTATAATTGCTTTGTGCGAGTACCGATATGCCAGATAAAAATATAACTTTTCATCTCAAGAGGAAATCCGACATACCGACACAAACTCAAAGCTACTACACAGTGGCTATAAAGGTCTTCGGAAACAAATATAGAAATAAACATAACACAAATCAGTCACAGACAATTCATATCACAAAGGCGGAAATAGATATGAATATAACACTAACACATGAAAGTGTATATCAGAGTAGTGGTCAAAAAGATCCACGATAATACAAAAGAATAGCAACACGTGCTATACAAAAGAGTAAATATACATCATAGGGTCTGTATCTCAAATGTATACAACAAAAACTACTAAACTAAAGTAGCTAACCAAAAGTCAGAGAAGCAAATCCCGGAAGGAAGTCAAGCGGAAGCACCTGTAACATCTCGGTCTGACCCGAGTATTATTTCATAAGAAAATAATAAACGGATCAGTCTAGCTATAAATATCAGATGACATGATATAACATACAAGATATGGCATAAACATAATATCCATAATGGCATACTACTATAAGCATGTAAATGATAATCAAGAAAAGATTAATCAATATCACAAGAATCTTCTCAAAGATCCAAAGAGGGCATCATACCCTAAACCTGTACTCATAACAAGTCAATGATATAAATTCCAGAAATCAACACACGAAATCCAGAAATTACAAAAAGGTATGTGTGAGTGGAATCACACAAGTGGTGTCTAGGCTAACCGAAAAGGTATGTGCGAATGGAATCGCACAAGTGGTGTCTAGCCTAACCAAAAAGCAAAAAGGTATGTGTGAATGGAATCACACAAGTGGTGTCTAGGCTAACCGAAAAGGTATGTGCGAATGGAATCGCACAAGTGGTGTCTAGCCTAACCAAAAAGCAAAAAGGTATGTGTGAACGGAATCACACAAGTGGTGTCTAGGCTAACCGAAAAGGTATGTGCGAATGGAATCGCACAAGTGGTGTCTAGCCTAACCAAAAAGCAAAAAGGTATGTGTGAACGGAATCACACAAGTGGTGTCTAGGCTAACCGAAAAGGTATGTGCGAATGGAATCGCACAAGTGGTGTCTAGCCTAACCAAAAAGCAAAAAGGTATGTGTGAACGGAATCACACAAGTGGTGTCTAGGCTAACCGAAAAGGTATGTGCGAATAGAATCGCACAAGTGGTGTCTAGCCTAACCAAAAAGCAAAAAGGTATGTGTGAACGGAATCACAAAAGTGGTGTCTAGGCTAACCGAAAAGGTATGTGCGAATGGAATCGCACAAGTGGTGTCTAGCCTAACCAAAAAGCAAAAAGGTATGTGTGAACGGAATCACACAAGTGGTGTCTAGGCTAATCGAAAAGGTATGTGCGAATGGAATCGCACAAGTGGTGTCTAGCCTAACCTCGCAAACAAAGAGACATCGCACATTGCTAGTCTAAACCACAAAGATGATCGTCGCGATCAACGAGAAGTGTCAATTACACTATGCTAGTAAATATAAAAGTTTAGCTTCATGTCCCATAACCACTTGCTTAACTTAAACATTTACGAACAAACTGTAAATCTCCACTAGAAAAATGTCACAAGTGGTTCAATCGAACAAGTCCAAAAATTAACCAACGAAGTAAACGCAAGCGTTTCATACCACTTGTTTTACTAAGTCGTTTAATTAGATTTCTCATACGAGTGAGGTAAAAGGTTTTTATATACTAATAGATTGGAAATCGGTTTGAGAAAACGAGCTTTGTAATAAAATAGTGTTGAAATCATTTGAAGAAAGAGTTTTGATATTTACTACTAGTATAGAAAACCTTTATATTTTAAAGTGACAAATCATAGAAGTGATTGTAGAAACAATCGGGCATAAAAATTCACATTCGAAGACGTGAATAAAATCCAAAGAAATCGATATCAAATCCATCAAAGTGGATAAATCTAAAATTCCCAAAGAAAAGGTCATCAAAGTCGATAATAAATGACAACAACAAAAGGGAGACAACACGAATCGATTAAAGTTGGATATTCAAACGAATTAGCAATATAAGCTAATCTGGCAAATAGTAGCAGGTCGGTCGACCGGACTCCCTGAGTCGGTCGACCAAACCAGAGGTTGGAAGTGCTCAGGGCGCCAGGTCAGTCGACCGGCCCAGGGGGCTCGGTCGGTCGAACCTGTATGCTTGCACTTCCTACCCTATTTCAAAAGAGGTGCAACTCTCGATCAAATTGCAATCACACGAGCAACGGCGCTAAGGGTTTATGCCAATTGACTACCCGGCCCTATATGCTCCTTGTTGCATCACCAAAAACATGTTCAAACATCAAAGTTAGGATTTTTAACGAGTTGAACTCAAAACACTAAAAATTGGAATATTCACAAAAGCAATCCAAATCAAAATCAAATGCACATGAATAAGTGTTAGGAATTCATACCTAACAATTGAAGGTAATTCATAGACTTAGATGTGAGATTAAAAATCTCACCTTTGAACCTAAATCAATGAAGGAGAAGCTTTAAGAACAAGCTAAGATCAATCCCTCTTCAATCTCAACACTAGAAGCTTGAATCTAAGCTTAAAAGAGAAACATTTCCTAAATTAGGTTTAGGAATTTTCTGAAATCAAAGAGAGAATGAGTTGGAGAAGAAGAAGAGGAAGCTTACTAATGGGTTCTCCTGAGTTTGGAGCTAGAAATTGATTTGCAAATGGAAAGTAGGGTTTTGGATTTCTATTTCCCATTCTCTTCCACCATTAATCTCTTTAGAACTGAAATTAGAGGAAGAGGAGTGAATGAAGAGGAGAGGGGTTGGGACTGAATACATAAGTGGGCTCAGCCCAAACCAAAACCCTAAGTGAAAAGTAGCAAAATTCAACTTTCTCCAAACATATCGAAGCTTATACTCAAAAAGGTCGCAAATGATATTTTAAACTCAATGGGGTGGTCTCGAGTCCTAATTTGGCTGTTTGCAAAAAGTAGCTTTTCGGACTAAAATCCGACGAACGATAGAATAATTAAATAAAATATTTAAATACAAAATCGATAAATATGCGGGTTGTTACAGCAGAAATATGGAACATGAGTTTGAATTTAAATCTGGAATTAAATTTAGATTTTAAACTTTTTGAAGTATAAAAGAACATTGATTTGAATTTAAAACTATAAGTTTTAAATTTATGAAATAAGGTTTAAGATAAGTTTAAATTCAGTTTAAAGACCTGAAATTTGATTTTAATGTCAGTTTTTAAAATTAAAATAAGTTTTTAAATTTTAAATTTGTTTTAATCATTTTTAGAAAATGTTAACTAATTTGAATTTAAAAATGAAGATGGAAGAGTAAGTAATGTTTTAAATTTTTAAGATTTAATCTGAAATGAAAATTTGAATTGCGTTTCAGTTTGAAATTTAAAAGAGATTTTTAAATTGAATTTTGATTGAAACAAATTGTTTAAAATACTTTGTATAAAGAAGTATGTTTCTAAATTTTGAACTTAAGAAAATTGATTTCATTTAAATTATTAAATTAATTTAAATGGAATATTAATTATTTAATTAATTAATAATGTGGATGTTTAATTAAGTAATTTATATTATTTTTAAGTTAATTAATTAGATTTGAGATTAATTAATTAAGGTTCATTAATCTATAATTAAGGAGGGCTAATTAAATTTTAATTAATGATTAAGATTTATTTAATCAAGTGATTAATGATTAATTAATATTTTAATTAACGCCTAATTAATTAATAATTAGAGATTAATTAAATTGTAATTAAAGATTAATTAATTGATAGTTAATAATGATTAATTGAAGATAATTCTTAATTATGTAATTAAGAAAGGTTAATGAAGGTCATTAACTTAAGATTAATTAACAATTAATGTGATTAATTTTTAATAATTAATTAAATTAATTAATTAATAATAATCAATTGTTTTTGTTAATTACTTAATGGAAGTAATTAATGAATTAATTACTTAGTGTAATTAATTTGATTTATGTGAATAGTTTAGATTAATTAAGTTAAATTAATTTAAGCATTTGTGGATTTATTGATAATTACTTTATGTAATTTATGAATTTATAATTACTTAAGGAAGTAATTAATTAATAATTACTGAATGTAATTAAGGATATTTATTATAGAAGTAATTTGAATTTAAATTACTTTGAAATTTATCAAGGGAAGTAATTAATTATGAGAAATTAATTATGGGATGAGTAATTATAGTAGTTAATTACTAGTATTATTAATCATGGGTGGTTAATATATACATGGTTTAAATTGAAGATTAATTACTTTTGTAATTTATATAGAGATTGATTAAACATAATCAGAAATTAGTAATTAATTAATTAATGATGTAATTTGAATTGATTAATTAAGGAATAATTAATAATGAATAAATGATTAATGTAATTAATTTTAGCTAATTAATTAATTAAGCTATTACAAGTTAATTATTTGCAAAGGGTTTAATATAATTAACTTGTGTAAGTAATATTAAAGGCTAATTATTTATTGTAATTAGGGATGATTAGTTAGTAATGATTAATTGAAATGAATATTGAGATGATGATTTATAAATTGATTTGTAATCAATTAAAGATTAAGATAAGAATAATTTTAATGATGAAGTAATTAATTTAATTTATTTTAAATTAATTAGAGTTTAGATAATTAAGTTAATTCATTTTAAATTAATTATAAATGATGTGATCATTAGATCATTGCTTATATTTGATGAATGGTATTGATTGCCATGTATGGGTTGTAATCTCAGTTATGAGATGAGTAGTGCATGTGATATGGATGCATTGGTTGTTTTTGGATGATAATATGGATAATCTGATTATGATATGAATTATCTGTTGATAATGATAATGTTGATTATCTATTGTGTTGTGAATTATCTATCTGTGTGTATATAGATAATGAATTGAATTGTTTTAAACCTTAAGACAACTTGGACCTTAAAAGACACGCTTTGGATTTCGATGAGACCGGGATCGGGTTTCCATATTTGGATATCTGAAAACCACATCGATTCCAAATAACGTTAGGTCGTTAATCCATTGTGGAGCGAGTGAAGACTCGAGGTGTAAGGGCTATACGTCAGTATAACTCTGTGGGTGATTCCGTAATGAGTTTGACGGAATAGTACTTATAGATTCGAGATGGTGATTCAGAGTGCAAGGGTTATTGTCGTTAACTCTGAGGGTGATTCCAATACGAGTGTAACGAGATAATGCCTTCGGTTTCGTTCGAACCCGGAACGAACTTGTATGGATTGAATGCTTTCAGAACATCGTCAGGTGGACGATGAGCATTCTAAGTGATATGTTCTATAAAGGTAAATCGTAGCCTCAAGCCTCATCAACCGGGAATGGCTAAAACAGGGGAGGTGCAGCAAAGCTTCGTGGGTAGCCCCCACTTGAGAGCAAGATTTATCCCTGTCTAGAGGTCCCTTTATTTTCGGCTTAGTGGTGCGGTTGCTGATCACAACTGCGAGGTTGTATTGTTCGGAACTGTTCAGTAAGGAACGGGTCCGGCTTTGTGTTGCAGGGGAGTTAGGGTGGCTCCTCGGTACGGTGATCTAGGCCACGTACTGTGACGGGCGGTACCCCAGTAGCCTAGCCATTGTATGGAATCCAAAATCCAATAAGTGCCAACGGTTTTGATTGTATTACCCACTTTTGTGGCTAGTAGCTGGAATTTAATGAATGTAACAATTTCGGCTATTTCATATTTATTTGAAAACCCTAGACACTATTATAATATCACTGGATTTCCTATCAAATGTTTTGGTTAGCGTAAGGTAAAAACTTTTCCATGTTTATGTGTGGGAAGTCTTACGTGATACCTTTTCTTTTCAAAGGTTTTCAAAGTTAAGCAACTTTAACCTGTTACTCACACCAGACCCATGTCTGACCCGGAGTTATTTTTGTTTTTCTTTAACTCTTGGGTACTCAAATTTTTACGAGTAGCCAAGGGAATTCAGGTTAGCTTTGACAAATTGTGGAGGAGCAATGGAGCAGGAGGCTTCTGCGTATAGTTATATAGTTTTCCGCTGTGTTGGTATCTCTGAATGTTTGTCTGGTATGTATTGAGTTGTAATAACTAGACAGGTGTTTATAACTGTCTAGTATGTGTTGTACATGTCTGCGTAACTCTGATATTTGATGTATACTATGTAATATTTATGTTATTAATATAAATTATTCGTTCCGATGTTGAGATTCTAGTGTTGTTTCTTCTTTCTCTTCTTTCTTTTCTCTTTTCTATCCCTTTCTTTCTTAAAGATGATACGACTTTTTGTGGAGAAAAAGTCGGGTCGTCTCATTTGGCATCAGAGCATTAGGTTGAGTGAATACCTAGTCTCTGTAGTGGTGTCTATCTTGAGAGAGCGTATTTGTATTTTTAATATATATATTTTTGGTTCTACTTATTTGTTGGATTACCCATTCAGGTTTTTCCAATATAAGTTATAAAGGTAGATGAGGTAGAAGTGTGTGTAACACGACTACCATTGGTTGGAGTTTGATGGATGAGGTTGGAAGTGTGTTTGTCGAGACTGTAGACCTAATACCGTCTCGAGTGAGTTTTTCTTGGTGTAAGGACTTCATCGATCTTTGAAGGAAACCTGTTAAGGTTCGAAGTTCATCTTTGAAGTGCTGAATTGAGTTTTGATCTGTCGGTAGGGCAGAAGCAAGTGAATGATGATATTTTGATATCTCAGGAAGTAGTAGCTGCGTGATGAGATGCAGTGACTATGGATATTTCCGAAGATGTTTCTTTGGAACAAGAGTAAGAAGTGAGTCTGCTCGGTGATGTGGCTGAGTTTACCAGAGTGTTCTGAGTTGGTAGGAAGTATTCTGGCTGAGTAGTTTTTCTGAAGTGGAGTTCAGAAGCAGTAGAGTAGATCCGTTTCTCTGGTAAGTTGGCAAAGCCAGCATAAGCTGTTCTGTTTAATTGAGAGAGAGCAGTTTTCTTTGGATTTAGGATGAGTTGATCGCAAAAGTGACTTGCGATAGTGTGTTCTCTTGTGTTTGTTGGAGATTGTCCGGATTTCTTCCAGGAAGTCAGTGTTTGTCTGCATCTGGAGATCGAGTTTTCTTTCCAAGAATGGAACTGGTGGTTCAGTTAGTAGATGGATGGTTCTTTGAGATAGAAGTTGGTGAAGCAACTCAGGTTTGGGAGGAATATCTGAGTTTTCTTATGGATATGTGGAACCATATTTCTGTGCTGGGTTGTCTAGTCTGTGCTTATGCTCTTCATCAACATTTTCTTCTGCTTCGGATCAGAGTTGGGCAGCGGAAGCAGTTTGGGGATGTTTCTGTTTTCTTTTTCGGATAAAGAATAAGTTTGTTCTGTCTTCTGTTGTTGAGAAGTTGAGTGTGTGTTCCTGGTTTTTGAGTGATCTTGAGGAGATCATTGGGTTGTTTTGATTCAGTCTGTTCTAGAAGCATCAGCAAGAGTTGAGCTGATCTGGAAGGATGTTGGTAGCCCAGGATCGTCCGAAGAGTATTTATGGATATGAGGCAGAGAAATTTGGATTCTGGAATAGGAGATTTGTTTGGGATAAGTTTTCTCTGATCCAAGGAGCTATAAGTTTGGGAATCTAGCTCCGTAGTGTTTTGGTTTCTTCTGTGTTTTGGATATGATCAGTGTTTGGTTTTCTAGAGTTTAATTGCCGGTTTGGATAACTGGGATTCAGTATGTTTTGACGTATCTCTGAGGGAGTACGTGTTTGATATTTCTGGTTTTAGGACCAGCAGTTTAGGATGGATTGGTTGTTGAGTCGGACTCGTTTGTAATCTGATATTCTATTTAGAATTGTTGTTAGGAGCTCTATAGCTTAATAGTATTGATTGATTGGATTTTATGGAGCGAGTATCCCGATATATATATACCGGGGAAACTCGTGAAAGTTTTATCCAAAATTCTTTTGGATAACTAGATTTGTTCTGATAGTGTGAATTGGTTGCTATGGTTGTTGGCATATGATTAACATATGCTGTGTTTTAAAATAAAATCTGTAAATAGATTATTAACCTTTGTTTTAAATTTCGGGGACGAAATTCTTTTAAGGGGGAAGGATTGTGATATCCCGGAATTTATGGCAATTTAAATTTAATAATCTGTGTTTAAATTTAAATTGATTTGGTAATTTTTGTTAATAAATTTGATTTGATTCTGTAATCTTCTTTATTTGAATATTTAATTTGTGAATTTATTTTTAACAACCTAATAAATCTATTTTCTATTTAATAATGTATATGTATTTATATTTATTTTAAATAGACAAGTTGTTTTCAATTAAATTAGTATAGCGTAATTTTAATAATTTGAAATTTGAAATTGTGATTTATTTTTAATTTAAGCTTTTCAAAAATATTTAATAAAATACTATATGATTTTAAATATGTAAGATAAATATTTTATTGGTTTAAAATTCATTTTAACTTAAGTTTGTATATTGAAATAAGTTATAAAATGTTTGTGTTTTTCTTTTTAAAATATTAATTTATAAAATGTGATTTGTTAATTTAATTTGAAATTTAAAATACAATTTTAAATATGAAACATGCATTCATTAAGTTTAATTTATCTTTAACACTTAATCTAAATTACTAATTACTTGTAGATACAAGTGTAAGCATCTTAAAATCCTAAATGAACATGTGTTATGAATTTGAACATGAGAATTTACATGTGTCTATTTCTTTCACAAGTGTCAAATTTATATCTTTTATTTTTCTTTGTTTTTAATAAATCATAAACTTAGATTATAAAACATTTCATTTACTCATTTCTTTCCTCTTCTCATTTTTCAAATCTGAACAATCACCCTCTAGTTCAACTTCAAATGCCTAGCAAACATGCATTGCATTCAACTCCTCTTTTTCAAACATTCAAAAACCTGCAAAATCAAAAATCATAAACTGTAACTCCTCAAACTCAAAATACAAATCTGCATTTCATTTGCAAGCATGAAAACCTGCATGTGTGTAAACTAAAGCATGCATTCATTTTTCAAAACTCTGGAACATGCAAATTAAATCAAGTTGAAGCCTGCATTTCAATTTTAAGCAAGAAGGTCTGCATGCAGGGATTTTTCAAATCTGGAAGCATCAAGTTGGAAGCAAGTTTTAAAATGCATTCAAGCTTAAAGTTTTAAAAAGGCCTTCAAGCAGATTTTCAACAGGATTTCAAAATTTGTTCTGCATAATTCAATCAGTGCTCTGCATCTTTCAAAAAATGAGGTGAGTAACTTTTCTATTAAAAATTAAAGGTTAAGTTTGTTGCATGCTAGTGTACTAAAAATATAAATATTGCATATGGTTATAATTTAATTTGTCTAATGTACAAATGTGTTGGTGTGTATGCTGTTAAACACCCTGGACCTGTTTTGTTTACTGACACAAGTCTTACTTGAATTTTTATATCTTTAATTGAGTTTTTCTTTAAAATTTATAGGATTTAAATAAGATTTATATGTTGGCTTCAGAGATTAGACTGTGAGATTTTATTTGAAGTAAAATTTAACTGGAACTTACTGTAAAATAGGTAGCAGAGCAAATTGAATCTTTATAAGTGAGGATATAAAACATTGCAGATCAATGTTTCAGAGATTCAATTCAAAACAACTTCTAAAAATATGATTTTTAAAAATAATATTTCAATTTTTAATGATTGAATCAAAATACAGTTTCAAATTTTCTGTGTTATACATAATTTCTAAGCACAGTTGATGCTTGCAACTGACTTGTTTGAAATTGTTTTTGAAGATAGTGTATCTATCATAGATTATAGGAAAAATCTTAGTTTGAGTTGAAATTAAAATTTTAGATTGTGATTTGAGGATTAAAGTCAGGAACCCTAGTTTTTACTGGGTTTAAAAAATTTGAATATTGTGGCTTCATCATTGGATCGAGTTCAACCATTTTTGGCATGTTGGTAGATGTTGTATTAATGGAGTCATCGCCGGAGTTTGGAGTGTAATAGTGGCCGGAGTTGGGTGATATCGCCGTTGACAGGTTTTAGGGGGAGGTGGTTCGGCTGTTCCAGGTTTCAATTTTAAAACTTGAATTTAAATTCTAGCGGAATTTTGGGAATCTGAGGTTTGAGGGGAGTTGTGGGTTTACTGGTCGATAGGGGATGGCCATTGACGATGGTCAGAGGTGGCCGGAGTTGGTTTAAGGGTGGACAGGAGCGTTGTGCATGTTGGTGATGATGGTGGGGTTGATTTTTGGTTGCAGGGTTTATTTTTCTCGGGATGATCTCGGGAAAATTGGGAAGTGACTCGAAGCAAGTGTGTTTCTGGCCCGAAGTAAAAATGGGGTTGCTCGAGTATTTAGTGTTTCAGGTTTTTCATATAAAACAGTACCTGTTTTACAGTTTTTAAAAATAAAATAAAAAGGTAGAGTTTGAATTTTAAACTGGAATTTAACCTAGACTTTAAAACTGAATTTAAATATGAATTCAAAGTTTGAATTCTGGGTTTTTGTAATAATTTGAGTTTTTTTTAAAAAAAGGTAAGTATTTCAGGTTTTAGTTTTTAAACAAAAACTTGTTTCCAGGTTTTATAAAGTTGAAGTAAAAGTAAATTGCAAAACAAAAATCTGAAATAAGACTTGAACTTAAAATTGAATTTGAAATTCAATAAGTTTAAATTTTAGATCTTTGAAACAATTTGAAATGCTTTTAAAATTCAAGTTTAGTTTTAAACTAAAATCGAAAAACTGTCTTTCTGTTTTTAAAAATTTAAAAGTATAGCTTCAAATTGAAGATAGAGTTCAAACTGTAATGTTTTAAACCTGAAACTTAAATTTGAATTCAATTATTTAAATCTGAGATTTGAAATCATTTTTGAATTCAAATTTAAGATGTTAAACTAAAACAGGAAACTGTTTTCTGTTTTATGTTTTAAATTGAAAAGCAAAATTTTAAAATGTAACTGAAAATTTAAAATAAAGTTTTAAAATCAGGAAAACACAGAAATGTAGTACCTAAGTTTGAATTTAAATCTGGAATTTAAATTTAGATTTTAAACTTTTTGAAGTATGAAAGAACATTGATTTGAATTTAAAACTATAAGTTTTAAATTTATGAAATAAGGTTTAAGATAAGTTTAAATTCAGTTTAAAAACCTAAAATTTGATTTTAATGTCAGTTTTTAAAATTAAAATAAGTTTTTAAATTTTAAATTTGTTTTAACCATTTTTAGAAAAGGTTAAATAATTTGAATTTAAAAATGAAGATGGAAGAGTAAGTAATGTTTTAAATTTTTAAGATTTAATCTGAAATGAAAATTTGAATTGTGTTTCAGTTTGAAATTTAAAAGAGATTTTTAAATTGAATTTTGATTGAAACAAATTGTCTAAAATACTTTGTATAAAGAAGTATGTTTCTAAATTTTGAACTTAAGAAAATTGATTTCATTTAAATTATTAAATTAATTTAAATGGAATATTAATTATTTTATTAATTAACAATGTGGATGTTTAATTAAGTAATTAATATTATTTTTAAGTTAATTAATTAGATTTGAGATTAATTAATTAAGGTTAATTAATCTATAATTAAGGAGGGCTAATTAAATTTTAATTAATGATTAAGATTTATTTAATCAAGTGATTAATGATTAATTAAGATTTTAATTAAAACCTAATTAATTAATAATTAGAGATTAATTAAATTGTAATTAAAGATTAATTAATTGATAATTAATAATGATTAATTGAAGATAATTCTTAATTATATAATTAAGAAAGGTTAATGAAGGTCATTAACTTAAGATTAATTAACAATTAATGTGATTAATTTTTAATAATTAATTAAATTAATTAATTAATAATAATCAATTGTTTATGTTAATTACTTAATGGAAGTAATTAATGAATTAATTACTTAGTGTAATTAATTTGATTTATGTGAATAGTTTAGATTAATTAAGTTAAATTAATTTAAACATTTGTGGATTTATTGATAATTACTTTATGTAATTTATGAATTTATAATTACTTAAGGAAGTAATTAATTAATAATTAATGAATGTAATTAAGGATGTTTATTATAGAAGTAATTTGAATTTAAATTACTTTGAAATTTATCAAGGGAAGTAATTAATTATGAGAAATTAACTATGGGATGAGTAATTATAGTAGTTAATTACTAGTATTATTAATCATGGGTGATTAATATATACATGGTTTAAATTGAAGATTAATTACTTTTGTAATTTATATAGAGATTGATTAAACATAATCAGAAATCAGTAATTAATTAATTAATGATGTAATTTGAATTGATTAATTAAGGAATAACTAATAATGAATAAATGATTAATGTAATTAATTTTAGCTAATTAATTAATTAAGCTATTACAAGTTAATTATTTGCAAAGGGTTTAATATAATTAACTTGTGTAAGTAATATTAAAGGCTAATTATTTATTGTAATTAGGAATGATTAGTCAGTAATGATTAATTGAAATGAATATTGAGATGATGATTTATAAATTGATTTGTAATCAATTAAAGATTAAGATAAGCATAATTTTAATGATGAAGTAATTAATTTAATTTATTTTAAATTAATTAGAGTTTAGATAATTAATTTAATTCATTTTAAATTAATTATAAATGATGTGATCATTAGATCATTGCTTATATTTGATGAATGGTATTGATTGCCATGTATGGGTTGTAATCTCAGTTATGAGATGAGTAGTGCATGTGATATGGATGCATTGGTTGTTTTTGGATGATAATGTGGATTATCTGATTATGATATGAATTATCTGTTGATAACGATAATGTTGATTATCTATTGTATTGTGAATTATCTATCTGTGTGTATATAGATAATGAATTGAATTGTTTTAAACCTTAAGACAACTTGGACCTTAAAAGACACGCTTTGGATTTCGATGAGACCAGGATCGGGTTTCCATATTTGGATATCCAAAAACCACATCGATTCCAAATAACGTTAGGTCGTTAATCCATTGTGGAGCGAGTGAAGACTCGAGGTGTAAGGGTTATACGTCAGTATAACTCTGTGGGTGATTCCGTAATGAGTTTGACGGAATAGTACTTATAGATTCGAGATGGTGATTCAGAGTGCAAGGGTTATTGTCGTTAACTCTGAGGGTGATTCCAATACGAGTGTAACGAGATAATGCCTTTGGTTTCGTTCGAACCGGAACGAACTTGTATGGATTGAATGCTTTCAGAACATCGTCAGGTGGACGATGAGCATTCTAAGTGATATGTTCTATAAAGGTAAATCGTAGCCTTAAGCCTCATCAACCGGGAATGGCTAAAACAGGGGAGGTGCAGCAAAGCTTCGTGGGTAGCCCCCACTTGAGAGAAATATTTATCGCTGTCTAGAGGTCCCTTTATTTTCGGCTTAGTGGTGCGGTTGCTGATCACAACTGCGGGGTTGTCTTGTTCGGAACTGTTCAGTAAGGAACGGGTCCGACTTTGTGTTGCAGGGGAGCTAGGGTGGCTCCTCGGTACGGTGATCTAGGCCACGTACTGTGATGGGCGGTACCCCAGTAGCCCAGCCATTGTATGGAATCCAAAATCCAATAAGTGCCAACGGTTTTGATTGTATTACCCACTTTTGTGGCTAGTAGCTGGAATTTAATGAATGTAACAATTTCGGCTATTTCATATTTATTTGAAAACCCTAAACACTATTATAATATCACTGGATTTCCTATCAAATGTTTTGGTTAGCGTAAGGTAAAAACTTTTCCATGTTTATGTGTGGGAAGTCTTACGTGATACCTTTTCTTTTCAAAGGTTTTCAAAGTTAAGCAACTTTAACCTGTTACTCACACCAGACCCATGTCTGACCCAGAGTTATTTTTGTTTTTCTTTAACTCTTTGGTACTCAAATTTTTACGAGTAGCCAAGGGAATTCAGGTTAGCTTTGACGAATTGTGGTGGAGCAATGGAGCAGGAGGCTTCTGCGTATAATTATATAGTTTTCCGCTGTGTTGGTATCTCTGAATGTTTGTCTGATATGTATTGAGTTGTAATAACTAGACAGGTGTTTATAACTGTGTAGTATGTGTTGTACATGTCTGTGTAACTCTGATATTTGATGTATACTATGTAATATTTATGTTATTAATATAAATTATTCGTTCCTCTGTTGAGATTCTAGTGTTGTTTCTTCTTTCTCTTCTTTCTTTTCTCTTTTCTATCCCTTTCTTTCTTAAAGATGATACGACTTTTTGTGGAGAAAAAGTCGGGTCGTCTCAAATATAGTAGACAACATGAAAGTAGATGAGTCCCACTTCTCGGCAGTTGTATCTGAATGTACTTTGGTTCAGAATCCTAACCAATGGATGGTAGACACATGCGCTACTCGTCATGTCTGTACTGACAAATCCATGTTTTCTACATACTAGAAATTCGATCACGAAGAAAAACTCTATACGGGTAATTCTGCAGTATCCATGATCGAAGGCAGTGGCACAATAATCCTCAAGTTTACTTCTGGAAAAACTGTCAAGTTGAATGACGTGCTCCACGTTCCAGACATACGTAAGAATCTCATCTCCAGTGTAGTACTATCAAAGAAAGGATTCAAAATGGTATTCGAGTCAGACAAGATGGTTCTGTCCAAAGCTAGAATATATGTCGAAAGGCGATATTTATGTGATGGCCTATTTAAGGCAAATGTAGCCGTTATCGGCAATAAAACTATGTATTATGATTGTGCTATTAATAAAATTGAAGTTTCTTACTTGCTTCAGCACGAAATTTAACTATGGCATGATAGATTGGGAAACATAAATTTCTGAAAAATGAAAACATTATCAAACTTGGGACTAATTCCAAAATTCCAAGTAGATAAGAGCTACAAATGTAAGACATGTGTAGAAGCAAAAATGGTTAAAAAACCATTTCAATCTGTTGATAGAAGTACCGAACCACTAAGTTTGGTTCATACAGATTTATGTGATTTTAAATCATTATCTACAAGAGGTGGGAAAAAGTACTTTATCACTTTTATTGATGACTATACATGATATTGCTATGTATATCCTTTAAATAGTAAGGATGAAGCAATTACATCGTTTATGTAGTACAAAGCTGAGGTAGAAAATCAGTTAAATAAAAAGATCAAGATATTGAAATCTGATCGAGGTGGAGAATATGAATCACCATTTGAACAGTTCTGTGCCAAAAATGGTATAATTCATCAAACAACAGCTCCATATTCACCACAACAAAATGGTGTAGCCGAAAGGAAGAACAGAACGTTAAAAGACATTATTAATGTCATGCTTTTAACTTCTAGTCTACCGATGAACTTGTGGGGGAAAGCCTTAATATGTCTAATCACATATTAAACAAAGTCCCTCACAATAAAACAGGAACAATTCCATATGAGTTATGGAAAGGACACAAACCAAGTTTTAAATACCTCAAAGTGTGGGGGTGCTTGGCAAAAGTTCCAATTCCGCCTCTCAAGAAAGTCAAACTTGGACCAAAAACAGTAGATTGTTACTATTTAGGGCCAGCCCAAAATAGTAGTGCCTACAGATTTTCGGTATTCAAGTCTGGTATAGCTGATATTCATGTAAATACAATCATGGAATCTAGAGATGCCTCATTCTTTGAAGACGTGTTTCCACACATAAGGAATGAAGGGAATAATGTCCCTAAAAGGACAAGAGAAGAATCACGCAATTCACGTGAAGTTGAAACTCATCATGAGATTGAGGAAGTTGAACCAAGAAGAAGCGTAAGGGCTAGGACTTCCAAGATATTTGGTTCGGATTTTTTCACATACGTGTTAGAACACGAACCTCAAATGTATAAGGAAGCAATGTCACCTTCTAAATCTTCATGTTGGAAGGAAGCAATCCAAAGTGAGATTGTTTCAATTCTAAGTAATAAAACTTAGGAAATTGTTGATATTCCACCTGGAATAAAACTATTGGCTGTAAATGGATTTTCAAGAAGAAAATGAAAGCAGATGACTCTATCGACAAGTATAAAGCCAGATTAGTAGCCAAAGATATCGTCAAAAAGGAGTAGACTTCTTTGATACATATTCGTCGGTAACACGAATAACCTCTATAAGAATGCTAATAGCAATCGCATCGATCTATAAGCTAGAAATTCATCAAATGGATGTAAAGACAGCATTCTTAAATGGAGATCTCGATGAGGAGATCTACATGGAGCAACCTGAAGGTTTTTTTCCAAAGGAAATAAAAACAAAGTCTGTAGATTAGTAAAATCATTATACGGACTAAAACAAGCTCCAAAATAATGGCATGCAAAATTTGATAGTGTCATGATGAGAAATTGCTTTCGTATAAATGAATGCGATAAATGTGTTTGTTATAAACAAATTGGACAATCATATGTGATGATTTGTTTATATGTAGATGATATGTTAATATTTGGTCCAAATACTCAGATAAATAGAGACCATAAAGAAGATGTTAATTAGCAATTTCGATATGAAAGACTTAGGAGTTGCAGACGTTGTTTTTGGGAATCAAAATAATAAGAACACCTAATGGAATTGAATTATTTCAGTCACACTATGTAAACAAAGTGGTTGAAAATTTTCAAAATTTTGGAATTAAAGGAGTAAGAACACCTTTTAATCCATCAGAAGTACTGCATAATAACACTAATGAGAGTGTAATGCAACTGGAATACTCTCGTGTAATAGGATGCCTCATGTATCTCATGAATTGCACAAGACCAAATATAACTTATGCAGTAAGTCGATTGAGCAGGTATACAAGCAATCCAGGAAAGGAGCACTGGAAAGTACTAATGAGAGTACTTGGATATTTAAAAAATACCACAAATTATTCCTTACATTATGGAAAATATCCTGCTGTGTTAGAAGGATATAGTGATGCAAACTGGATTGCTGATTTAGAGGAATCAAAATCAACAAGTGGTTATGTATTTACCTTAGTAGGGGCATCAGTGTCATGGAAATCAACTAAACAATCATGCATAGCTCGGTCCACTATGGAATCAGAGTTCATCGCTTTAGATAAAGAAGGCGAAGAAGCAGAATGGCTTCGTCGGTTTTTAGAAGATATTCCATTTTGGCCTAAACCCGTACCGGCCATATACATACACTGTGATAGCCAAGCTGCGCTAAGCAGAGCGCAGAACTTTGTGTATAATGGAAAGTCACGACACATTTGTCGACGCCATAACACTGTTGGCAGTTACTCTCAAATGGAACTATTTCCATAGATTATGTAAGAACAAATGATAACCTAGCGGATCCATTTACTAAAGGTTTATCAAGAGAGAAAATTGACTATGCATCGAGGGGAATGGGTTTAAAAGCCTAAACCACCAAGAGTTATCTTATACGGAAACCTATCCTAGCGATTGGAGATCCCACGGACTAGGATCAATAGGCAAACCAGTTCTGAGTAACTCAAGACGTAATGCATTTGCGTGGACATTGTTCAACCCCATTCCTATGGTGCACAATATAAATGCATGCCTACAGAAGTATTTAAAGCTTAAAACTATGTTTTTTAATGATGGCCATATCTTGGAAATAACAAGTGGGTTATATGTAGGATACTCTTAATGGTTGCGATCATCTATGTTAGTGTGAGCTGGGTCGGCTCTATGAGAATATTAAAGGCTTATATTTTCTATAAACACTCGCAGAACCAAAAATTGTTCAGACCAAAACGAAAACTACTAAGAGATTGGATGTGAAGGAAATAATGCTTTGTAAAGCTTATTGTCTGGTTATACAATAACGGATGACGGTTCAAGATGAAATAATTCACCGATTAGCCAAGTATATCTTATAAGTTTTAACTAGGGAAAGTTCAAAGTGATATATCTACTTATCCTCGATATAACATTATTTTCATATGAACTATGTGATATTACACTTTGTGTAGGGGAGACATATATCGTCATTCATGTGGGGGATTGTTAGAGTTCTCAAATAGTGAATGAAGATATATCCCACATCGTCAAAAATAAGTCCTTATTCTTATTTATATAGTGTTTTCTCAATCTCTATATTGGCCTTTAGGGTCAGGTAATTTTATGCGAGGGGGAGGACCTATATGGCCATGGACTAACACGGGCGTGCCGCCGCCCGCCCGTCCGACCGACCGAACCGAACTGGGCCGGGTCGGCTGCGGGTCCAATAAGAGTGGATCGTGTTCTATTTTTGCTGTACTGAAGTGAACGGTTTTCTACTGTTTAAATTTAAATAGAAGCGACTAGTGGATTGACGGGACGAAGAGATGTGACTGTTGTGAACAGCAACAGTTTCCGACCGTTGCAAACGAAGAATTGTGACTGTTGCGAACAACAACAGTTTCTGGCCGTTGCAAACGAAGAGACGCGACTATTGCGAATAACAACAGTTTTCGGCCGTTGCAAACGAAAAGACGCTATTGTTGCAAAGAGCAATAGTTTTCAGCCGTTACAAAACAAAGAGGCGCGACTGTTGCGAACAGTTTCGCTTTTTGGCGTTGCAAGTGAAGGGATGCTACTTTTCTCAACGGGTGTAGCCATTGGGAATTCGGCTATAAATAAGGAGGAAACTTGATCACTTTTCTCACTCAATCAATTCCGAATTTTCTCTTCTTCCTCTTCGTTTCTTAATATCTACAATCCGTGCGCTTTTGCATATCACAAAGAAGATCATACACATCACAATCTCAAGCAGATCATGTCTATTGTATCTTGAAAGACTTTGAATAAAGTTTTAAGGAAATTGTTATGACAAGCCTCAGACGTAATTTCCTTCTTCAACTGGTTAGATTTATAGTTGATTTATATATTTATATATATAAATATCGTTTTCTTTATACGTTGTACTATTTCTTTAAATAGTATAACGTTTGATTTAGCACTATAATTATTATTGCTATAGTTGTTACTTTGTTGTTGTAATTAATTACAACATACTTAGTGTTCAAATATCTAATACAGAATTCCAAAGTAGTGGAAATCTGAGTTGTAAACTTGTGAGACAAGTTTATTATTGATTAGTCTCTGTTTTGGTATACAAGACGTATAACAACTTAAACGTGTACACAAGGAAGCTATGGCACGAAGGGCTAATTGGTACTAATATTTCATAGTTGGGTATTGCTTTAGATCCACATGATCTAATTGACTCTCTAATGCTATTGCTGCTGGAGACTATCTTGCTATTCCATTTCCATTTACAGGACTTAAAACACAACTTCCATTACTTACTCTAAGAAATCAATCTATGGTAGAGCAAACACCCTGCTAGACAATGGCATAGTGGTATTTATTGGCTGCTTAAATGTATATTTCTTCTTTTTATCGGTAATTGTAAACTAGTAAGGATTAATATATATTGTATAAAAAATTGCATAAAAATAAAAACTAATTTTTACGAAAAAGCGACAATTTTTATGAACATTTTTATTACAGAAACTAATTCTCAAAGCATGTCCGAATAAAGCAACCAAATCAGAAACGGTGAGTCCATTTTTGGAGAATCCAAGATGATGGTACTCAAAGATGGACTAAGAAGTTATGTCACTTTTAGAAAGGTTAAAACCCGAAGTTTTCATTTCCCTCCTACCTATGTCACACTCTATGTACGCCCATCTTGCTAAGGGTTAACTAAATAATCCCAAACAAGAATAGATGGAATAACATGCAGCAAATGAGATAAACTATGATAAAAAAGAAATGAAAACATATGTGAAGTTGGATATTTCTAACACAAATAGTTCTATGATATCCATACATTTTGATGACTTATAGCCACTAGGCTTCAATGTTGGCTACTCTAAGTTTTCCCCTCAACTTTATTATTAGTTTCAGTATTTTCTACTCTAAGAATTAGTTTACCAAGCAGTTGAAATTCATCATATCGAGTAGTTTTGGTTGATCTATTTCAATAAACATACAATTATTTTCCCTTTGTAGTTATTTTATACAATGAGGTCGTCTATGCTTCCTCTGTTAAAAGGTCCTTCCACTTGATAGCTTATAAAGTAAGACTAATGAGGTAACACTTATTGCAAAATTAATCAAACTTTACCCATTTACGTTACTTATAAACCATTAGACTACCACATATCACAATTCCAATCCATGCTCCATAAATTAATGTTATCCATTGAGTTTCCATTCACATACCGCTTCAGCTTAAAGATCCGATGATACTAAATTCACTATTACAATTGTTAAGGTTTGCCTATAGATTCACCTTACACTGTCAAAAACAAATACCATTTATAGCTTTTCACATTAATTCACCATTTAACCATCCATTTTCCTGATCTAGATTTATCTAAAGTTTGCAACAAACTCATTATCTTTCACGTAAGTTGATTGAATTACAACCAAATTGGTCACCAATGGTTAATAAATTATGTAAATAAAACTAACCAAAGTAATTGGTTCAACACCATTAAAAAAATTATTATTTTTAGCATATATTTGTTCAGCAAATCATTTCAGTTGACAAATCATCTCAGTTAAATTAACTTGGTTGATAAATTGTTTTGGTCAAAATATCATCCTTGATTACACTGAAGCGTAGACGATTTAAAACAAAAATACCCAAAGGAAGTATGGGAGTATAGAGGGATTTCATTCAGCTATGCAGTCATCGGTACGTTTGGTGGTCGCTCTGCGAAGCTTTGCAGATGCGATGGTTGTCCATAATGGAACACTATCTTGCTAGGTTTGCTCGAACGTAGCGGTGGCGAGTGATAGAAAATGGTGAGCAGAGGCAAGGTGGAGTTTTAAATGATTTGCGACTTCACTATTGGTTTTCCAATGACAATTGATCGAATCAATGCTTCCAAATGTCAAGATTGGAGCAATCCCAAAAATGGGTTTAATGTATAAAATTGAAAACAAGTATTTTTTTCCGCTATTTCTCTTTCTTTCTTTCCCCTCCTCACTCGTCCACGTTAACATATGCCCTTCATTCCTTTCCTCTCCGTCGTCTTATTCCACATCTTTTTAATACATGTTAAAAACGCAAAACTCAAAATTCCATTTTTAAATCAGACAGACCCTAAAAGTTTTCGATGGGAAATCGATGGATACTTGGGGTTTAATCATTTTGGTTTATTGAGAATAATTGTTGAGCCAATGTGAAAGATATTGGATTGAATTGGTGGATATTAGGGTTTATCCCAATGATTTTTGGGGAAAAAATATTAAGGGAGAATGTTGAATGATTTTGAGAATAATAGAAAAATGAACATTTGAACGGGCCATTTGAGCGGCGGTATTTGAATGAACAAAGAATGTGTTTAGGGCATTGAGCAAGGTATTTAAGTGAAGTATTTGAATTTAAATTTTTTATTTAATTGATTTATAGTTATTTAATTATTTATTTTTAATTATACAATATGTGTTTAATAATTACAAATAACACGAAATAAATTGCAGAATTTCACTGAAATAAATAAATACATTTTTAAATTCAAATAAATAAATTCTAAATTGTTCGGATTCGGTTCAAACCAACTCTACAATGTAGAGCACTTCGATACTATCGCAAAGCAAAAAACCACATCTCAAACGGACCTCATTTACATAAGTTATTAATTTTTGAAATTTATAAAATTCAAATATTTTAATTAACATTATTAAAATGGTTGAATGAAGGACGCACCCGATGTCAACGTACCTTTCCTTAACATTCCCATAACGGGGCTGGAAAAGGGGTTAGTACATTGGAGCTTCTAACGTGTCGGACGTGTCCCTAGTGGAAACAGACTATTTTTTAATGCGAACAACACCTGAGAGAGGAGGGAAAAGACCATTTTGAACGAAGTTAATATGATACGATGTTTATTACCATCTTTTCTCCTGAAATAAAATAACTTACAATTACACTATGCATAACGCCATCATGTTATGCAATTGAAAATGAATTTTATTGCAGTGTGTATTGCTCATGGCTGATGAAGCACCAAGGGGTTACGTCCTGATAGTTATTGGATAACTATGGAATAACTCAATCGAGAGTTTTCTATTGGTTAATATAACTAAGATCAAACAGAGAATTTTGATGTGACGATACTATAAGTTCTCTTGACTTGAGAATATCATTGAACTTCAATACACTCCACTTCTATTATAGTTAGATTGTGGCATGATGTCCATCGAACGACTATAGTAAGGTCAAGGTTGAAGCATTGAAGGTGAAATGCGAGTCAATTATATGAGGCTAATATCATGGTCGGTCGTAGTCAACTTAAAATCAAAGTCTCTGACCAAAAAAAAATTAATAATTTTTATTATTAAACAAAGGATT
This sequence comes from Allium cepa, assembly GCA_030765085.1. NCBI lineage: Eukaryota > Viridiplantae > Streptophyta > Magnoliopsida > Asparagales > Amaryllidaceae > Allium > Allium cepa. The sequence continues at coordinate 319,793,312 of CM060928.1, read as the reverse complement.
TTTTGTTTGGACTAATCAAATTGAATATGGACAATGTTAGAATTTTGACCAAAACCAAATTCCATATGACCTAACATGTCTTAGGGATAAAGAAAATTTGTATAAATAATCATCGCTATCGGGTACCACTTACAATAGTAAAATTCGACTTTATTAAAAAGATGTATAAGTAATAAATTTAGCTAAAATGTCACACGACTAGCTAAGGGTGACGTGTGAATGTTAATATTTGAATTGTTCGATCTTATAGTTGACTGAATTGTATGTTTAAGTAACATGGTTGTAATGATGAATACTCCAAAAAACCACATTATTTAATTAATTTATAATCGTTGTAAATTAATTAATATCTATGAATTATTAATTATTAAATTTTATTTAATTTGTTTATATCTCATAAGTATTTAATAAAGTGTGTGTATAAAAGTTATATATAAAGTATTGATATACGTTATCGATAAATATTTAAATTTGATTTAAATCAATTAATTACTATATGTTTTTTTGGAAATTTTGAGGATCACAACCCTCCATCTATGGTCGACCAAGCATATTAAAGGAAGGATTTGATTTGACTTAATTAAAATTTAATGAAGAATCAAAAAGGGAAAGTTTTGAAAAGGAAGTGGAAAGGTTTCATTTGTTTCTTTAAAACAAAAATTTCTTTCATTTGTTCACTCTCCTAATGATTCACATTTATTCCTCTCCTCCTCCCTTCCCCCCTCCCCCTCCCCCTCTATGGTCGAAAATTAATGGCTTCCTAGCTATAAAATTTCCCAAACAAATCAAAGTTAACTAAAACAAAATAAAGAAAAGGCGATGCTTCAGATCGTTGCCAAATATGGAGATGATTAAATTGGATCTAGGTCTTCTATTCTTTGTTCAAGGTGCGTTATTTGGCAACCTTCATAAGATAATTTCTAATTTAATTTAATTATGCGATATACGATGCTAATACAATTGGGTCATAAACATATTGTGTCTTTTTTGATTATTTGCTCATTTTGTATGTATAGTTTTAATTACCATCATCCTTTAATGAATTTATATTTGCATAACTTGTTCGATCTATTTTTGGTTTTTTGAAAATCAATTTTATGAAAAAACAAACTTTTTGATTGAAAACTAATTTCAATTATTTGTTATAATTTTGTTATTGTCACAAACATAAACATAAGTATTAAAACCTCTTGAAAGTTGACTTACTGTTTTTATGTTTGTTGGTTTTGAATGTTAATTATGTTTGTTATTTTTTGCATATTTTTAAAGGATCTTTTGATTCAAATGATATAAGTGAAATTTTATGCAAAATCACGAACCCACTACGAATCCTTCTTAATTTAAAGATAGTTTTCAATTTGCTAGATTTGAGTTCTAAAACATATTAAAACTATTAACTTCATTTTCCAATGTTATTCTAAATTTATAATATAATTTGCAATTTTATATGTACGTTCGAGCGTGCGTTATTTAACCTCAAAAGTTTGCAAAATGAGCTTTTGTGTGAAATCATCAATTTAATTTTCAATCTTTCCTTAATTAAAACTTGATTTGAAATTGTTTGTTTTAGTGTTCATAATTGTTTTAAAATGGCATTAACGAATGAGTAAAGGAAAGAAAATAGATCTTCCACCTTTTCCTCTCCTTCTTAATTGCTTGCTTAAATACAATTGATTGTCATTTTGAATATAAGTAAAATTTTGATTAGTTAAAATAACTTAATAACATGTTATATAAGTAAACCATACACATATTGTTATTTTATATAATTTCAACAACAAAATTATGGACAACAAAGGAAGATATAAAGGACAAATAGGTCCGGTATATTGTGAATTTCAACACCTATATACTGTCACATTAGCCATGTATATTATTTGTATGTTGCTTTTGCACTTTACACTTATATGTCTTACTTATTACAATATACATTTAAATTTAAATTAAATTCAAACTCTTGTAAAAATATAAATAAAATAAAAAATTTATTTAAAATAATTTTGATCGCATCTAAAATCCATTTACACTTCATAGGCCCAAAAAGATCTAAAAACGTAATTTTTGTTGAAATTCGCGCATTTAACCCGCTTCCAATTGGCCCAATTCCTTCGCTACTCATTAGCTTTCTTGTGGGTCTTTGTTATTTATGGATTTCTAATATACTTTAGAATTGCATTTTGGTATTTTTCAATTCTTTATATGATCTTTGTAAGGGAATACTTTCAGCTAGGTATATAATTTGAGGGCAGATATTGGTAAGAACTTTCGGATTTGTCTCGATGATCTTGAATTCTTTCTCTGCTCTTCAAAGGATAACCCTTTCAGCTAGGTTTATACCTAAGGGACATATACATATATTAGCAGGCAATGGGATTTTCCCCACATTATTATTGCTTCCTTTTTCAATTATGATTAGGCATGGGATTTGTCTCACGCCTCCTGTTCTTATTACAAAATCTCATTATGAAAGCTTAAACCTTGATTACAAGTTGTAAACTGAATATGGCCGAAAGATTTTCAAAAAGAATTTTTTTTACAAAAAACAGGACTACGGATGAGAGAAGAATCCCCGAAGGATCGTCTTCTAGAACTTTTCAAAAGTAAAGGAAAAACCAATATGTAATTTCTCTACCAAAGGTACATTTCTATGAAAATAAATTTTTTTCTCAACTTAGCGCTGTTGGTAGCGAAAAGTGCATTTCTCCGTCATAGTCTACCATATAGTAAATACAAACTATTTTTAATGGTTAATTCCTGCCATAAGAGAATGTGTTTATTAAAAGTAATACTTTCCTAGTATTTCCATGACCCCAACCCTTTATATGCACGATAAATTCGGTTATGTTATCTCGTCGAAAGAGGGAGATTGCTAGATATTCGCACCCCATATACCCCTATAGTGATGCGCCCACAACAAAACTCTTACCATAGCCCATAAGAGAAGGTAATATCATGTAGAATTTACTTGCGCACGGTACACAATAAATGAGATAGCATGCATAGAGAAAAGCCTTGGGTAGACCTTGTGTAAAGTTATATGCATATATGAGAAAGGCACTGGGTGGAGCCCCAAGCTTGAAAGTATATTTAAAAAGTCTCTGTAGACTGTATGCATTGTCGAATATGCCACAAGACTAGCATAGAAAGTATAATGAGAAAGTGTCAAGGTAGATCCTGAGCATAATCTTACACGCCATAAGGCTGGCACAGAAAGTATTCACCAAAAGGCTGGTTTTGATTTGAAAGAACAAGTCACAAGGCTGACTTTATACTAAAGATGAAAGCATCAAGGCGTGCAATTAAGAAAGAATAAAGGCATGGTACGAAGATGGAACCGATGAGACCCAAGACCTTATTAGACTATAGACTTATGAATGACTAAATGCTAAGGCTAAATGCTTTGTAGATGGTAAAATCTAAGACCTTAGTCAATTAATGATTTGTAGAAGGCTAAATGCTAAGGGGAAAAGGCCCTAAAACTTTAATGATAGCCTTGGTAGACCTCGAGCCCAAAGTTAGCCTTTGTACATTGAAAGTACACACGTAAGCAGATTATTTATTTATGAGTTCCATTCATTTCAATTAGAAATCAAGAAAAGAACTCGTTGAGACATGAGAATGTTGGCTAAGATGCATAATTAAATACCTTAAACGGAGTCAAAATTTATCGAAAAGAAAATGATAGTTCTTTAAAAATTAGATATGAGTATGAAAACATATATAAGATACAAAATTCTCATAATAGCATTATCGATAGCCAAAGAAGGCTTGAGAAGATAAATTTTATCTAATATATTCTATAGAATCCAAAATAGAATATTAAAGCGAGACACTAAAACCTAAGCATAGAATAGTGTAGAAAGAATTGATAAAACTAAGTACATAAGTACCAAAGCTCGGTATAATAAGATAAAATCGAGATAAGTAAAAGCAATCAAAAGCATTGATTTGTAAAGTTTACGATATTGAAAGGATAAGAGCTCCTCTATATTAGAAGAAACGATAATGTAAGTATCTTGCATGGCATTATAAGCTATACGAATAGTTGGCCAAAATATATATTAAAAGAAATATATTACAAGGAAAAGGATAAATGCCTAGACAAATATTACAAAAATATGAAGTAGAATTATTACAAAAATACGTGTTATGGTCGAGTTCTCCCTCATCTGAAATGTAAAAAGGTCCAAAGGGACCTCGTAAGCAATTAAAAATTCAAGTACAAATTCATAATAACCTTCAATTCGAAGTAGACAATTGAGCATCTGGTTTGTTTAATTATTGGCTTTAGCAATGGCTTTATTAGAAATTTTTTAAATGTTTCTCCTCTTGGTCATACATCTTTCTAGTCCACGTCTTCTTATATTGGCTAAAGGGGACAATTTTCCTATCTTTGAGTTCTACCAGAACTTCAGCCAAGCTTGTAAATGGAGCCGAAAATGAACTCTCCTAATTTTTATTTGGATTATGCATAACCATGATCTTGAGATACAACTTTAATTTTAGGAGAGGAGGGAAGTTTGGTCAAACCTCCACCTCCTCCCCTTCCACTTCTTTCTCTTCCTTATGTCAGGGCAGCGGTAAACGTAATAGTCAAAGAGTCTTCAGCGACCTCGAGTTCTTTAAGCTTAATTTTAAAAAGTTCTTCATTGGTGTTATCTAACTACCAATAAAGGTCATCCACCCAGTAAAATAAGTCTGTAACTAACTTCTCGAAGGCCTGATCTGAAAGGGAAACGACATCTGGAGTAAGCCTCATGTATTCTTCAAGCTCTTTTATTGCTTGTTTAAGTGGCTTATTCTTTTTCAAAATCTCTTAAATGTTGTTTTCCAAAGCAAGCTTGGATTTAAGGAAGCTAACTTGATTCTCCAATGCCTTAAGTTTCACTTGAAGAAGTTGCATTTTAAAAAAAATTACTGTTATAGTCCCTTTGAATGACAACATATGCTTGCTTACTGCTTTAATAATTTGGGAATGTCGAGTCATGATAATAATAAAATAATACATAAATTTTAAATAAAAGCTAAGAGAAAAGTTCTTTTCCAATACTACAAATGATTTCAAGTACTAAAGTTGTAAAATCAACACAAGGCATTGTGATTCTCTAAAGACCAAACTTTTACTTAGTACTAATAACTATTCTACGGCTCCTAGACTTAGCCTCAGCAAATGTCCCCAAGGGGTTAGCAAAATCATACACGAAAGTTCTTGCCTAACCGTACCTTAGGAACCAAAAGGTCAAATAAGGAAGAGTCTTCAGGTTCCGACCTGAGTATCATAATAGAATATGTTTAGAAAGTGTGTTATCTTCACCAGATTCCCTTTCGACAGTGGCTAGGGGAGAAGAACTAATGCTCTTGAATCGAGGAACAACCTACGGAGATATGTTTAGTTTAGAAGCATAAAACTACCAAATAAATTCGAGCCTTTTTTGCTTTAGCATTCTATCTCTTAGATACTGTATGGATAGCTTTCAAAATTCTTGGAGTATGTTTTCTTAGTCTTAAGACACGAACTTGAGCTAATCTATTAAGCTCAGAATTTGATTTGTTAATCTAGCAACTTGAGTCCTAAGATACTTGATAATTTTTGCACGTGTCTTATCATCAGCTTCTTTAACATCTTCAAGATAGCTTGGAAAACTCATATTGCGAAGCCTACGGGCATGAAGATGGCTTTTGAGAGTGCTTATTGTTTTTAGCAATTTTTATTTTTTTATTTACTACCACTAAAAAGAACAATATTAGAAGACGTCAACATCGAGAGGGACTTCCTTAGTTTAGTCTAAATTAGAATGACAACATAGATAATAGAACAATCAGACAACCACAAATATTTATATGCAAGCAAAGTTCAAAGTTAATACAAGCCATATGATATTAAAAATTATCAGTTTCTTCAGTATTAAATGTAGTTTCCTCTGTTCCTACACGAGGACCATGAAGAGAGCTGCGGAGAACCAGGACCTTTAGCATTCTTTGATTCATTGTATTTTTGTAAAAAAATGGTTTCAGCTGCGGTGCATTCTCAAGGTAAGAGGCTGGCCCTTATCTCTACTTTCGACATAAGCATCTTAAAGAATTTCAATGACCTTTTTGCTAGCCACATTGGCCTAAGTTGATATGATGAGACGTTCGACTTTTAACTTGGCTACTTCATTATCTTGGGCCTTTCAATCAGTTTGAAGTCTGGGTATTGCATCATTGCAAACCTCAAGATCTTTCTAAAATTTAAGAAGGCCGACTTCTTTAGCCTTCAAGACTTCAAAATTTGCTCAAAAGAAGCTTTAGCCTTAAGAGCTTATTTTTCTAGGTCTTTTATTTATTACGAAAGAGTGGCAACTTCCTCTTTTTTGATTTCGGCCTCCTTGAGAGTTTCCTTCAAACTCTCAAATTGGTGCAAGAGAACCAAAACCTCAACTACTGTCTATTTAATATATTTTTTAATATAAGGTATATAATGTGTTAATTTAGGTATTTTAAGAAGTAGTCATTATTTACCCTAAGAGAATTCTAGAGACCAAACTCCAAATATTTATTATAGTCATTAGAAAATGTTGGAATAAGAATCCTAGTTTCATTAATAATCAAAGAAATCTAAAGCCCAATGGCTTCCTTATTTTCATCAATAGCTCACTGCTAGAAAAAAGAGAACCGTGGAAACTTAAGAGATCGAGGAGGGAAGATTCAGGCTAAACAGAAATATTTTTTTTGAAGAACTAGCTTGCCTCTTCTTATAAACGGTTGTTCTCTACATCTTTTAATAAAGTCCACAACCACTTTCCAGGGGAGAAGACATTTTTGGCTTAAGATAAGCCTTTCCGGTGTCAACCTCCTTACTTGATATAATAATAGAACCAATAGCATGGGAATCCATGTCTACAATCAAGTATTAAAACATAAGTATAAATATTATTTGTTCAAGTTTGAGTAAAATAAAATTGTTCCAAAATACCAAAAGAAAAAAATCCTAAAGATTAATGTTAGCACCCTCGGATTCAGAACAAAAGAAGTGTCAGAAGATGAGTTCGAGTCCTCAGGGTAGTTGGTCTATCCTATTCGTTTTCCTCTTCGGCTACCACCATGGGTGTAAGCCGAGGGATCTTTGTTGAGCATATCCCTTGAAGGTAGCATTTAAGGGTGTAAGCCTACACATTCTTACGGGCTTAACTATGAGAACCCAATGCCTTTGATGTTGTTTAATTAGAAGAGATAAAAGGTTACCAAAACAAGCCTTAAATTCCCTAAAATTTTGATGATTTTGGGGATTATCTAAAAAATAAAAGATAAAATTAAAAAACTTTAGTTTTAAGAACAAAATTGCTTAAGTTGTAATAAGAACTTACTCGTTTTCAAAAAAGTTATAATAATCCAAGGATTGGTTACTCGGATATAGAACTACCTTTCAGCGGTTATTTTACTAATTAGCTACAACAAAGGTTGTTTCTTCCTTATCTAAAGATAGTAAGTAGGCAACAGGGCTTTCGTTTTGATATCCCGAAGGTCATATAGATAATTAAGTTCCTTATGAGATGTCTCTTTGTATCCTCTTAAGTGATAAATGAACTTTAAGGTAGAAAGAGTATTATACGAAACTAAGGAGAGTTGGAATGGGTTTAGGTTGAATAATTGAAACAAGCCAATGAAAAATGGAGCAAGAGGAAATGAAATACCATTCCAACGTAGCATACCAGTTGTCAAGTGTTTTCGGGGCGATAATTTCAACTTTGGCTATACCATAATCCAATCTTATTCAATCGAGATCTGTATGCTTGTTCGTGATGAGTGCATTTTCGGTCTAAGATGATCGAAAATGCAAAGCATTTATGTCGAAGTAAAAAAATAACTAAGCTTCACCAGTAATATAAAGTGATAATAATTACCGCTAAGCAGAATATTGCTATGATTGTCACAATGATAACAACATTCACAAATCGATCGAAATCAACCAAATAAAACTCAGCCACATGTATATATCAATTTTATGAGCAATAATTATATTAATCTAAGATATTTTAACTTAAACCCTAAATTACTCAACCCTAAAGACATAAATGCACTTCAAAAATCCAAAACAACGCAAACTAAAGCAAATGGCCGTAATGAATATTGGGTCACTAACCTAACAAATAATGTCGATAAGTTAATTATAATCAAAGTCAAAACTATGCCCAATTATAAAAAATGATTTACCAAATTAACAACTATTGGGTAAGAAAAGTTCAGTTAAAATAAGTGAATAATCAAATAAAAGTCGATCATCCTCAATATTTTACATCTTTATGCGATTAGTCGAAGCTAAGTTACAATTTTATGAAGAAACAAAGGATTCTGCCTTGAAAGTTGATGAAAATAATCAAGCATAAAGTTAATTCAATTACAGAATGAACATGCACAAAATTCTAATCCAATAAATACCTACTAATGATTGAAGCGTGTTTAGAGAGATTGAAATTTATTGATTTTATAATTTGAGAAGAAATGGTGGTTGCTTTGGTTTTTGAGAACTGTAATGGCGATCAAATTACTGTGAAAATAAAGCAATAAAGAAGAAGCATAAATAAATTTTGTTATATACATCATTATTAAAAGAAATAGCTAATAAAATCTCCAATACTGATATCAATGGTCATTGTAATAAAGTATTATTACTTTTTCCAAAAGATGAACAGTAGAAGGCAATTTGACCTTGCATAGAAAAAGAGAAGACACTTTTCAGAAGGACCACTCAAATAATGTCATGTATCAACAATATTGAATGCGCAAATGGCAGGGTATTTCTTTCATAAATTATGGCCCTTGGCAAAATGACCAAAACTAGACCTTCAAAATCTACTTGCCCTTTGTCCAAAGTAAATTTTGGGGGCATGTGCTATGCCATATTCGGTCGAATGAATTTTAGATAAAAGACTTAGGGCCGAAAGGACTGTAGATAGCTCATCCCCGAAAGAAAAGATACACGATAGGATGGGATGGTCAAGCTGCTAGCCCTAAAGCCTTAGGTAATGTGATGCCCCAGTCCAAGTGACCAAACAATCAAAGGGAGTTAATTGCCGATAGCCTGGACCAAAAGGCTTGAGAGTTGCAATCCCAGTCGAGTTATTCGCCTTTGATGCCATTATTTTTGGGTTTATTCTCATATCCAATTTATTAATATCGAGTTGACACCAAGGCTTATGGCCTATTTCATTCACATCCCCCTCGACCAGTCTTTGCTAGACTTTGCCTTGACTCCAAGATATCACGACCTATTTCATCCATATACCCCTCGATCAGATGTTGTGGTTGCTCCCACATGATCTATTTGTTGCATAATATTCTCTCATTCTTATTGGTGCTTCCTCCATTGTATTGTAGTAACCATCTCATCTCATCTCCATCATCGTAGTACTAATCCCCGATTGCACTATGCATGTCTCAATGGTTGTGTCGATGCAGTAGATCGTTGGACAACAAAGCGATGTTGGACCAGATTGTCATGATTTAGGTTGTGACCTCAGATCTGTCCACTAGGATGATACTAACATCTAGAGTCTCACCTCATATCGATCGCTTATTCATGCATTTATTCACATCGACCTCACTAATGTTATTTCCCTTAAATGTTTTTTATATCCTAATATCTTTACAGGATTTCAATACTCATCTCACATAGCATATCAAATTTTCATTACTTTATCACATAAATAGAGATAATGGGATATTCAACCTTTAGTTATTAAAATCAAATTATTACAGCCATGACATAGTAAGGCAATAAAATAATTTATGAGCATATTCAACTTGTGGCATACATTATAAGCTTAATATATTCAAATAACAGTGCACTCATATTATCATAATATAAGGGAGTATGTTGACTATAGTTTAGTTTATGCATCTATAATTATTTGACCTCTATAACGCCATCCATTCCCAAAATGATGTTATATCCCATATTTATGTCATATACAAACGCCAAGTACGTGCATCACATCATAGCATAACATTATCTTAATGTGTCGACATTTATAAAGCATGACATGTCCATATCATCAACGTAGCATCAATGAGATATATATTCATAAATTGGGAATACTAATTAATAAAATAACATTTGAATCAGCTATGTCATATGATCATCTCAAATATAGCAATCAAAAACTATTTCATATCATACATAATTAAGGCTAGCTTGCATTTATTACTTCACCATGAAACCATCGATACAATAATGCTCATAACATAGTATAACAATGTCATATAGCATCCAAAAACATACATACACATATATATATATATATAATAGCATGGGTACAATTCATTTAAATCAATCATTCACTCATGATGTGCATGAATATACAACGCATACATGCTTATCATTTTGCTTTCAAATTATTAAACACTATATGTTGACTAAACTCGTAGCATAAAACTTCATATACATTTTTTATTATTTTCATAATAATTTAAATCATTTTGACCCTCATATGCATCAGATGCAAAATAATACATATCAACTTCATTTCATTTTTACTCTCATATAATTTAAATTCAAAATATACATTAAATACTCTAACTTCTTTTGAAATATGTTTATAAATCCTTTACAATTTATTTCAGGTCATATCCACTAAAAGCGCACTAAAATTCATTTGTAAAATCTCTTTGTTTTCAATAAATCAATTTCAACTTCTTCCTAAATATTCAAATGCATTTCAAAATAAAATTCTTTAAGACACCACCTTGCTTAAAATATTCATACCATATTTTCAATGCTAAGGAATTCGTAAAAGTTAGTTTGTAGCAAAAAAGGAATAATAAAGAAAATATACAAACAAATCAAGCACTTAGCTGGAGTTTACAACTCCATGCAATCCCCGAATGGTCGACTAGCCAGGGACAACAGGTCGACCAGTCAAGCTTTTTCCTGGAGCTATATATTCCAGGTCAAAGCCTAATCCATTGTTGGAATTCGTCAAACATTGGCTTCATCTGGCCTGCTTTTGGATCGAATTTGCAATGATAAAAGGCCTTTATTAGAAATCATTACATATATGAAGCAAAACCAAAGTTTTCAAGGTAGTTTAACTTTCAATAATATGATCATGGAGCAGACATACTTCATAATCAATCACTTAATTCAATTTTGCAGCAAACTTCATTACATGCTTGCATATCAATCATTCCAACAGCATACAGAGATTACCATCAAACAAATAACTCAAAAACAGAATGATACGCTAAACTTTTGATTATAGTTTGCTTAGAAACCCTTGTCGCTAGCTTCTCAAATACGAAAAGAAATCAAAATAACCTTTACAACTTGTAGTCCTAGTGTGTTTTTAAGATCAAAAACTAACTACTACATGATAGGACGATATTACGCACTTAGCTAAGGTTAGGAGCTAATTTACCTTAACTATTCCTTGAAATAACTTGAAAACGATGAAGTCCATCCAACCTTAGCCGTGGAAAAATGTATGGTGTTTTTTCTCTAAGCTTTGGCTTTTAAAAAATGAACATAAGGATGAATAAATGATAAAGTTGGCTAGCTATAATCTTTTAATCTTACTTATCAAGTATTCCGACATTTTTATCCATTCAAAATATTTTTCACAACTCAAATCCTTTCTCTATTTTTATTGTATTTATGTCCTATAGCTCTGTGACGACCGCCCTATTCCTTCGGCACCCAATATACCTGAAGAGTGCGCAGTCGATATGGACGATTGTTAAGGGTGAAAAGAAGAGAAATAATAATAAAACATGTCATATATCTCACAGATTGTCGAATAAATGTAATAATAACATCACAGATATAAAACAAGTGGGATAGTAGTAACTAAATGAACCACAATATCAAAGTACACAAGTTCACAAAGTTGTGCAAGACAATAATAGAGTTTATATAAGTGATAATGAACTCAAACTTTTTCTAAATATAACACTGAATATTTTCTAGGCTCCATAGTGTCACGTGGTGGAATGAGCATAAGTAAATCCATATATAATACGAGAAACCTCCGTAATGTTAGTCCTCTGCATAGCCACCATGTACTACCTAAACCTGCTATCTAGTCAACTCATTTAAGAGTATCTGAGATAATTTGAAGCAAAGCATAAGACCTTGAGTCAAACAACAATCTGGTGTGAACGATAAGAAATCTCAAAATACTATAAAACTCGATAAAGTAAGGAGCAAGGGTATACGAACCATACCTGACATGTCCCTACAACCAAAGAGTTAGCATATAACATCAATAATATGCTACTCTAGAAAGATGTAATACATCCTAAGTACAACATCGAGGTGCCAAGTATCCACATCCATAATACCTACATCCTTCGACATCCCTAGAGTGATAGACCACAAGAGAAACACCAATGCAAACATAGCATCCATCAAACAATCGTTACCGTCACTCGGTATGCTCCAGATATATGATAACTCATATGATCATTCCTCTACCAGGAATTAATGGAAAATTATCGGTTTTCAGTGTACTTCCCCCACCAGCCCATGGTTTACATAAGATCCATTCGATTGATCCAGGGTAAACGGATCCATTACAACGATCTAGGTTAACCATTCCAATTACCTAATGAGCTCCTCACAATACCCCTGCTTATAAGTCCATATGGAAATAGTCTGAGTATCAACGATCTCTTAACACACGTATCTGAGCCATTTCCTTGCTCCATCTAGTTTCCATTCATCCTAAAGGAACCATAATAATTTCTTTCTTCCTATGATAGAACCATTCAACCTTCTATTTACATGTTAACCTTCCCAGAACCTGCCCTTGTGATAATCATCTTCAGGACTCCATTCAAGATCGAACCTTTATCATCAAAACATAACTCCCTCACCATCAAGTCATTACCATCAAAGTTCTGAAGCTATCATCCCTCATTGTGTTATTATATCAAAACCAAATGCCAAACGAATGGATGAACAACTACAACATAACTTCTAGGGCCTCCTCGGCATCCATTAGAAGTTGGCAAGAAACGACCATATAAATTCAAGTCAGTACCGATCTGATCAGATCGGTACCAATACGAATTGTTTAGCCAAAAATTTGGTTAAGTCTTTTAAAACCTGACCTCTTTCATCCTTGCTTGCTTTGATCTTATTTCCTTAGTGCCACACTCCCCAACGAGTTAAGCACCTTCCCGAATCCCCAAAAGGAGATTCATACCAATTTGATCAGATTGGCATTGATCAGATTAGATTGCTACCGATCTATATACTCTTCCCAAATTTTGGGATTAGGTCCATACGTCTATTTCCTTGCCTTCCCTGAAGTATTTTCCAAAGGTTCACATCCTAAGGCTCTAAATAACATTTTTTTACCGATCTGTTCTGGAACTTCCACCAATATGAATTTTAGTGCTAAATCACACCCAAACGGCCTAGGAGCTAAAACATGGACATCTTCCCTCCTCTTGAGCCCCTCCTCTAAGTTTCATCTGATTTTGAGCATTCTCTCCTCATTTGTCCAATTCAACAACCACATCCTGGCTATGCTAAAACACTAACAAACCACATCAAAACAAAACATGCAATATTAGTCATTGTCCATATACATTAATTAAACATAAGAAATTAATCAAAGCATGATAAACATATAAGGATCTACCTAGATCTCACTTTACATTAAAATGACAATATGATCCAAAAGGGATTGTAAAACTATATATAATCCATTTTAATATCTTTACTCTTAGCCATAAGCGTAAATAAGGGTTAGATTAAAGTTTAAAAACATTTTAACATGTAAATCATATTAAAAACATCATCTTTAACTATATGGAGAAGCATAGAATAGTAAGAGATCAGTTACCACTCACCTAATACCTAAAGTACCAACCTTTCTCCTCAAATTTAAAATAGATAACAAGAAATTCGAATCTAAAGCAGCCAAAATGTTAGATCTACAATCCTCTTTGCTAATTACACTTCTAATGAAGGCTTTAGCTAACATTAGTAAGAAAAAAGATGAACTTTTTTATGATTGGACAAATAAAGGTTTAGAACTGTTTTTTGGAAGTGGGAAAGGAGATAGGTCTATCCCATTAGTCCCAATTAGGCACAATCCCAAAACGGATTAGTGGGTTCTAGTTTAGGCTTAACTATAACCCACTAATCTGACCAGTAGTAGTTCAAACTTAAAACAACCATATCTCCTAAATAGTTGGTCCGTTTTTCTATTATGACAACTACAAGAAAAGAAAAACCATGATTCCAATCTAATAGAAGTAGTTTTAGACCCTAATTCGACCCCTATCAAAAGTTATAGGTCTTACAAGTATTTCTAGGTTTAAATTGTCCGATAAAAATACTAAAAGTGGAAAATGCCTTAATAGTCATATTCAAAAACTATAGAGTCATACGACCTCATATGATTCAAATAATGATATTTCATATTCCTTTGATAGTAAGATACAGGTTGTTACACTCTTCCCTCTTTAGGAATTTTACCCTCGAAATCCCCAAACAAATCAAGAAATAGTCAATTATAATTACCCCACATGCCCAACAGTCGTATGCAACCATCAACATATCCAACAAGTAACCATATATCTATAGAATAGATAAACCTATCCCAACATACGAGATGCTAAACTATCCTATATGATATCGAAGGTGAGAGAAAATATGATAAACAATATGTCTTACCATCCAAAGAGCTCTAGATATGTAACCCTTACGCTCTCATTGGTTTTTCATATGCAATAGCCTTCTCGTTTGCACCATTGAACCTTCACCAACTCCTCATAAGATGTTTCGTATCACGTACGATGTAAAAATTAGCCTACGAGGTCACGAAGCTTCTGGTCCAATCTCGATCATCAAGCTAATCTGTTGCAGCTGCCACATCTGATTCATGCACAAACTTTTGCAAGTGAGATACATGAATACGTTGTGCATGCCCATCATCTTTTGATGTAAGTCAACCTTGTATGCTAGGTTTCCAATCCTCTCTACAATCGAAAAGAACCTATGAATCTTGGTGTCAACTTCCCCTTACTACCGAATCAAATAACATTCTTCAGTAGAGAAATCTTCACAAACACCATATCGTCTACGGAGAACTCCTAATCTCTACGTCTCTTATTAGCGTAACTCTTCTACCTATCCAGAGCAACTTTCATCCATTGTCGAATGACTTCAATCCTTTATATGGTTTTTGTAATCATATATGGCTAATTATTAGTTCCATGCCCGCTTCCTACTAACATGAAAGAATATTACGTGTTCAGCCATACAATGCTTCGTATGGTGACATACTGATACTAGACTAATAACTATTGTTTTATGCAAAATCCACCAATTGCAAGTTATCGTTCCACGAGCCTCCGAAATCAAGTATGCAAGCTCGCAAGAGAACCTCCAATATACGATTCACTCTATCGGTCTACCCATATGATTCACTTCACACCTCTTTTAAGCTCTTCCAAAACCCACTAGTGAATAAAGAGTCTTGGTCACTCACAGTCCTTTATGGCATACCATGGAATCGCATCACTCATTTCACATGCAACTCGACCAATTTGGATGTCGTTCTACTAAACTTGACTGGTATAAATTGAGAACTTTTCGTCAATCTACTAACTATGAATAAATGCTATCGTACTATCCTTTGGTCCTCGCCAGTCCGTTGATGAAGTCCATCGATAGTTGCTTCCATTTTAGCTTAGGAACTTCAAGTTATTGTGGAATATGCGAGTATATGATTTTTGTTTGATGATAATAAACATATATATATATTCATTTAAATGTATTTTTTAATGTACTATTTTGTTTTTCATAGATTAAATAAATATTTGTTGAATAAAATAAATTACACAGAATTTGAATTCAAACAGAACAAGTTACACAGAATTTGAATTCAAACAGAAATTTTATTCAAACAAAAATTTATTACAATCTTGAATAGTACAAATTCAAGCTCTCACTATACATATACAT
Source organism: Allium cepa (assembly GCA_030765085.1). Taxonomy (NCBI): domain Eukaryota; kingdom Viridiplantae; phylum Streptophyta; class Magnoliopsida; order Asparagales; family Amaryllidaceae; genus Allium; species Allium cepa. Next base: position 319,777,354 of record CM060928.1, on the reverse strand, counting down.
TTTTAATTACATCACAATTCAGTTTACATTAATGACCTCACTACATATCACTCACACTCGTATTTTGTCTTCAACTGCATTCCAGTTTGAATACAGCATCTGAGCAATCTGCAAAAATATTCACTAACGCAGTAAAATTGAAAAAGAAATATTTTTGCAAAATAAAATGAAATATGAATTTTGAAAATATGGTTTGCCTCAGTTATTTGGGTTGTTCGTCATCATTTATATTTGAATTCATCACACACGAACAGTGTGACATGCACAGTGTATCACTGTACATGCCACAAGGCCGTGCACATCGGTATACACTTGATAATGCTACAGGGACAGGTGAGCACTGGTCAAACCCAAATGAAAAGCCGGGTTCAACTCACGTGCAGTATATTTAAAATCACGACACAAGCACAAGGTCAAACCCGAGTTTTAAAACTGGGTTCAACACAAGGCACAATAAACTGAATGCAAAGGTCAAGCCATTGTTGTCATGACTCAACTCAAACGCAAAGCTTTGACAAATCAAAACTGCATCAGATCACAAATGCAATGCTCAATGCACAAAACCACAAATGTGCAACACAGTGAAGATGACAAGTGCATCCAGAAGTTCAACAAAGACCAAGTCAAAGTCCAGTGATGTAAACAGTAAAGAACATGGATGTCAAAGGCAATACACAAGTGACAATGTAGTAACAACCAGAATGATACAAGGCAACATGTACAACAAGTTCAAGTGACATCACAGCAAAGATGACACAGACTCAAGCAAGTGCACAACCAACACAACAAACACTGTCAAGCCAAATGAAACAAACTACTGAATCAAGTGACCAACCAGAAGTTCAAGGCAGTAGTGTACATGAATACAACTACAGGTACAAAGATAGAAAATTCATGAATGCAACATGATGAACCAGACAGGTCAATCAACAAGGCAGACCACAAAGAAATGCATGCCACCAAATAAACAAACTCAGGCAAATTGTACAACAACAAGTTCAGCTACTCAATGCAACACAATGGAAACAATCACAAACAATATCAAGCTGTTGTATTCAAGTGGCCAAAAATGCAGATCAACCAGAATGAAGAACCAGAAGTACAACATGACCAAAAGTGTACAGTAATGCAACAGTGAGTGGCAATGCACCATCCAGAAACTCAGTGAAGCTCAAGTATAACACTACTGAAGTTCAATCCACCAGTATGCAGTGATACAAATGCAACAACCAAATGGATGGAAGCAAACACCGAGTGCAGCAGCAAATACATCATGCAACAATGCACAAGTGACACAACTACCATGAAGCAGTAATAAGAAAGTGCGTATCTATACCAACATGAGTGCAGCAATGCAACAAACAAGTCAGTGGCAAGCTACAAACTCAAGTGCAACAGTGAAGTCGAAATCATGAAAGGATGCTAAAGTCAAGTGATAAAATTCCTGTTTAAAAAAATTTCAGATGAGTATCTTTGAAAATAGGAAAGTCAAGCAAATTAAAAAGAGGAAAGTTTCTGCCTTTCTATTCAAGAAAAATCGAACGCGTGAAAATCAAAGCCGTGAGCATCAAGTCCAAAAATATATCAGGAAAGCCATAAACAAAATTTAGGGAAGTACCAAATTGATACGAGCAAAATCAAGTGATTCGAATTCATATAAATACTGAACCAAAAAACTCATCATCGGCATCGAGTCAAGCAAATCACTAAACCAGTAACGAAAAGAAATTACATAACGAATCAACGACGCACTCGATCAAAAGAGCAGCTGCTAAACAACGAGCAAGCCAAGCAACGAGAATCGATCAACAGAGGAGCAACGCAATCTCGAAGTCAACCAAATCATCAGAGAGCCGCAAAACCCTAATTTAGGGGAAAAGAGGATCGGCCGCCAGTTTACAGTAGCAAAGGAAAAGGGAACGAAGCCCTAATTTCAGAACGAACAAAGAATACAATGTCGGCCGCAATTGTTTCAGAAGGAAGAACAAAGGATCGGCCGTATTATTCTCACAAGCCAAAAAGAATTGGATCGGGGTAAAAATAAAAGGGCCGACTTTATAAAAGGGATTTTATTTAGGGTTTAATTTTTTTTAAAGGAGGTTTTTTTTTATTTGAGCAAAAATTAGGGATTCAAGTTTATATTTTAATTTTTGCTCCTGCCTTTATTTTTGAAGTCTGTTTTTCTTTTCGAGTCAAAGTATTGGTAAATCACCACCTAGGTTGTAGGTAGTGTCAGATTGTCTAGTTAGAATTAGTTCAGTGAGCAGGGTGTGCGAGTTTGCAAATCTCTATAGGCGGAGCAGAGTTTGCGAGTAAGCGAAATTTTATAGGCGGAGCAGGGTGTGCGAGTCTATGAGAGTGTTTGTGAGCGGGAGCAAAAGGGTTTGCGAGTGTAGTAGAGTGTTTGTAAGCGGGATACTGTTTAATTCTAATTGAAATCTGGGAATGCAGCAGTAGGCAGGGGTTGCCGAAGCTGGGTAAATTTTGTGTGTGATTTACTTCTCAGCATATTTATTTCTGTAGTTTGTTTTTACGTTTAAATTGAGAAAATTTGCATTAACCCTATTCACCCCCCTCTAGGGTTAATCTAGATCCTACAAGTGGTATCAAAGCTCGGTATTTTTCTTTAACTCTAGAGTCATGAATTCATCAAATAATGCTTTTTCTGAGGGGCAATCTATTGTTAGGCCACCCATGTTTAACGGGAATAATTATGCTTATTGGAAAGTTAGGATAGGTATTTATCTTAGTTCTGTTGATTATGATGTATGAGACATCATTGAAACTGGCTATAAACCTCCCACTATAACTGTTGGTGGTACTGAGATTCCTAAACCTAAGGATAGGCGGGATGCTAACGATAAGAAATTAAAAACTACAAATGCTAAAGCCATGAACGCTTTGATATGTGCTCTTGATAAAAATGAATTTAATAGAATTTCTCATTGTACAACAGCACAAGAAATTTGGCACACTTTGGAGGTGACACACGAAGGAACTTCTCAAGTCAAGGAGTCTCATCTAGCCCTATTCAGCAATGAATACGAGAACTTTGTGATGGACAAAGGCGAGAGCATAAAGGACATGTTTGGACTCTTTTCAACTTTGGTATACAACGCTAGAGCGCTCGGGAAGGTATTCACTGAGGTAGAGCTTGTGCGGAAGATGCTATGAGTTTTACCAATGAACTTTGAGGCAAAAATCACGGCAATACAAGAATCGAAAGATCTGAGTAAACTAAGCATGGAGGAGTTGATTGGAAACTTGATGACATATGAGCTTGAGCTAAAAGCAAAGGAGGAACACAACAACTCTGAACCAAAGAAGAAGACGATTGCCTTAAAGAGCAAAGAAGAAAGCGATATAGAAGAAGATCCAATTGAAGAGCTTGCAATGGCTGTCAATAATCTTAGAAAATGGTCAAGATTCAAGCCACGAAAGAAGAAAACATCTGGTAATAGGTCAAGAGAGTCTAATAATTCCGATAATGAATTGACATGCTATAACTGCAACAAGCCTGGCCACTTCAAACAAGAATGCCCACTTCTCAAAAACAATCGAGGAAAGAAAAAGACAAAGAAGGTCTTTGCAGCGACTTGGGATGATGAAGAAGGAGAGGAAGTTTCGGATAGTAGCTCAGAAGAGGCTAACTTGTGTCTTGTGGCAAAATCGGATTCAGAAGCAAGCTCAGAAGAATCTAGTGAGACAGGTGACTATTCTTATAAAGAACTTGTTTTTATGTGTCTTGATCTTACTAAAGAAGTTGATGCACTTGAATCTAAAATTGAAAAACTGAAATCTGATAGGAGAGAACTTGCTCGTGAAAATTTTAGGTTAGAAACTGAACTTGAAAATATTCAAAACCTAGCATGTAGAAAATGTAAAATTTTAGATTCAGAATTATCAAGACTTAAGAATAGCTTTGAGAATCTTGAAAAAGAAAATTTGAGTCTTAAGGAAATCATTGACACTAGGAAAAAGGATTTTATAAATAGATGTACCTCACTTGTCACTGAAAACACAACACTAAAAACCAAAGTCCAAAACCTTGAGAAATCTCTGAATAACTTTTCAAGAGGCGAAAAATCTTTCAACATGCTATTGGGAAATCAAATTTTTGCTAACAACAGAAAGGGACTAGGTTTTGGGAAAACACAAGTTAATGGTAAAGCAAAAGGTAAGAGTGTCCTTAATAGATGTGAAATAATTGGACATCGTGTTGAAAATTATAGTCATAGGAACAAGAACACAAAATTTATACAAGTTTGGGTTCCTAAGAATTCTATAAACAAATTTCATGTCTATTGGAACAAGAATAAAAGGACTAAACAAGTTTGGGTTCCAAAGGGTTTGTTTATTCATAATGCTTCTGCCACTAACAACCATGGACCTATAAATAGGTCACAAAAATCTTTCATCGTGTAGGTATGGTGGCAGGCTAAAGAACAACAACGGTGTTCTCTGGATTTTGGCTGTTCTAGAAACACAACGGGCAACAAAGCAAAGTTCCTTAGCCTAGTACAAAGGTGACAGAATCACAATGGGCAACCATGAAAAATTATCGTAAAGGTAAAACAGGTGAAGGTATACTTATCTGATCGATATATTAATTATGATAATCTGCACCGTATTCTGAATGAAATCAGCCAATATTGAGATGATGTAAAGAGATGATGATTTTTTGATTCTGACTTGGTCTACATAATTATCCAATTATATTGATGCCAAAAACACCATTCTTTTGAATTACTTCATACATATTTGTTTGGATTAAACATTGTGTTTTGTTGGATACATTTGGTCATAATTCGGCTAACTCTATATTCTCGGTTTCTGATTATTTACATGGCTTCAATTCAAATTCAAAGAATGTCATTTAAATTGTTGTTAACATTGAGTTTGAAATTTTTGATGCACACTTCATTGTCTGGTTTATCAATTTTAGTTAGTGATATTTTGGATTGAAAGAGAAACTCAGATGCAGATTACACTGGTAATATAGTTGATAGAAAAATTACTAGTAGGACGTGATTGATTTTTGAGACATTTAGTAACTGCATCGTTTTTCATAGAAAATATCTGCATATTGTTCATTTTAAATAATTTTTCATTTAGAAGAACTTTTTTTCTCATATAACCCCTTCGAGAAAATAATTGTTTGACCATATTTTCAGATTAGTCATTTTATTTGATTTTAAATGACAAATGTTGACTAATCGGACTCCCTACTAATTATCAAAAAGATAAATAGTGATTGAAAAGGTGATAAGTGTTGATATTTAACATACATTACTCAAAACGGTATATTTGGAAAATTTCTTTAGGAATTCAGACAAGAGTTATAAAACTTTTTGTTGGGTAAAGATTCCATGACCATTTCTATATCTATCGTTATTTCTATCGACCATGGTTTATCAAATATTCAATATAGTTTGTCGATATGTGGTACTATATTCAGGGATTGTTTGTTTTTCATTTCACATTTTTTTGTAAAAATAAATAAATATCCAAAGTATTCACTCTCATTTAAAAGTCCTCACGGTTATGCATGGGTGAATTACTTGGATTTTTGATTATGTGCTTCCATGCTCATTTAAAAGTCCTCACGGTTATGCATGTATGGAACGCATATCAAAATTAATTGATTTAATAGACAAGTTGATTCTAATCCCATTTAAAAGTCCTCACGGTCATGCGTGGTTAGAAGATACTTGATTCCATTTTTTTAAAATTAAATTGGAATTCTACTAATCTCAATTAAAAGTCCTAACGGTTATGCATGATTAGTATATATTCAAATTCCTGATATAAATGTACCACAAGTTGATACAATTGTATGATTTTATATTAGAACATCATTTCCATTCTTTCTAAAAGTGGAATATGCTCCTAACAAGGGTAGTTATGGTTTTTGTTTGATTCTTATTGGAGTTTAATATTTATATTCAATTTGAGTTTTAATGTTGGATTAATATTGATCACTTTATCTCTATTTTCTCTGACACTATTATTCTTTTGCTGATAACAAAAGGGGGACAGAAAAGTTAAGATTTTGTCAAATAGAATCAAGCAAAGGTCAAATAATTTTTCCATTTGCTTCTAGGCTTATTTGAATATTTCTATTTGCATGCATATATGTAGGGGGAGCATCATGTAGAGAAGAAGCATATAAATAGGGGGAGCAATTAGAGTATATCATTGATCAAATACATTTAACACGGTCAAAATCATAAATATATGTTTGTTATCATCAAAAGGGAGAGATTGTGGAATATGCGAGCATATGATTTTTGTTTGATGATAATAAACATATATATATATATATATATATATATATTCATTTAAATGTATTTGTTAATGTACTATTTTGTTTTTCATAGATTAAATAAATATTTGTTGAATAAAATAAATTACACAGAATTTGAATTCAAACAGAACAAGTTACACAGAATTTGAATTCAAACAGAAATTTTATTCAAACAAATATTTATTACAATCTTGAATAGTAAAAATTCAAGCTCTCACTATACATATACATTTTTAATTACATCACAATTTAGTTTACATTAATGACCTCACTACATATCACTCACACTCGCATTTTGTCATTAACTGCATTCCAGTTTGAATCCAGCATCTGAGCAATCTGCAAAAATATTCACTAACGCAGTAAAATTGAAAAAGAAATATTTTCGCAAAATAAAATGAAATACGATTTTTGAAAATATGGTTTGCCTCAGTTATTCGGGTTGTTCGTCATCATTTATATTTGAATTCATCACACACGAACAGTGTGACATGCACAGTGTATCACTGTACATGCCACAAGGCCGTGCACATCGGTATACACTTGATAATGCTACAGGGACAGGTGAGCAGTGGTCAAACCCAAATGAAAAGCCGGGTTCAACTCACGTGCAGTATATTTAAAATCACGACACAAGCACAAGGTCAAACCCGAGTTTTAAAACTGGGTTTAACACAAGGCACAATAAAATGAATGCAAAGGTCAAGCCATTGTTGTCATGACTCAACTCAAATGCAAAGCTTTGACAAATCAAAACTGCATCAGATCACAAATGCAATGCTCAATGCACAAAACCACAAATGTGCAACACAGTGAAGATGACAAGTGCATCCAGAAGTTCAACAAAGACCAAGTCAAAGTCCAGTGATGTAAACAGTGAAGAACATGGATGTCAAAGGCAATACACAAGTGACAATGCAGTAACAACCACAATGATACAAGGCAACATGTACAACAAGTTCAAGTGACATCACAGCAAAGATGACACAGACTCAAGCAAGTGCACAACCAACACAACAAACACTGTCAAGCCAAATGAAACAAACTACTGAATCAAGTGACCAACCAGAAGTTCAAGGCAGTAGTGTACATGAATACAACTACAGGCACAAAGACAGAAAATTCATGAATGCAACATGATGAACCAGACAGGTCAAGAAACAAGGCAGACCACAAAGAAATGCATGCCACCAAGTAAACAAACTCAGGCAAATTGTACAACAACAAGTTCAGCTACTCAATGCAACACAGTGGAAACAATCACAAACAATATCAAGCTGTTGTATTCAAGTGGCCAAAAATGCAGATCAACCAGAATGAAGAACCAGAAGTACAACATGACCAAAAGTGTACAGTAATGCAACAGTGAGTGGCAATGCACCATCCAGAAACTCAGTGAAGCTCAAGTATAACACTACTGAAGTTCAATCCACCAGTATGCAGTGATACAAATGCAACAACCAAATGGATGGAAGCAAACACCGAGTGCAATAGCAAATACATCATGCAACAATGCACAAGTGACACAACGACCATGAAGCAGTAATAAGAAAGTGCGTATCTATACCAACATGAGTGCAGCAATGCAACAAACAAGTCAGTGGCAAGCTACAGACTCAAGTGCAACAGTGAAGTCGAAATCATGAAGGATTCTAAAGTCAAGTGATAAAATTCATGTTTAAAAAATAATTCAGATGAGTATCTTTGAAAATAGGAAAGTCAAGCAAATTAAAAAGAGGAAAGTTTCTGCCTTTTTATTCAAGAAAAATCGAACGCGTGAAAATCAGAGCCGTGAGCATCAAGTCCAAAAATATATCAGGAAAGCCGTAAACAAAATTTAGGGAAGTACCAAATTGATACGAGCAAAATCAAGTGATTCGAATTCATATAAATACTGAACCAAAAAACTCATCATCGGCATCGAGTCAAGCAAATCGCTAAACCAGCAACGAAAAGAAATTACATACCGAATCAATGACACACTCGATCAAAAGAGCAGCTGCTAAACAACGAGCAAGCCAAGCAACGAGAACCGATCAACAGAGGAGCAACGCAATCTCGAAGTCAACCAAATCATCAGAGAGCCGCAAAACCCTAATTTAGGGGAAAAGAGGATCAACCGTCAGTTTACAGTAGCAAAGAAAAAGGGAACGAAGCCGTAATTTCAGAACGAACAAAGAATACAACGTCGGCCGCAATTGTTTCAGAAGGAAGAACAAAGGATCGGCCGTATTATTCTCACAAGCCAAAAAGAATTGGATCGGGCTAAAAATAAAAGGGCCGACTTTATAAAAGGAATTTTATTTAGGGTTTAATTTTTTTTAAAGGGTTTTTTTTTATTTGAGCAAAAATTAGGGATTCAAGTTTATATTTTAATTTTTGCTCCTGCTTTTATTTTTGAAGTCTGTTTTTCTTTTTGAGTCAAAGTATTGGTAAATCACCACCTAGGTTGTAGGTAGTGTCAGATTGTCTAGTTAGAATTAGTTCAGTGAGCAGGGTGTGCGAGTTTGCAAATCTCTATAGGCGGAGCAGAGTTTGCGAGTAAGCGAAACTCTATAGACGTAGCAGGGTGTGCGAGTCTATGAGAGTGTTCGTGAGCGGGAGAAAAAGGGTTTGCGAGTCTAGTAGAGTGTTTGTAAGCGGGATACTGTTTAATTCTAATAGAAATTTGAGAATGCAGCAGTAGGCAGGGGTTGCCGAAGCTGGGTAAATTGTGTATGTGATTTACTTTTCAGCATATTTATTTCTGCATTTTGTTTTTACGTTTAAATCGAGAAAATTTGCATTAACCCTATTCACCCCCCCCTCTAGGGTTAATCTAGATCCTACAGTTATTGCATCAACACACTTGGCTCTGCCTTTACTAACTAGCAGTTCATACATTTTGTAATGATCCGAAAATTTTAACGGTCTTAATAACGTAATTAACTAAATTTTTATGAAATTTCAAATAATAAATTTGAAAATGAAAATTTGATATTTGGTATGCGTCTATTTAAACACAGCAAATAGTAAATTTTTGGTGGAAAATACAAATGTTAGTTCTGTTGTGTAGTTTTCAATTCAATTTAATACCAGTTAATTTGATGAAAATAATTTTTTCTCGAAATTTGAATAATTTTATATAATAAAAATGTAAACTATTTTCTGAGTGAGGCGTCAGAATTCATTTCGTCAAATTTGGATTTCTCTAGCCCCATTTATCTTATTTTCTGCAAAATTTGCAGCAGTTTAGCAGCGAAATATCGACTTTTGATAGAATGATCATATCGCTGATATATGTGCACCATTTTGTCCATCTCATCGTGTTGATCTCCACAGTATATTCATTCTTGTATTTCGACATTCAGTGTGCGTCGAAATCCGTGAAACGATTTCCGTGTAGGGTCCGTATTCGGGTCTTTTGGTTTCCTTGTGCGTCTATCCATTTTCTGCCGATTGAAATCAAAAAGCCTGTAGCATTTATAACTCCTGAATTTGTGCTTGCCTTTTTCTATGCCTATGGTTCAACATTCATATTACATTGCCTCTTCGTTCTCTTTCTTCTCTATTGGATCTGGATCTCATTTGGAAAAGGAAAAGAAAAATATATTGAAACACATTTACACCTGCTTATCGTCTTTGTTTGTTTTCAAGTTTGTCATCCTCTGTTTATATAAGCCTATAATAAGAATAGAATAATATGTATTCAAGTTTGTTTCCAAATTCCTGAAGCTTTACTTCTTCCTCATTGCCGCACTGTGATCCATGTCTGCTCCAAGCAACGCCGAAGCCTGCTCTTCCTTTTCCACCAGCTAGCTGACTCACATCGACCGTTGCTCCAATACATGACCACATCCCACCCATAACGCTGAGCAACCCTACCACTTACCCACCTCAAACCTGCCATCACTTCCGAGCGCTGCCACCTATCTCCACCGCATCCATAAACGATCTCCACTCCCCTACTTTCGACCACCAACCCCTGACAGCTATCGACTTATACCCATCCCCTTCACCTACCACGCACGTGCCAGCCTCTCCATAAAAATACAAATTTGAAAAAAAATCTGCAGCAGCATATATATGTATTTGCCAAACAACACCATCCCACTCCCACCACCAAATCTTTGCACCGAACACTGCTGAAACTCACCCAGTCACCCTTTCGCCTTCCTCACCCTCTCCACTCTCTCCCGATGACCACAGCTCGGTGCCACCGTTTCCTCCGCCCTCCTCCTCTCCGAGTGTGGCGGTTCGGCCACACGTCGACAACCCCAACCAAGCGCCGATCCCACTCACCGCCCATGTTCATTGACCCACACCCCTTCATCACCATCACTTAACGCAACACATCTCCATCAACCTTTCGCCTGCCCTCCCTCTCTTCCAGACCAAGCATTTCCATAGTCTACTTCCCCTTTTATTATATAAAAGGTATATATATGTTTGAAGTAATATATATAATAAGTAAGCTGTATACATTTCTATCTCTTGCCTTTATATGTTAACATCAATTTATATATATATATTTTTCGAATAGATTTGTCTACATAGCTACTATCTTGCACACACATCGGTTAGTTGTATATTATATACAGGTCTTTATATAGTAGCTTGTACATGTATATGTTTGGTTATATTATATATTTGCCAGCATTTACATTGTTATAATCTGCGTATATGTGTACATATATATTAGCCTGTATTCTTGTTGTTGCTGCATACGAATAGCATGCAGTTGTATATTATATAATGCCTACATAAACATCTTTAGTCTGCATAGATTTTGTTTGAACATTCTCTGGTCTACACATATTTGTCTATAGCTGTATATATTTTAATCTCCATGTCTATATATTTATTTTATAGTTTATATATGTTAAAGTATTATTATTCAATATGTTTAAAAGTATGCAAATTATCTATTATTTTTTACATAAGATCTGTAGTTTATATACACAATATAATCTGTTATTTATACAAGTATATGCAAAATACATTTATTTGTATATGCATATTTTTATTCGTTGTATAGATGATCTGTTGACCTATATTATATTGTAAATTTTATTTTTGTGTATTGTTCTAAATATGATAATTTGTATGGATATTTTGATTTTAGAGATGTATATAAATTTCAAATTATAAGTTTTATAGGTTAATATGATCTGGTATTACATATATAAGTATATATACGAGTTATTTAATCTGCTTATAAGTCTATATATGATTGTAGGTGTGTGTGTGTGTGTGTGTGTGTGTGTGTGTGTGTGTATATAAGCCTGCATGTTATATATGTTGGGTTTTATTATTTGATTATATATATATATATATCCCATTTATATCAAGTTTGTTCTGATTTGTGTTTTCATCGAATTTGGGTTGATTTGCTTTGTTGTGGCGCTGTCTCGTTGTTACTTTGTGCTTATCCTCATCAGTTCGATGATTTGTTAATTATCTGTATATGTTTGTGGCTCTTTTCATCCCGTTCTCTCCCTAGTCTCGAAAGGTAAGCAATCACTCACGATTAACATTCTTATATTTAATAAATTTAATTCACATTGAAATGATAATTGAAATTTGCTGTTTAATTTGAATTGTTAATTATTTAACTGTTGTATATGATATGCAATTATCTGTAATTATTCACCTATGACATTTGACACCATAATCTATTATTTATATTTAAATTTATCACTGATGATATATGCCTGTTGTTGATATGTTATATTGTTATCACATTTGTTCTCGCCCTGCAAGTTCCCTGTTAGTTAAGAATTCCTTATGGGTTGTAATGATACATACCTGAATGATATTATATAATAAGGGATAATCGTTATGGGTTGAAATCGTAAACCAAATCGATTTTCATCAATTTTGAATTTTGGGATTGTGGGTTGAAATGATATATACCCGTAGATATTCAAATTGTGGATTTAAATGATAAATATCTGTATCGCTTAACCATATGATAGAAAATTATATACAGACACCGTTGATCTATATTTTGAAAAATGATTTCCAAAGTTTGAAAGGAAATATATGGGTTTTAATAAATATTGTTTGAAAGGAAATACATGCAATTGATACTCTCAAAGAAATCTTTCATCATTTAGAATTGTATGGAGGCCAGAAATTTTAGGAAGGAAAACAAAATGTTACTTTAACAAGCATTATAAAGACAGACAAAGATTACTCAGAAGAATAGGAGTTTCAGAAGGGGAAATTCCTGTCAAATATTTGGAGATTCCACTGTCTACGAATACTATTACAGATAGAGAATGTGCTAAACTCATAGACAGTGTTAAAGAGATATTACAAGGTTGGAGATCTAAATTATTATCTTTTGCTGGTAGGGTTAGGCTAGTTCACACAGTGATTACATCTATAGTCAGATTTTGGCTTCAAACTTTTTCCAAATTGTTCCTTGGGCGAGATTAATTCAATTTGTGCAGGTTTTATATGGAGGGGAAAAATACACAAAATTAGTTATAAAGAATTGTGTAAACCAAAGAAAGAAGGTGGAGTTGGATTAAAAGACCTCTTCGAACTTAAAAAAGTTTATCGTATCAAAATGGCTTGGAATATATTATCTTCTGACAACTTATGGCCCAAGTGGATGAAAGCAAAGTACATCAAAAATAATTTTTGGACAAACCCCATAGACAACAACACATCAGTAATCTAGAAAAACATGCTGAAATTCAGAGAAGAACTTAAACCCCTCATTGAAAGGAAAATAGCAAATGGTTAAAAAACAGATCTTTGGAAAGACCCATGGTTTAGCAATAAAATGTTGATTGAAAGAGTGGGATGGGAAGGTTTCTTAAACTATGGTAACCCTAGTTGTGCTGTTTCTAGCATTATTGAAGGAGGCAGGTGGAAATGTGAAAATCAGCTTATAACAAGGAACTTTACCAAAGAGATTCATAGGATACCAATACATAGTGATAGTACTGATGATGAATGGTACATGAAAAACTCAAATAAAAGACAATTTATATTTCACAAAACATGGGAAGAGACTAGCAATAGACATCAGAAGGTTGACGGGTATCCTATTGTCTAGAGCAAATCGGTAAATCCTAAGATGGCTCATACTACTAATAAAGCCATCTTAGGCAGACTTCCAACTAAAGACCGACTACAAAAATGAGGGATAATCGAAGATACAACATGCAGTCTTTGCAATGAAAAAGCTGAGAATCATGACCATTTGTTTTTCGACTGTATTTATACCAAATCTATATGGAGCTTACAAAAAATGAAATGCATCTGCTCAAATGATGTTAAATCACTGAAAGAAGAAATATTTTACCTAAACGATAGGAGACACGGTTCGAACCTGCTGCAAGAAGTACTCAAAATTAGCCTCACAACTTCCATATGGCACATCTGGAGAGAAAAGAACCATATGGGTTTCAACAACAAGAGAAAGGATTTTCAATTAGTGCATTCCCAAATAAATAGAGATGCGAATTTGATAATCAATCGAAATGACAAAAAGAAACTTACCAGCCTAACAGCACCAGAAAAACAACTGCTGGAGAGGATGAAGTTGAAGGTAGATTGCTCAGGAACTCTAAGAGGCTCTCAGAAGCCGCCATGAAGTAGAAGACTCGAGTTTATGTGATGGAAAAGGAAATAATTGAGTTTGCTGTCTGTAGTGATAATGTTGATTGTTTTGTAACTAGGGCTTCAGCCCTTATTTATCTTTAAGGCAATAAAACTATTAACCTATTTTTTTTTAAAAATTATAAATGTAATTTCTATATATGCATAAAAATTTAGATTTTAAATTTACATGTTTTGAAAATTTTAATTTATAAGTTAGTTTTGAAAAATATAAATTTTAAGATTTTCTTGTAGTTTTCTTATTTTAAAAATATATAAAATAAGATTTAATACAAGATATAATTAATAATAAGATTTAATTTAATAAGATTTGATTTAATTAGTATATAATATGTTTTAAATTATTTATTTAAAAATTTATATTAATATTGTAAAATTGATTTATAACTTTAATAATAAAGGTTGGAAAGATAAATTAATGTTGACTTGGAATTTTAAATTGATTGATAATTGAATTTAAGAAAGAATCGATTTAAACTTATTAGTTTTGAGATTTTGAAAAGATATAATTTTAGCTTGATTTATAACTTGATTTGATAAAAGGTGATTAACTGAATATTCTCAACTTTAAATAAAATGGATATTGAATATCTAATATTGATTTAGATTTATAAATTGGGATTCGAATGAATTGTTATTGAAATGATTAAGTGAATACTTTCCAATTTGAATAAAATTAAAGTTAAATGTTAAAATATAAATGAAATTTATATTGTAAATGTTGAATATTTAAACTTGAATCTTATTGGAATTGAAGTGATAGTTCAAAACCTGGATTTGAAATCGAAAAATTGAAATAGTATATTGAGAATTTGAATTGAATATTTGACCTTTAAATTGAAATGGTTAAACTGGAATTGATTTAAATTGAAATTTTGGAATTTAAGATGATTTGAATGGACTTGCAAAATTGGAGGAAACTAATTTTGTTATATAAAGTATTTTTAATATATATATAAGCTATTTTAATTTATAGCTATTTTAAAATGTGTACCGTTTCAATATCTAAACAGTTTAAGTTGGAACTGTTATGCATTTAAAAAGTGCTATGATTTCAAAAGTGCTATGATTTCGAAAGTGTTACAATTTTGAAATGTTACGATTTTGGAAATGAATATTATTTAAGTGAATAATGATATTGAATTTATATGATTTTGAAATGAATATGATATTTGGATATGAAATATGAACCATTTGAAATGAAATGACCACGGTGTGAAATAAGCATTTGGTTGTTAAAGAGACTGGGATTGGATATTGTCATACTCTCTGCCAATACCGAAAACCATTTAACAACTGTGTATATGGTGGAGATTCTCGAACGTAGTAGGATGGTTTGGCGACGATTCTATAGGATATTTACATAGCCTTGACTCCAATAAGTCAGCTTGATGTGGCTAAAACAGGAGCTATACCGAACCAAGTGGTGTCATTCCGCCGATCGGGCACATTTCTTCGATACCATTCTATTGCTTTTGTGATTTGATTGAGTGCACCCTTTGATTTGGAAGTGTGTCATGAGGTGGATGGTAGTAACTGCTATGCGTTACCACTAGTCCGGGAGTGCAAATGGTATATCTACCCTGGCATTGCCTCGAGTGCCTTGTCGCATGCCTTATCGCACCTTCTTGGAGTTTGTTTTGTACCGTACCTATGTGGTGTCCTCTGGCTAAACCTCTAGTTTACGGAGGACCATACGACATTGTATAGACTACGGGAATATATAAAATGTGTTAAGGGGGATATGGGCAACACCTTAATTCTATTTTAATACTTATACTTTACTATAGACATATTATAATAGCGTATATTACAACATAGTTGATAGTTCCACGGATCCTTAGAGGATGGAAATCCCAAACATCCTCTAGGTTACTTGTATTTCAGTTGACATTTCACTTGAGTTAAATTTACCGATATAAGAATATTAATCCTGACTCAAGTGTTTTGTATTTTGCATTATTCTCGGGTCAGACTGAGTGTCACAGCATTTGAGACTCGCCTTTGGAGATTGGAGATTTGTTTGAAGATCTATCTATCCAGCTTTCAGTTATTTCAGTTTATTCCAATCATTTATATTGAGACTCGTCAGTTGCTTATACATTAGAGATTATTTGATATTCTTTTGTATTTTGTTTCAGACATTGATGTTTTGTAATAGTTTCATGAACTACTATTTATCTATTCCGCTGCTTATTATTATTACTCTGTATTTGTGATTCTGTAATTGATTTATTTACTGTAATGCTGAGTTTTTGCCAAATATAAATTAACAATATGTTGTTTCGAGGAATTCAAGTCCGACATATATGGATGCAAATGGTTCAAATACGGGGTCGTTACAATTGGTATCAGAGCACTGGTTTTGGCAAAAATTAGCACATAGAGTAAATTTAATTACAGAATCACCTTTGTTCGAGCTTGAATTTCTTTCCCTTTGATTTGTATTTCTTTCAAACTTTAGAACCCTACCTCGTTCTGAAATCCATTCTTGTCTCTCCCTGTTCATGTTCCCTTGATATTGGAGAATCCAATAGCTGTATTTCCTTTGGTCTCTATAGAATTTGAGCTCATCATGCCACTTCTATTGGCAGCCTTATCCTTAAGTGTGAATGATCCCATCGGTGGTCCCGCCAACCTTCGTATGATTGTAAAGGGGTGGAACTCCTTTACAACAAGCGTCAATTAGCCGAAGATTTCTACCTCTCAGTTTATGTGTTATTATTTCATGCAAAGCTCGAATCGTCTCTAGTAGATGATCGTGATAATTCCCTTGTAATCTTGACTCCATTCCGATAATCATAGATTATCTTGATATTGGGTGAAGTCACTTCTCCACCTCCTAGAGCGAGAAATTGAATTTCCGCATTGATCTTATTCCTAGAATCTTGTTTGACCTGGTTAAGGTCACCCGCGATTAAATAAGTCTATTTATTTCTCCTTCTGTAATTTAATTATTTTATCTTCCTTTCGAGTCTATCTTTGTAGTAAGAATTCCCTTTGATTAGGATCCCTCTATATGTGAATTTCTGTCCATTCTTGAATCATCCTATGAGGGAGTTTATTTGAAATTAATATTAAATTGTTTTATTGGGTTGTTTGAGTTGTTAAGGTTGAATTGGGATTTCGATCGATTCGTCTGGCCAACGCTATCGATAGAAATTCCAAAACACTTAAACAAAGCAGATGGAAACAATATTGTTTTTGAGATTTATAATGAAATAATTTTATGTGAGTAATATTTTAAAAATAAAGGTATAATTTTATAAAATTATATAGTTAATGAATTGTTGTTAGAAATGATAATACTTGGTTATCATTTATTTCTTAGTTGACACTTCCAAATAGTTAACTATTGTTCTTTGAAATTTTAAACATGGTTTATAAATTTGATTTGAAATCGAAATGAATCTAAAGTAAGGATTTAAGAATTTAATTCCAGTGCTTTTCAAAATTTGGTTTTCATAGTTTGAAGAAGTATACTATTTGAAAACATTTTCAAATGGAAATTGTTCTATAGAATTTTTAAAGTAAGTAAATCTGTACTCCTCTCTTTGTCACTGGAAAATAATTTCGGTGATGACTGCAGCATCATCGACATTCATTTTCGAGTCTCAAAGTGGAGAGACCTCTTGGTAGCTTTGCTACACTTTTGTTTTGAAAATGGATTTGATTTGAATTCCTTGAATATGATTTGATTTATATAATATATATATATATATATGTGTGTGTGTGTGTGTGTGTGTGTGTGTGTATTTATTTCAAAATGGTGGGAAGTGAAACCGGAGATCTAATTCATAAATTCTATATTAAGTTTGGGTTTTCTATTATTGAAATAAATCAAAATTTTAAGATATTTGAAGTGTTTGAAATCTAAATTTGGATTTAAAATAACTACAAATAGTTGAACTAGGGTTAAATTATTTGTATAATAATCAATTGCACTCTAATATATATAACTTACCTACATTATTCAAAAGGTTAAAATGTTAAGGTGAATAAATAAAGGCTATGCAAGAGAAAATTAAGTAATAAATTGTTCATACTAAAAATCTTGCTTAATCAAAATGTTGTAAATAAAAGGTGAATTTGTATAGGATTCAATTATATTCAAAGACATTAATATAACTTACCTGAAAAAGTTTAAATGTAATTAGAATGCAATTGAGTAATATATAATATAAAATATATGAAATAAAATGTTCCTAAATGAATTTTTGATAAGGAAATTTATAAAAAAAATTGGTAGTTATAATAAAAGTTAATACACTTAATTTATGATTATAGGAAATGTTAGTGTAGATAAATTGAATAATAATAAGATAATGAATAAATAAACATAGATTTAAGAATAGTTGAAATTGTGATATAAGTGGAATCGACTTAAGTGAAATAAATGGAGTAAATAAATAAGTTAAATATAATAAATTTTGTTTTGAAAGAAATTTTATAACAATTATTAATAAATTGAAACAAATCAAATTGAATGAAAATATACTGAATTGAAAATCAACAAAATGTGAATACAATGAATATTATTGATTAAATAAAATGGATTGAAACCAAATTATTGAATATAAATCAATTTAAAAATTGATGAAATCTATATGGTTTTGAATTTGTTATGTATCTGATAATATGCATTTCAGTATATCTTTTCTTTCTGGTTGTTCATATTCCCCTACCTTGTTCCTTTTCGGGGATGAAAAGTTTTGAGTGGAGGGGAGTATAATGACCCAAATTTTTTAATGGTTTTAATAACGTAATTAACTTAATTTTTTTGAAATTTCAAATAATAAATTTTGAAATGAAAATTTGATATTTGATATGCGTTTATTTAAACACAACAAATGGTAAATTTTCATTGGAAAATACGAATGTTAGTTCGGTTGTGTAGTTTTCAATTTCAATTTAATATCAGTTAATTTGACGAAAATAATTTTTTTTCGAACTCGGAATATTTTTATATAATAAAAATGTAAACTATTTTTTGAGTGAGACGTCATAATTTGTTTCGTCAAATTTGGAATTTTCTAACTCCATTTATCTTATTTTCGGCAAATTTGCAGCAGTTTAGCAGCGAAATATCAACTTTTGATAGGATGATCATATCACTGATATCTTTGTACCATTCTGTCCATCTTGTCGTGTTGATCTCCGTAGTATATTCATCCTTGTATTTCGGCGTCCAGTACTAGTCGAAATCCACGAAATGGTTTCCGTATCGGTTCCGTATTCGGGCCTTTTGTTTCCTTGTGCATCTTTCCATTTCTACCCATTGAAATCAAAAAGCCTGTAACATTTATAACTCTTGAATTTGTGCTAGCCTTTTTCTATGCCTAGTGGTTCAACATTCATATTGCGCTGTCTCTTTATTCTCTTTCTTCTCTATTGGACCGGGTCACATTTGCAAAAAAAATATTATAACACGTTTACACCTGCTTGTCATCTTTGTTTGTTTTCAAGCTTGTCATCCTCTGTTTATATAAGCCTATAATAAGAATAGAATAATATGTATTCAAGTTTGTTTCCAAATTACTGAAGCTTCAATTCTTCCTCAATGCCGCACCGTGATCCATGTCTGCTCCAAGCAGCGCCGAAGCCTGCTCCTCTTTTTCCACCAGCTAGCTGACTCACCCCGACCGTTGCTCCAATACATGACCGTAGACCACCCACAACGCCAAGCAACTCTACCACTTACCCACCTCAAACCCGCCTCGACTTTCGAGCTCTGCCGCCTATCTCCACCGCATCCATAACCGATCTCCACTCCCCTGCTTTAGACCACCAACCCATGACAGTTATCGACTCACACCCGTCCCCTTCACCTACCCCACGTGTGTCAGCCTCTCCACACAAAAAAATTGGAAAAAAAACCTACAACATATATATGTATTTTCCGAACAACACCATCCCACTTCCATCACCAAAGCTTTGCACCGAACACTGCCAAAACTCACCCAGTCAGCCTTCCTCCTTCCTCACCCTCTCCACTCTCTCCCGATGACCGCAACCCAGTGCCATCTTTTCCCCCAACGCTCCTCCTCTCCAAGCACGGAAGTTCAGCCACACATCGAAAACCCTACCAAGCGTCGATCCATCTCACCGCCCACGTTCATTGACCCGCACCCCTTCATCACCATCACCAAACGCAACACCTCTCCATCAACCTTTTGCATGCCCTCTCACTTGTCTAAACCAAGCATTTCCATAGTCTGCTGCCTCTTTTATTATATAAAATGTATATATATGTTTAAAGTAATCTATACGATAAGTAAGCTGTATACATTTCTATCTCTTGCCTTTATATTTTAACACCAGTTTATATATATATTGTAACGACCCCAGATTTTTATGAATTTAAATTGATAATTTAAATGAATTTTTGAATTCAAATGTTTTAAAATTAAATATAAATGGAAGCGAGTTTCCTCGATTCAAATAGAAAAGATATATAAAGTCATATGGATTTGAAATTTTGTATATATGTGAATATATATGTATATATTGGATTTTAAATAAATTCTTAAATAAATGATTTTGAAAAATAAATAAAATACTTCAGACACAAGTATAAAAATAAACAAATAAATTGATTTAAAAATTTATAAATAATGATAATTTGAGTTATATAAAATATATGTGTATATATAGAGAAATATAAAACAATAATTTTTAAAATAAAATTTATGGTAAATATTTAAACTAAAAATAGAAACACAATAGAAATAGAAAATATATTAAGTCAAATTTATTTGAAAATTTGCATATATGTATATATATGAGATATATATATATATATATATATGTATGTATTTGAGCATATGTGAGTAAATTTAATTTTTATATATATATATATAGATATATATATATTTGATTTGAATTTAAATACTATATATGTATGTGTATATGATAAATATTTAAACTAACAATAAAAACATAAAAGAAATAAAACATAGAATAAAATACATTAAACAAATTAGAAACAAATGTATATAAAGGAAAAAAAAAGTGAGCAAATCAATGAAACAAAGTATAAGCTAAATTAACAAAACAAAGATATACATAGTCAAATGAAAATGATAAAAACAAACTAACAAAACAAATACAAATACAAGCTAGGCAATAAAAATAGAAGTTCACCTATTTTGTAAAGTAAAACAATTTATACTTAAGCTATGAATAAAATAAGAACATTGATATATAAAACAAAAACAATAAGTATAAAACAAAACTAAAGAGAATAAATATGCAAAGTACTAAGTATTAAACTAGTAAACTAAAAACAAAAGAAGAAATAACATATATAGTAACACATTAGTGTAAAATAGGAAGTAAATGCATAAAAGAATAAACTATAACAACATAACAAAAGTAGGACTTCATTTTATTTCAAAGTAATAAAGACAAGTAAAATGATATTTTTAGTTAACAATAGAAATTTATTCATATTCCAAAGTATAAGTTAAATATAAAATGAATTAAACTATAAAAAGAATACAAAGCAAAATATCCACAAACTAACTACATACATAATTTAAAAACAAAGCAAATAATAATAATTTACATAAGTATGAAACAAAACAAAGGCAATAAAATAAATGGCTGAAACAAGCAAGAAAATAAATAAAATAAACAAAATAAAGTACATAATATAATACATTTCATATAGCCTGTAAAGAAGAAAGTAAGCATATAAAACAAGACAAAAGAATTTATACAAGTATCTTTAATACACTTAAACTAGAAACAAAACTGCATATGCATTTAAAATAGCATAGAACAGCAAATATCTCTAGCATACAAAATCTTCATATAAATAATTAAGTAAGATAATGAGTATGTAAACCAGTGTACTTACTGGAAATCATTTCAGTCAAAAACAAAGCAAAGAAAAGATAAGTATGGAGTAGATAACAGGACAAGGCTGTAGCTTAGAAAGTAAAGTAAAAGCAAGTACAAATAAAACATATCAGCCGAGTTATTCAAATGCAAGCAACTTCACCCATGTTATTGTACAAACAAGCATACCCTGCTGTACAAAACAGTATAATATCACCAGCCTGTACAATATGAAATCCCTGTACAAAACATAAGATATGATCCCCTGTAAAACTTCTCTTCTTTATATATATCACCTCGGCTTCTCCATTTCAACCTGAGACAATGAAAGCAAATACATTCAAATCAGAGATCAAGGGGGGTTTTCAGCTTGTATTTTCAAAACTGTTTCAAAATGAAGCTCTGTTCTTCTTCTAAGAAATCTGTGAGCAACTTTCTACCCATGATCTACTTCTATATCTCAATATTGTGGTTGATACTTGAATGCATTATGAAATGTTGTTAGCTGTTAAAATGTCTGTGTGTTTAGATATATATATATATAGATATGGAGTGCATGTTTGTAACATATTTTTGTTTACAGGCAACAGGTTTCAATCTTGTTTAAAATATATGCTCTGTGTGTTAGTAACAGGTACAATTTTCAAAACAAATTAAATAACTTAATGTTGAATTCGAATTGGGGTATGATTTGTAAATAAAGGTTGTTTGAAATCAGGTAACATTTCATCTAAAAATAATTCTAGGTTTTAAAAATGAATAATTGGTTCGGAATCTTTGAGTTTACAGTAAAAAGGAATTAATGTGAAAAATTCGAATGTTGTAAATTGTTGATTCGATTTCATAACTTGATTTAACATACAAAGCTAAGATTTTTAAAACAAAGATGATGATTTTTACTTAAGTATTCTAGGTGCTGTTCATTTTTGAACCAAAAACGCTTTTTTGTAAAATTCTGGAGATTCAACAATTCTTAAATGCTGCAACTTGATGTAAAGCTAGCTTGATGATTCTCGAGTATAGGAAAAATGCTAAAGAAAATTTCTAATGCAAGGATTAGTTGGTTGGATCGAAAGTAGGGTTTGGCTCGAGTGTATTTTGAGTTCTGTAACTCGATGATTTCGTCGTCGATGATAGACCGAGTGCCACGCGACTTTGTGAAAAGATAGAGGGGACATGGATGGAGTTGTGGCCGGAATTTCACGTTTTCTGGTGATGGGTGTCGCGAGTATGTCGTGTTGACAGTTTTGGGGGTGTTGAAGATAGCATGTTATTCCAGTTTGGGTTAGGCAGTGAAAATTTGAATGCATCGTTGTTACAAATTCCTGTGTTATATGGAGACTTGTATAGATGATCGTTGATGTGTCGAGGGTGGTGGGTTCGACTGGAAGTGGCCGGAGTAGCCGTACACGTGCACGTGCACGTTGGGTTAGATTGGGCTGTGCTGTGGGTTCGTGTTTGGGGAAGAAGACGTAGTCTCGAAGCGTGTCTCAGGGAGAACGAGGGGTAGCTCGAGTTTTTACTCGAAGCAGGATCTCGGTGTTAAATCAAAAGACTTACAAAATTTTTTAAATTTGGAAAATTTTGGGGACTCGGGCTAGTTGGTTAAAAAACTCGAAGCAGGGTGCTGTTTTTATCGGGTATGACCCGAAGCAGGCCTCGGGTGAGTAAGTGAAAGCAGCAAACTCGGTTTCAACCAATTTTTTAAACACAAGTAAAAATTTATTTTCTGAATAAACAAATGATATTTGTAAATAAAATATGAAAAAAAATAGTAATTAGAATTTGTAAATTCTTTAAATTAAGCCAGGAAAATTTAAAACAAAATTTAAATTAACTTTTTTTTTTATGATTAGATTTAAAAAGAATGATTTAAAAATTTATTTACATTAAATTTTAATGTAACAATAAATAAATTCTTAAAGTATAAGCAATTTTCAAATGACAACTAAGATAAACAATTTATATTAATAGTTTGGAAAAAGAGATTTAGAATGATTTAAAATTTGTAATTAAAATTAATTTGATAAACAATTAAGTACTTAAATAAATTTGAAATTAAGAGTTTGTTGATTTTATAAATTAAGTTGATTAATTTTAGTTGACGATTAATTAAAATAATCAAATAAGGGATAATTAATGTATCAAGATGGTAAAGATAAATTAATTTATCATTCAGGATAATAAATCCATGATTTAAAATAATCGATAAAATAATTATTGGGATAATTTATCTCATTCACTTTGATTTGTGAAAAATTAACTATTGTTGTGCACCGTATTGATATTTCTGTTCTGATTGTGATGTTGTGTGATGTAGATTGCCATGTACTACACTGTAATTGTAATTTACTCTGTATTGATATGAAAACCTTGTTTGCCGTAAAACGGCATTTAAACTTCGATGCGACAGGGAGTCGGATTCCAGTTAGTTATCCGAAACCCACATCGAATTGTAATGATAAATCTTTGAGATTGATAAATCAATTTATTTATGAATCTGTGAATAGAGACAAGCGTTATTGATTATATCGCTTATCGATAATTGATATCTCTGTAATGATTGATGTGTGCACTATTGTGTGTTAAACCCTTAGACCACACTTATACACACACAATTATGGATTTCACGAGGAAATCGATTAAGTCGCAGATTTTTGAAATAGTTAAATTTGAATTTTTAAATTCAAATGTTTTGGAAATGGAATCGGAATAAATGTGAAAATCTTTTGGAATGGAATTTCAAAATAGAATTTATTATTTTTAAATTACTTGATTAAGTTTTGGAATTTAAATAAGTTGATTTAAATTTAAATTCAATACTTGAAATTGAATTCTGTAATTTGAAATTAGGGATTAATGATATTATACTAGTCATTATGAGTTAAACCATTTTTAAAGTATTATTTTTGGGAATTTGAATTTAATTCAAGGATTTCAACTCGTATAAATGAATCAGATTTCCAAAATGAAAACTGTTGTTTTCAAATGATAAACACTTTTAGATAAGAACTGAGATTCCAGTTAATTAGGGGAATTGCAAGATTGAATAGAGAAATGATTTTCCTAAGTTATGAATGAATTCTTTTTGAAAGCTATGAATTTAATCTGTTTATTTTTAACAGATTTAAATTCATGATTTGTTTAAATCAAATTGAAATGAAATTGTTTTGAATGCTATAAGTTAAATCTTTGATTTAAAGATTTAACGAGTTAATCAAATTGAAATGAAAATTGATTTGGAAAATCTGTGAATGAATCTTTTGTTTAAAAGATTTAAATGTGAAAATTGTTTAAACCGTTAAAGGTTGTGAAAATGAATCTTTTTGTTTAAAGATTGAAAATGGTAATTTGTTAAACCATTTGAAAGAAAGTTTGAATTATTAAGTTGTGACTTAATTGAAATCCCATATCCATGTGTTTTGAAAATATTTTCGCTCACTATTCGGTTTAACCGGGAAAGGACCTTTGTGTCGTATAACCCATTCCGAATATGTGATTCGTCGTTATGGATAGCATTTGAAGACCGGTGATGAAGACCGGGTATTTGTGAAAGCGATAGGATGACCTATCGATTGTTTCTGCACCGAGTCGCGTTGGTATAGAAACTCCCTAAGTGATGGGAAAATCCGATCGGGATTGTAAATATCCGGGTTGCAAGGACTTCTTTGTAAGTGCCTTCGGTTCTGTTCGAACCCGGAACAGACTTGTATGGATTGTATGTCTGACATTACAAGTTGAGATATAAAGCCGATTTCTTTCAAATATATTTCTGTTGGTGGCGGAGAATTTATTCTTTTAGCTTAACACCCTTCTCTGAGACGTACGAGCTCAGAGGTTATATAGTTGAAGTTATCAGCGATATATTCCCAATTTGGTAATGTGACATGCTGAGTGTTGCTGAAATGATCATTGTGTTGATTATTGTGATAGGATCGTTTATTTGATCGTCTATCTTAGTGATCATTGTGTTGATCATTTGTTGACCCAAAGCATGGCTTTTGTATAAAGTATGTTTTTGTGGACGTGACTTCGTCGAACCTCACACCTCGGAAATGGTCAAAACAGGAAAGATGCAGCAAGGTTATGAGGGGTAGCACCCTTTAGGGTATGTACATTTCCTTCTAGATAGAGGTGGTATCATGGTATGGAGCCCAGATATTTAACCTATGTGGTTACTACGAATTTATTACTTTGTGGTTGTTGGTTTTCGGGATCCCGTGAGAAAGGTCGTTTACGATCGGGGAATGGCGTGCTCGTGTCAGTAGTTACCCAGTTAGGGGTAACCCGGCCTTGTGTTGGCAGAGTTCCGGTTTGGTTCTCGGGGATGTCTTTCCAGAGGCATTCTCATGTGGCAATGGGAAGTTCCTTGGCCTGACCATTTGTTGGAAATCCAATTCCCAATACGACACTTGTACGGTATTAGTTGTAGAACCTATCATTCACTTATGGTGTCGCAACACTGTTTGGATGGTAGCTATAGTAGGCATACGATAATGGTCGTATGTTGGCTAAGATTTATATTCTACTTCCGAAATGAATTTTTTCTCTACACTATGCACTAGTAATAATATCAAATGTCTTTTTAATGCGTATCAAGCATCTTTGACTATCATAAGGAGAAATCTCCTCCGATTATGCGTTTGCATTGTGTGTGTGTGCGGGAGGCCTTATGGTAGTCTCATTTTTCAAAAGCATTGCGAATTGACTTTGAAAATCTTTTATTGAATGTTTTTAAAGATAAACTGTTTTTGTTGCTCACACCAGTCCCACGACTGATCCGGAGTTTATTGTTTTCTTTCCTAAACTCTGGGTGCTCATTATATTTCTACACGAGCAGTCTAGAGTTGGGTTTTTCAGATAGTTAGATATAGTGGATTATCTGGAGTTAGTTCAGTCTTTGGATCACACCAGTCTTGTTAAGCTATTGGGCTATGTGATGGGGGGTTCTCGCTTCGCGGTTTGGTGGCGAATGGGAGACTCTTACTCCCACACATCCTCTTTTAGGGGGTTGGTTAGGTGTAACCTGAGACAGTCGAGAGGCTGGCCGTAAAAGCAAGGTCTGGGGTACCAGTGTAAGCCACAGTGGGGCTGGGATGGTTGAAAAGCCTACCGGTTGTGACTGCTGTCGACGGTTGAAAAGCCTAGTCGTCACATTTGGTATCAGAGCTAAGGGTTGAACTTTAGCTCAGGAGTGTAACACATTAAGTAGCTCATTAGAGATAGGATGAAGTAAATCCTAGAATGAGTAATCCTTAAGATATCCGTTTGAATGCCTCAGTAAATTCTTTTACTATCCACTGATAGTGAGTATGAGTGCAAGAAGAGAACGAGATAGGGGACAGAGAAATACGACTATAATTGGTCGATACTCTGTAACAATAGTGGAAACAACTTTCTAATCAATTTTTTTTTTGATTCGTTTCTAAATTCTTTTGATTTCTTCGTACCAGCTCTAGAAGAAGAAGTTTCGGTGTAATGGCAGCCCTACGAATCGTTGTGGGAAATCTTTACTTCGTATCTTCATTGGTTTCCTATCAGTTTTGATTTTAAACCTTAATGAATTTGAAATTGAAAATTTTAAATAAATTAGAAATTTTAAATTGAGTTAAAAATTGATTAATAGAATATGAAGTATGAAGAATGATTAGAATTGTATCGATAAAATGATTTTGTTTAAAACCAAATTTTGAAATTTTATTATAATTTCTTGTATCTACTATTGATATTCTGATTTGATGAGCCAAATCCAGAATCGATATCCAGTTTGATCTGAAAAGATATTTCTTCTATCTTTCGTCTATCTCTGTGTTGTTTTCGTGCCTGCGAATTTCGAGGACGAAATTCTTTTAAGGGGGGAAGTCTGTAACGACCCCAGATTTTTATGAATTTAAATTGATAATTTAAATGAATTTTTGAATTCAAATGTTTTAAAATTAAATATAAATGGAAGCGAGTTTCCTCGATTCAAATAGAAAAGATATATAAAGTCATATGGATTTGAAATTTTGTATATATGTGAATATATATGTATATATTGGATTTTAAATAAATTCTTAAATAAATGATTTTGAAAAATAAATAAAATACTTTAGACACAAGTATAAAAATAAATAAATAAATTGATTTAAAAATTTATAAATAATGATAATTTGAGTTATATAAAATATATGTGTATATATAGAGAAATATAAAACAATAATTTTTAAAATAAAATTTATGGTAAATATTTAAACTAAAAATAGAAACACAATAGAAATAGAAAATATATTAAGTCAAATTTATTTGAAAATTTGCATATATGTATATATATGAGATATATATATATATATATATATATATATATGTATGTATGTATGTATTTGAGCATATGTGAGTAAATTTAAAATTTATATATATATATATAGATATATATATTTGATTTGAATTTAAATACTATATATGTATGTGTATATGATAAATATTTAAACTAACAATAAAAACATAAAAGAAATAAAACATAGAATAAAATACACTAAACAAATTAGAAACAAATGTATATAAAGGAAAAAAAAAGTGAGCAAATCAATGAAACAAAGTATAAGCTAAATTAACAAAACAAAGATATACATAGTCGAATGAAAATGATAAAAACAAACTAACAAAACAAATACAAATACAAGCTAGGCAATAAAAATAGAAGTTCACCTATTTTGTAAAGTAAAACAATTTATACTTAAGCTATGAATAAAATAAGAACATTGATATATAAAACAAAAGCAATAAGTATAAAACAAAACTAAAGAGAATAAATATGCAAAGTACTAAGTATTAAACTAGTAAACTAAAAACAAAAGAAGAAATAACATATATAGTAACACATTAGTGTAAAATAGGAAGTAAATGCATAAAAGAATAAACTATAACAACATAACAAAAGTAGGACTTCATTTTATTTCAAAGTAATAAAGACAAGTAAAATGATATTTTTAGTTAACAATAGAAATTTATTCATATTCCAAAGTATAAGTTAAATATAAAATGAATTAAACTATAAAAAGAATACAAAGCAAAATATCCACAAACTAACTACATACATAATTTAAAAACAAAGCAAATAATAATAATTTACATAAGTATGAAACAAAACAAAGGCAATAAAATAAATGGCTGAAACAAGCAAGAAAATAAATAAAATAAACAAAATAAAGTACATAATATAATACATTTCATATAGCCTGTAAAGAAGAAAGTAAGCATATAAAACAAGACAAAAGAATTTATACAAGTATCTTTAATACACTTAAACTAGAAACAAAACTGCATATGCATTTAAAATAGCATATAACAGCAAATATCTCTAGCATACAAAATCTTCATATAAATAATTAAGTAAGATAATGAGTATGTAAACCAGTGTACTTACCGGAAATCATTTCAGTCAAAAACAAAGCAAAGAAAAGATAAGTATGGAGTAGATAACAGGACAAGGCTGTAGCTTAGAAAGTAAAGTAAAAGCAAGTACAAATAAAACATATCAGCCGAGTTATTCAAATGCAAGCAACTTCACCCATGTTATTGTACAAACAAGCATACCCTGCTGTACAAAACAGTATAATATCACCAGCCTGTACAATATGAAATCCCTGTACAAAACATAAGATATGATCCCCTGTAAAACTTCTCTTCTTTATATATATCACCTCGGCTTCTCCATTCCAACCTGAGACAATGAAAGCAAATACATTCAAATCAGAGATCAGGGGGGGTTTTCAGCTTGTATTTTCAAAACTGTTTCAAAATGAAGCTCTGTTCTTCTTCTAAGAAATCTGTGAGCAACTTTCTACCCATGATCTACTTCTATATCTCAATATTGTGGTTGATACTTGAATGCATTATGAAATGTTGTTAGCTGTTAAAATGTCTGTGTGTTTAGATATATATATATATAGATATGGAGTGCATGTTTGTAACATATTTTTGTTTACAGGCAACAGGTTTCAATCTTGTTTAAAATATATGCTCTGTGTGTTAGTAACAGGTACAATTTTCAAAACAAATTAAATAACTTAATGTTGAATTCGAATTGGGGTATGATTTGTAAATAAAGGTTGTTTGAAATCAGGTAACATTTCATCTAAAAATAATTATAGGTTTTAAAAATGAATAATTGGTTCGGAATCTTTGAGTTTACAGTAAAAAGGAATTAATGTGAAAAATTCGAATGTTGTAAATTGTTGATTCGATTTCATAACTTGATTTAACATACAAAGCTAAGATTTTTAAAACAAAGATGATGATTTTTAGTTAAGTATTCTACGTGCTGTTCATTTTTGAACCAAAAACGCTTTTTTGTAAAATTCTGGAGATTCAACAATTCTTAAATGCTGCAACTTGATGTAAAGCTAGCTTGATGATTCTCGAGTATAGGAAAAATGCTAAAGAAAATTTCTAATGCAAGGATTAGTTGGTTGGATCGAAAGTAGGGTTTGGCTCGAGTGTATTTTGAGTTCTGTAACTCGATGATTTCGTCGTCGATGATAGACCGAGTGCCACGCGACTTTGTGAAAAGATAGAGGGGACATGGATGGAGTTGTGGCCGGAGTTTCACGTTTTCTGGTGATGGGTGTCGCGAGTATGTCGTGTTGACAGTTTTGGGGGTGTTGAAGATAGCATGTTATTCCAGTTTGGGTTAGGCAGTGAAAATTTGAATGCATCGTTGTTACAAATTCCTGTGTTATCTGGAGACTTGTATAGATGATCGTTGATGTGTCGAGGGTGGTGGGTTCGACTGGAAGTGGCCGGAGTAGCCGTACACGTGCACGTGCACGTTGGGTTAGATTGGGCTGTGCTGTGGGTTCGTGTTTGGGGAAGAAGACGTAGTCTCGAAGCGTGTCTCGGGGAGAACGAGGGGTAGCTCGAGTTTTTACTCGAAGCAGGATCTCGGTGTTAAATCAAAAGACTTACAAAATTTTTTAAATTTGGAAAATTTTGGGGACTCGGGCTAGTTGGTTAAAAAACTCGAAGCAGGGTGCTGTTTTTATCGGGTATGACCCGAAGCAGGCCTCGGGTGAGTAAGTGAAAGCAGCAAACTCGGTTTCAACCAAATTTTTAAACACAAGTAAAAATTTATTTTCTGAATAAACAAATGATATTTGTAAATAAAATATGAAAAAAAAATAGTAATTAGAATTTGTAAATTCTTTAAATTAAGCCAGGAAAATTTAAAACAAAATTTAAATTAACTTTTTTTTTATGATTAGATTTAAAAAGAATGATTTAAAAATTTATTTACATTAAATTTTAATGTAACAATAAATAAATTCTTAAAGTATAAGCAATTTTCAAATGACAACTAAGATAAACAATTTATATTAATAGTTTGGAAAAAGAGATTTAGAATGATTTAAAATTTGTAATTAAAATTAATTTGATAAACAATTAAGTACTTAAATAAATTTGAAATTAAGAGTTTGTTGATTTTATAAATTAAGTTGATTAATTTTAGTTGACGATTAATTAAAATAATCAAATAAGGGATAATTAATGTATCAAGATGGTAAAGATAAATTAATTTATCATTCAGGATAATAAATCCATGATTTAAAATAATCGATAAAATAATTTTTGGGATAATTTATCTCATTCACTTTGATTTGTGAAAAATTAACTATTGTTGTGCACCGTATTGATATTTCTGTTCTGATTGTGATGCTGTGTGATGTAGATTGCCATGTACTACACTGTAATTGTAATTTACTCTGTATTGATATGAAAACCCTGTTTGCCGTAAAACGGCATTTAAACTTCGATGCGACAGGGAGTCGGATTCCAGTTAGTTATCCGAAACCCACATCGAATTGTAATGATAAATCTTTGAGATTGATAAATCAATTTATTTATGAATCTGTGAATAGAGACAAGCGTTATTGATTATATCGCTTATCGATAATTGATATCTCTGTAATGATTGATGTGTGCACTATTGTGTGTTAAACCCTTAGACCACACTTATACACACACAATTATGGATTTCATGAGGAAATCGATTAAGTCGCAGATTTTTGAAATAGTTAAATTTGAATTTTTAAATTCAAATGTTTTGGAAATGGAATCGGAATAAATGTGAAAAGCTTTTGGAATGGAATTTCAAAATAGAATTTATTATTTTTAAATTACTTGATTAAGTTTTGGAATTTAAATAAGTTGATTTAAATTTAAATTCAATACTTGAAATTGAATTCTGTAATTTGAAATTAGGGATTAATGATATTATACTAGTCATTATGAGTTAAACCATTTTTAAAGTATTATTTTTGGGAATTTGAATTTAATTCAAGGATTTCAACTCGTATAAATGAATCAGATTTCCAAAATGAAAACTGTTGTTTTCAAATGATAAACACTTTTAGATAAGAACTGAGATTCCAGTTAATTAGGGGAATTGCAAGATTGAATAGAGAAATGATTTTCCTAAGTTATGAATGAATTCTTTTTGAAAGCTATGAATTTAATCTGTTTATTTTTAACAGATTTAAATTCATGATTTGTTTAAATCAAATTGAAATGAAATTGTTTTGAAGGCTATAAGTTAAATATTTGATTTAAAGATTTAACGAGTTAATCAAATTGAAATGAAAATTGATTTGGAAAATCTGTGAATGAATCTTTTGTTTAAAAGATTTAAATGTGAAAATTGTTTAAACCGTTAAAGGTTGTGAAAATGAATCTTTTTGTTTAAAGATTGAAAATGGTAATTTGTTAAACCATTTGAAAGAAAGTTTGAATTATTAAGTTGTGACTTAATTGAAATCCCATATCCATGTGTTTTGAAAATATTTTCGCTCACTATTCGGTTTAACCGGGAAAGGACCTTTGTGTCGTATAACCCATTCCGAATATGTGATTCGTCGTTATGGATAGCATTTGAAGACCGGTGATGAAGACCGGGTATTTGTGAAAGCGATAGGATGACCTATCGATTGTTTCTGCACCGAGTCGCGCTGGTATAGAAACTCCCTAAGTGATGGGAAAATCCGATCGGGATTGTAAATATCCGGGTTGCAAGGACTTCTTTGCAAGTGCCTTCGGTTCTGTTCGAACCCGGAACAGACTTGTATGGATTGTATGTCTGACATTACAAGTTGAGATATAAAGCCGATTTCTTTCAAATATATTTCTGTTGGTGGCGGAGAATTTATTCTTTTAGCTTAACACCCTTCTCTGAGACGTACGAGCTCAGAGGTTATATAGTTGAAGTTATCAGCGATATTCCCAATTTGGTAATGTGACATGCTGAGTGTTGCTGAAATGATCATTGTGTTGATTATTGTGATAGGATCGTTTATTTGATCGTCTATCTTAGTGATCATTGTGTTGATCATTTGTTGACCCAAAGCATGGCTTTTGTATAAAGTATGTTTTTGTGGACGTGACTTCGTCGAACCTCACACCCCGGAAATGGTCAAAACAGGAAAGATGCAGCAAGGTTATGAGGGGTAGCACCCTTTAGGGTATGTAGATTTCCTTCTGGATAGAGGTGGTATCGTGGTATGGAGCCCAGATATTTAACCTATGTGGTTACTACGAATTTATTACTTTGTGGTTGTTTGTGACGCCCCACCTCTATACCCACGCTAGCCAAGAACACTCCGGAGAAGTGCTGTCAACTAGCACGGAGAATAAGGCTGTTGAGGAGCGACCATCCAT
Source organism: Allium cepa (assembly GCA_030765085.1). Lineage (NCBI taxonomy): Eukaryota > Viridiplantae > Streptophyta > Magnoliopsida > Asparagales > Amaryllidaceae > Allium > Allium cepa. Next base: position 319,743,900 of record CM060928.1, on the reverse strand, counting down.
GTAATTGCTTATCACACGGTGGCTATAAATAATCTTCGGAAACAAACATAGAAATAATCATATCACAAATCAGTCACAGATATCCATATCACAAAGGCGGAAGAAGATATGAATATATAACTAACACATGAAAGTGTACATCAGAGTAGTGGTCAATAAGATCCACGATAATACAAAAGAATAGCAACACGTGCTATACAAAAGAATACAACTATGAGTCTATATCTCAAGTGTATACAACAAAAACTGCTAATCTAAACAGTTAGCCAAAAGTCAGAGTGATGAATCCCTGGGAAGAAGTCAAGCAGAAGCACCTGTAACATCTCGGTCTGATCCGAGTATTATTTAAGAAAATAATAAACGGATCAGTCTAGCTATAAATATCAGATGACATGATATAACATAAAAGATATGGCATAAACATAAACATCCATAACGACATACCACTATAAGTATGTAAATAATGATCAACAGAAGATCAATCAATAAGAGATAATCAATATCACAAGAATCTTCTCAAAGATTCGTAGGGGGCATCATACCCTAAACTTGTACTCATAACAAGTCAATGACATAAATTCCAGAAATCAACACGAGAAATCCAGAAATCATAAAAAGGGAAAGAGGCCTATCACATGACGGTCCGAAGACCAAGGGGAGCTACCCCACATGTGTGAATGGAATCACACAGATTAAGGTCCAGACTAACCAAAAAGCAAAAAGGTATGTGTGAGTGGAATCACACAAGTGGTGTCTAGTCTAACCTCGCAACAAGAGACATCGCATAGTTGCTAGTCTAAATCATCAGAATGATCGTCATGATCAACGAGAAGTGTCAATTACACTAAGCTAGTAAATATAGAAGTTTAGCTTCATGTCCCATAACCACTTGCTTAACTTAAATATTTACGAACAAACTGTAAATCTTCACTAATAAAATTGTCACAAGAGGTTCAATCGAAAAAGTCCAGGAATTAACCGACGAAGTGAACGCAAGCGTTTCATAGCACTTGTTTTACTAAGTCGTTTAATTAGATTTCTCATCCGAGTGAGGTAAAGGTTTGTATATACTAATAGATTGGAAAATGGTTTAAGAAAAGAGCTTTGTTATTAAAAATAGAGTTGAAATTGTTTGTTAAAAGAGTTTTGATATTTACTACTAGTATTGAAACCTTTATATTTTTAAAATGACAAATTACAGAAGAGATTGTAGAAACAATCATCACAAAGATCACATTCGGAGATGTGAATAAAATCCAAGGAAATCGGCTCAAAAGCATCAAAGTGGAAGTTCCCCAACGACCAAACGTGGCCGAGATAACCAGAGATGGTTTGTCTCGAAGAATGGTCAACTCAGCATCTCAACAAAGCAAGTTCTGTTGAATGTTTTTCAGATAAGATCGCCTACGGAGGGGGGGTCCGGAGGGGGTGGCAACCCCCCAAGGTGGGGGTGCGGGGGCAACGCCACCGCTTACGGGGTTCGACCTGCCCGGTCAGGTCGCGGGGGTCCAGGGGGCAGCGCCCCCGGCGGGGTGCGGGGCAGCGCCCCGACCAAAACGGTACGACCTAGTGAAGATAAAATGAGGTCTAACGACCTAAGGACTCAAGGGTCTAACGACCTAACGACTCAAGGGTCATACGACCTAAGGACTCAAGGGTCCAACGACCTAGCGACTCAAGGGTCCAACGACTCAGCGACTCAAGGGTCCAACGACTCAGCGACTCAAGGGTCCAACGACTCAGCGACTCAAGGGTCCAACGACTCAGCGACTCAAGGCTCCAACGACTCAGCGACTCAAGGCTCCAACGACTCAGCGACTCAAGGGTCCAACGACTCAGCGACTCAAGGCTCCAACGACTCAGCGACTCAAGGGTCCAACGACTCAGCGACTCAAGGGTCCAACGACTCAGCGACTCAAGGGTCCAACGACTCAGCGACTCAAGGCTCCAACGACTCAGCGACTCAAGGGTCCAACGACTCAGCGACTCAAGGGTCCAACGACTCAGCGACTCATGGGCGAACGACTTAACTCCGAACGACCTAAAAATGGCCAGAACGACTCAAGTGCAGAAAATTCAACAAAACGCTAAAAATTGGTGTTTTTTGCCAATCCAATCCAAACCAAATGCTAACACGCATGCAAAAATGATAGGGAATCATTCCCAACAGTCCAATATAATTATAGGCTAGAATTGTGAGATAAAAATCTCACCTTTGCACTAAAATTTATGAAGATGAAGCTTGAAAGCAAGGAGAAGCAATCCAAAGCTTGAATCCAATATCTTCTACTTGAATTTGGAGTTGAATGATGGAGTTGCAATTGAATTTGAGCTTGGAGTTTTAATTTCCCATTCTCTTCACCATTAATGCTAAAGCTTGAGTTAGTTAGGAAATTTATGAAGAGTGAGGAGAAGAGGGTTGGAACTTGGGCTTAATAGGCTAAACTAACCTAAAGTCCAAAGCGGGAAAAGTTAGTGAAATTTCACTAACTCCAAACCTATCGATGTTTATACTTAAAAAGTTGTAAACGACATTTCGAACTCAATGGAAGTGGTCTCGAGTCCTAATTTGACCGTTTGCAAAAGGTAGTTTTTCGGACCAAAATCCGATTAACGATTTAATATTTAAATAAAAATATTTAAATGTAAACTCGATAAATATGCGGGTTGTTACATTGTTGGTTTTCGGGATCCCGCGAGAAAGGTCGTTTACGATCGGGGAATGGCGTGCTCGTGTCAGTAGTTACCCAGTTAGGGGTAACCCGGCCTTGTGTTGGCAGAGTTCCGGTTTGGTTCTCGGGGATGTCTTTCCAGAGGCATTCTCATGTGGCAATGGGAAGTTCCTTGGCCTGACCATTTGTTGAAAATCCAATTCCCAATACGACACTTGTACGGTATTAGTTGTAGAACCTATCATTCACTTATGGTGTCGCAACACTGTTTGGATGGTAGCTATAGTAGGCATACGATAATGGTCGTATGTTGGCTAAGATTTATATTCTACTTCCGAAATGAATTTTTTCTCTACACTATGCACTAGTAATAATATCAAATGTCTTTTTAATGCGTATCAAGCATCTTTGACTATCATAAGGAGAAATCTCCTCCGATTCTGCGTTTGCATTGTGTGTGTGTGCGGGAGGCCTTATGGTAGTCTCATTTTTAAAAAGCATTGCGAATTGACTTTGAAAATCTTTTATTGAATGTTTTTAAAGATAAACTGTTTTTGTTGCTCACACCAGTCCCACGACTGATCCGGAGTTTATTGTTTTCTTTCCTAAACTCTGGGTGCTCATTATATTTCTACACGAGCAGTCTAGAGTTGGGTTTTTCAGATAGTTAGATATAGTGGATTATCTGGAGTTAGTTCAGTCTTTGGATCGCACCAGTCTTGCTTATCTTTGTGCATCGTTATTGGGAGTTCGAGCTAGTGCTGGATTAGTTCTTGGAAATGGAGTTGCAGTTATTTCTGGAGTTCTTCCTTGAAGACTATCTTAGAGTTATTTGTTTCGCTGGTAGATGTTATCTATCGTTTTCTTTTCCGCTGCTATTTTATTGTATCATGTCTCTGATGTATATTGATATCTATTAGATCATCTGTTGTATCAGATATTGTATCAAAGCTGTATATCAATGTATTATTCTTTTATTCCGCTGTGTTGTTTACTTAATGATTGTTATAAGCTCCGGCGAATCGGGTTTGAACGGTCGAATCTATGGCATTCGAATACGATTTGAAGTATGGATGTCGATTTTTGAGCGGGCAAAATCCGAGTCGTCACACACACACACACACACACACACACACACACATATATATGTATATATATATATATATATTCTGATAGATTTGTTTGCATAGCTATTAGCCTGCACACATATAGGTTAGTTGTATATTATATACAAGTCTTATATAGTAGCTTGTACATGTATATGTTTGGTTATATTATACATTTTCCAGCATTTATGTTGTCATAATCTGTGTATATGTATACATATATATTAGCCTGTATATGTATATTTTCTTATTGTTGTTGCACAGGAATAGCGAGTTGTGCTTTTCATTAATTTTGAATTTTGGGATTGTAGGTTGAAATGATATATACTTGTAGATATTCAAATTGCGGATTGAAATGATAAATATCCGTATCACTTGATCACAGGATAGAATATAATATACGGAAACCATTGGTCTATATTTTGAAAAATGATTTCCAATGTTTGAAAGGAAATATATGGGTTTTAAAATATATTGTTTTATATAATATTTATAAATGTAATTTTTATATATGTATAAAAATTTAGATTTTAAATTTATATGTTTTGGAAATGTTAATTTATAAGTTAGTTTTGAAAAATATAAATTTTAAGATTTTCTTATACATTTATTATTTCAAAAATATATAAAATAAGATTTAATACAAGATGCAATTAATAATAAGATTTAATTTAATTATTATATAATATGTTTTAAATTATTTATTTTATAATTTATATTAATATTTTAAAATAGATTTATAACTTTAATAATAAAGGTTAGAAAGATAAATTATTATTGACTTGGAATTTTAAATTGATTAATAATTGAATTTAAGAAAGAATCGATTTAAACTTATTAGTTTTGAGATTTTGAAAAGATATGATTTTAACTTGAATTGATAAAAGGTGATTAAATGAATATTTTTAACTTTAAATAAAATGGAGATTTTATATCTAATATTGATTTAGATTTATAAATTGGGATTAAAATGAATTGTTATTAAAATTATTAAGTGAATACTTTTCAATTTCAATAAAATTAAAGTTAAATATTGAAATATAAATGAAATTTATATTGTAAATGCCGAATATCTAAACTTGGATCTTAATGGAATTGAAGTGATAGTTCAGAACCTGGATTTGAAATCGAAAAATTGAAATAGTTTATTAAGAATTTGAATTGAATCTTTGACCATTAAATTGAAATGGTTAAACTGGAATTGATTTAAATTGAAATTTTGGAATTTACGAAGATTTGAATGGACTTGCGAAATTGGAGGAAACTAATTTTAAAGTATTTTTAATATATATAAACTATTTTAATTTATAACTATTTTAATATGTATAATGTTTCAATATCTAAACAGTTTAAGTTGGAACTTTTATGCATTTCAAAGTGTCATGATTTCAAAAGTGCTATGATTTCAAAAGCGCTATGATTTCAAAAGTGAAACAATTTTGTAATGTTACGATTATGGAAATGAATATTATTTAAGTGAATAATGATATCGAATTTTTATGATTTTGAAATGAATATGATATTTTGATATGAAGTATGAACCATTTGAAATGAAATGACCACGGTGTGAAATAAGCATTTGGTTGTTAAAAAGACCGGGATCGGATATTGTCATACTGTTTGCCAATACCGAAAACCACTTTAACAATTGTGTATGTGGAAGGGATTCCAGAACTAAGTAGGATGGTTTGACGATGATTCTATACGGTATTTATGTAGCCATGACTCCCGTAAGTCAGCTTGATATGGCTAATACATGAGCTATACTGGGCCAAGTGGGGTCATTCCTTCAATCGAGCACATTTCTTCGATACCATTCTATTACTTTTGTGATTTGATTTGGTGCAACCTTTGATTTGGGGGTGTGTCACGAGGTGGACTATAGTAGCTGCTATGCGTTACCACCGTTCCGAGAGTGCAAATGGTATATCTACCCTGGCACTGCGTCGAATGCCTTATTGCATGCCTTATCGCACCCTCTACGAGTTTGTTTTGTACCGTACCTATGTGGTGTCCTCTGGGTAAACCTCTAATTTACGGAGGCCCGTACGGCATTGTATGGACTACAGGAATATATAAAATGTGTTAAGGGGAATATGGGTAACCCCTTAATGCTATTTTAATACTTTTACTTTACTGTAGACATATTATAATAGTGTATATTACTACATTATAGGTAGTTCCACGGATCCTTAGAGGATGAAAATCCCAAAATCCTCTAAGTTACTTGTATTTCAGTTGACATTTCACTTGAGTTATATTTACTAATATAAGAATGTTAATCCTAACTCGAGTGTTTGTATTTTACTTTATGCTCAGGTCAGACTAGGCATCGCAGCATTTGAGTCTTACCTTTGGAGATTGGAGCTTTGTTTGAAGATCTACTATCCAGCTTTCGGTTATTTCAGTTTATTCCAGTCATATATGTTCAGACTCATCAGTTTCTTATGTATTAGAGATTCATTTGTATTTGAGATTCTGTTGTATTTTGTTCAGACTCTGATATTTTATACTAGCTTCATGAACTACTATTTATCTGTTCCACTGCATATTTTTATTACTCTGTGCCTATGATTGATTTATTTGCTGTATATGCTGAATTTTTGCCAAATATAAATTAACAATCTGTTGTTTTGAGCAATTCAAGTCCGACATGTGTGGATGCGAATGGTTCAAAATACCAGGTCGTTACACACTTCGAGATGGATGTCCCAACTTCCTTCTTCCTCCCCTTCCAATAATGTGTCTGCTTCATATCACGATACACCTTATTACTATCGGGATGTACAATCAATATTGAATGATGGCACTCTCGTAGCACCTCATCTCGTAATTTATCTACTTTGGAGACAAAAAACCCCATCCTTACGGAGCCAACCATCGTGATCGAGTCCATAGTGCTTCATCTCCTTAGACTCTACTCCTTCCTTTATCTTTGTCGTGGTCTCATCTAGTATAGTGTCTCGCCTTTGACTAATACCGACCACTCAATCAAACTAGGTATGATCGTTAAGCTCGCCAACATCTTTGGATCTAATTTGCAGTGAGCTCTGAAGTCATAGCCAGTACTCAAACTGATTCCACTCTAGGAACACCCTTACTGGCATGTCTTCTACTCAACGCATCAGCGACTCAAAGCATCGATGACTGCATATCCTTTACCAAGCGTATAAGAAATACTAAAGTTATAAGTGGCCAAGAACTCTAACTGTCGCTGCTGACGGAGGTTGAGATCCATTTGAAGAAAAGATATTTCAAGGATTTATGGTCTATGAATAACTTGAACCTTTCTCCTAATGGATAATGCTTCCAAATCTTCAAAGAAAACACTATCGCTCCTAACTCCAAATCGTAGTTCAAATACTTCTTCTCATGCTGCTTCAGTTGTCGACTAGCATAGGCGACAACCTTACCTCCATGCATTAGTACATACCGCGCCCAATCTAGTACCACAAACATCTGTGTAAACCTTCGTCTCCTCATTCCTGCTTGAAATGGTCAATAGTAGTCCACTCATCAACCTTTCCTTTAAACTTTCCAACGCTTACTCGCACCTCGCGTTCGAACTGAAAGTCTGATTCTTCTACATCAAATTGGTTAACAGTGCTGCTACATTGGAAAAGTCCTTGATAAAATATCTATAGTATCCCATAAATCAAAGGAAACTTCTCAAATCAATAGAGTTCTTGGGTTGGTTCTAGCTTTGAACCTCTGCAACCTTGGCGTGATCCACTGTGATGCCCCCGCTAAGAGACGACATAACCAAAGAATCTCATTTCCCTCCAGAATTGACAGTTTGAAAATTTTTCTTTCAATCTATGCTTCCTTAACACTTCAAGCACGATTCTCAAGTGCGTCATGTGTTCCTCCTCCATCCTAGACTAGAATAGAACAAAAATATAATCTACGAACACAAGCAAGAACTTATTTAGCTGATCCCTAAAGATACGGTTCTCGGGTTTTCATGTTATGAAAAATCATACTAACATTGATATTTCCTTACATGTTTTAAGATACTCATCAAAAAAATTTAATAAACTATTTATTTTTCTTTAATTGCAATAGATCTAGCAGTTGAAAATAACTCTATGCGTATTTCATAACCGTTTCACAAAGGTTGATTCGGAGCATGTACTAAATCAAAAATATATCGCCTTTAACATTAGGAACTTCTCTATATTTGAATCTCTCTCTAATGCATTGTGAAGGATCGGACCAGCACTATCATAAATCATGGCTTATATCTTATTTTCTTTGGTATGATTCTTATTATGAGCAAAATTATTATTTTCATTTCCATGACGACTGCAGTAATAAGTTCTTCTTGAAATGTCCGTAAATAATAATCTAGTACAAAACCATATTTTCCCAAATGACATTTAACGGTATCACAATCCAAAGAGCTTAATTTTTACATTTTATACACGGAATCGTATCTCCTGATTTCCAAACTCTCTACAAGCAATATTGACAAAATCATCGATACCCTTGAATAAATCCTTCAGTATTACACTTTGTTTATCTTTTAGACTGTACATCAAATTATGATCCATTAAATAATCTATTTCAATTGTTTTGCTACATTCACATGTAAGCAACCTTATATTTTATATAATACCATTTATTTTATATTTTAGTTACCTCAATATGATGAACAAACATTTTGTTCACTAACTTTAAGCTGTAAGTACGATGTACAAAATGTTGATAACACTTATGTTATTCCTTAATAAAAATGATAAGACATTTTGAATAAAAGAATAATTCACTTCACACTTTGCATTATCCAAACACAACAAATTTCAATCTCTTATAAATCGTTGAAATCTAACTTTTTTGCGTGTATTAGTTGACTTCATAGTTCTTTAACTCTTCATATGGAAAAACATAGTATAAAACATTAAATTTATAATTGCTAAAAAAAATAGATCACAAATTCAGTTGTGGTCTTATTTAGTTTTAAATGAGCCTATTATATTGTAGATAGAAATAAAAGCTATGTGTAAGAAATATTTATTTCATGAGTGGCTTACTTCTTAAACTATAATTCTAGTTAGGCGGAGGCAAAGCCAAAGATTCGCATTTGGAGGGGCAAGTTTTCCTTTATCTTTAAAATAAATTTCTCTCATAAACATTTGGGAAGTGTTCATTCTTTTCACATACATTCACATATATCGCTAGCTTATTATAAGGATGAGGATGGAACTATAATGAAAATAACAAAATAAAACCTTAATAATACTGTCGAATTGAGTTCATTTATTTTTCTTTGAAAATTAGATTAACAATCTAACATTTAGGAAATAAATTGAACTAAAAACCAAAAAGAAAATTATTATCATGTCTATTTATATGGTCATAATATCCTAAAATGATACTGTATGTAATGGATAATGAATCATGTTAAAGGCAATAAAATCTTTGTGATGACCCACAAATCCGTACCCGTTGAATCGACAATAAACCACACATGCCCGAACCAAAAAGCACAGAATGATGGAAATTCAAGAAAAAGAAAGAAGAGAGAAGAAGAAAACCAAACAAAATAATAAAGAATCTCACATCGCAGCGGAATAACATATAATATAGATGAATAATCTTTACAAAAGAGAAGGTGTAATATACATACATCAATCAGAGTTCAATAACCAATCACTAATCATTAGCCTGGACAGTTATAATAAACTGTCCTTACAATTGATAATAATTTAAATAACAAAGCAGTGGAAAATAAACATATACAGAAATACGATCTGAAGACTTCCAGCTCTCCTGCTGAAGCTACCCAGCACTAACTCTAAACCTGAAAATATACTTGATCTGACCCGAACATTGAAAGGGAAGAATGCTCGGATCAGTCTGGTAAATAGCGTGAGAAAACGCGCTCAACTGAATTTATTTTAAATTACCAAAACGTTTCTTTTCAATACAAAAGTATCTCATAAGACACGCCCACACATAAACACATACATGTTTTTACCTTACGATAACTAAAACCTTTTATGTCAAATTATTCTATATTATAACTGTGTCTATTTCACAAATAATAGCAAATATCTGAAATTGTTACCATTATTAAATTCCAGGCCCAATCATTTAAGGCTATACAAAACAAAATGTTAGGTACATATTGGAGTTGGATTTCGAATATGATTGGAAACTAGTGGAAAGATCAATCTGTGTCTATGGCTTACGTCCAAGACTCAGACACCGTTGTACAACATCACAAATGGCTAAAAAGAGGATACAATCTGCGATTAACATCCAAGGACTCAGACATCGTGCATTCCCGCCATAAGGCCCAGACGTATCTGGTGTTTAGGGCTTAGAACATCTGATAACCCAAATCACTACTATCCAAAATGCGAGCATACATATGACCATATAGTATTCTATCATAATAGGGGTGTGAGGCCCGCGAGGCTACGATTACCTTTCACATATCACATCTCTGAATGCCACGATGTCATTTCACATCACACGACTGATTTCTAGCTCGTCTATCTCGGGAAAGGTTGTTAAGCAAAAAGAAGCTGCCTTCTCCACCACTGATTGATATACATATACAGAGACCGCTCAAATGTGATTTTGAATACAATGTCAGACAAATGTCCATACAAGTTCGTTCTGGGACAGAACAAAATCGAAGGCACTCTCCTACTACCACCAGTAGAGAGTAGTCCTTGCGATCCGAAAAATATCTACAATGAGAAGATCGCCGCTATAAAATAACTCTTTAATGTGAGCAACCCATGGCATGTCAATACGCAGTCCTCATGCTATGAAGATCCTTGGTCTTCATAACTCATCATCAATAACCTACACTTTCAAAAACTTAAATTGGTCCGGAGTGTTTTTCGAATAAATCTGATCCCGGTCCTTCCACAACAATATCGAAAAGTGGCTCTTAACTTCATACAGAAACTATATCTCATAGACTTATCACGGTTCCAACTTTCAACTGCTACCCTTTGGCCAATAAGAATGCTCGATAGATTGGAGTGATACTCTACACTACATGAATCAACATCTTCAACACAAATGATAATCAAGCCTACACAATTGGCCATGTGCTAAGTGCACGACTAATCAGTTTCCACATCAAATCAAGAAACTGAAATTCTGCCAATAGGCATAATCTAGTACTAAAACAATTATTATGCCTTTTTATAATTCTTATATACCAAATTGCTTTTCAAATATATATTTATATACTCTAAAATATCTATAAAAAGATGCATACTCACAAACTTCCTAAGTATTCAATAATTTGATAACTTTTCCATATACTTATCTCAATGGAATAAGCATATTCATAAATCATTTTATTTTCAATACTTAGAAAATATTCCATTTAAATCTATTGCTACTACACATTTATTTTAAAGGATTATTCACTGTCCAAAATCGTGAATGTAAAACATGCTCACAACTAATTTCTTAACCTTACACCATTTATTATTGTCAAATATCTTATAGTCTAATCGTGAAAATGAATTCAAAAGGTATTTTTACTTCAAGTTTAATATCAAATAAATCCAACCAATCAACGGTAATAGAAAAACATGATCTTTCCTTGTAAATATTTATAAATTGCCATTTAATAATCTTACCTAAATGCAATATCAGGTTTCAACTAATTTCTCACTTATCAATTATTTTTATGAAACATCTTATAGTCAAACTGTGCAATTCTAATCACAAGTTGTTCATATATTCAAATTTTATTAATCTGGATTTCATAAATATTTGGAAAACTATATTTACAAATATCAATTACTTAATTTATAAAAATGTTACTTTTGTACATCCTTTATATAAAATATATTTAAAAATCTAATTTACAAATATTACATAAACCGCAAATTAAAAACAAATTAGAAAAAACATACATTCCATTTTAATTTAAATAAACTCCTTTTCATAATTCACAAGTAATTATAAGCACAAATATTTCGAAATCACTAAAAAAAAACTTTTAAACAGAAATCACTTTTGTAGCCTTTCAAAATACTGAAAATATGACCCAATGCTGCTAAAGCACTAGATAAGGGTTAAACAATCAATTCAACAAATATGGCATCCATCACATCAAACATCATATGATACACACATACACATATGTAACGATATGTGTATAACAAAATCGAACAATAGTGAGGAATCCTATTGGATTCCCCCAATCTGTCCCCCTACATCAAATATCACACGTTACAGCATATATATAAATATCTATAAATAAATAAACAACAGTGGTGAGGAATCCAGTTGGATTCCTCCAACCTATAACCTGCAACAAATATGCATATGAGAATATATGTAGAATGTCTGCTTCGAGGCAGATGCGCGTACAAATGGTCATCTGCTCATGCACGGGAACATATAGGGTCTCATCCGCTAAAATATGTGGAAATATATCCAAATACCAATATATGTATATAATATACATCCAAACAATCATCAAACAACATAAAATAAATTTATTCTCACTTATATAAAAATATAAGCGAGATAGAGAGAGGTGAGTTTTAACTCACTTTGCTTGTAGTAGTCGTCGCATGTTTTATTTTGAATAATTTTACCCAAAATTCCTAGCAGCTCCAAATCAATTCAATCTAGCTCCAACGCGTAGTGTTCGCGAATACGAACATAACACCGCTTGTTTCATGCGAAACGAACCTCGTATGACAAAGTTATACATTTATACTATTTGAATATAAACAATATAATTAAACTTTCTTTTTTATTTATTTGAAACCCTACATTTAATTAGGGCTATTGATTTCAACTCCCATAGATCCAAGCCGCATCCCTTTTTCTTCCTCATGTGTTCGTGCTCTAGGAACTTTGCATGCAAATGAAACCCAATACACCTTCATTCATTAATTGAAGCCCATCCCCTACTACACCACTTCTCAGAGGCAGTGTGAGCTCGGCGTCTCATTTGCCTCGAAAATCGTGAAAGAACACAGCCAATGCACACCTGTTTTCTCCTCCATCGTCGCGCCGTTCCGGATCATAGTCGTTGATCTTGAAGATATAGACGAGCTTGGCATTTTTCGTTTAGGAAGTTTTTGTTAATTCTCGATGGATTGAGAGGAAACTAGAGGAGAAAGTTGGTGATTTCTGGCCATTGAAAGCTAAGTGGCGGCTATGATAGTTAGGGTTAGGGTTTGTCTCAATGAACGTCCTTTTATAGACAACTACAAAACACTATTCATCCGAAATATTTCCTAACTCCAAACGGAGCGTGCCGCTAGGCGTTTATAATGTTTTACCCCTTTTCCGAATACAACGGGATATATATCAGGAGCCAATTCTATTGCATTTGAAAGATAGATTTTTGAATCAAATTATTTTAACTAAATTTACTTAAATAAATTTCTATGCGTTTTAGCTTCGCACGACCAAACCGTAAGTCTGACTTACACGAAATTCAAAATCTTATAATAATTCACTATTACAGATCCAATGAAACTGGTTTCGTCGAAATCCGAGATAGTGTCAAAATGACTATTTTTACACGTTAATTATTTGATAAATTTCCAATTTCTATGAATTAACTTTTAATTCAATTTCAAAAGTTTACTAACATCATTCTAATTCAAATTGTAATGACCCGGAAGTTTTCGATCCCAAAAATTCCAGATAGTTAGGGAAAGAAGAAAGAGATAGAAGAAGAAGAAGAAGAAGAACACCACAAAGATTCTCACATTCGCAGCGGATGAAAATATAATATCAAATAATAACAGTTTAAAAAGAATTCTGTATCTGTCAAATACATTTATAATACATCAGAGTTACACATATATACAGACATTGAATATACACAATCATCATGTCTCAGATATACAACAATATAATATAGAGGAAACACTCCATACATTCTTGCCATCCAGCTTGCCTCCTGAGCTCTAGAACGTCCTTACCTGAAAATCAGTAATACTCGATATGACCCGAGCATTACATCAAAGTAACACCCGGGTCAGGCTGGAAACCAGCGTGAGTAAACCCATCTAACATGGAATACAAAGCATATAACTTATATAAAACCCGGGGTAACTCGTATCAATTTACAAATTCACAAATTTCTATAGACATCACTTATCTCACACATCACTTTTCCAAGCACCAAAATTTAGGTTACAATTCACTTAAATCATTTCATTCCAGCCTATTGATTTCACATATCAATCTAAAAAAAATTCGAGGTGGTTTCGCATATTTTCTAATACCCGACCCCGGTCTCTTCGAGTCTCATGTCATCCTAATCCCAAGTTATCCAAATGAAATATACTTCAAACTTTAAATACAGGATGTCTCTTTCACAAAAATTCATCATTGATAGATAATGTAACGATACGATTTTCGCGTTCGAAAATCAACATCCATACTTTACATCGTACTCGAATACCGCAGATTCGAGCGTTCAAATCCGAGTCGTCGGAGCTTATAACACAATTAAGTATAACAAAAAGAATAATACATTGATATACAGCATTGATACAGTATCTGATTTACAATCGATATCAATATACATCAGAGATATGATACAATAAAATAGCAGCGAAACAAATAACTCAAAGATAGTCTTCAAGGAAGAACTCTAGCAGCAGCTCGAACCAACATCACGATGGACTAAGACAAGCAAGTCTCGTCCACATCCAAAGACTGAACTGGCTCCAGATAATCTACCAAACCTAACTATCTGAAAAACCCAACTCTAGACTGCTCGTGTGGAAAATAGTGAGCATCCAGAGTTTAGGAAATGAACAATAAACTCCAGGTCAGTCACGGGACTGGTGTGAGTAACAAAAACAGTTTATCTTTAAAAACAAATAGCAAGAGAATTTTAAAGTCATTTCGCAATGCTTTTCGAAAATGAAACTACCATAAGACCTCCCGCCACACACACAATGCAAACACAGAATTGGAGGAGATTTCTTCTTATGATAGTCAAACAAGCTTGATACGAGAGAATTTCTTTGATATTATTACTATAAGTGCAAAGTATAGAAAACATTTCGAAAGTATAATATAAATCTTAGCCAGCATAGGTACCATTATATTATGCCTGCTATAGCTACCTCCTGAGGAGGCAGGTTATACAATTACAATCGTAAAAGGCTCGTATTGTTTTGATTGGATTTCCAACAAATGGTCAGGCTAAGGAACTTCCCACTGCCACATGGGATCGCCTCTGGTGGGACGTCCTGAGAACCTAACCGGATCTCTGCCAACACAAGGCCGAGTTACCTCTGTAACTAGGTAACTACTACTCGAGCATGCCATCCCCCGGTCCTTTGGGACCTTTATCTGAGGTACCTCTAATTCAACAACATCACACAGTAATAAATGTATGGTGTCTACATGAGTAAGTATCTGGGCTCCATACCATGATACCACCCTTTTCCAGAAGGGAATGACAAACCCTAAAGGGAGCGACCCTCATAACCTTGCCGCATCTTTCCTGTTTTGACCATTTTCCGGCTGTGAGGTCCAAATGCAGTCTCGTCCATGAAGCTACGCTTCATACAGAAGCCATGCTCTGATCACAAATGATCAAAAAATGGTCATCAACACACAGTAGCACTCAACATGCCACACTACCAAATTGGGAATATATCGCTGATAACCTTTCAACTACATAACCTCTGAGCTCATACGTCTCAGAGAAGGGTGTTAAGCTAAGAGAATAAATTCTCCGCCACCAACAAAAATGTATTTGAAAGAAATTTGCTTTATATCTCAAAGTGTAGTGTCAGACATACAACCATACTAGTCTGTTCTGGGTTCGAACAGAACCGAAGGCACTTTCAAAGAAGCCCTTGCAATCAGGGTATTCACAATCCTGATCGGACTTCCAATCACTTAAGGAACCTCTATACCAGAGCAACTCAGTGCAGAGACAATCGATAGGTCATCCTATCGTTCTCGCAAATACCCGGTCTTCACTACCGGTCTTCAAATGTTATACATAACGTCGTATCACATATTCAGAATGGGTTATACGACACAAAGGTCCTCTCCCGGCTAAGCCGAATAGTCAACGCAATATTTAAAACATATGGATATGGGATTTCAATTAAGTCACAACTTAATAATTCAAAATTTTCTTTCAAATGGTTTAAACTAATTACCATTTTCAAATCTTTTAAACAAAAAGATTTATTTCACTAAGTTCACCCATTTTCACAAAGATCCATTTACGGATTTCAAAACAATTTCCATTTCAATTGGGTTAGCTGGCTTAAAATCTTTAAATTAAAGATTTAACTTATAGCTTTCAAACCGTTTCCATAACTTGGAAACTAATTTTCATTTTTAACTTGAAATCCCTTTTAACATAATTTGGAAGTTCACTTCTTATATGAAAGCTTTTATTATTTGAAAACAAATAGTTTCATTTCAGAAAGATCCAATTTTATTTACACGGGTTAAAACCTTTGAATTTAAATTCAAATTCCCAAATCAATACCTTTAAAATAGTTTAACCCATATATAAACTGGTATAACATCTTTAGTCCATAGTTTCCAGATCATAGAATTCAATTTCAAATATTGAATTCAAATTTAAATCAAACTATTTAAATTCCCAAAACTTAATCAAGTTATTCAAAATAAATTTCATTTTTGAAATTCCATTCCAAAGGCTTTTCACTTTAAACCTAATCTATTCCCAAACCATTTGAATTCAAATTTGTCTATTAGGAATTATTTTCAAAAATCTATGACTTAATCGATTTCCTCATGAAATCCATATTGGTGTGTGTATAAGTGTGGTCCAGGGGTTTAATACAATAGTGCATCATCATTCAATCATCGCAGATTAAAACACAGAAATATAGTTGATAAGCGATATAAAACTATAACGCTTATCGTCCATTCACAGATTCATAGATAATATACAAATGTATCATCAATAAATGAATAAATACACAGCTCAATTCTCAGAACAAAATATCAAAGATCAGATAGAACAATCAATTCAAGGCATCTTATACAATACAATCATTCATAAGTAAAGTCAAGCATTTAATAATCATTTATAAGCAGGATTAATTAATTGTTTAGTCCTAATTAATTCAATTTATTTCCAAGTAAATTAATTGCTTATGAATTAATTTTCCAATCCTGATTTATTAATTACATATCATTTGATATAAATTAATTAATCAAACATTTTAATTAATTAAAATTTCTTAATCAATAAATTAATTAGATTAACCTTAAGTTAATTACAAAATCATTTAACCTTAATTAATTTCACCAAATAATTATCTTTAAGTAATTAATTATCTTTATAAATAAATCAACATTTTAATTACATTAAATGTAATTTTACCTTAATCACTTGATTAATTAACTTTGATAATTAACTATTTATAGTAACTAATTAATCTTTAATTAGTTATAACTCATTAATTAATTAATCTTTAATTAACTACCATTCAATTAGTTATCCCTAACTGGCTACAATAAGTGCTTATCCCAAATCACTTATTTGAATAAATCACAGTTTAATTACATCGAGTAACTATACTTAAATCCCTTGATTAATTATCCTTAAATTAATCATTCTTCAATTAGTATCATCAAAATCCCATTCGTAAAACATCTAGAACTTAATGAAATTAACCTATCACCTATTCCTTTTAGAAACAAATCAATTTTGAACACTTAAATTTATAAAACTCTATTTTATTTCAAAATTTGGGATTCAATTTTTGATTCAGGCTCAGTTTTCAAGTTTTATTTATTTAACTTGTTTTAAATCAACTTTCAAATTTATTTTAAGTACAAATCTTCTATTTCACTTAATTGCTTAAACTCTTTTGAAATAACTAAAACAATTTAAATTTTAAAAACTTTATTCCAAACTAAACCTCAAATTAAACCTGGATTCATGTCTAAACTTTTAATTTAAAACTTAGTTTAAACTTTGTTTGAAATTTTAAATGCAGTTTTAATGTAAAAAAAAGGACAGGTAAACCTGTACCAATATTCTACCCGAGGAAATCACAATATACACTCGAGTATACACTCAAGTTCCCTTCCTTTGTTCCCCGAATTCTCTACTTCCTCTCTCACATACTTTTCTTTGCCAAAGTTAGTTTTGAAACTTGTAAACCTGGAAAGCGAGTTATGCAAACAAAAATGACCCGAGACAAAACCATATTTTACACGAGCTACTCGAGTAATAACTCGCGACGAACAACGTACGAAGACGCCGACACACCCACGCCACCGTGCACGTGCACGGTGCTTCGCCGACCCTCCGGCAACCCACACTACCCTCCACATCCCCACAAATCGACCACACGTTCGAAATCAACCCCTAGTTCGACATGAAAAAATCAAATTCGAAAATACCCCACATGATCGAACCAGTAACTCGAACACCTCACAGGAAATTTCCTCAACCTACCAACGCCGACTACTAGCGGCGCCTCCACTTCGCCCATACCTCGGCCATACTCCTCTCTATCAAAACCCAGAAGCTCGAGCAGCTCGGTCATCCCATGGTGACGAAGACAACGATCTAACAGACACTGCAAAACTTTGAAGTAAAACCCTAAATTTGATTCGACTTAAATTTCCTTGCATTCGAAATTTTTTTCAATATTTTTCCTGTGTTACTAAATCAACAATCTAGCTTCACCAAAAATTTTGACATCAATAATTGATTAAATCACGAGAAATTTGTAAAAGTGCAGTTTTGGTTCAAATACAAATTTCTCTTGAAATACTGAGCTAAAAATCTTCATTCTAGTTTTAAAAATCATAAATTTCAGTAGGAATTCAAGTTATCAACTTGAATTAGCTTTCTATAACAATTGGATTTATCAATGTATTGTTTGATTAACTATAATCAAAGCTTTCAGAAAAAATATTCCACTAACCTGTTTAAAACAAATTTGTTTATCTGAGTTTATGATTAAGCAACTTGTTTTGTTTTAAACTGTAAGACTGTAAATGGTACGATGAAGAAGTTTTCAAATTTTGGACAACTACTTGACTCTGCAACTCAAACAGAGGAGAACAAGTAGAATTTTTTTTTTACAAAACAATTCATCTATATACAAAACATATATATAAACAAAGCTTACTTATTTCAAATTTAAACCATAAAATCCATATTCATATCCTTAAGTTTTAAATAATGTCACGCACCTGTTCATGAAGATGAACAGAGCTTGCCTTTCTGATTTTACAAAACTGCAATTTTGTTTTTCCTGTAATCTTCCTTTAATCCTTTTTCCTGTTTGTTGAATTGAACTTGAGTGATGATGGTTTTTTTTCTTTCCGACTTTATTAAGTTTTGTTTTTGAACGAAATAAAGTAATGCAGATGTATATGTATAGAAGAGATAAGTGTACAGGTGATATAATTTTTTTTTTGTTATTTGTTTGTACAACAATGCTTAGAGATTTCTTTTGGAGGCTGATGCAAATCTCATTTCGGCGGATGATGAGATTAAATGTTTGTGTGCTAAGGACAAGGCATTAATTGCTAAGTCCTTATGCTCTGAACCAAGAACAGAGGAAATTTCAACATTATCAGGCAAACACACATTTAAATATTTATAAACACAGAGAAAATTCATATAAATATGCATAACAATGTAACTTCCATCACAGATTTCACAAGCAACAAATACATATGTACTTAGCTTAAGTTTTAAATTGGTTACTCACTGTTTACCAGAAGAAGAATAGAGCACATCTTCTTGAAACAGGCTGTGAAATTTTTTTTCTTGCTGAAACCCATTTCTTGATCTCTGGTTTTTATTGATTGAATTGTTGTTTTAAACTGAAGTTTTTTTTAGTTTGAAATAATATTCACTTCACATGCTACTCGAACTGAGATGAAAATGTTTGATGTAATATATAGGAAAGTGTATAGGTTGATTAAAATGTTGTTTGTACAATAGGCATGCTAAAGATGCTTTCATTAAATGCATGAGATATGTTGCATTAATTGCCTTGGCTTGGTTTATATTATTTCTTATACTTTATGTCTCCATACTTGTGATATTTACATTTTCTTTTGCTTTGCATGACTGTAAATCGGCTGATGATATTATATTTTAGTGGCTGGTGAGATATAAACATTAAATGCCATTGTATAAATCTTTACTTATTTAATTTTGCTTTGTTTCCATACTTTGTTTTTGTTTGTTTACTTACTTTTTTACTTTCCTGCATACTTACTTTTTTTATATATTTGTTCTATGCTTTGTATTCTATTTTTATCTTAACATGTTCTTTACTTATTGACTATGCAGTTTTGTTTGGTGGCTGATATCATGTACATAAATCATTTTATTTGATTTTTTTTCATTTGCTTGTACATGTTTTGATTGTATATTTCTTACCTTGTCATATTACTTATGTATTTGTTGTTTGAATCTAAACAAGTTTATTTAATTTATATTTAATGTTTTATAGTTTACATTCTTACTTTGTTCATAGGTGAATGCATTGTTTCTTTTACTTGCCTTAATTATCTTTCTTTTATTTTAAAACTTAAACTATCAAATATTAAATTTACTTATTATTATTTTCATACTTATCTTATCTTTTATAAATATATTTCCATTTTCAATTTAAATATTTGTTTTAACTTTAATACTCATTGCCCTGTATGACTACATATTTATTTATTTTTATTATTTAGATATTAAATTCTTAAAAAAATCGTTTTTAAAACTTAATAAAATAAACACATATCTTTTTGTACGAATTTTAAGAAATTCAAAGTAATTTACCAATAAATTTCACAATTTTATTCAAAAATAAAATAAACTATCAATTCAAAATTATTTAAAATCCGGGATCGTTACAGATTCCCCCTTTGCAGGCACGAAAACATGAAAGATAGATGAAGAATATTTCATCAAATCAAATTGAATATCTATTCTGCGTTTGGCTTACCAAATCAGAATATCAACAATATGTGAACAAACTTATTTGATACTATACAGGATACTCGGGTTATCCAGATCTAAAAAATATGCAAGTCACTAGTTAGTTCGACGGACAACTAACCATTCGTAGAATATATCTGGACCTAAAAATAGACAGATATATGGATACAATTTCAAAACTTTTAGTTTAAAACTGAAGTATACCTATTAATCATAGCAATCAAAGCAACCAATTCATCCAAACAAACAATTCTGGCCCATTTGGAGTTTATGTCCCATGCAAATATATCAAATTTTCTTCCTGGATCTATCAGGAACCGTCGAAAAATTGAAAAGAGATGCTGAACAAAAGAGATTGGTAGGTGGATTCAATCTTCTACAATTTTTCAAACACAAGATATGGATTCCGAATTCAAGTCGGAACATCCCAAAGTATATATGTATAATTTGTCCCTCTCCGGACTTCGATATTCCTAAGAAATTACAACAGAATTTCAAATTTGGTTTTAAACAAAATTGTTTTATCGATTCAATTCAAATTTAGCTTTATATTCTATTAACCAATTTACTCAATTTACAATTTCAAATTTATTTAAAATTTAAATCGAAAAACTGATAAGAAACCGATGAAGATACGAAGTAAGGATTTTCTACAGCGATTCATAGGGCCACCATCACACCGAAACTTCTTCTGGGACTGTCACGAAGATATCAAAGATTCGGAATCGAATCAAAGGAGATTGATAGAGAAAATTGTTTCCGCTATTGCAGGGTATTGACCATTTGTAGTGGTACTCCCCTGTCCCCTATCTCGTCGTCTTCTTACACTCATACTCACTATCAATGGATAGTAAGAGAATTTACTGAGACATTCGAACGGATATCTTACGAATTACTCATTCTAGGGTTTACTTCACCCTATCTTTAATGAGCTACTCAACGTGTTATACTCCTGAGCTAAAGTTTAACCTTAGCTTTGATACCAAATGTAACGATACGGATTTTCGCGTTCGAAAATCGACATCCATACTTTACATCGTACTCGAATGTCGCAGATTCGAGCGTTCAAATCCGAGTCGCCGGAGCTTATAACACAATTAAGTATAACAATACAGCGGAAGAAAAAGAATAATACATTGATATACAGCATTGATACAATATCTGATACAACAGATGATACAATCGATATCAATATACATCAGAGATATGATACAATAAAATAGCAGCGGAAAGAAAATAGATAACACTAGCAGCGGAACAAATAACTCAAAGATAGTCTTCAAGGAAGAACTCTAGCAGCAGCTCAAACCAACATCACGATGGATTAAGACAAGGAAGTCTCGTCCACATCCAAAGACTGAACTAGCTCCAGATAATCTACCAAACCTAACTATCTGAAAAACCCAACTCTAGACTGCTCGTGTGGAAAATAGTGAGCACCCAGAGTTTAGGAAAGGAACAATAAACTCTAGGTCAGTCATGGGACTGGTGTGAGTAACAAAAACAGTTTATCTTTAAAAACAAACTGCAAGATAATTTTAAAGTCATTTCGCAATGCTTTTCGAAAATGAAACTACCATAAGACCTCCCGCCACACACACAATGCAAGCGTAGAATTGGAGGAGATTTCTTCTTATGATAGTCAAACATGCTTGATACGAGAGAATTTATTTGATATTATTACTTTAAGTGCAAAGTGCAGAAAAATTTTCGAAAGTATAATATAAATCTTAGCCAGCATAGGTACCATTATATTATGCCTGCTATAGCTACCTCTTGAGGAGGCAGGTTATACAATTACAATCGTAAAAGGTTCGTATTGTTTTGATTGGATTTCCAACAAATGGTCAGGCTAAGGAACTTCCCACTGCAACATGGGATCGCCTCTGGCGGGACGTCCCGAGAACCTAACCGGATCTCTGCCAACACAAGGCCGGGTTACCTCTGTAACTAGGTAACTACTACTCGAGCATGTCATCCCCCGGTCCTTTGGGACCTTTATCCGAGGTACCTCTAATCCAACAACATCACACAGTAATAAATGTATGGTGTCCACATGAGTAAGTATCTGGGATCCATACCATGATACCACCCTTTTCCAGAAGGGAATGACACACCCTAAAGGGAGCGACCCTAATAACCTTGCCGCATCTTTCCTATTTTGACCATTTCCGGGCTGTGAGGTCCCGATGCAGTCTCGTCCACAAAGCTACGCTTCATACAAAAGCCATGCTCTGATCAAAAATGATCAACAAATGATCATCAACACACAGCAGCACTCAGCATGTCACACTACCAAATTGGGAATATATCGCTGATAACCTTCAACTACGTAACCTCTGAGCTCATACGTCTCAGAGAAAATGTATTTGAAAGAAATCTGCTTTATATCTCAAAGTGTAGTGTCAAACATACAACCATATAAGTCTGTTCTGGGTTCGAACAGAACCGAAGGCACTTTCAAAGAAGCCCTTGCAATCCGGGTATTCACAATCCCGATCGGACTTCCCATCACTTAGGGAATCTCTATACCGAAGCAACTCGGTGCAGAGACAATCGATAGGTCATCCTATCGTTCTCGCAAATACCCGGTCTTCACTACCGGTCTTCAAATGCTATCCATAACGTCGTATCACATATTCGGAATGGGTTATACGACACAAAGGTCCTCTCCTTGCTAAACTGAATAGTGAGCGCAATATTTAAAACATATGGATATGGGTTTCAATTAAGTCACAACTTAATAATTCAATTTTTTTTTCAAATGGTTTAAGCAAATTACCATTTTCAAATCTTTTTAACAAAAAGATTTATTTCACTAAGTTCACCCATTTTCACAAAGATCCATTTACGGATTTCAAAACAATTTGCATTTCAATTGGATTAGCTCGTTTAAAATCATTAAATTAAAGATTTAACCTATAGCTTTCGAATCATTTCCATAACTTGGAAAATCATTTTCATTTTTAACTTGAAATCCTTTTAACACAATTTGGAAGTTCACTTCTTATATGAAAGCTTTTATTATTTGAAAACAAATAGTTTCATTTCAGAAAGATCCAATTTTATTTACACGGGTTAAAACCTTTGAATTTAAATTCAAATTCCCAAATCAATACCTTTAAAATAGTTTAACCCATATATAGACTGGTATAACATCTTTAGTCCCTAGTTTCCAGATCATGGAATTCAATTTCAAAAATTGAATTGAAATTTAAATCAAATTATTTAAATTCCCAAAACTAAATCAAGTTATTCAAAATAAATTTCATTTTTGAAATTCCATTCCAAAGGCTTTTCACTTTAAACCCAATCTATTCCCAAAACATTTGAATTCAAATTTGTCTATTTAGAAATTATTTTCAAAAATCTGTGACTTAATCGATTTCCTCGTGAAATCCATATTGGTGTGTGTATAAGTGTGGTCCAGGGGTTTAATACAATAGTGCATCGTCATTCAATCATCACAGATTAAAACACAGAATTATAGTTGACAAGCGATATAAAACTGTAACGCTTATCGTCTATTCACAGATTCATTGATAATATACAAATGTATCATCAATAAATGAATAAATACACAGCTCAATTCTCAAAGCAAACTATCACAGATCAGATAGAACAATCAATTCAAGGCATCTCATACAATACAATCATTCATTAGTAAAGTCAAGCATTTAATAATCATTTATAAGCAGGATTAATTAATTGTTTAGTCCTAATTAATTCAATTTACTTCCAAGTAAATTAATTGCTTATGAATTAATTTTCCAATCCTGATTTATTACTTACAAATCATTTGATATAAATTAATTTATCAAACATTTTAATTAATTAAATTTTTCTTAATCAATAAATTAATTAGATTAGCCTTAAGTTAATTACAAAATCATTTAACCTTAATTAATTTCATTAAATAATTATCTTTAAGTAATTAATTGTCTTTATAAATAAATCAACCTTTTAATTACATTAAATGTAATTTAACCTTAACCACTTGATTAATTAACTTTAATAATTAACTATTTATAATAACTAATTAATATTCAAATAATTATAACTCATTAATTAATTAATATTTAATTAACTACCATTCAATTAATTATCTTTAACTGACTACAAGAAGTTTTATCCCAAATCACTTATTTCAATAAATCACTGTTTAATTACATCGAGTAATTATACTTAAATCCCTTGATTAATTATCCTTAAATTAATCATTCTTCAATTAGTATCATCAAAATCCCATTCGTAAAACATTTAGAAGTTAATGAAATTAACCTATCACCTATTCCTTTTAGAAACAAATCAATTTTGAACATTTAAATTTATAAAACTCTATTTTATTTCAAAATTTGGGATTTAATTTTTGATTCAGGTTCAATTTTCAAGATTTTTTTGTTTAACTTGTTTTAAATCAACTTTCAAATTTATTCAAATACAAATCTTCTATTTCACTTAATTGTTTAAACCCTTTTTAAATTACTAAAACAATTTAAATTTTAAAAACTTTATTCCAAACTAAACCTCAAATTAAACCTGGATTCATGTCTAAACTTTTAATTTAAAACTTAGTTTAAACTTTGTTTGAAATTTTAAATGCAGTTTTAATGTAAAAAAAAAAACAGGACAGGTAAACCTGTACCAATATTCTACTCGAGGAAATCACAATATACACTCGTGTATACACTCGAGTTCCCTTCCTTTCTTCCCCGAATTCTCTACTTCCTCTCTCACATACTTTTCTTTGCCAAAGTTAGTTTTAAAACTTGTAAACCAGGAAAGTGAGTTATGCAAACAAAAATGACCCAAGACAAAACCATATTTTACACGAGCTACTCGAGTAATAACTCGCGACGAACAATGTACGAAGACGCTGACAAACCCATGCCAGTGTGCACGTGCACGGTGGTTCGCCGACCCTCCGGCAACCCACACTACTGTGACGCCCCACCTCTATACCCACGCTAGCCAAGAACACTACGGTGTAGTGCTGTCAACTAGCACGGAGAATAAGGCTGTTGAGGAGCGAGAAAATTCACAAAACCAAACTTGCCAGAAATAAAAATCGTGGTAGTCAAAGAAATCAACTCCAAGGTCAGAGAATTCAAGGCCTTGGAAGTCACCATAAAAATGCAACTAAAACTCACTGTCTCAAAATCATCTCAAGACAGAAAAATATCGACATCGAACAAAAGAAATCAATCGAAGCTGAATACTACGAAAGCATAACAAGCAAACGAGGTCGATCGAATTCGAAATAGATGTGAGTAATATAAATTACTCACCTGGTTTACCCAATCGAAGCAGCCGAAGAACTAGGAGATCATCGAAGTCGAAAGCCCTAATTTCTAAAGGAAGAAGAACGAACAAAGAAACAACGGCCGCCATTAATTCGTTCGTATGTTTTTGGCTTAGGGTTTCTCGAATGGAAGTCAACGAATGGGGGTACGGGTTTATTTAATTGTCGCGACCCAAAAAGGAACGGGCCAAAACAAATTTTTAAAGCCCGTTAAAAATTCTTGAACAAATTATAAAAGAATTTTAATTCAAATTTAAAACCTTCAAATAGAAATTTGCAACAATATTAATCGTCTAAATGTCAATTATTAATCGATGCAAATACCGGGTTGTTACAGACTCCCCTCCTTAAAGAAATTGCGTCCTCGCAATCATAAGGAATAAATGGGCAAAAGGTAACAACCATAAGAGCATGAAAGAGTAAGCTTGAACGTGTTTGCTCGATGAATTCTCTGGATTCAAAAATGAAATCCATAGGATTTGAGAACCACTAAGCTTTCACGAGATAAACATCTTTATTTCGAGGATGCTGAACCTCCGAAGCAATGATGTGAATAGAAGGTAGCTCGAGAATAAGAATAAGGATCGGAAATCCCAAAGGCATTTCCGTAATTGGAAGACGTGGGAAGCGTCATAAATAGCAGAAAATTGAGCCGGTACACCGGCGTAGTACAATATAAACGCCAAAGAAATCTTTTAATTTCATAAAAGAAATTCACAAATTATCAACAAAATCTAATTATCAATAGATAATTCAGAAATCTCAAATCACAAATATTCGATTATCAAAAACGATAATCAAATCAACAAGTATTCGATTATCAAAATCGAAAATCAATCTTAAATCACAAATATTTAATTATCACAAACGATAATTAAATCTCAAATATCTAATTATCACAAGCGATAATTAAATCTCAAATATCTAATTATCACAAACGATAATTAGAAACAATAAATATCTGATTATCAAAAATGATAAATCAGAAATCATAAACATCCAATTATCAAAACGATAATCAGGAATGACCACAACGGTAATCAAATTTCAAATCACAAATATTTAATTATCACAATTGATAATCAAATCTCAAATCGCAAATGTTTAATTATCACAAACGATAATCAAACCACAAATATCTAATTATCACAAACGATAATTAGAAACAATAAATATCTGATTATCAAAAACGATAAATCAGAAATCATAAACATCCAATTATCAAAACGATAATCATAAATTACCACAACGGTAATCAAATTTCAAATCACAAATATTTAATTATCACAATTGATAATCAAATCTCAAATCGCAAATGTTTAATTATCACAAACGACAATTAAATCTTAAATATCTGATTATCACAAGCGATAATCAGAAACAGCAAATATCTGATTATCACAAACGATAATCAGAAATCACAAATTTTCAATTAACGAGTCCGAAATTAACCGAAATAGCAAACGCACATGACCCATAACCACGAGTTTTAATAAATCGTTTAATTCACTTCATCGTTTCCTTGAAACTGCAAAATTGTGTATTTTAAATAAATAACATTTTACGTTCTCAAACGGACAAGTCCGGAATTAAGCGAATCAGTAAAAGAAAGGGGTCATAGTCCTCGATTTTTCTGAAACGTTTAATTCGCTTCCTCATTCTTTTGAAAGCGCAAATCGTAAAAATTTTGAAAACAATTTTGATTTATATTTTGAAACATTTTTTTTTTAAAACACATGATTAAAACAGCGACATCAGTAGCAACTTCGATAAGTGGATTTTCATTCATCAAAAGTGTCACAAGAATCTTCTCAAAGATAGAAAGGGATATCATACCCTAAACTTGTATTCATAACAAGTCAATAACACACGAATTCACCAATGCACAAGGATTGATAAAACTTATCAATAGAAATCACGAAAATTGGTGAAGCAAAAATTCTAGAAATCATCACAAGAAATCCAGAAATCACAAGATGAAAGTAAGAAAACTCGAACGGGAGTATGAAAACTCGAACGGAGTATGAAAACTCGAACGGAGTATGAAAACTCGAACGGAGTATGAAAACTCGAACGGAGTATGAAAACTCGAACGGAGTATGAAAACTCGAACGGAGTATGAAAACTCAAACGGAGTATGAAAACTCGAACAGAGTATGAAAACTCAAACGGAGTATGAAAACTCGAAGGAAAGTATGAAAACTCACCTACACGCGAGCATGAAAATTCATCAACACATGTAACGCATAACGAGAACGGGAGCACGAAAACTCACCTACACGCGAGCATGAAAACTCATCAGCACATGTAACGCAAAGCGAGAACGGGAGTATGAAAACTCACCTACATGCGAGCATGAAAATTCATCAGCACGTGCAACGCATAACGAGAACGGGAGCACGAAAACTCACCTACATGCGAGCATGAAAACTCACCAACACGTGCAATACAAAGCGAGAACGGGAGCACGGAATCTCACCTACACGCGAGCATGAAAAATCATCAACACGTGCAACGCAAAGCGAGAACGGGAGCACGGAATCTCACCTACACGCGAGCATGAAAAATCATCAACACGTGCAACGCAAAGCGAGAACGGGAGCACGGAATCTCACCTACACGCGAGCATGAAAAATCATCAACACCTGCAACGCAAAGCGAGAACGGGAGCACGGAATCTCACCTACATGCGAGCATGAAAAATCATCAACACGTGCAACGCAAAGCGAGAACGGGAGCACGGAATCTCACCTACACGCGAGCATGAAAAATCATCAACACGTGCAACGCATAACGAGACGCTATCTCATGGTTGCAAGCCATTAATTTTGACACACGAATGGCCCGAAGACCGTGGGGCGCTACCCCACATGTGTGAGTCGGAATCACACAGATTGATGTCAAAACTAACCTCGCAATCAAAAGAAAAGTATGTGTGAATGAAATCACACAAGTGGTGTCTAGACAATCCTCAAAGCCCAAGAGATATGTGTGAGACGAAATCACACCGATGAGGCCTAGTCTAACCGAAAAGGTATGTGTGAACGAAATCACACAAATGGTGTCTAGACAATCCCCAAAGCCCAAGAGATATGTGTGAGGCGAAATCACACCGATGAGGCCTAGTCTAACCGTAAAAATGATCGTCATGATCAACGAGAAGTGTCAATTACACTAAGTTAGTAAATATAAAAGTTTAGCTTCATGTCCCATAACCACTAGCTTAACTTAAATATTTACGAACAAATTGTAAATCTTCACTAGAAAATTGTCACATGAGGTTCAATCGAACAAGTCCAAGAATTAACCGACGAAGCAAACGCAAGCGTTTCATACCACTTGTTTTACTAAGCCGTTTAATTAGATTTCTCATCCGAGTGAGGTAAAGGCTTGTATATACTAGTAGATTAGAAAACGGTTTGAGAAAAAGAGTTTTATATTGAAAATAGAGTTGAAAACATTTTGATAAAAGAGTTTTGATATTTACTACTAGTATTGAAACCTTTATATTTTTAAAGTGACAAATCACAAAAATGATTGTAGAAACAATCAATCACAAGAATTCACATACGAAGACGTGAATAGAATCCAAAGAAATCGATACCAAATCCATCAAAGTAGGAATACCCAAAAATTCCTGAAATAGAAGTTATCAAAGTCGACAAAGGTGATAACAACTAATCGGAAAAGAAGAATCGATCAACAATTGGAAAAACGAAGCAAAACGAGCATAAATGCATGAATGACTTTAACAAAAGTAAAAGTCAAGTCAATGTCGATATCGACAAGGCAAAGTCCAAGGCAATTTCTTTTATACCAAAGAAATTTTAACAGAGAGGCACATGAAAACCAACAAACCATGGATAAGCAGACAGAGTCGACAATTGAAACTCAATTTGTCTCAAAGATTGAAACTCACAACCCAATTGCATGGAGACTGCATTAAGTACACGAATCAGAGACAAGAATGCATCTATACAACAGTTTGAATAAACAATGCTAGCTCAAATTGAAGTGGTACGAGTTGCAGCAATATGCAACTTGGTAAAGCATATACACAATGATACTTAGCAGTGCATACAGAAATGAGCAAGTGCAATAGAGAATAGCAGCAATGCTCATGAATAAGAGTTAGGAATTCATACCTAACAAATCAAAGATGATCTTAAGCAAAGATGAGAGAGAAAACATTGACAAATAGTTGTAACACATGTACTATCTAAGTTATGTTTTATATTTGTTCTAAACTCCAGGCTCTGATACCAAGCTGTGACGCCCCACCTATATACCCACGCTAGCCAAGAACACTACGGTGTAGTGCTGTCAACTAGCACGGAGAATAAGGCTGTTGAGGAGCGAGAAAATTCACAAAACCAAACTTGCCAGAAATAAAAATCGTGGTAGTCAAAGAAATCAACTCCAAGGTCAGAAAATTCAAGGCCTTGGAAGTCACCATAAAAATGTAACTAAAATTCACTGTCTCAAAATCATCTCAAGACAGAAAAATATCGACATCGAACAAAAGAAATCAATCGAAGCTGAATACTACGAAAGCATAACAAGCAAACGAGGTCGATCGAATTCGAAATAGATGTGAGTAATATAAATTACTCACCTGGTTTACCCAATCGAAGCAGCCGAAGAACTAGGAGATCATCGAAGTCGAAAGCCCTAATTTCTAAAGGAAGAAGAACGAACAAAGAAACAACGGCCGCCATTAATTCGTTCGTATGTTTTTAGCTTAGGGTTTCTCGAATGGAAGTCAACGAATGGGGGTACGGGTTTATTTAATTGTCGCGGCCCAAAAAGGAACGGGCCAAAACAAATTTTTAAAGCCCGTTAAAAATTCTTGAACAAATTATAAAAGAATTTTAATTCAAATTTAAAACTTCAAATAGAAATTTGCAACAATATTAATCGTCTAAATGTCAATTATTAATCGATGCAAATACCGGGTTGTTACAACTACCCTCCACAACCCATAAATCAACCACATGTTCGAAATCAACCCCCGGTTCGACATGAAAATATCGAATTCGAAAATACCCCTCCCAATCGAACCAGCAACTCGAACACCTCACAGGAAATTTACTCCACCTACCAACGCCGACCACTAGCGGCGCCTCCACTTCGCCCATACCTCGGCCATACTCCTCTCTATCAAACCACAGAAGCTCAAGCAACTCGGACATCCCATGGCGATGAAGACAACGAGCTAACAGACACTGCAAAACTTTGAAGTAAAACCCTAAATTTGATTCGACTTAAATTTCCTTGCATTCGAAATTTTTTCAATATTTTTCCTGTGTTACTAAATCAACAATCTAGCTTCACCAAAAATTTCAACATCAATAATTGATTAAATCACTAGAAATTTGTAAAAGTGCAGTTTTGGTTCAAATACAAATTTCTCTTGAAATACTGAGCTAAAAATCTTCATTCTAGTTTTAAAAATCATAAATTTCAGTAGGAATTCAAGTTATCAACTTGAATTATCTTTCTATAACAATTGGATTTATCAATGTATTGTTTGATTAACTGTAATCAAAGCTTTCAGAAAAAATATTCCACTAACCTGTTTAAAACAAATTTGTTTATCTTAGTTTATGATTAAGCAACTTGTTCTGTTTTAAACTGTAGGACTGTAAATGGTATGATGAAGAAGTTTTGAAATTTTGAACAACTATTTGACTCTGCAACTCAAACAGAGGAGAACAAGTAGATAAAATTTTTACAAAACAATTCATCTATATACAGAAATATACATATAAACAAAGCTTACTTATTTCAGATTTAAACCATAAAATCCAGATTCACATCCTTAAGTTTTAAATGATGTTACTCACCTGTTCATGAAGATGAACAGAGCCTGCCTTTCTGATTTTAGAAAACTGCAAAAAAATTTCCTGTAATCTTCCTTTAATCTCCTTTTCTTGTTTGTTGAATTGAACTTGAGTGATGATGGTTTTTTTTGTCTTTCTGACTTTATTAAGTTTTGTTTTTGAACGAAATAAAGTAATGCAGATGTATATGTATAGAAGAGATAAGTGTACAGGTGATATAATCTTTTTTTTTGTTATTTGTTTGTACAACAATGCTCAGAGATTTCCTTTGGAGGCTGATGCAAATCTCATTTCGGTGGCTGATGAGATAAAATGTTTGTGTGCTAAAGACAAGGCATTAATTGCTAAGTCCTTATGCTCTGAACCAAGAAAAGAGGTAATTTCAACATTATCAGGCAAACACACATTCAAATATTTATAAACACAGAGAAATTTCATATAAATATGCATAACAATGTAACTTCCATCACAGATTTCACAAGCAACAAATACATATATACTTAGCTTAAGTTTTAAATTGGTTCCTCACTGTTTACCAGAAGAAGAACAGAGCACATCTTCTTGAAACAGGCTGTGAATTTTTTTTCTTGCTGAAACCCATTTCTTGATCTCTGGTTTTCATTGATTGAATTGTTGTTTTAAATTGAAGTTTGTTTTAGTTTGAGATAATATTCACTTCAGATGCTACTCGAACGAGATGAAAATGTTTGATGTATAGAAAGGAGCTACAGTTTGATATATAGGAAAGTGTACAGGTTGATTAAAATGTTGTTTGTACAATAGGCATGCTAAAGATGCTTTCATTAAATGCATGAGATATGTTGCATTAATTACCTTGGCTTGGTTTATATTATTTCTTGTACTTTATGTCTCCATACTTGTGATATTTACATTTTCTTTTGCTTTGCATGACTGTAACTCGGCTGATGATATTATATTTTAGTGGCTGGTGAGATATAAACATTAAATGCCATTGTACAAATCTATACTTTTTTAATTTTGCTTTGTTTCTATACTTTGTTTTTGTTTGTTTACTTACTTTTTTATTTGCCTGCATACTTACTTTTTTTAAATTTGTTTTATGCTTTGTATTCCATTTTTATTTAACATGTTCTTTACTTATTGACTATGCAGTTTTGTTTGGTGGCTGATATCATGTACATAAATCATTTTGTTTGATTTTTTTCTTCATTTGCTTGTACATGTTTTGAATGTATATTTCTTACTTTGTCATATTACTTATGTATTTGTTGTTTGAATCTTAACAAGTTTATTTAATGTATATTTAATGTTTTATAGTTTACATTCTTACTTTGTTCATAGGTGAATGTATGGTTTCTTTCACTTGCCTTAATTATCTTTCTTTTATTTTAAAACTTAAACTATCAAATATTAAGTTTACTTATTATTATTTTCATACTTATCTTATCTTTTACAAATATGTTTCTATTTTCAATTTAAATATTTTTTTAACTTTAATACTCATTTTCCTGTATGACTACATATTTATTTATTTTTATTATTTAGATATTAAATTCTAAAAGAAATTGTTTTTAAAACTTAATAAAACAAACACATATCTTATTGTACGAATTTTAAGAAATTCAAAGTAATTTACCAATAAATTTCACAATTTTATTCAAAATTAAAATAAATTATCAATTCAAAATTATTTAAAATCCGGGATCGTTACAGATAACCACAATATCATGTCCGTCCAAACAGATGATACTATAAAACATTTCATATCAGATATATCAACTCATTCAAGGCATCCAATACCATTTGATCGTCCATAAGCAAACTAGATCACTTCTAAAATAAATTTAATCTCTTCTAGTTGAAGTACTAACCTCAATCACATAGATTCCTTCACTTGACATTAATTAATTTCAAATCAATTAATTAATCAT
This sequence comes from Allium cepa, assembly GCA_030765085.1. Taxonomy (NCBI): domain Eukaryota; kingdom Viridiplantae; phylum Streptophyta; class Magnoliopsida; order Asparagales; family Amaryllidaceae; genus Allium; species Allium cepa. The sequence continues at coordinate 319,710,134 of CM060928.1, read as the reverse complement.
CCTTTAGTTATCCATCTTAATTAATTACCCTGGATTAATTATCCTTCAATTACATTCAAGTAATTATCTTTAATTAATTTCACAAATTAATTATTCTTAACCAAAATCAATAATTAATCTTTAATTACTTCACAAATTAATTAACTATAATTAATCACATTAATCCTTAATTACTTATATTAATTAATTTCTCATAAATCACTTATTATTGACTAATTAATCTTAATTAATCAATCTTTAATTACATTAAGTAATTAATCATTAATTAAGCCATAAATTTTAATCACTTCTGATTAATCTCAACCAGTAATTAACTACCTTTTTATTTACTTCATTAAATAAATCAATTGCTCATTTTATAAAAGAAGTTTAAAGGAATTTAAAACCAAACTTATTTTTAAATTCAATATTCCAATTACCAATATAATTCATAGCAGAATATTAAATATTCATAACACAGAATATTAAAAAGTCTAAAAATTTTTGAGGAATCTGGTTGGATCCCGCCGACCTTTTTCGCTGCGTCCACAGATGTTAGCACAGTAAAATATCAATTCCATTTCGAGGTGGAATATCGCAGTAGATGGGATTTATATCATATATCATCCATTATTATGCGGCGCATAGGGTCTCATCCGCTATATAATGCGGGAAATCAATCACTCCAATATATACTATATATTACTATATAATATAGCATATCAATTCAATTCAACCATTCAACCAATCATTTAAATTTAACCATTTAAATTTAAATAAAAACCTAGTTGAGTAAGATTTACTCTCCTTTGATTTTGTTTTGCAACCCGATCCATCCCGACTTGTTTCTCCATGATTTTAGACCTTGTATAAATATTTATACAGTTTATCAATATTCGAAATAATCGAACAATTCAATTGCCATTTTATAATTTGACTTAACTAATAATTTATTTTAAAAAAATAATTTTCCTTAAGAAAAATCTTTTAGTAGCTAAATTAAATTATATAAGTTAATTAGACAAATTAATCACTAAATCCATTTTTTTAAAAATAATCTAGTAAATTTAAAAATGTATATATACCCTCTTTCAAAACTACATATATATATACACACACACATATAAAATATATTATATAGATTTCATAAAAAATCTAAGTTGTATAAATTCTTATATTTTCCAAAGTCTTGTATACATACATGCATTTATTGTTTACCTATAAATTTAAATATGCATCTATATTTATATATACTTATATTTCTATGTAAAAAAAATCTGTTTCCTTTTTCTGTAATAATAACAGTTATTTACTTACTGTATATAAAACTTAATGATGCTATTTTAATTTTTTTTAACATAGATTTCTTTTTGTACCCTACTGTAAATAAATTTAAAAGCTATACCATATTGCTATACTGTGAACCCAGGCCACTATCGCGACCTCACTCAGCTTGAGCTCGAATTACCATGCCCCTGACATTTGCGAAATCTCCACCTCCAAGCCGAGCCGACCCACCTTCTTGATTGCGATTCCCAAAGTCAACGACTACCACCTCTCCGATTTGTCGTCGAATCTCGCCCCTCCTCCAGTGTCGTGAGCCGTTACATCGAGCCCCACTCCATCGAACGAGTACGAGACTGTCGCCACTCCAACCCTCACGAAATCGCCATGCTCGAGCTCGACCCTCAAGCCATCGCGACCCTCTGCGTCGCCTTCTCCCATTGCTTCGACGTGCGTGAACCAAATGTTGAGCTCTTCCTCCCTTGCGTGATTTCTCACCTGCCCTTTTTTATATTAAGTGAATTTGATTTCGATTTCGATTTAATTTAAGGGGGATAGAACGAGGTTTGGGAAGAGAGCAACGACGACCTCCCTTTTTTTTATCGAACTGTTTTTTTTTTAAGAAAGAAAGTGTTCGGCTTGGTCAAAAAGGAAAAGGGAGATAGGAAATGAAGTGGCGTATAAGAGAAGGAATATGGTGGTTTGAAATGTTAGGGAAAAGTTTGAAAAGTTTCTAATGTGAAAAAATTTGACCAGTCAAAGCATTTATATTTTACATTTAATCGCCTCGATTTACGTAACTTAAAGTCGCGAACCCCTATCGAGGCACGCCGCCAGCATTTATAATGTTAAACCCCTACTTAGAACACAATGGAAAATGTTTCGAGTCCTAATTCGATCGTATGGAGAAGATAACTTTTTGGATCAATTATTATATTGAATTTTCGATATAAATTTCAGCGCGTTTATATTTCATACGCTCACCAACAACTCCAAACATTACGAAAATTGAAATTCGATAATAATACAATATTACGGATCCAATGTAACTAGTTTCGTCGAATTCCAAGACTGTGCCTCGAAAGGATATTTTTAAATTCAATTTAAACGATATATTATTAAAATTGAACAAATCACCTTTAAATTAAATTTCAACCATTCTATTATCTTCAATATCATCGTTATAAATTTTATAAGCCTTCAAATTATTTTTAACAGGCTTAAAACTCCAGATTCAACATTTCACCCAACTTCAAACTATTAAATTCAATAATCTAATTATCAAATAAATAGTGATATTTGGAATTCAAGTTAAAATTTACCTTTCAAATATTTAAAATCAACTAAATATTTCAATTTCAAATGCTTAAAAATTCCGGGTCGTCAAATTCCTCCCCCCTTAAAAGAATTTCGTCCCCGAAATTACTAGTTAGGAAGAATAGTCCAATACCCGTTTACTTTTTCCAAAACCAAACAGTTTTATCAACTTGCCATAACATATCTTTTATTAAAGACCCACTATTACTTCAACCAACTTCCCAAAACCTTCCATAGTTTCCAACAACATTATTTCCTTCACTTATTCAAATTTAAATTTAAATCCAAATTTAAACTATCAAAACTTCCTCAAAAATTTTCTAACTCTCTAAATTTTTAAAAAATTTCGCCAGCGTCTCCTTTGCTCGGCTAGCTTGGTACAACTACAAAATACCCCTACGGGCTCCCAAATTCCAAAAGAAAACAAAATGCCATGTGGCTAGATCAAAAACCTAATTAAATTTCATATAGAAATTTAAACACATACCTTTTTGTCGAGCAATTCAAATTTATCTTCTGAAATCAAAATCAATTTTTCTTTCCCTTTATAATGCCTGCATATCCTACTTAGCAATAATATCCAATCATAGCTTTTAAAATCATTTTATACATTTCCTTACAGAAGTTTTCATATCTACTTCTATTCAAATTAGTTTTCCCCATTTCCATATGAATTCAATTAATCTTCAATTCTGAATATTGAATTTTATCTTCCATTTATAACTGATTCATATCATTATTTTAAATTAGTTTCATCCACTAATTTATTTCAATTTCCAATTTGTAATCGTTTTGTCGCTAACAAAAATTTTTCCAAAAAATTTCAAAAATTTTCTAACTCCCAAAATTTTTGAAAATTTTTGGCAGTCTCCTTTGTACAGAGGAGCTTTTGCAATTTGACAAGAGATATAAATATATATACATCGACCCACACGGTCGCAAAAATAAAAACACTTTATATTTTCTATTTTTATTGCGTAGCCGCACCTTTATTTAGCATTTTTAAGTAAGCGGCTTATTATTTTAGCAATTAGCGTGTCCAAATCCGGCCAAATGACTTTTCGGTACCTGTACTTACTCAATTCAAACATGTAATTACTAAATATATGAGATTTATTAACATTTCACTTTCTTTCAACAGTTAATCACATGCATTTCATAACCAACAAGCACCAAACACTTTCCATAAGCGATTTATATCACTTTCCATAAGCGATTTATATGATTTTAAAGCTAATTCAATTGCTTTCAACCAATTCATATGCCATTTCATCCAAATTTAATGGTTTACATTTCAATTTCTTACATTCAATTTATTTTTAATCCAAACAACTCACATTTATTTCAATTGATTCCAAAAAAATCAATTTTATTTACCTATACCAATTCATGGAATTTTTATTTACTTTAGTTTAAGTCGAACAACTAATTTATTCTATGCAATTCGACGATATTCACTTAATAGAATATCCATTTTGGTTTTTAGCCACATCCAATTGATTCCAACTCATTTTACATTTAATTCCATCCCATTTCTAGTTTATTTACCAACCATACATTTCTAAAATTGTTTCATTGAGCTTAACAACATTTGATTCTTATATTAATAACTACTTTCCAAATTAATTTAACCCAAACTTTTATTCAATGAATTTTTATTCTTACTCGAAGTTGAGCTTCTAATTGTTTTAACTAAAGTTAATTTACTTCTATTTATTCACGACTCACTTAACTAATTACAAGGCCATTTTCAATTTATTTCTACCTTCTTGAACTTAATTTGCAATTCAAACCATTTCTGTTTTAGTCCAACTTCCTTTTTATTCGACAATATTCTAATGTATTCAATTTACTAACAATTCAAGTCAATTTAATTTATAACTCAAGTTTTCATTTCCAAACTCCATTAATAACTCCCAATTCAACTTCTATTTAACCAATTTAAATCTTATTAACATACGTACTTAACTAATTTATTTAGCTAACTAGCTTACTTCTTTATTTTAAAATTTTAGAAATACTTTTAAATTCACAAAATACCATTAAAATAGCTTTTTATCAAAATACTTCTTATAACTCGATGTCTCAACTAGTCCATCCTTGTTCTCAAAGAAATTCGGTCACATCTTGATCAGGCATAGGACTAAAAATCTATAAGTACTTGGTAAACCCGTTTTCAACCCCCAGTGAAAATACATAGAAAATAATTTTATTGAAAATATAGAAAACAGTTTTTGAAAATAGAGGAAATATCTTTGGTGAGAATGCTATGGAAATCATCACCCCCATCCATGGTCCAAGTTACATCCTGGGTTACGTTGCCATCGCATCCAATGTCCATGTAACTGCAGGCACTCCGCGCCCCTCGATTACGCCATGAAACCCACAACAGATCGTAGTTACATTCCAGGGTTACGTTGCCATCGCAGCAAAAGTCCATGTAAATGTAGGCATCAGCGCCCTCGATTTTCGCTGTCAAAAATGAAACTTCTCCACTCCCACATAGGTCGCGATCTACCGACGTAAAATCAAACGCAGACTGTTGGCTCTCAGCAGAACACGACTTTCGCTATGTTACCATAGGTCGCAGTCTACCGATATAAAATCAAACATAGACCGTTGGCTCTCAGCGGCACACACGACTTTCGCTATGGTCTGTAGTAGATCGCAGTGACATCGAGTTACATTGTTGTCACAGCATAACCCAAATGCCTCTGTAGGCATCAGCGCCCTCGACTTTCGCTACACACTACTCATAATCCTCAGGAATTAGTTTTGTCTGGACTCCCCACAAGATCAACTTTAGAACTCCCCTAGGTTTCAAGGCAGCACCACCCTGTGGCACTCCTGAGAAGTTCATTTCAAGGGAGCACCTTTTTCCCCAGAGCCACTATCAAACACTTTATACTATATACATATAGTATCTTTCAAATCATACACCTAGTATGAATCTCATATAAATCTTCTTTTCTCAAAATCGATTATCCTAAAATCGATAATTCTCAAACTAGGCTTTCCAAATTCCAATATTGATTTTACCCAAAAATCAAAAGCCTTTCCAAATCCAAAGGTTTCGAAAACCTTTTTCCAAAATCCTCATAAGATTCTTTATATATATATATATATATAAACTTTGGATCATTTCAAACTTGTATAAAACTCCTTTTATACTTCAGTCACTTTCAAAATCCTTTTCTTCCGACAATAGATTCAACAAGGGGAGATTTATCTTATATAACAAAGATATTTAACTTTGTTTATTCAAAATCAAATATTCAAATATGATTACTCTTTTTTATAAAGTTGTTTCCATCTTACTTATCATCATAAAAATATCCAACTTTCACTTTTATCCAATGTATATTTCACAAAATATACATTCATTTCAAAAGAGATCATTTCACATTTCTTATTCACAAATTTTAAATATCAATTTCATTCAAATCCGTACGATGTACACTTATCATCCGCACGCCATAGCAATCTGATCACTCACTCGATCACACAATTTCACTTCCGAACTAGTATCGTCCACCCGACTTCCTAGTGCGGACACAAATCTGGTTTCTTGATCAGAAACCATCGTTCTCCTTGCATAGCCATAACTATGATAGAGAATATCCAGAACCAAACAATCCTTATCCAGGTTCGCCATCGAAAATCGAGTGAAAAATCCTAACTCGGATCGATATAACTATCTCGAAATTTTGTGCTCGAATCTGGATCAAATCACTATGCGAATAGAATAATATACATACATCCTACTTATTTATTTTCATTGATTATTAACTAAATCAATTTCTCTTTCTATTCACATTTCCTTTAATTTCTATCCACGTAGTCACAATTGTTTCAATTCCATTGGATTATCACTTTAATCCTTATCCCAGATGGATATTCAATCATAAACAGTTTGAACTCTGTCCAGCTTAAATTCAAAAAATAGCTTAAAAAGTTTAAAAATAGATAAGTAGTTGAAAAATAATTATTAACTTGTAACATAGCTATAAAATAGTTAAATAATTGTAAAATAGTTGGAAAATAGTCAAATAGTTATAAATTTTTTAAATAATTGCAAAATGGTTGTAAAATAGTAATTAATTTGTAAAATAGTTGAAAAATAGTAATTAGTTTATAAAACAGTCGAAAAATTGTTAAATGGTTTCAAAAATAATTGTAAAATAAATATAAAATAATTTGGCTTTAAAAAGAAAGGTTGTATATATTAAATAGCTTGGAAAAATAAGTTTTATATCAAAACAATTTATATTGAAAATAGTCCAGAGTCAAAACTGTTCACTTTCCATCAATTCAATTTAAATTTCCACTTCCATTTAAATTGACTCAATTCCAATTTGAATAACTTCAATTTCCATTGAAATTGATTTAACCCCAATTCAAGTTGAATCAATCTTGATTTCTTTCCAAATTCAAATCAAATTCCATTTGATTTTAAACCTATTCAACTTTAATTACAATTCCAAATTATTCCAATCAATTTGGACTAATATCAATTGAACCCACTTCAATTTCAAATCATTTCAATTCAATCTAATTCAAATTTTCCATTTAAATTTTTAAACTTATACATCTTCAATCACAAATCCAATTAATTCAAATTAGATTCAATTTGAATGAATTCAGTTCAAATTTAAACCATCCCGAATTATATAAATTCGAGTTAAAATTTTAAATGTTGATTTAATCCTTTAAATCAAATCAACTTATCTCTTTAAACCATTTGATTCCGAATCCATTTCAAACTTAACTTCATTTAATTTTAATTTGGTTGTATTTCTATTACTTAATTCTCATTATTAAATTTTTCACATAATATAACAACCAATTACCTTAATATTTATTAGAAAGAAATATTGCTTTATATATCAAAATATATTCTTATATAAAATCATTTAAAATCTATATATAAGCAAATCACAAGTACGCTCTCATATATATATATACACTCAACTCATTCTAGGGTAACACTGACCCTATCCTTAATGAGTACTCCCACCAGAGCCAAGGTTCTCGCTTAACCTTCAGCTCTGATACCAACTGTAACGACTCGGAAGTTTTCGATCCCGAAAATTCCAGATAGTTAAGGAAAGAAGAAAGGGATAGAAGAAGAAGAACAACAACACAAAGATACTCACATTCGCAGCGGATGAAAATATAATATCAAATAATAACAGTTTACAAAAGAATTCTGTATCTGTCAAATAAATTTATAATACATCAGAGTTACACATATATATAAACACTGAATATACACAATCATCATGTCTCAGATATACAACAATATATACAGCGGAAACACTCCATACGTTCTTGCCATCTAGCTCGCCTCCTGAGCTCCAGAACGTCCTTACCTGAAAATCTATAATACTCGGTCTGACCCGAGCATTACATCAAAGTAACACCCGGGTCAGGTTGGAAACCAGTGTGAGTAAACCCATCTAACATGGAATACAAAGCATACAACTTATATAAAACCCGGGGTAACTTGTATCAATTTACAAATTCACAATTTGTTATAGACATCACTTATCTCACACATCACTTTTCCAAGTACCAAAATTTAGATTAAATAGTCCAATTCACTTAAATCATTTCATTCCATCCTATTGATATCACATATCAATCTTTAAAAAAATTCGAAGTGGTATCGGGTATTTTCTAATACCTGACCCCATCTCTTCGAGTCTCATGTCATCCTAATCCTAAGTTATCCAAATGAAATACACTTCAAACTTTAAATACAGGGTGTCTCTTTCACAACAATTCATCATTGATAGATAACCACAATATCATGTCCGTCCAAACAGATGACACTACAAAACATTTCATATCAGATATATCAACTCATTCAAGGTATCTAATACCATTCGATCATCCATAAGCAAACTTGATCACTCCCAAAATAAATTTAATCTCTTCTAATTGAATTACTAACCTCAATCACTTAGATTCCTTCACTTGACATTAATTAATTTCAAATTAATTAATTAATCATCCCTTAGTTATCATCTTAATTAATCACCCTGGATTAATTATTCTTCAATTACATTCAAGTAATTATCTTTAGTTAATTTCACAAATTAATTATTCTTAACCAAAATCAATAATTAATCTTTAATTACTTCACAAATTAATTAACTATAATTAATTACATTAATCCTTAATTACTTATATTAATTAATTCCTCATAAATCACTTATTATTGATTAATTAATCTTAATTAATCAATCTTTAATTACATTAAGTAATTAGTCATTAATTAAACCACAAATATTAATCACTTCTGATTAATCTCAACCAGTAATTAACTACCTTTTTATTTACTTCATTAAATAAATTAATTGCTCATTTTATAAAAGAAGCTTAAAGGAATTTAAAACCAAATTTATTTTTAAATTCAATATTCCAATTATCAATATAATTCATTGCAGAATATCAAATATTCGTAACACAGAATATTAAACAGTCTAAAAAATTTGAGGAACCTAGTTGGATCCCTCCGACCTATTTCCCTGCATCCACAGATGTTAGCACAGTAAAATTCCAATTCCACTTCGAGGTGGAATATCGCGGTAGATGGGATTTATATAATATATCATCCGCTATTATGCGGCGCATAGGGTCTCATCCGCTATATAATGCAGGAAACCAATCACTCCAATATATACTATATATTACTATATAATATAGCACATCAATTCAATTTAACCATTCAACCAATCATTTAAATTTAAATAAAAACCCAGTTGAGTGAGATTAACTCACCTTTGATTTTGTTTTGCAACCCGATCCATCTCGACTTGTTTCTCCATGATTTTAGACCTTTATAGATATTTATACAGTTTATCAATATTCGAAATAATCGAACAATTCAATTGCTATTTTATAATTTGACTTAACTAATAATTTATTTTAAACAAATAATTTTCATTAAAAAATCTTTTAGTAGCTAAATTAAATTGTATAAGTTAATTAGACAAATTAATCACTAAATCCATTTTTTAAAAATAATCTAGTAAATTTAAAAATGTATATTTACCCTCTTTTGAAACTATATATATATATATATATATATATAATTATAATATACCATATAGATTTCATAAAAAATCTAAGTTGTATAAATTCTTATATTTTCCAAGTCTTATATACATACATGCATTTATTGTTTACCTATAAATTTAAATATGCATCTATATTTATATATACTTATATTTCTATGTAAAAAATCTGTTTCTTTTTTCTGTAATAAAAACAGTGATTTACTTACTGTATATATACATATATATATAATTTGCTGTTTATAAAACTTAATGATAATGCTAATTTTTTTTTTCAACATAGTTTTCTTTTTACACCCTACTGTAAATAAACCTAAAATATATACCTTATTGCTATAATGTGAACCCAGGCCACCATCAAGACCTCAATCAGCTCGAGCTCGAATTACCATGCCCCTGACATCTGCGAAATCTCTACATCCAAGCCGAGCCGACCCACCTTCTTGATTGCGATTCCCAAAGTCAACGGCAACCACCTCTCCGATTTGTCGTCGAATCTTTCCCCTCCACCAGTGTCGTGAGTCGTTACATCGAGCCCCACTTGTAACGACCCGATATTTTCAACCATTCGCCTCCGCACATGTCGGACTTGAATTGTTCAAAATACCGCGTTGTAATCAAAATTTGGCAAATCTCAAAATATACAGTAAATAATTAATCACAGAATCACATACACAGAATCAGAATACACGCAACGGAATTTAAAAATACTTAGTGGTTCATGAAGCCACTATAATAGTCTCAACCGAATAAAAAAAATTACATAGTTTAAATCTCCAATATAGTTTAAACATCACTAAAAAATCCAAATATCCCAAAGTCTCGATTACATAAATAAGATACGGACTGAAAGTTTTGCCGGCAGCTCGAAAGATCTACAGAATGTCCTAGCTCCGGGATGAAAGCTGAAACTGCAACTCAGGCTGACCCGAACGTAACATAAAACATAAAAACTCGAGTCAGGACATACATACTTATATAGTGCAAGCTAATTCAAGTGTACTGTAATATAAAGCAAGTAACTTAAAGGATGCTTGGGACCGCCCATCCTCTAAGGATCCGTTAAACTACTTACTATGTAGTAATATTTTCGCTATTATAATAGTGTCTATATTAAAATAAACTTACTTTTAAATAGCGTTAAGGAGTGACCCAATATTACCCTTAACACGTAATAGTCCCACTAGTCCATCCAATATCATGGTCCCTCCTGATCGGGAAGCCACCAGAGGATACCACACGGGGGAGAAAATCAAACTCGTACAAGGCTCGCTATGGTAGGTGACACGACACAACTAGACAATGCCAGGGTAGATATACCAATTGCTATCCGGACCGATGGAAACGCGCAGCGCGCAGCTGCCGCCCACCTCGAACAACACTCCCAAATCAAAGGCGCGCACCAAAACAATCACAAGAGTAATAGAATGGCATACGAAGAAGTGCGTCCGATCAGAGGTGCTACCTCATTAATCCGAAAATCGCTCCTGTTTTAGCCACCTTATGCCAACTCACGGGAGTCGGGTCCACGTATTTACCTTAAAGAAAAACGTCACCACCATCCTACTTTATTCTGGAATCTTCATCGTGTACACGGTTGTCAAAGTGGTTTTCGGTATCGACAGAGAGTATGCCAAATATCCGATCCCGGTCTCTTTAACAACCAAACGTTATTTTAACCCGTGGTTACAACTTTTAAAAATGGTATTTATACTTTAAAAATCAAAATAAATTCAAATACATTTCAATATCATAATATCATTTCAAACATCATTTATTTAAACATCAGTCATTTTATTTAATATAAAATACCATTTAAATCTATTCAAATTTTTTTAGGATTTAATTGCCTTTTAACTCACATTTAAAAGTTAAAATTTTCCATTTAAAACCATTTAAGGTCAATTAATTACATATTAAATTCCAAAATTTAAGCCCCTTTCCCAAAGATTTTTTCCATTAAATTTTATTAAAACAATCAACAATTCAGTTTCCGAAGCACTTAAAAATGCTACCTAAAGTTATAGGTTAAGACAGTTATTTACAAAAGACAGCAATTAAGTGTTGTAAGAGATTATTAACTTGACAATTAAGTTTTAAATTCCCAAAATATAACTTATTATCAATTATTTTACTTAACTAAAATCTCACTTTTAACAAAAATCAGAATTTCCCAAAATAAGTTATATTCCAAAATTTTACTTAAACATTCATTTATTTAACATTTTGACTTATTCAAAAATCATTATAAATTTTATAAAATCCTTTAAATACATTTAAACCAGAATATTATACACTTCCATTTAAAAATATTTTTAAAACCTTTCAGAAAAATATTATATAAACCACGGGTCGTATATAGTTTTCTAGCCTAGGTCAAGTGATACGGATATATATCATTTCAATCCGCAATTTACAAAGAAAACCCGGGTTCTATCATTTCAAACCCGCAATCCCAAGTAAAAATATAAATAATTAAATAATTAAATAAATGAATAAATAATTATCGTTCAGGCCTATCATTTCAGCCTATAACGATCTCAAATTTACAGGGAACTTGCAGTGATTAACATTAAATAAGTATTAAATAGTATAACTGCAATAATATTAAAATAAATAAACAACTGATGATGTGTCAATTAATAATGGGGTTTAACATCATACGCTTATATCACAGGCAGATAAAATTTAATAAAATAAATTACAATTACACTTGTGATAATTCACAGATATATAGGTATGTTTGTCTGGTGAGAAATACTCACCTTTCCGCTGCTGAAGATTCAAATCAAACAACGGTATCTATCCCGAAAGAAATGAACAGAGGCACGATAAATCCAACAGATGTGACACCTCAATTACGAACTTGAAAAATAAATGAAAAATAAATTACGCGATTATGAAGCGATCAAAGCAAAATTTAATAACAACCGGAATGAGATTTATAAATTAAAAGATTTTTGACACCCGCAGCTTGGCCACTCCATCACTCAATTTGTTCAACATCTCCAATCCTCTTCCCTTTCCAAATTTGTTATTTAAATGCTTTGGGAAAAATGCTTTGTAAAAAAAATGCTTTGTTAAATCAAATAGGCTGAGTCTTGAAACAAAACGTTATTAGATTTTCATAAAAAAAATACTTTGAAAAAAATGTATGCATGCACTTATGAAATGACAAGGTCGTGTGATTTGTTTCACACGACACTAATAAACCACAAATCATTTTCCAAGTTTGTCTCCATTACACACTCCCATTTGTTAAAATCTTCAAAGTGGCTCACGCATGCAAATTCACATGTCCACCAAAACTACAGGCGTATATGATTTCTTCTCCAGTGATGCAAAAATGAAAGATATTTATTTTGTTTGTTATTCAAAAGTGACACCCTTATTCAATTTCACGTGGCCACAACTACATGGACGCAGGCTAATATGTTCTACAGCATGCAAAAGAAAGAAACTAGGCTTGATTCCCTATATTATTGGACATGCATGGCAAGATCAGGAGGAAAGGAGATGCATACTTATCAGGGATGGCAACAACATACTTGAGAGGTGGAGTAGTCGAGCATGGTGGAACGAGAAGAAGGAGCAAAGTATGCAACGTGAAAAGCATGAGAAGTAGAAATAAAAATAAAATAAAAGACAGATGCGTACCTTCAACACACGCATGCAAGAAAAGAAGGTGAAGCTCTCCAGGTGATGTAAAAATTGTTTTGAACGTGTGTTGTATAAATATAGGGGAAGGTCACGTTGATTTTAAGGATGAGCAAGATTTCAGGTAAGGAGAAAAATTTAATGCGTGAAAGAAAAAGGCAGGAAATCTTTGCATTTGAAATTCAACATTAAAAGAAATGACTTCTTGCATTTTTAAGAGTGCGTACATTTCAAGTAACGGTTGAAAAGAAAAAAAAATGCGTAAAAGAATTTGATTGATCCAAGATACTATTTCAAGAGAAACGTGCATTGATTTAGATGAGCAAATAGATAGGAAGAATATAAATATTAATTTTTATCAATTGAATGCAAATGGCTACGAAATTAAAACAAAAGAAACGGGTAGTTAAGATTAGATTATGGGATAATATTTTCAAATAATATTGAATGCGTTTATTTTATCCTTTTTGTTTGAACGTGTTATAAAAATAGGAAGCTGCATGATTTATTTCTTTAGAGATTTAGAAATTTTGTTCTCACAGGTAAGGGATAAGTTGCTTCCATTAAACGTTTATTCTCAGAGCTACAAATGAGATGCATGTTTCCAGTATTTAGATGAAGGGAATATGGAAAATATTTAGGAAGCAAGAGAAAACGAACGTGCCAAAATTTATGCGCTTAATTATAGGAAAGAAAAGAGGCAAGAATTTAATTTCTTCAGGAACGACAAAATTTCTACTTAATTGCGTAGAAAGAATGGCGACTGAATTTAATTGTTAACCGAAAAAAAATGTTTCATTGCATATTAAAGGTTGCGTGAAAAAATTTGTTAGGCTAAAAGATGTATACATATACAGAAAATTTCGAAATCTGTGTAAGAAATAAATGCAGACAAGAAAGAAACGGCAACTAGAAAATTTGAAATTTCTGTGCGTTGATAAAGAGGGATGAGCGAAATTTATGGTAAAGAAACGGCAAGTGATTAGTAGATTGGTTCACTTTAAACTTTTTCTTCAATTAATGATTGTATGCGTTTCTTTCTTTATATAGGCTAAGTGATTTTAGCAAGGATTTTATGTCAATTTAAAACCAATGAAAGCTGTGGAAAAAGTAACGTTTTGCTATAAAAATCTACTAACTGATTTATTAATCCATATTGCAGTATGCATTTTAAAATACGCCAAACCGACGTAATACAATACGCCCAAAATTTATGCAAAAGTAACATTTTTAATTTATACGTTTATACGTTACTTATACCATTACAATGCGTGCCCTTTTTAAATGTGAAATTTAACAGTCTGTAAAACACTGAATTTTACAAAGTTATTATTTAACTAAAATTTTAACTTTTTTACATTCTTCATATTTACTTATTTTAAATATACAAAATTCATTTTTATTTAAAATTCCAAATGGAGTTGTCTTTTAACAAAGTAAAAATTTCAAAACTTCCAATTTCATATTTAGACTTTGAAACAGTAAAGGAAAATAACAAATTTGCTGCATTAAAAAGTGGCGTAAACCAAGTGATAAAATTTTGCAAGGAATAACGTACGTTCAAATTGGAAGTGAATGCGTTGATTCAAGGAAAGAAAGTTGCAAGCACTAAATATTTAGATGGTGTTGATATAAGTGGAAGAAAACGTCACTAATTTATGGTTTGACGTTTTTTTTAAACAATTGCGTTTTATTTCTATTAATTCCACTTGTTAAGTTTTCAATTTATCCTATGGGTTTCCACTTTTTGATTTCTACCATTGGGACATCTAGCAATCTAGCCCCAATTCCCTAACTAATATTTTTTAAATTAGTTAATTCACTCTAATTGATTTCCATATTCTTCTAATCAACTAATTCCCCTTTAATTGCCTTTAATTGATTTCAATTGATTACCTTATCCCTTTTAATTAACCTTCTTAATTGGTTTCAATTAATTACCATATTACCAATTAATTATCCTCCTTAATTGATTTCAATTAATTACCATATTCCTTCATGTCAATCAATCTCCTTTAATTACATATTCAAATTTGGTTACTAACTTAATTAGTTAATTAACCTTTTTTGAATTAATTATCAATACTGCGACGTCTCACATTAATCCGTCCACTTTGTAGGCACTGGTAGCCGGACTGGTTACACGGGCAGATTTCTCCTACAAAATGGGGATTAACCTCGCGTCATCATGCAATTAACCAAAAGAATTTACTTATTTATTTTTCATCAATTAAATTAACTTGCATTAATTATTCAATAAATTAATTCTGCTCAACTACTGAAATTTTACAATTAATTTCCCTATTAATTATCATTAATTTCCTTTTTGAAATATCTATTAGTTGTCATAAACTCCATTTTAAAATATCTGTATATGCCTTTATTCAAGTTTTGAATTGCTAACTAGGAATAAGGTAGATTCATCAAATAAATTGATTGCAAGTTTCATTGTTTTAAATTGCTTAACAATGTTCACCATTAACATAATTAATATGTCAAAATTGACAATATTCCACTAACATGATTTGCATGTCATAACCTACCCAATTAACATAATTAATTAACTACTTTAATATGTTACAAATTTACTTCTTTAATATGTTACGAATTTTCCATTTTCATTATTTTTAGGGAATGGGTATAACAACAGATATTATGATAATATCCAAAAACATTTAGTTACCACTCACTTCATTATAAATTATAAAGATTTTTTTTTCTTCTTAAATTTAGTTACAAAAAATCTTATTAAATTAACGAGTTTAATTCTCTAAATTTACAGGTCATTACACTCTCCCCCACTCAAAACTTTTCGTCCCCGAAAAGGAAAGAGGTAGGAGAATAGAAACACCCTGAAAGAAAACTAAATTGAAACTCAAAATGGAGTCATTTATAAATTCAATTTAAATTAATTAATATTCAATAATTGATTTAATTCATTTGATTTTCGCTGAAGATAAATCAATCTTAACTATTTCCAAATTAGTTATCTTTTTATCCAATTATTTTGAAATTAACAATTTCTAAAATCATAAATTTGTATAGTCATTTATAATAATCATCCTTTATTCAACAAATATAATTCTTCTTTATTCCAGATTATTATTAAATATATTCTACTTAATATATCTTATCGCACATATTAAGTAGATTACATTTATTATAACTATTCCAATTTATTTCTAAATTTCCTTTAACACCATTTGATATTGTATATTATTCAATTATTATTTTATTTCTATTTACCTCTATTTGTCTTGTTTTACCTGAAACTTTAAGTGTATATCTTTTATTATAACCACTCAAATTTTATTTATAAAATCCTTTTATATTGTACATTATCCAATTACATAGTTAATTTCTGAATGATTCAGGTAAGTTATATTGGCATGCAATTATACAAGTAATTTTTTTTTTCAATTCTATTATTCAAGTTTAAATATTCATTCAAAATTTGACTTTATTTTATCATTAGAATCACCTTTTAACATAAATTTATGAATTAAATTTCCAATTAACTTCAAACCCTTTAGAGAAAAATAAATACATACATATAGCATATGTCAAATCAAATTTAAATCATATATCTATATATATTATAAATTAAGTCATATTTTAGAAATTCAAATTAATTAAATTTTTGAAGCAAAACTACAGCGTGGTCTCTTTACTTCGATACTCGAAAATGAATGTCGATGATGTTGTAGTCATCACCGAAATTATTTTCCAGCGACAAAGAGAAGAGCACTAATTTTTAAAACTTTAAAATTCTTTGGAAACAAATTTATATTCGAAAATAATTTAAATAATAATCTATCCTTTTAAGACTTTAAACACAAGGTTTGAACTATCAGAAATTAAATTCTTAAATTCTGGTTTTAAATTCATATTTTTTTTTTGTTTCCAAATTATTTTATAACCATTGTTTATAGTTCAATTATTTATATAAGACAAAACCATAAATAAAATCAAACACTATTATCTCTAAACAACTAGTTAAATTCTGAAAATTATACATATATATATATAATATTAGATTTTTCCCAAATATAAGAATAAATTTTTTCAAAACAAGTATAGAGATTCAAATTTGAAGGACTCAAATTAAAGAGAATTTTGATTTAAAGATAAGTTGGAATCAGAAGATCCGATGATTAAATAACAGAACAAGGAACCAGATAAGTTTATATAAATCGCGGGCAACCTTAACCGGGTCAACCGTGACTTAAAGAATAAGATCGATGTGGATTTTCTAGGGTAAATCTACATTCGATCTGAAGAAATAAAGTTCAGAATAACCAAAGATACTAGCATCTAAACCGAGGATAAATATAAATCTCCGGTGAATCAATGCTAGTTGTAAAGGAGTTTCACCCTTTTATTAGAATATTGGCGAGACCGCAAATTCACTATAAAGATCATCTGAAGTGGAGTTATGGGATACTCCAGAATCGAAAGAAAATGAATAGTGAGGGACACGAATGAACTTCGAAACCGCAGGGAACGTTCCAAAATTCGAAAAGGAAGAGATTCAAGCTCAAATGAAAGTGATTCTGTAAATCAAATTTACCATACATTCTAAGTTTTGCCTAGAGCCAAAGCTCTGATACCAAATGTAACGACCCGGTATTTTCAACCATTCGCCTCCGCACATGTCGGACTTGAATTGTTCAAAATACCGCGTTGTAATTAAAATTTGGCAAATCTCAAAATATACAGTAAATAATTAATCACAGAATCACAGATACAGAATCAGAATACTCGCAGCGGAATTTAAAAATACTTAGTGGTTCATGAAGCCACTATAATAGTCTCAACCGAATTAAAAAAATTACATAGTTTAAATCTCCAATATAGTTTAAACATCACTAAAAAATCCAAATATCCCAAAGTCTCGATTACATAAATAAGATACGGACTGAAAGTTTTGCCAGCAGCTTGAAAGATCTACAGAATGTCCTAGCTCCGGGATGAAAGCTGAAACTGCAACTCAGGTTGACCCGAGCGTAACATAAAACATAAACACTCGAGTCAGGACATACATACTTATATAGTGTAAGCTAATTCAAGTGTACTGTAATATAAAGCAAGTAACTTAAAGGATGCTTGGGACCGCCCATCCTCTAAGGATCCGTTAAACTATTTACTATGTAGTAATATTTTCGCTATTATAATAGTGTCTATATTAAAATAAACTTACTTTTAAATAGCGTTAAGGAGTGACCCAATATTCCCCTTAACACGTAATAGTCCCAGTAGTCCATCCAATATCATGGTCCCTCCTGATCGGGAAGCCACCAGAGGATACCACACGGGCTACGGGAGAAAATCAAACTCGTACAAGACTCGCTATGGTAGGTGACACGGCACAACTAGGCAATGCCAGGGTAGATATACCAATTGCTATCCGGACCGATGGAAACGCGCAGCGCGCAGCTGCCGCCCACCTCGAACAACACTCCCAAATCAAAGGCGCGCACCAAAACAATCACAAGAGTAATAGAATGGCATACGAAGAAGTGCGTCCGATCAGAGGTGCTACCTCATTAATCCGAGAATCGCTCCTGTTTTAGCCACCTTATGCCAACTCACGGGAGTCGGGTCCACGTATTTACCTTAAAGAAAAACGTCACCACCATCCTACTTCATTCTGGAATCTCCACCGCGTACACGGTTGTCAAAGTGGTTTTCGGTATCGACAGAGAGTATGCCAGATATCCGATCCCGGTCTCTTTAACAACCAAACGTTATTTTAACCCGTGGTTACAACTTTTAAAAATGGTATTTATACTTTAAAAATCAAAATAAATTCAAATACATTTCAATATCATAATATCATTTCAAACATCATTTATTTAAACATCAGTCATTTTATTTAATATAAAATACCATTTAAATCTATTCAAAATTTTTTAGGACTTAATTGCCTTTTAACTCACATTTAAAAGTTAAAATTTTCCATTTAAAACCATTTAAGGTCAATTAATTACATATTAAATTCCAAAATTTAAGCCCCTTTCCCAAAGTTTTTTTCCATTAAATTTTATTAAAACAATCAACAATTCAGTTTCCGAAGCACTTAAAAATGCTACCTAAAGTTAAAGGTTAAGACAGTTATTTACAAAAGACAGCATTTAAGTGTTGTAAGAGATTATTAACTTGACAATTAAGTTTTAAATTCCCAAAATATAACTTATTATCAATTATTTTACTTAACTAAAATCTCACTTTTAACAAAAATCAGAATTTCCCAAAATAAGTTATATTCCAAAATTTTACTTAAACATTCATTTATTTAACATTTTGACTTATTCAAAAATCATTATAAATTTTATAAAATCCTTTAAATACATTTAAACCAGAATATTATAAACTTCCATTTAAAAATACTTTTAAAACCTTTCAGAAAAATATTATATAAACCACGGGTCTGTATATAGTTTTCTAGCCTAGGTCAAGTGATACGGATATATATCATTTCAGTCCGCAATTTACAAAGAAAACCCGGGTTCTATCATTTCAAACCCGCAATCCCAAGTAAAAATATAAAAAATTAAATAATTAAATAAATGAATAAATAATTATCGTTCAGGCCTATCATTTCAGCCTATAACGATCTCAAATTTACAGGGAACTTGTAGTGATTAACATTAAATAAGCATTAAACAGTATAACTGCAATAATATTACAATAAATAAACAACTGATGATGTGTCAATTAATAATGGGGTTTAACATCATACGCTTATATCACAGGCAGATAAAATTTAATAAAATAAATTACAATTACACTTGTGATAATTCACAGATATATAGGTATGTTTGTCTGGTGAGAAATACTCACCTTTCCGCTGCTGAAGATTCAAATCAAACAACGGTATCTATCCCGAAAGAAATGAACAGAGGCACGATAAATCCAACAGATGTGACACCTCAATTACGAACTTGAAAAATAAACGAAAAATAAATTACGCGATTATGAAGCGATCAAAGCAAAATTTAATAACAACCGTAATGAGATTTATAAATTAAAAGATTTTTGACACCCGCAGCTTGACTACTCCATCACTCAATTTGTTCAACATCTCCAATCCTCTTCCCTTTCCAAATTTGTTATTTAAATGCTTTGGGAAAAATTCTTTGTAAAAAAAATGCTTTGTTAAATCAAATAGGCTGAGTCTTGAAACAAAACGTTATTAGATTTTCACAAAAAAAAATACTTTGAAAAAATGCATGCATGCACTTATGAAATGACAAGGTCGTGTGATTTGTTTCACACGCAACTAATAAACCACAAATCATTTTCCAATTTTGTCTCCATTACACACTCCCATTTGTTAAATTCTTCAAAGTGGCTCACGCATGCAAATTCACATGTCCACCAAAACTACAGGCGCATATGGTTTCTTCTCTAGTGATGCAAAAATAAAAGATATTTATTTTGTTTGTTATTCAAAAGTGACACCCTTATTCAATTTCACGTGGCCACAACTACAGGGACGCAGACTAATATGTTCTACAGCATGCAAAAGAAAGAAACTAGGCTTGATTCCCTATATTATTGGACATGCATGGCAAGATCAGGAGGAAAGGAGATGCATACTTATCAGGGATGGCAACAACATACTTGAGAGGTGGAGTAGTCGAGCATGGTGGAACGAGAAGAAGGAGCAAAGTATGCAACGTGAAAAGCATGAGAAGTAGAAATAAAAATAAAATAAAAGACAGATGCGTACCTTCAACACACGCATGCAAGAAAAGAAGTTGAAGCTCTCCAGGTGATGTAAAAATTGTTTTGAACGTGTGTTGTATAAATATAGGGGAAGGTCACGTTGATTTTAAGCATGAGCAAGATTTCAGGTAAGGAGAAAAATTTAATGCGTGAAAGAAAAAGGCAGGAAATCTTCGCATTTGAAATTCAATATTAAAAGAAATGACTTCTTGCATTTTTAAGAGTGCGTACATTTCAAGTAACGGTTGAAAAGAAAAAAATGCGTAAAAGAAATTTGATTGATCCAAGATACTATTTCAAGAGAAACGTGCATTGATTTAAATGAGCAAATAGACAGGAAGAATATAAATATTGATTTTTATCAATTGAATGCAAATGGCTACGAAATTAAAACAAAAGAAACGGGTAGTTAAGATTAGATTATGGGATAATATTTTCAAATAATATTGAATGCGTTTATTTTATCCTTTTTGTTTGAACGTGTTATAAAAATAGGAAGCTGCATGATTTATTTCTTTAGAGATTTAGAAATTTTGTTCTCACAGGTAAGGGATAAGTTGCTTCCATTAAACGTTTATTCTCAGAGCTACAAATGAGATGCATGTTTCCAGTATTTAGATGAAGGGAATATGAAAAATATTTAGGAAGCAAGAGAAAACGAACGTGCCTAAATTTACGCGCTTAATTATAGGAAAGAAAAGAGGCAAGAATTTAATTTCTTCAGGAACGACAAAATTTCCACTTAATTGCGTAGAAAGAATGGCGACTGAATTTAATTGTTAACCGAAAAAAAATGTTTCATTGCATATTAAAGGTTGCGTGAAAAAAAAATTTAGGCTAAAAGATGTATACATATACAGAAAATTTCGAAATCTGGGTAAGAAATAAATGCAGACAAGAAAGAAACGGCAACTAGAAAATTTGAAATTTTCGTGCGTTGATAAAGAGGGATGAGTGAAATTTATGGTGAAGAAACGGCAAGTGATTAATAGATTGGTTCACTTTAAACTTTTTCTTCAATTAATGATTGTGTGCGTTTCTTTCTTTATATAGGCTAAGTGATTTTAGCAAGGATTTTATGCCAATTTAAAGCCAATGAAAGCTGTGGAAAAAGTAACGTTTTGCTATAAAAATCTACTAACTGATTTATTAATCCATATTGCAGTATGCATTTTAAAATACACCAAACCGACGCAATACAATACGCCCAAAATTTATGCAAAAGTAACATTTTTAATTTATACGTTTATATACTTATACCATTACAATGCGTGCCCTTTTTAAATGTGAAATTTAACAGTCTGTAAAACACTGAATTTTACAAAGTTATTATTTAACTAAAATTTTAACTTGTTTACATTCTTCGTATTTACTTATTTTAAATATACAAAATTCATTTTTATTTAAAATTCCAAATGGAGTTGTCTTTTAACAAAGTAAAAATTTCAAAACTTCCAATTTCATATTTAGACTTTGAAACAGTAAAGGAAAATAACAAATTTGCTGCATTAAAAAGTGGCGTAAATCAAGTGATAAAATTTTGCAAGGAATAACGTACGTTCAAATTGAAAGTGAATGCGTTGATTCAAGGAAAGAAAGTTGCAAGCACTAAATATTCAGATGGTGTTGATTTAAGTGGAAGAAAATGTCACTAATTTATGGTTTGACGTTTTTTTTAAAACAATTGCGTTTTATTTCTATTAATTCCACTTGTTAAGTTTTCAATTTATCCTATGGGTTTCCACTTTTTGATTTCTACCATTGAGATATCTAGCAATCTAGCCCCAATTCCCTAACTAATATTTTTAAATTAGTTAATTCACTCTAATTTATTTCCATATTCTTCTAATCAACTAATTCCCCTTTAATTGCCTTTAATTGATTTCAATTGATTACCTTATCCCTTTTAATTAACCTCCTTAATTGGTTTCAATTAATTACCATATTACCAATTAATTATCCTCCTTAATTGATTTCAATTAATTACCATATTCCTTCATGTCAATCAATCTCCTTTAATTACATATTCAAATTTGGTTACTAACTTAATTAGTTAATTAACCTTTTTTGAATTAATTATCAATCTTGCGACGTCTCACATTAATCCGTCCACTTTGTAGGCACTGGTAGCTGGACTGGTTACACGGGCAGATTTCTCCTACAAAATGGGGATTAACCTCGCGTCATCATGCAATTAACCAAAAGAATTTACTTATTTATTTTTCATCAATTAAATTAACTTGCATTAATTATTCAATAAATTAATTCTGCTCAACTATTGAAATTTTACAATTAATTTCCCTATTAATTATCATTAATTTCCTTTTTGAAATATCTATTAATTGTCATAAACTCCATTTTAAAATATCTATGTATGCCTTTATTCAAGTTTTGAATTGCTAACTAGGAATAAGGTAGATTCATCAAATAAATTGATTGCAAGTTTCATTGTTTTAAATTGCTTAACAATGTTCACCACTAACATAATTAATATGTCAAAATTGACAATATTCCACTAACATGATTTGCATGTCATAACCTACCCAATTAACATAATTAATTAACTACTTTAATATGTTACAAATTTACTACTTTAATATGTTACAAATTTTCCCTTTTCATTATTTTTAGGGAATGTGTATAACAACAGATATTATGATAATATCCAAAAACATTTAGTTACCACTCACTTCATTATAAATTATAAATGTTTTTTTTTCCTTCTTAAATTTAGTTACAAAAAATCTTATTAAATTAACGAGTTTAATTCTCTAAATTTACAGGTCATTACACTCTCCCCCACTCAAAATTTTTCGTCCCCGAAAAGGAAAGAGGTAGGACAATAGAAACACCCTGAAAGAAAACTAAATTGAAACTCAAAATGGAGTCATTTATAAATTCAATTTAAATTAATTAATATTCAATAATTGATTTAATTCATTTGATTTTCACTGAAGATAAATCAATCTTAACTATTTCCAAATTAGTTATCTTATTATCCAATTATTTTGAAATTAACAATTTCTAAAATCATAAATTTGTATAGTCATTTATAATAATCATCCTTTATTCAACAAATTTAATTCTTCTTTATTCCAGATTATTATTAAATATATTCTAGTTAATATATCTTATCGCACATATTAAGTAGATTACATTTATTATAACTATTCCAATTTATTTCTAAATTCCCTTTAACACCATTTGATATTGTATATTATTCAATTATTATTTTATTTCTATTTACCTCTATTTGTCTTGTTGTAACTGAAACTTTAAGTGTATATCTTTTATTATAACCACTCAAATTTTATTTATAAAATCCTTTTATATTGTACATTATCCAATTACATAATTAATTTTTGAATGATTCAGGTAAGTTATATTGGCATGCAATTATACAAGTAATTTTTATTTTCAATTCTATTTTTCAAGTTTAAATATTCATTCAAAATTTGACTTTATTTTATCATTAGAATCACCTTTTAACATAAATTTATGAATTAAATTTCTAATTAACTTCAAACCCTTTAGAGATAAATAAATACATACATATAGCATATGTCAAATCAAATTTAAATCATATATCTATATATATTATAAATTAAGTCATATTTTAGAAATTCAAATTAATTAAAATTTTGAAGCAAAACTACAGCGTGGTCTCTTTACTTCGATTCTCGAATATGAATGTCGATGATGTTGTAGTCATCACCGAAATTATTTTCCAGCGACAAAGAGAAGAGCACTAATTTTTAAAACTTTAAAATTCTTTGGAAACAAATTTATATTCGAAAATAATTTAAATAATAATACATCCTTTTAAGACTTTAAACATAAGGTTTGAACTATCAGAAATTAAATTCTTAAATTCTGGTTTTAAATTCATATATATATATATATATATATTTGTTTCCAAATTATTTTATAACCATTGTTTATAGTTCAATTATTTATATAAGACAAAACCAATGGTTTACAAAACCATAAATAAAATCAAACACTATTATCTCTAAACAACTAGTTAAATTCTGAAAATTATACATATATATATATAATATTAGATTTTTCCCAAATATAAGAATAAAATTTTTCAAAACAAGTATAGAGATTCAAATTTGAAGGACTCAAATTAAAGAGAATTTTGATTTAAAGATAAGTTGGAATCAGAAGATCCGATGATTAAATAACAGAATAAGGAACCAGATAAGTTTATATAAATCGCGGGCAACCTTAATCGGGTCAACCGTGACTTAAAGAATAAGATCGATGTGGATTTTCTAGGGTAAATCTACATTCGATCTGAAGAAATAAAGTTCAGAATAATCAAAGATACTAGCGTCTAAACCGAGGATAAATATAAATCTCCGGTGAATCAATGCTAGTTGTAAAGGAGTTTCACCCTTTTATTAGAATATTGGCGAGACCGCAAATTCACTATAAAGATCATCCGAAGTGGAGTTATGGGATACTCCAGAATCGAAAGAAAATGAATAGTGAGGGACACGAATGAACTTCGGAACCGCAGGGAACGTTCCAAAATTCGAAAAGGAAGAGATTCAAGCTCAAATGAAAGTGATTCTGTAAATCAAATTTACCATATGTTCTAAGTTTTGCCTAGAGCCAAAGCTCTGATACCAAATGTAACGACCCGATATTTTCAACCATTCGCCTCCGCACATGTCGGACTTGAATTGTTCAAAATACCGCGTTGTAATTAAAATTTGGCAAATCTCAAAATATACAGTAAATAATTAATCACAGAATCACAGACACAGAATCAGAATACTCGCAGCGGAATTTAAAAATACTTAGTGGTTCATGAAGCCACTATAATAGTCTCAACCGAATTAAAAAAAATTACATAGTTTAAATCTCCAATATAGTTTAAACATCACTAAAAAATCCAAATATCCCAAAGTCTCGATTACATAAATAAGATACGGACTGAAAGTTTTGCCGGTAGCTCGAAAGATCTACAAAATGTCCTAGCTCCGGGATGAAAGCTGAAACTGCAACTCAGGCTGACCCGAGCGTAACATAAAACATAAACACTCGAGTCAGGACATACATACTTATATAGTGTAAGCTAATTCAAGTGTACTGTAATATAAAGCAAGTAACTTAAAGGATGCTTGGGACCGCCCATCCTCTAAGGATCCGTTAAACTATTTACTATGCAGTAATATTTTCGCTATTATAATAGTGTCTATATTAAAATAAACTTACTTTTAAATAGCGTTAAGGAGTGACCCAATATTCCCCTTAACACGTAATAGTCCCAGTAGTCCATCCAATATCATGGTCCCTCCTAATCGGGAAGCCACCAGAGGATACCACACGGGCTACGGGAGAAAATCAAACTCGCACAAGGCTCGCTATGGTAGGTGACACGGGACAACTAGGCAATGCCAGGATAGATATACCAATTGCTATCCGGACCGATGGAAACGCGCAGCGCGCATGTAACGACCCAGAATTTTTATTAATTAAAATTTGAATATTTAATTAATTTTAAATATTAATAAGTGAAATTATAAGTCGAATAAATTTTATCTTGAATTATTGGATTTAATTGAATAACTAAATCGATAATTTAATATGTTAAATTATGGAAATAATTGAAATTTGGGTTAAATATGATTGAAAATGATTTGTAAAATTTTATTTTATCATATGGGAGTTAGAAGGATATTTTAGAACTTTTAAAATCGAATTAAGAGTTAATTTGTGAAAATTGAATATTTTAATATTAAAATCGACTAGTGAAAATAGTCAATTTTTGAACAGTCTCAGAATTGAACGAAACTAGTTCCATTGGATCCGTAATAGTTAGTTATTACCGGATTTCAATTTTCGTGTCAATCGGAGTTATCGTTTGATCGTGGCAGCTCGAAACGCATCGAATTGTTTTTAATATTAATTTGGTGAGTTAAAATAGCCATTTTTCAAAAAGTCTCGGATTTCGACGAAACCAGTTTCATCAGATCCGTAATGTGAAATTATTGTAAGGTTTCAAATTTCGTGTCAATTAGATTTACCGTTTGTCCGGTACAAATTAAAACGCCTAGAAAATCGCTTAAATCGGTTTAATTTAAATTGAGCGTTTATAACCATAACTCGCACAGATGTTCGAATTAGCTTCCGAAACCTGTTCCATTGTGTCCAGAACGCGGGGTAAACCCTAGAAACGCTGGTTACGGCGCGTAAATCAGAGTTTGGAAAATCGAAATGAATAGTGTTCATTTTTTTCTCTATAAATAGACCACCACCATCACAAAAAAAAAAAAAAATTAAAACCCTAGCTCATTGACCAGCCGCCACCCTATAATTCAAAGGCCGAAATTGTTTCAACTTCTCTTCCCCAAATCTCTCAATCCATCAGTTGTTTGCAAAAGTTGTTAACTACAACATTGTAGATCGTAGCAAGAGCTACGAGATCAACAGTCAAGATAGTTTTTAGAGCTACGGATTGATGGCAAATTGAGGTAGAAGAGCCGAAGTTGCGCATGCATTTCTAGGCTCATGGGGCATCCGAGCTCTACATGATTATGGCCGAACATAGCTCTGGCAATGGGCGTTCTAGTGGAGGTGGTTTGATGAAGTTTCGAGCATTGAGGTGGTTGGATTTGTTAACCCTAATATGGAGCTTTATGGGCTTCATGTACGTAATTGTTTTCTGGAGAGGGTCGGCCTGTAGCAACGTGAGGGAGATGGAGGAGCAAGGAACGGTCCAGATGGGGGGGATGCAGATCCAAAGGCTGAAAATAGAATAGGTTTATAATATAAAGAAAGTTGTAAATTGGTTATATAAAAATTCGTTTAACTTCATAAATTTTTCATACGAGGTCGAAAACGCGCGAAACAGGAAGCGTTGGAATCATATGGACGAGCACTACGCGATGAAATTGGATTGGAGTCGTTTGGAGTTAGTGAGTATTTCGGGTAAAATTAAACGTCCGTTTAATTTTATTCGAAATAAATCGCTAAAACGAAATAGAAATCAAGGTGAGAACTTCTCACTCAATCGAATCAGTTTCGATTTTATTTTAAATAGTTAGATTTAAAATATTTGCATGCATGTTTGAATGATGATTGTTATCTATTGATTGTTAAAATAGACATTATGCGCCGTTAGTAAGCGGATGTTATTTATTAAAAACATATACCGCGAATATTTCATAAACAGTGAAATTGGTATTATATATAATAGCAATATATACATATTGGTATATGTATATACTGCAGTTGTTGATTCCCCGCATTTTTTAGCGGATGAGACCCTGTTGCGCCGTCTATTAAGCGGATAATATTTTAAATCCCATATACCGCGATAATTTCGTATTGGAGCGAAATTGGTATTGTGCTAATGTTTGTGGATGCAGGAAAACAGGTTGGAGGGATCCAACTGGATTCCTCAACAGTATTTATTTGATTTCAGATATTTTGATATTTGATGGATTATCATATCGATATATGATGTCGTTGTTGTCGTGATTGACTATTTGGTGTGTAGCATCATTGGACCAAATTTGGAATTTTAAAATGATTTATAAAGTGATTTTTGAAAATATACTATATTCTTGGAATTGATCCATTTTAAATAAATAAACTTTAAAATTTTTAAATTTATAAAAATTATGATTTTGAGAAATACGGTTAAAGATTGATTTTTGAGAAATATAGTTAAAGGTTGATTTTTGAAAATATGGGATTAATGATTTTATAAAAGAGTTTAATCAGGATTTTTGAATTTATTATAAAAATTTAAAAATAGGATTTATAAAATTTGATTATTTTATAAATCAAGAGAATGATGAAATTATAAAGGAGATTAAAGATGTTTTAAAATAATAGTATAAATTGATTTTATAAAGGATTTATAAATCGATATTTATAAATTAAAAATATTTGAGTTATAAAACGAGTTTTTATAAGTGTTAGAATGAATTGTGAATGAATTTCATAAATGAATGAAATTCATAGAATTATAAACGGTGAAGTTAGAAATGGAATTTTATAAGCAGTAGGTTTATAAAATTTATAAAGTTATTGAAAGAATATATTTGGATAAATAATTGAATCTTATAAGTTATAAGATTTATATTTATGAAGTTTAAAAGGACGATTTTGTAAAATAATCGTTTTATAAGTGTTTAACTTACGATATGAACTTTTGTTTTATAATTGAGTTATAAAGTGAATAGGTTAATAAAGAAAATTTGTAAAAGGAGTTGTTATAAAATAAATAGAAAAGGAATTTATAAACGTTGTTTTATAAATTTGCAAACGACTTATTTTGATAAGTAAATTGTTGAAACTTATTTATGAAGCTATATTCACATTTTTGACTGTGAATAATCCTTTAAAATGAAATGTATAAAAGGATGAAATTGGTTAACGTTGTATATTCACGTTTTTGAATAGTGAATAATATGTTAAAGAAATTGTTTTGAATGTGATGTTTTAAATAGAATTAAAACAAGTTAACGATGTTTTAATTGGGTTGAGATTCGAAACCATAGATTTCAACATTGATTGTTGAAATAGACGTTTTCGAGAAATAGAAGGAAATGGTGGACTAGAACACTGTTGTTATAGTAAATGATTTCCGAAAGGAAATGTTTTGTATAGTATTGGGATTTGTATATGTATTTTAATCTCGAATCCCTATACTAGTGATTTTGGGTTGTCGTAACAATGTTTTACGTAACATTCATTTTGGCCCAAATAAATATGTTTAAGAGAATGATTTCCTTAAAGAATGAAATATATACTTAATCTCGATTTAAGTATATTGAATATTTTCCAAGTGTTGAAAATAAATAAAATTTGTGAATTACTTATGAATAAATAAGTATGGAAATGTTTTCCAATATAAAGTGAATATTTTGAGAATTTATCCTTTTTAAGATAAATTGAAATGAATAATTGAAATCGTATATGCATGGATATTTTGAAAATATAAATTCACTATGGAATTTATGAATAGAAAGGAAATTTGTTTAAAGATAAATATTGATTTATTTTTGAAGTGTGAAAATTTTATATCTAGTAAAGATATTTTGGAAAATAAATAATTTGGAAAATTATTTGGAAACTGGTGATGTGTGCATATCCATTGATAGTTCAATAACCGACTATCAATATTTCCCTTTGAATGGGTAATTGATGTGATTTATTTGAATTTGAATGCCACACTTATTTTCGAATAAGCGCTCACTATTCGGGTTAACCGGGAAAGGACCATGTGGTCGTATAACCCATTCCGAATATGTGATACGTCGTTATGAATTGCATTTGATGACCGGTGTTGAAGACCGAGTATTTGCGAAAGCGATAGGATGACCTATCGATTGTCTCTGCACTGGGTAGCTCCTGGTATAGAGATTCCCTAAGCGATGGGAAATTCGATCGGGATTGTGAATACCCAGATTGCAAGGGCTTCGTGAGAAGTGCCTTCGGTTTTGTTCGAGCCCGGAACAGACTTGTATGGATTGTATGTCTGACGTTACAAATTGAGATATAAAGCAGATTTCTTTCAAATATATTTCTGTTGGTGGCGGAGAATTTATTCTTTTAGCTTAACACCCTTCTCTGAGACGTACGAGCTTAGAGGTTATGTAGTTGAAGGTTATCAGCGATATATTCCCAATTTGGTAATGTGACATGCTGAGTGTTGCTGTAAATGATCATTGTGTTGATTATTTGTGATAGGATCATTTATTTGATCGTCTATCTTGGTGATCATTTCTATGATCATTTGTTGACCCAAAGCATGGCTTTTGTATAAAGTATGTTTTTGTGGACGTGACTTCGTCGAGCCTCACACCCCGGAATGGTCAAAACAGGAAAGATGCGGCAAGGTTATGAGGGGTAGCGCCCTTTAGGATGTGTGCATTTCCTTCTGGAAAAGGGTGGTATCATGGTATGAAGCCTAGATACTTACTCATGTTGAAAACACTTTATGATTGTGTGAATTGATTGCGAGCACTCGGTTGAAAGGTCCCAAAGGACCGGGGGATGGCATATTCGGTCAGTTGTTACTCAGTTAGGGGTAACCCGGTCTTGTGTTGGTAGAGATCCGGTTTGGTTCTCGGGGATGTCCATCCAGAGGCATTCTCATGTGGCAATGGGAAGTTCCTTGGCCTGATCGTTCGTTGGAAATCCAAAGAAACAATACGAGACTTGTACGGTTTTAGTTGTAGAACCTGCCATCTAATATGGTAGCTATAGTAAGCATACTATAATGGTACATATGCTGGCTAAGATTTATATTCTACTTTCGAAATATTTTCTACACTATGCACTAATAATAATATCAAATGTTTCTTTTTAATACGTATCAAGCATCTTTGGCTAACATAAGAAGAAATCTCCTCCAAGTCTGCGTTTGCATTGTGTGTGTGGCGGGAGGTCTTATGGCAGTCTCATTTTTAAAAGCATTGCGAATTGACTTTAAAAATATTCCTCTATTTTGATTTTAAAGATAAATAAACTATTTTGATTTCTCACACCAGTCACATGACTGACTCGGAGTTTATTGTTTTCCTTCCTAAACTCTGGGTGCCCACCAATTTCCACACGGGCAGTTAAGAGTTAGGTTTAACAGGATATTCTGGATATTCTGGAGTTGCTGGAGGCAAGCTGGATGGCATGACGTAATTACTAGTATATAGTATTTCTTTTTCCGCTGCACTGTTTGATGTTGTTGTTGTTGTACACTCTGATGATGATGTAATGTAATGTATAAAATGTAATAACTGATATAGTTCTTTGTTTAAAGATTATTCATTTATTATTATATGTTGTTCCGCTGCGAATTGTGAGATTCTGTTATTGTTCTGTTATTTTCTGTTCCGTTCTATTTTCTTTATTTTCTTTCCTCTCTATTTTCTATCTTCTTATCTCTTCTTGTACCTCTTCTCTTTTTCTTAAAAACCCTAAGTGTTCGGTTTTCCGTCATTCAATTTCTCGGCAGTCGATAAAGTGAGTATCGATGTTGAATTTTCGAAAGACGAAGAATCGGGTCCTTACAATGTGGTATCAGAGCATATGGTTAAGCGACAACCATGGTTCTGTTGGGTATTACTCATTAGAGATAGAGTCAGTAGTACTCTAGATTGAGTTTGAGTGTAATAATAGCTATGAGAGCGTATTTGTTAGTGAATATAAAATTGTTTTATATTGTGATGATTGGTTTGTTGAGTGGTATATGGATTCTGGTTAATACGAGTAATTAACGTTGTTGATAGGGATCTCTAAACACTTGTACAGAACAATTCGACACAATATTGTTTTAAATTGGGTAAATGAAATAATTTTGCCTTGATTATATTTTATATATAAAGAAATAATTTTTCAAAATTATTAAAGTGTATATAAGTTGATTGTTTAGTTGTTTGAATAATCTAAATAAAAGGATAATTGTATAAGCAAAAGAATTATAAGAATTGAATTATAATTAAATGTGATTTACAATTGTGAAATAAACTCATATATCTAAGAAGTGAAACTATATGAATATATATTTATGAATATGAGTTGTAAATAAAAGATGAATTTAAAGCTAAATGGAAATTTACTTTAGAAATGAAATCTGAATTGATTTATAAGTGGGATTTAAGTTATGTAAAACCAAGTGATGTTTATTAAATGGATTATAACTTAAGTGATGTTGAATGAAGTTGATATTAGTATCAAAGTAAATGAATAAAGTGAAGTGATAAATGTGAACTTAAGTTATATAAATAAAATTCAACTTTTGTGATTGAATTGAATGAATGGATTAAATGTTAATCAATTGAATGTGAATTAAGTTGATATGAAATAATGAATATAAGTGTTAATCCATTAAAATCTTAGGTTATGGGAAAGTTGAATAGTTGAATGAAAATCAATTTAATTAAACCAAATATAAGCAAAGGAATTTGGTTGAGATTAATATACTTTGGTTATTATATGGTTGTTAGATGATTGTATATAATTCATTAAGTGTTAATGAAATTGAAAGCTAAATTAATTGAAATTCAATTGGAAGTTAAGTGAATCTTAAATAAAATTGAATTTGATTTGGAAGTGAACCAACTTGAATATAAATTAGTGAATATAAACTAATTGAAAATGAGTGTTAGTAAACATCCACTGTTAATAAATCAAATGTGATTAAATTGAAAACCATTTCATTGAATATTAATGAGAATATGAATGAATATTTATTGGTTATGGATGTTAGTTGGATGATAGTTGGTTGATGGTTGAACATATTGCTTTTATTGCATTTGCTATGTTGACATATATAGTTATTATGTTGCTATATGATGTATATTGATACTATTGTCTATATGCATGATTCTCATGTTGTTTGTTGAGTGATTAGTAGGTGCGGATTGCGTTTGCTTCGCATTTGGAGCTCGCTTTCGCGCTATATTAGCCGTATATGCTTGCTAATAAAATATAAGGTACATATCTCGGATTACATACCGTACTTTTACATTTTTTCCCTTCGGGATGCCTCATTACTTGATGAGATGTATATTTGTGATATATATACTTTCATTTTTTTCGGATCGAGCCGCGCAAAGGAGACTATGGCGAATTTTTCCGAAAATTTAAGGCGTTAGAAAAATTTGAGAAAATTTGGAAAATTTTGAAAACTATAACTTTGATTTTGAGTTGAAAGTTAAACAATAGTAGTTGTTTTTGAAAAGATAACTAAGTATGATTTCAAAACTTAGTAAAGTTATTGTAAGAAGTTTAAACTATGAATTTTGGGAAAGTTAATGGATTCTGTAACTTTTCTTACTTAATAATTTCGAGGACGAAATTCTTTTAAGGGGGGAAGATTGTAACGACCCAGAATTTTTATTAATTAAAATTTGAATATTTAATTAATTTTAAATATTAATAAGTGAAATTATAAGTCGAATAAATTTTATCTTGAATTATTGGATTTAATTGAATAATTAAATCGATAATTTAATATGTTAAATTATGGAAATAATTGAAATTTGGGTTAAATATGATTGAAAATGATTTGTAAAATTTTATTTTATCATATGGGAGTTAGAACGATATTTTAGAACTTTTAAAATCGAATTAAGAGTTAATTTGTGAAAATTGAATATTTTAATATTAAAATCGACTAGTGAAAATAGTCAATTTTTGAACAGTCTCAGAATTGAATGAAACTAGTTCCATTGGATCCGTAATAGTTAGTTATTACCGGATTTCAATTTTCGTATCAATCGGAGTTATCGTTTGATCGTGGCAGCTCGAAACGCATCGAATTGTTTTTAATATTAATTTGGCGAGTTAAAATAGCCATTTTTCAAAAAGTCTCGGATTTCGACGAAACCAGTTTCATCGGATCCGTAATGTGATATTATTGTAAGGTTTCAAATTTCGTGTCAATTGGATTTACCGTTTGTCCGGTACAAATTAAAACGCCTAGAAAATCGCTTAAATCGGTTTAATTTAAATTGAGCGTTTATAGCCATAACTCGCACAGATGTCCGAATTAGCTTCCGAAACCTATTCCATTGTGTCCGGAACGCGGGGTAAACCCTAGAAACGCTGGTTACGGCGCGTAAATCGGAGTTTGGAAAATCGAAATGAATAGTGTTCATTTTTTTCTCTATAAATAGACCACCACCATCACAAAAAAAAAAAAAAAAATTTACAACCCTAGCTCATTGACCAGCCGCCACCCCATAATTCAAAGGCCGAAATTGTTTCAACTTCTCTTCCCCAAATCTCTCAATCCATCAGTTGTTTGTAAAAGTTGTTAACTACAACATTGTAGATCGTAGCAAGAGCTACGAGATCAACGGTCAAGATCGTTTTTAGAGCCACGGATTGACGGCAAATTGAGGTAGAAGAGCCGAAGTTGCGCACGCATTTCTAGGCTCATGGGGCAGCCGAGCTCTACATGATTATGGCCGAACATAGCTCTGGCAATGGGCGTTCTAGTGGAGGTGGTTTGATGAAGTTTCGAGCATTGAGGTGGTCGGATTTGTTAACCCTAATATGGAGCTTTATGGGTTTCATGTACGTAATTGTTTTCTGGAGAGGGTCGGCCTGTAGCAACGTGAGGGAGATGGAGAAGCAAGGAACGGTCCAGATGGGGGGGATGCAGATCCAAAGGCTGAAAATAGAATAGGTTTATAATATAAAGAAAGTTGTAAATTGGTTATATAAAAATTCGTATAACTTCATAAATTTTTCATACGAGGTCGAAAACGCGCGAAACAGGAAGCGTTGGAATCGTATGGACGAGCACTACGCGATGAAATTGGATTGGAGTCGTTTGGAGTTAGTGAGTATTTCGGGTAAAATTAAACGTCCGTTTAATTTTATTCGAAATAAATCGCTAAAACGAAATAGAAATCAAGGTGAGAACTTCTCACTCAATCGAATCAGTTTCGATTTTATTTTAAATAGTTAGATTTAAAATATTTGCATGCATGTTTGAATGATGATTGTTATCTATTGATTGTTAAAATAGACATTATGCGCCGTTAGTAAGCGGATGTTATTTATTAAAAACATATACCGCTAATATTTCATAAACAGTGAAATTGGTATTATATATAATAGCAATATATATATATTGGTATATGTATATATTGCAGTTGTTGATTCCCCGCATTTTTTAGCGGATGAGACCCTATTGCGCCGTCTATTAAGCGGATAATATTTTAAATCCCATATACCGCGATAATTTCGTATTGGAGCAAAATTGGTATTGTGCTAATGTTTGTGGATGCAGGAAAACAGGTTGGAGGGATCCAACTGGATTCCTCAACAGTATTTATTTGATTTCAGATATTTTGATATTTGATGGATTATCATATCGATATATGATGTCGTTGTTGTCGTGATTGACTATTTGGTGTGTAGCATCATTGGACCAAATTTGGAATTTTAAAATGATTTATAAAGTGATTTTTGAAAATATACTATATTCTTGGAATTGATCCATTTTAAATAAATAAACGTTAAAATTTTTAAAGTTATAAAAATTATGATTTTGAGAAATACGGTTAAAGATTGATTTTTGAGAAATATAGTTAAAGGTTGATTTTTGAAAATATGGGATTAATGATTTTATAAAAGAGTTTAATCGAGATTTTTGAATTTATTATAAAAAGTTTAAAAATAGGATTTATAAAATTTGATTATTTTATAAATCAAGAGAATGATGAAATTATAAAGGAGATTAAAGATGTTTTAAAATAATAGTATAAATTGATTTTATAAAGGATTTATAAATCGATATTTATAAATTAAAAATATTTGAGTTATAAAACGAGTTTTTATAAGTGTTAGAATGAATTGTGAATGAATTTCATAAATGAATGAAATTCATAGAATTATAAACGGTGAAGTTAGAAATGGAATTTTATAAGCAGCAGGTTTATAAAATTTATAAAGTTATTGAAAGAATATATTTGGATAAATAATTGAATCTTATAAGTTATAAGATTTATAATTATGAAGTTTAAAAGGACGATTTTGTAAAATAATCGTTTTACAAGTGTTTATCTTATGATATGAACTTTTGTTTTATAATTGAGTTATAAAGTGAATAGGTTAATAAAGAAAATTTATAAAAGGAGTTGTTATAAAATAAATAGAAAAGGAATTTATAAACGTTGTTTTATAAATTCGCAAACGACTTATTTTGATAAGTAAATTGTTGAAACTTATTTATGAAGCTATATTCACATTTTTGACTGTGAATAATCCTTTAAAATGAAATGTATAAAAGGATGAAATTGGTTAACGTAGTATATTCACGTTTTTGAATAGTGAATAATATGTTAAAGAAATTGTTTTGAATGTGATGTTTTAAATAGAATTAAAACAAGTTAACGATGTTTTAACTGGGTTGAGATTCGAAACCATAGATTTCAACATTGATTGTTGAAATAGACGTTTTCGAGAAATAGAAGGAAATGGTGGACTATAACACTGTTGTTATAGTAAATGATTTCCGAAAGGAAATGTTTTGTATAGTATTGGGATTTATATATCTATTTTAATCTCGAATCCCTATACTAGTGATTTTGGGTTGTCGTAACAATGTTTTACGTAACATTCGTTTTGGCCCAAATAAATATGTTTAAGAGAATGATTTCCTTAAAGAATGAAATATATACTTAATCTCGATTTAAGTATATTGAATATTTTCCAAGTGTTGAAAATAAATAAAATTTGTGAATTACTTATGAATAAATAAGTATGGAAATGTTTTCCAATATAAAGTGAATATTTTGAGAATTTATCCTTTTTAAGATAAATTGAAATGAATAATTGAAATCGTATATGCATGGATATTTTGAAAATATAAATTCACTATGGAATTTATGAATAGAAAGGAAATTTGTTTAAAGATAAATATTGATTTATTTTTGAAGTGTGAAAATTTTATATCTAGTAAAGATATTTTGGAAAATAAATAATTTGAAAAATTATTTGGAAACTGGTGATGTGTGCATATCCATTGATAGTTCAATAACCGACTATCAATATTTCCCTTTGAATGGGTAATTGATGTGATTTATTTGAATTTGAATGCCACACTTATTTTCGAATAAGCGCTCACTATTCGGGTTAACCGGGAAAGGACCATGGGGTCGTATAACCCATTCCGAATATGTGATACGTCGTTATGAATTGCATTTGATGACCGGTGTTGAAGACCGAGTATTTGCGAAAGCGATAGGATGACCTATCGATTGTCTCTGCACTGGGTAGCTCCTGGTATAGAGATTCCCTAAGTGATGGGAAATTCGATCGGGATTGTGAATACCCGGATTGCAAGGGCTTCGTGAGAAGTGCCTTCGGTTTTGTTCGAGCCCGGAATAGACTTGTATGGATTGTATGTCTGACGTTACAAATTGAGATATAAAGCAGATTTCTTCCAAATATATTTCTGTTAGTGGCGGAGAATTTATTCTTTTAGCTTAACACCCTTCTCTGAGACGTACGAGCTTAGAGGTTATGTAGTTGAAGGTTATCAGCGATATATTCCCAATTTGGTAATGTGACATGCTGAGTGTTGCTGTAAATGATCATTGTGTTGATTATTTGTGATAGGATCATTTATTTGATCGTCTATCTTGGTGATCATTTCTATGATCATTTGTTGACCCAAAGCATGGCTTTTGTATAAAGTATGTTTTTGTGGACGTGACTTCGTCGAGCCTCACACCCCGGAATGGTCAAAACAGGAAAGATGCGGCAAGGTTATGAGGGGTAGCGCCCTTTAGGATGTGTGCATTTCCTTCTGGAAAAGGGCGGTATCATGGTATGGAGCCCAGATACTTACTCATGTTGAAAACACTTTATGATTGTGTGAATTGATTGCGAGCGCTCGGTTAAAAGGTCCCAAAGGACCGGGGGATGGCATATTCGGTCAGTTGTTACTCAGTTAGGGGTAACCCGGCCTTGTGTTGGTAGAGATCCGGTTTGGTTCTCGGGGATGTCCATCCAGAGGCATTCTCATGTGGCAATGGGAAGTTCCTTGGCCTGTTCATTCGTTGGAAATCCAAAGAAACAATACGAGACTTGTACGGTTTTAGTTGTAGAACCTGCCATCTAATATAGTAGTTATAGTAAGCATACTATAATGGTACCTATGCTGGCTAAGATTTATATTCTACTTTCGAAATATTTTCTACACTATGCACTAATAATAATATCAAATGTTTCTTTTTAATACGTATCAAGCATCTTTGGCTAACATAAGAAGAAATCTCCTTCAAGTCTGCGTTTGCATTGTGTGTGTGGCGGGAGGTCTTATGGTAGTCTCATTTTTAAAAGCATTGCGAATTGACTTTAAAAATATTCCTCTATTTTGATTTTAAAGATAAATAGACTGTTTTGAGTTCTCACACCAGTCACCTGACTGACTCGGAGTTTATTGTTTTCCTTCCTAAACTCTGGGTGCCCACCAATTTCCACACGGGCAGTTAAGAGTTAGGTTTAACAGGATATTCTGGATATTCTGGAGTTGCTGGAGGCAAGCTGGATGGCATGGCGTAATTACTAGTATATAGTATTTCTTTTTCCGCTCCACTGTTTGATGTTGTTGTTGTTGTACACTCTGATGATGATGTAATGTAATGTATAAAATGTAATAACTGATATAGTTCTTTGTTTAAAGATTATCCATTTATTATTATATGTTGTTCCGCTGCGAATTGTGAGATTCTGTTATTGTTCTGTTGTTTTCTGTTCCGTTCTATTTTCTTTATTTTCTTTCCTCTCTATTTTCTATCTTCTTATCTCTTCTTCTACCTCTTCTCTTTTTCTTAAAAACCCTAAGTGTTCGGTTTTCCATCATTCAATTTCTCGGCAGTCGATAAAGTGAGTATCGATTTTAAATTTTCGAAAGACGAAGAATCGGGTCCTTACAGCGCAGCTGCCGCCCACCTCGAACAACACTCCCAAATCAAAGGTGCGCACCAAAACAATCACAAGAGTAATAGAATGGCATACGAAGAAGTGCGTCCGATCAGAGGTGCTACCTCATTGATCCGAGAATCGCTCCTGTTTTAGCCACCTTATGCCAACTCACGGGAGTCGGGTCCACGTATTTACCTTAAAGAAAAACGTCACCACCATCCTACTTCATTCTGGAATCTCCACCGCGTACACGGTTGTTAAAGTGGTTTTCGGTATCGACAAAGAGTATGCCAGATATCTGATCCCGGTCTCTTTAACAACCAAACGTTATTTTAACCCGTGGTTACAACTTTTAAAAATGGTATTTATACTTTAAAAATCAAAATAAATTCAAATACATTTCAATATCACAATATCATTTCAAACATCATTTATTTAAACATCAGTCATTTATTTAATATAAAACACCATTTAAATCTATTCAAATTTTTTTAGGACTTAATTGCCTTTTAACTCACATTTAAAAGTTAAAATTTTCCATTTAAAACCATTTAAGGTCAATTAATTACATATTAAATTCCAAAATTTAAGCCCCTTTCCCAAAGATTTTTTTCATTAAATTTTATTAAACAATCAACAATTCAGTTTCCGAAGCACTTAAAAATGCTACATAAAGTTATAGGTTAAGACAGTTATTTACAAAAGACAGCATTTAAGTGTTGTAAGAGATTATTAACTTGACAATTAAGTTTTAAATTCCCAAAATATAACTTATTATCAATTATTTTACTTAACTAAAATCTCACTTTTAACAAAAATCAGAATTTCCCAAAATAAGTTATATTCCAAAATTTTACTTAAACATTCATTTATTTAACATTTTGACTTATTCAAAAATCATTATAAATTTTATAAAATCCTTTAAATACATTTAAACCAGAATATTATAAACTTCCATTTAAAAATATTTTTAAAACCTTTCAGAAAAATATTATATAAACCACGGGTCTGTATATAGTTTTCTAGCCTAGGTCAAGTGATACGGATATATATCATTTCAATCCGCAATTTACAAAGAAAACCTGGGTTCTATCATTTCAAACCCGCAATCCCAAGTAAAAATATAAATAATTAAATAAATTAATAAATAATTATCGTTCAGGTCTATCATTTCAGCTTATAACGATCTCAAATTTACAGGGAACTTGCAGTGATTAACATTAAATAAGCGTTAAATAGTATAACTGCAATAATATTAAAATAAATAAACAACTGATGATGTGTCAATTAATAATGGGGTTTAACATCATACGCTTATATCGCAAGCAGATAAAATTTAATAAAATAAATTACAATTACACTTGTGATAATTCACAGATATATAGGTATGTTTGTCTGGTGAGAAATACTCACCTTTCCGCTGCTGAAGATTCAAATCAAACAACGGTATCTATCCCGAAAGAAATGAACCGAGGCACGATAAATCCAACAGATGTGACACCTCAATTACGAACTTGAAAAATAAACGAAAAATAAATTACGCGATTATGAAGCGATTAAAGCAAAATTTAATAACAACCGGAATGAGATTTATAAATTAAAAGATTTTTGACACCCGCAGCTTGACCACTCCATCACTCAATTTGTTCAACATCTCCAATCCTCTTCCCTTTCCAAATTTGTTATTTAAATGCTTTGGGAAAAATGCTTTGTAAAAAAAATGCTTTGTTAAATCAAATAGGCTGAGTCTTGAAACAAAACGTTATTAGATTTTCATAAAAAAAAATACTTTGAAAAAAATGTATGCATGCACTTATGAAATGACAAGGTCGTGTGATTTGTTTCACACGACACTAATAAACCACAAATCATTTTCCAAGTTTGTCTCCATTACACACTCCCATTTGTTAAAATCTTCAAAGTGGCTCACGCATGCAAATTCACATGTCCACCAAAACTACAGGCGTATATGATTTCTTCTCCAGTGATGCAAAAATGAAAGATATTTATTTCGTTTGTTAACATTTTATTCAAAACTGACACCCTTATTCAATTACACGTGGCCACAACTACAGGGACGCAGGCTAATATGTTCTACAGCATGCAAAAGAAAGAAATTAGGCTTGATTCCCTATATTATTGGACATGCATGGCAAGATCAGGAGGAAAGGAGATGCATACTTATCAGCGATGGCAACAACATACTTGAGAGGTGGAGTAGTCGAGCATGGTGGAACGAGAAGGAGTAAAGTATGCAACGTGAAAAGCATGAGAAGTAGAAATAAAAATAAAATAAAAGACAGATGCGTACCTTCAACACACGCATGCAAGAAAAGAAGGTGAAGCTCTCCAGGTGATGTAAAAATTGTTTTGAATGTGTGTTGTATAAATATAGGGGAAGGTCACGTTGATTTTAAGGATGAGCAAGATTTCAGGTAAGGTGAAAAATTTAATGCATGAAAGAAAAAGGCAGGAAATCTTTGCATTTGAAATTCAACATTAAAAGAAATGACTTCTTGCATTTTTAAGAGTGCGTACATTTCAAGTAACGGTTGAAAAGAAAAAAAATGCGTAAAAGAAATTTGATTGATCCAAGATACTATTTCAAGAGAAACGTGCATTGATTTAGATGAGCAAATAGATAGGAAGAATATAAATATTGATTTTTATCAATTGAATGCAAATGGCTACGAAATTAAAACAAAAGAAACGGGTAGTTAAGATTAGATTATGGGACAATATTTTCAAATAATATTGAATGCGTTTATTTTATCCTTTTTGTTTGAACATGTTATAAAAATAGGAAGCTGCATGATTTATTTCTTTAGAGATTTAGAAATTTTTTTCTCACAGGTAAAGGATAAGTTGCTTCCATTAAACGTTTATTCCCAGAGCTACAAATGAGATGCATGTTTCCAGTATTTAGATGAAGGGAATATGGAAAATATTTAGGAAGCAAGAGAAAACGAACGTGCCTAAATTTACGCGCTTAATTATAGGAAAGAAAAGAGGCAAGAATTTAATTTCTTCAGGAACGACAAATTTCCACTTAATTGCGTAGACAGAATGGCGACTGAATTTAATTGTTAACCGAAAAAAAATGTTTCATTGCATATTAAAGGTTGCGTGAAAAAATTTGTTAGGCCAAAAGATGTATACATATACAGAAAATTTCGAAATCTGGGTAAGAAATAAATGCAGACAAGAAAGAAACGGTAACTAGAAAATTTGAAATTTCTATGCGTTGATAAAGAGGGATGAGTGAAATTTATGGTGAAGAAACGGCAAGTGATTAATAGATTGGTTCACTTTAAACTTTTTCTTCAATTAATGATTGTATGCGTTTCTTTCTTTATATAGGCTAAGTGATTTTAGCAAGGATTTTACGCCAATTTAAAACCAATGAAAGCTGTGGAAAAAGTATCGTTTTGCTATAAAAATCTACTAACTGATTTATTAATCCATATTGCAGTATGCATTTTAAAATACGCCAAACCGACGCAATACAATACGCCCAAAATTTATGCAAAAGTAACATTTTTAATTTATAAGTTTATACGTTACTTATACCATTACAATGCATGCCCTTTTTAAATGTGAAATTTAACAGTCTGTAAAACACTGAATTTTACAAAGTTATTATTTAACTAAAATTTTAACTTGTTTACATTCTTCGTATTTACTTATTTTAAATATACAAAATTCATTTTTATTTAAAATTCCAAATGGAGTTGTCTTTTAACAAAGTAAAAATTTCAAAACTTCCAATTTCATATTTAGACTTTGAAACGGTAAAGGAAAATAACAAATTTTGCTGC
Source organism: Allium cepa (assembly GCA_030765085.1). Taxonomy (NCBI): domain Eukaryota; kingdom Viridiplantae; phylum Streptophyta; class Magnoliopsida; order Asparagales; family Amaryllidaceae; genus Allium; species Allium cepa. The sequence continues at coordinate 319,666,852 of CM060928.1, read as the reverse complement.
ATTAAAAAGTGGCGTAAATCAAGTGATAAAATTTTGCAAGGAATAACGTACGTTCAAATTGGAAGTGAATGCGTTGATTCAAAGAAAGAAAATTGCAAGCACTAAATATTTAGATGGTGTTGATTTAAGTGGAAGAAAACGTCACTAATTTATGGTTTGACGTTTTTTTTAAACAATTGCGTTTTATTTATATTAATTCCACTTGTTAAGTTTTCAATATATCCTATGGGTTTCCACTTTTTGATTTCTACCATTGGGACATCTAGCAATCTAGCCCCAATTCCCTAACTAATATTTTTAAATTAGTTAATTCACTCTAATTGATTTCCATATTCTTCTAATCAATTAATTCCCCTTTAATTGCCTTTAATTGATTTCAATTGATTACCTTATCCCTTTTAATTAACCTCCTTAATTGGTTTCAATTAATTACCATATTACCAATTAATTATCCTCCTTAATTGATTTCAATTAATTGCCATATTCCTTCATGTCAATCAATCTCCTTTAATTACATATTCAAATTTGGTCACTAACTTAATTAGTTAATTAACCTTTTTTGAATTAATTATCAATCCTGCGACGTCTCACATTAATCCGTCCACTTTGTAGGCACTGGTAGCCGGACTGGTTACACGGGCAGATTTCTCCTACAACATGGGGATTAACCTTGCGTCATCATGCAATTAACCAAAAGAATTTACTTATTTATTTTTCATTAATTAAATTAACTTGCATTAATTATTCAACAAATTAATTCTGCTCAACTACTGAAATTTTACAATTAATTTCCCTATTAATTATCATTAATTTCCTTTTTGAAATATCTATTAGTTGTCATAAACTCCATTTTAAAATATCTGTATATGCCTTTATTCAAGTTTTGAATTGCTAACTAGGAATAAGGTAGATTCATCAAATAAATTGATTGCAAGTTTCATTGTTTTAAATTGCTTAACAATGTTCACCACTAACATAATTAATATGTCAAAATTGACAATATTCCACTAACATGATTTGCATGTCATAACCTACCCAATTAACATAATTAATTAACTACTTTAATATGTTACAAATTTACTACTTTAATATGTTACAATTTTCCCTTTTCATTATTTTTAGGGAATGTGTATAACAACAGATATTATGATAATATCCAAAAACATTTAGTTACCACTCACTTCATTATAAATTATAAAGGTTTTTTTCTTCTTCTTAAATTTAGTTACAAAAAATCTTATTAAATTAACGAGTTTAATTCTCTAAATTTACTGGTCATTAAACCACTCCATCGAACGTGTACGAGACTGTCGCCACTCCAACCCTCGCGAAATCGCCATACTCGAGCTCGTACCTCAAGCCATCGCGACCCTCTGCGTCGCCTCCTCCCATTGCTTCAACGTGCATGAACCAAATGTTGAGCTCTCCTCCCTTGCGCGATTTCTCGTCTACCATTTTTTTATTAATTGAATTTGATTTCGATTTAATTTGAGGGGGATAGAACAAGGCTTGGGAAGAAAGCAACGGCGACCTCCCATTTTTTTTATCGAACTGTTTTTTTTGAGAAAGAAAGTCTTCTGCTTGGTCAAAAAGAAAAAGGGAGACAGGAAATGAAGTGGCGTATAAGAGAAGGAATATAATGATTTGAAATGTTTGGGAAAAGTTTGGAAAGTTTCTAATGTGAAAAAATTTGACCAGTCAAAACATTTATATTTTATATTTAATCGTCTCGATTTACGTAACTTAAAGTCGCGAACTCCTATCGAGGCATGGCGCCAGGCGTTTATAATGTTAAACCCCTCTTTCAAACACAATGGAAAAGGTTTCAAGTCCTAATTCGATCGTATGGAGAAGATAGCTTTTTGGATCAGTTATTATATTGAATTTTCGATATAAATTTCAGCGCGTTTATATATCAGTAAGCTCACATAACAACTCCAAACATTACGAAAATTGAAATCCGACAATAATATAATATTACGGATCGAATGGAACTGGTTTCATCAAATTCCGAGACTATGCATCGAAAGGCTATTTTTAAATTCAATTTAAACGATATATTATTAAAACTGAAAAAATCACCTTTAAATTAAATTTCAACCATTCTATTATCTTCAGTATCATCATTATAAATTTTATAAGCCTTCAAATTATTTTTAACAGGATTAAAACTCTAGATTCAACATTTTACCCAACTTCAAATATTAAATTCAATAATTTAATTATCAAATAAATAGTGATATTGAAATTCAAGTTAAAATTTACCTTTCAAATATTTAAAATCAACTAAATATTCCAATTTCAAATGCTCAAAAATTCCGGGTCGTCACACAAATAGAATTTCAAATCAACTTCATAATTCATTTTCATTCTTATTAAACTCAAATTTAATTATTTTTGCAATTTGAAATATTGAATTAAAAATTTAATTATCAAATAAATCATTATATTTGAAATATAAGTTATTTAACTTATAAATTTACTTGTAAATTTTTAAAATCAATTAAATATTTCAATTTGGAATGACTAAAATTTTGGATCGTTATTTGCTCCCCTACTTAAAAGAATTTTGTCCTCGAACTTACCAAGTAAGAAAAAGCCACAAAATACATTAACTTTTCAAAATAATTAGTTCAAATTAGATTGCCAAAACTCTTAAGTGTTTAACTTTCCCAAAATCATTTAGTTAAACTTCTTATAAAAAATTTCTTAAGTTTTCAAATTCATTTATTGCTATCTTTTTAACATTAACTAATATCGTTTTACTTTTAAAAACAAAATTGAAATTTTAGTTATAAATTTTTTTCCAAAATTCTCAAAAAATTTCTAACGCTTTAGATTTTCACAAATTTCTCCAGAACCTACTTTGTGCGATTCGATCCGAAAAAAAATCATAATATATATCACAGATATACATCTCATCTTCGAGGATGAGGCATCCCGAAGGGAAAAATATATATAAGTATGATAATCCAAGATATGTACCTCATATATTATTTAGCGAGCATATACGGCTAATATAGCATGAAAACGAGCTCCAAATGCGAAGCATACGCCAACCGCACCTACTAAACACTCAACAAACAAATGAAAAACATGTATATAGAAAAAATATCAATATACAACATATACCAACACAATAACTATATATGCCACTATAGCAAATGCAATTAAAAGCAACAAATTCTACCCTCAAACAATTATCATCCAACTAACATCCAACAAACCAATATCTGTCCAATCAATCCATAACCAAATCAATATACATTCATTTCCCATTAATATTCATTGAATTAGTTTTAAATTTATACACATTTGATTCATTAACATTGGATTTTACTAACATTCGTTTATTCATATTCAGTTAGTTTACATTCACTAATTTACATTCAAGTTAGTTCACTTTCAAATTAAATCAAATTCATTTCTATTTAGATTCACTTACTACCAATTTGAATTCAATTATTTAGCTTTGAATTTTATTAATTTAATTTCATTAATATTTAGTGAATTTCTATTCAATCAACTAACATCCAACTAACAACCAATGCATATCCAACATAACCAAATTTATTTAATTTACACTCAAACATCCATTTTTTACTTCGTTTACATTCAATTTGGTTTAAGACATTTAATTCTAGTTGGTTGATATCTAGTTGACTTTCATTCAATTCCCAATTGCATTAGCTTTTAATAAATTGACAGTTACATCCATTATTCCATACCAATTCATTTACATTCGATTGATTAACATTCAATCCATGTTTTATTTACTAATTTTTTCATTAGTTCAATTCAGTTCATAAATTAATTCATTTGCTAATTCATTTTATAACTAAAGTTGAATTTTTTTTTATATAACTCAAGTTCAATTTCATTTAATTATTTCATTTCATTAATTCACTTTATTAGTTCCTTTTGATATCAAATTCAACTTCATTCAACATCACTTAAGTTATGTTTCGTTTCATTCTCACTTACATTTACTTTCAGTATACAACTTAAGTTCACTTCTAATTTAGTCCAAATTCTATTTTATTTAACTCATTTCATTAGCTCGTTTCTTTTTCTTTACTTGAGTTAAATTTCATTTTAAAAGATCGTTCCTATCACAACCCAGATTTCAGTGTTCAAAAACCGACATCCATACTTACCCGTATTCAAATGCCGCGGATTTGAACGTTGAAATTCAATTCACGTCGGAGCTTATAACACATTAAGTACAACAACATAGCGGAAGAAAAATGAATATATCATTGATACACAATATTTGATACAACACATTGATACAAATGATATACCAATACATATCATAAATGCACAACAGCGGAAAGAAAATCTCCAACTTGATCCCCAAGAGAGAAAGAAAGAATCCAAAACTGCATTCCAATCTAATGCTTCAAAAGATCTCCAATCCAAAAGCAGTTATATCCAAGCCACAAGCCCGAATCACCATCATCACGATGGGGTTAAACAACTTCAATCCCAGAGAAACAAATGCGGTCGCCAAATCCAAAGGCTTCAAAGACCAAAGACTGAAGAAGATTTCCAATTGCTACACTTACTAGCTGACGATCTGAAAATCTAACTCTAGACTGCCCGTGTGGAAAATTTTGGGCACCCAAAGTTCAAAAACGGAACAATAAACTCCAGGTCAGTCATGCGACTGGTATGAGCAAGCAAAAATAGTTTATCTTTATCAAAAGAAAAACAAAAGAATTTAAAGGAAATCCGCAATGCTTTTTGGAAAATGAAACTACCATAAGTCCTCCCGCCACACACACAATGCAAACGCACAATTGGAGGAGATTTCTCCTAATGATAGTCAAACATGCTTGATACGTGAAAACCTTTTGATATTATTATTAGTGCATAGTGCAGAAAACCTTTCGAAAGTATATTATTAATCTTAGCTAGCATACAACTATTATTTTATGCCTACTATAGCTACCATCTAAACAGTGGTGACCACCATAAGTAAATGGCAGGCTATACAAATAAAACCGTACAGGGTGCATTTTCGATGATTGGATTTCCAACAACGGTTAGGCTAAGGAACTTCCTCATCGAATGGAACGCCTCTGGAGGGACCCCCCAAGAACCAAACTGGATCTCTGCCAACACAAGGCTGGGTTACCTCTGTAACTACGTAACACCCACAAGTAAGCCATCCCTGGTCGTTACCGACCTTTATCCCAGGATTCACCAGCAAATAGCAACAACCACATAGGTTAAATATCTGGGCTCCATACCATGATATCACCTCTTATCCAGAAGGAAATGGACATATCCTAGGGGAGCGACCCCTAAAAAACCATGCCACAACATTCATGTTTGGACCATTTCCGGGTTGTGAGGCTTGACGAAGTCTCATCCACAAAGCTACGCTTTTCACAAAAGCCATGCTTCATGATCGACAGCACTTCGTATGCCACATTACCAAATTGGGAATGTATCACTAGTAACCATCAACTACATAACCTCTGAGCTCGTACGTCTCAAAGAAGGGCGTTAAGCTAAGAGAAAAATTCTCCGCCACTAAATAGAAATGTATTTGGTAGAAACTAGCTTTACATCTCAAAGTGTAACGTCAGACATACATCCATACAAGTTTGTTCCGGGTTCGAACAAAACCGAAGGCACTTCAAAGAAGCCCTTGCAAATCTGAATAATCCCTAATCACGTCCGGACTCCCCATCACAAAGGGAAATATAAATCTCTATACCGAAGATCAGCCGGTGCAGAGACATTCGACAGGTAATCCATCCGCTTTTGAAAATATCCGGTCTTCACCACCGGTCTTCAAATGCAATCCGTAATGTCGTATCATTATTCAGAATGGGTTTTATGACACATAGTCCTCCCCCGGCTAAACCGAATAATGAGCGCAGTATTTAAAAACATATGGATATAGCGGGATCTCGGTTAAGTCACAACTTATTACCCAAAATGGTTTAAACAAATTCCCACTTTTAATCTTTAAAATAAAAGATTCACCCTTGAAGATACTCTTCAGTTTAAAAAAAAAAGATTCACCAAATCTTTCACAAAGATTCATTCATAGCTTTCAAAACAATTCCATTTCAAATATTTTATACAAAAGATACACCTTTAAGATCCTCTTCAATTTCAAAATAAAGTTCAACAATCTTTCACAAAGATTCATTCATAGCTTTCAAAAATTCCATTCCAAAACCTGAAATCCTCTCAACACAAATTGGAAATCCTTTCTTCATATGAAAGCTATTATTATTTGAAAAACAAAGGTTTTCGTTTCGGAAAAATCCAATTACATTTGCACAAGTTAAAGCCCTTCAAGTCTAAAACTTGGGTTAAATTCAAATTTCCAAAATAATATTTTTAAAATGGTTTAAAGACCATATAAACACATTTATAACTTGTATAACCTTTTTAAACCATAATTTCTAAACATAGAATTCAATTTCAAATCTTGAATTTAAATTCAAACCAAACTATTTAAATTTCAAAACTTTATCAAGTTATTCAAAATTACTTTTATCTTTAAAATTCCTTTCCAAAAGCTTTACATATTTAACCCAATTCCATTTCCAAAACCATTTGGATTCAGAATTAAACTTTAAAACCATTTCAAAAACTATGACTTAACCAATTTCCTCATGCAATCCATATTTGTGTGTGTAGTGTAGTCTAGGGGTTTTACACAATAGTGCAACATCATCAATCACTATAGATTCAAGCATAGCAAAATTGATAACAGTATAATCCTATAACGCTTATCTTCATTCACAGATTCGCAGATAAATAATATAAATTCATCACAGATATAAATAAATTACATTCATCACAGCTTAAATCAAAACAATTCATATCACAAAGCATCACACATCAAGGATATCAAACAATTCAACATTCAACTGAATCTAAACATCCATAAGTAAGATCAATTAATCATCTGATTAGTTTAAACCAGATTAATTACTTATGAATAATTTACTAATCCTGGTTAATTAATTAATTACAAACCATTTTGATTAATTATCCTTTAATCATTTATAAATTAACCTTTAATTATTAATAGATCAACCTTAATTTATAAATCAATTAACCCTTAATTTTAAATAATTAACCTTTAATTATTTAATTATTCTTTAATTAATTAATTACATAAATTAATTAACCCTTAATTAATTACCATTAAATTAATTATCCTTAATTAATTTCAGTAATTAATTAATCCTTAATTAGTTATCATTAACTAATTAATTACCCTTAATCAATTTCAATAAGTGATTATCTCTAATCTCTTATATTAATAAATCACAAATTAATTACATTGAGTAATTATCTTTTAATCACTTGATTAGTCAACCCCTAATCATAAATTAATTATCTTTAATCAATAACATTAATTAATTAATCAACCTTTAATTAATCACATTAATAAATCACTTTGATTAATTATCCTTTAATTAATCACTTTAATTAATTAACCTTTAATTAATCACATAATTCAATTTATCACCTTAATTAAGTTATCTTTAAGTAATTACATAATTAATCATTTTAATTACATTACGTAATTATCCTTCTAAATTACTTTCATTAAGCAATTATCATTTAATGCTTTCATTTAAATAATAAACCTTTAATCACTTAAGACTTAAATTAATTAAAAGATAATCCATTTATGTAAATAAATTACTTTAATTATCATTAAAAACCTTTATCTAATAAACCTTGTAATTTATTATCATTAACAAATATATTAACTTTGATTTTAAAGTTAATTAACAATTAAAACGTCTTTTCTTAATTAACTTCTTAATATCATTAAATTTATTCAAAATAAACTTTAAAATAAGGGTTATACATATGTTTAAAACATTTTAAACTAAATTAATTTAAAATAATTTTATTTAAAAACCTTTTTTAACCAACTCAAAACTCGGGTAAACATTTAACATTACAAAAGAATTGGTTTTGACCAAAATTGGTTCAAATAAAACTTGATATGATTTAAAGTTCAAAACTGTTTTTACAAACCCAAGCCATTCATGATTTTTCCTAATCCATAAACTCATTTACCCAAGCTCAACTTCGGGTCTCCTTCGCGCTGCATTTGTTTGAGAAAATTACCATTTTTCTTGAGTTCGTACACGAGCATCACCTTTCTTCCCAAAATTCAAACAACCCAAATATTTCACGATATCATGTGCACGTGCACCGACGTTCGAGCGCCTTCCGACCATCGCCAATCCCCTCAACCAGTCACCAACGACATCGCTACCTAGCCTGACCACCCAGATCACTCAAACCCATCATCGATCAAAATCGAACTACTCAATTGAACTGGAACCCAAAACATGCCGACGGAAAACCACTTCGCCCCGACACCACCTTGTCCACGACGAACTTTCCATTCCACCCGGACCTTCGTCTCCATTCCATGAATCAATCCCCCCACCCACGATCGTCTCTAGCTCAACCACGAAGATGCAACAATGCAGACTTGCAACCATGACCAAAACTAGGTTAAAACCCTAAACCTTCATCGTACCGCCTCCACAATCGATAATAAATACAAGGACTATTTTTCCATCAGTCTACATCATCTCATCTTTCTTCATACTTAAACTCGAAGTTCGATTCCACATAGATCGTCGAAAATTGATGTTTTTCACAATTCCGTTCCACTCTAAAATCCAAGCGATCTTCAGATCTAAAAACTTGATATTATCATTAATATTCTTCGTTTTATAAATCAAATCAGATTATGAATTCAAAACAAAAATTTACGAACATCAATTTTGAAGTCTTTGATTTATTTTACTGTGATATATTGTTTTTGAAAAATTCACTAAGTATTTCAACTTGCCATTATTTTTAAAAATGAATTTACCCTGTTGTGATCATCTTCCTTTTTAAAATCTCAGTTTAATATTGATGATATAGGGAGAAATTGAATTTTAGAACTAAATTTGGAACCCTGTATTATGAACAGAAGTAAATTTCTTTGTTTTTAGACATACGCACTTATCACTGGCATGCATATATATGTATGTATGTATGTATGTATGTATGTATGTATGTATGTATGTATACAACATATTCACTTCCATGCAACTATTTTACTTCAGGAATCAGTCACAACATTAATTTATAGATTCAAGGCTTTAAATTAAAAGTTTGCTCACCTTGTTTGAAGACAGAGGACAGATTTTAACCAGGAATGGGAAATCTGGAAATTGTTTTATGTTTTGAAAATCTGGAACTTGGGTCTAAGAACTAGAATTTGTTTTTTGTTGAATGAGATCTGTTAAATTTTAGTTGAATCCTTGCTTTGATCAGGTTCTAATTTCCAGGCTTTTGATCTCTTCCTGGTTTTCGAATTTTTTTGCTTTGAATTTGGTTCGTAGGTTGAAGACTATTGTTTAAGATAACTTGTACTTGCTCCAGGTTGAATCATTGTTGTTTGTTTGATGTTGTTGAATTGGTTTCTATTGATCTTTGTCAAAAAAAATTCTTTTGTTTTGTGGTTTTAGTTTTCAGGTTTGAGAAATGAAGATAATGATCAGCCTAGTTATTTTCTTTCTTACGCATGTTTTAAATTTTTAGATTAAAAGAAAAGAAATTTGCTTGCCACATGTCTATTTTAATTACACTTGTAAAGGCATGATTTAAGATTTCTATACTTGTTAAAATGAGCATTTTTTATATTTAATTCCCTTTTTCTAATTTATTTATAAATTATGTTTATATCCTTAGGTAGTTTTACATTTACATTTATATTGATATAGTTTTTACATTATATTTTACAATACATTCCTTTTTTAATCAATTTATGTTTTCCTACTTATATTTACAAACTAAATGTTTTTATATTATAATATATATATATATATATTCAAACAATAATTTATCCATATATATAATTTTAAAGGAAGTAATTTTTTTAAACCCCTAAGTCTAATGTTTTATATACCAACTTTATTTATCCATATATGATTTTAAAATAGGTAATCACATATATCATACATATATAAGAATTTAATTCAGAATACCTTTTGAAAATAATTATATTAATCTCAAATTATAACTTTCAAATATAAATACATATATACACATATATATTAATTAGGAAACAAACTTTTTATTAACTTTAAAATATAGTTTTTAAATCCAAATATGGAAATTTTCATATTAGTTCATAATTAATTTCACATTTTAATCCCAAAAATTAAATTAACTATCAAACATAACTTCGCTAAAATCCAGGAATGTTACAGTTCCTTTTTAACTTAATATAGATTTCATTTCTAAAGTCATTTTATTTAACTTTTATTTAAGTCAAATTTCAAATCACTATTCAAATTTAGATTTTGTTTTGCTTAACTTGTTTAACAATTTTAATATTTGGTTTTACTTACATTTTCTCATTTTATAAGTTATACAACCTATTTATTTAAACTTTCATATTCATATTATATAATCACTTACCGCTTAAGTTTAATTTTCATTTCAATAAATTATCTAATTTAATTCAAATCCAGTTCAATTTATTTAACTTTCCTTTAGTTAAATTTCAAATCATATATTTTATTATGTTAACTCAAATTTATTTAACGTTACTGAAATAATTTTTTATTTCATATTATAAGTCCAAACTCATTTCACTTATATTTATCAATTTCAAATTTGGGATTTAAATTCAAATTTGTTTATCACAATAAAACTTAAATTTTCAATTTACTAATGGTAGCAAATCAATCAAACAGAAACTCGAAAATGAAACTGATGATGCTGCAGTCATCACCCTTATTATTTTTCAGAGACGGTAGTGAATTTAGTGCTTTATATTCATTTAAAATCCCTTTCTATTACAAATCACATTTATAAATCTTTTACTTATTTATTTATCTTATTTAGATTTATAATAATACAACCTCTTTAAACCTTGAAAAGCAACTGTCAAAATCAATAGGATTCAAATTCTTAGTTTAAAGCCATTTTTATTTATAACTCATATTTGTAAATATACTTATTTACTTTCATTTCTTATACATAAGATTATTTCAAAATTGTAAGTCATATTAATAATAATTCCATACTTTATACTTCACTAGCTTATATAATTTATTCTTTTACAATTGTTGCTTTTATCTAGATTATTCAAATTGCTTTTATTAACTTATATACATTTACATTTCCAAACAACCAAACAATCCATTTATATGCACTATAATAATTTCGGAAAAACTATTCCTTTCTATACAAAATATAATCGAGGTAAAATTATTTCATTTACCCAATTTAAAAATAATACTATGTCGACTTGCCTTGCTTAAGTGTTTAGAAAACCCTATCGATAACGTGGCGTCCCACGCACCGATTAGAATTCATAATCCACTCAACAGTTACATCAACACAATATAAAACATTTTTATATAACAAACAAATACGCGCTCATATATATAATACACTCAACTCAATTTTGGGTGCTACTGACCATATCTATACTGAGTACACACAAAGCCTAGAAATATACTAAACCTAAGCTCTGATACCAAATGTGATGACCCACAAATCCGTACCTTTGAATCGATAAAAACCACACATGTCCGACCCAAAAAGCACAGAATGTTGGAAAGTCAAGAAAAAGAAAGAAGTGAGTAGAAGAGAAGAGAATAAAGGGAGAAGAAGAAAACCAAACAGAACAATATAGAATCTCACATCGTAGCAGAATAACATATAATATAGATGAATAATCTTTACAAAAGAGAAATTGTAATATACATACATCAATCAGAGTTCAACAATCAATCACTAATCATCAGCTTGGACAGTTATAATAACCTGTTCTTATAATTGCTGATAATTTAAATAACATAGCAGCGGAAAATAAACGTATACGGAAATACAATTTGAAGACTTCCAGCTCTTCTGTTTAAGCTTCCAAGCACTAACTCTAAACTTGAAAATATACTCGGTTCGACTTGAGCATTCAAAGGGAAGAACGCCCGGACCAGTCTCGTAAACCAGCATGAGAAAATGCACTCAATTGAATTTATTTTAAACTGCCAAAGAATTCCTTTTCAAAACAAAAGTATCTTGTAAGACACGCCCATACATAAACATGGACATGTTTTTACCTTACGGTAACCAAAACCTTTTATATCAAATCTGTAACAATCCAAAATTTTAACCCATAATAATTAATTTGTTAATTAATTAAATAATAAAATAACTTTGTGAAATTATTCGAATTGAGCCACGAGAGTTGCACCATTGTGTTTGTGGTAATTTTCTGGTCAATTTCCATGTATAGAACGTCAGAATCTAAGCAAATATGAATCAAATACAAAATAATCAAGGAAACAGATATATACACACACATACATATATGCCAGGTCAACCGGTAGGTCGACCTAGGCGCTAGGGCGGTCGACCTAGGTAGAAGTGTGGTCGACCACCCAGTCGACCCGCCTGCCTATTTTAACGAACGAACGAACATTCGTTTGAAAGTTGAACACGTAATTTGCATTACTTGGCTTCATCTGGTCCTTCTATTCTTGCATCCGATGGCCCCTATTCAGCCTATGACGTGGTTGCATCCTATTCAATCCCCAAATCCAACGGTCTAAGATCCACTCCTACCCCTTTAAATAGAACTCCAGGCCTAACACTTTTTTCCATTCTTAGATTTTCTCTAATTAGTTCCACCTATTCAGGAAGGACCCTAAGCGGAATAATTTTCCAATGAGGAAAAATAAAAACATTTAACAACCCCAAGTGGATCAATGAAGGCCTAAATGGAAGAGATAAGGACCAAAGGTGAGTGACTGTAATTATTTTAATTTTCTTTAAGTATTTAAAATAATAGGGTTTCCAATAGTTGTAGTTTTACTATGAATTTTGGAGTAAACTTTTTAATAATTTATTTACAGTTTTTAGAATTATTTTCAGTCTATTCCTTCTTGCTATTCTTTTCAGTTAAATTTAGCTTATTTATGTTAATTATAGCTTTTCCCATTCAATTACCGTTTTCTTACAGTATTTTAATTTATTTACTATTATTTGTGCATTATTTACATCTTCTTCCTACGCCTTGGGTTTCCTTCTATTTTCAATTTTCTTTTATTTCTCCTTCTTCTTCTTCGCTTATGGATTAGAATAGAATTAACGTGAAATTGGATTAAGTTATAAGAAAATTGAAATAATGTAATATGAGATGTAAATCACGAAGACTGTAATATAATTGAAATAGGACTGAAATTATGTCTAATTATGATATTAATTGGACTGAGTTAAGAAGATTGGCCTAGTTATAACTTAGAATTATAACTAAAAAGAATAAAAGTAGCTTATTTTTATACTTAGACCTTGGGTTAAGTAATAAACATGATTATAACGTAAGTTATAAATTGATAAACTATGGAAACTATGGCGCTTATTTTAAGATTTAGGATAAATTAATAAGAAATAATAATAATTGATAAAGATAAAGGCTTATTTAAATAATTTATCTAAGTTAATAAGCAAAGATAAGAGTAGGACATGTATCAAATAGCATTCTCTTAATATTTCTATGGTAATGGTGTTTCACATAATCCTAAAGTGAGACGAGGTGCTTCACATAATCTTGAAGTGAGGCGAAGGGTACGCATACGCTTATAGTGGTAGTAAACGATCAATCTATGGTAGTTCAAATCAAGGGAGTTTGAACAAGGGGCGCAACTAGATTATTGTTTGAAAGGGACCAGCACCAACCACATTTCCCCTATTTTTCTATGGACACGGTGTTTCACATAACCCTGAAGTGGGACGAGGTGCTTCACATAATTCTGAAGTGAGGCGAGAGGCATGCTTATGCAGGCTATGGTAAATAAAAGGTCAAAAGAGGGAGAAACAGGTAGCATAGGCATGGTGGTAGTTAAGCACGTGACTTCCATTTCGGTGCTCAGTAATCGCTATGAATTCTAAGCGCTTATTAAGTGTGTCTTTCATAGGCACCAAAATCAACTACGTACGGAAACGTCCAATGCACAGTAGATTCTATGGAGTGACAGGCCGATCAAAGGGTAGAATTAGGAATTCAGCATAATCAAGCAGTTATCAAGGCAAGTGCAAATGATCAAAGTTAACATATCGTACTAATTGAGCAATGATTTATTCGTATTTATTTCCAGTTTCTCTCTTTTCTATTTCTTTTGTTTCCTTTTATATACTAGAACTATTTAAGAGTCTGTTACTTTTGCTTTGCTAAAAGATTCTAGTAGTTACTATCATTCATCGGACTTTAAGTTTGACTCACTCCTCTATTTTCCCCTTCCCCCCTCCCCCTCCATAGACAATCAAGGAGAGGACAGTAGATCGTGGTTACTTGGAGGTTTCTTGGGAAGATTCTGCTATGTATTTCCCTACTTTTATATCCATTTTTCTTTCTTTATACTGGCACTTGATAAGGATATTTATACTCTGATTGTTATTTAGACTACGAGTTTTTATTTCATGAGACATATTGGGTAGTGAGACATGTATGCTGTATTTGGTATTTGACTTATGAAGCAATTATGAAGATTTTGTTTTGAATAAGTTATTATTTTAGTTTATGCTATTTTTACCTGATTTTGTCTTGTGAATCTTAGTCTTTGTTAGTTTTAGATATACCTACAATGCACCATGCCATTTAATGTGTCCATTTGGGTATATTAAGGGATGTGGGATGCTTCGAAATCATTCTATATTATAATAGTGTCTATTTCACAAATAATAGAAAATATCCAAAATTGTTACCATTATTAAATTCCGGGCCTAATCATTTAAGGCTATACAAAACAAAATGGTAGGCACGTATTGGACTTGGATTTCCAACATGGTAGGAAACTAGTGGAATGATCAATCTATATCCATGGCTTACGTCCAAGACTCAGACGTCATTATACAACAACATAGATGGCGAAAAAGAGGATACAATCTACGATTAACATCTAAGGACTCGGACATCACGCATCCCTGCCATAAGGCCCAGACGTATCTAGTACCTTGTGCTCAGAACATCTGATGACTCAAATCACTATTATCCAAAATGCTAGCATACATCTGACCACATAGTGTTCCATCATAACCGGGGTGTGAGGCTCGCAAGGCTACGGTTACATTTCACATATCACATCTCTGAATGGCACATTGTCATTCCACGTCACACGACTGATTTCTAGAAAAGTATAACTTCCTAAGCTCATATGTCTTAGGAAAGGGTGTTAAGCTAAGAGAAGTTGCCTTCTCCACCGTCAATTGATATATGTTTAAGAAACCGCTCAAATGTGATATCGAATACAATGTTAGACAAACGTCCATACAAGTTCGTTTTGGGACTTAACGAAACCGAAGGCACTCTCCTACTACTACTGGTAATGAGTAGTCCTTGTAATCCAACAAAATATCACAATGAGGAGACGACTGCTATCTATAATGAGAGCGACCCAGAGCATGTCAACAAATAGTCCTCACGCTATGAAGATCCTCGGTCTTCATAAATCATCGTCAACAACATGCATTTCCGAATGCATACATTGGTTCGGAATAGTTTTTGAATAAACCCGATCCCGGTCTCTCCAAACCAATATCTAAAAGTGGCTCTTAACCTCATAAAGAAACTAAGTCTCGTAGAATTATCATGGTTCCAACTTTCAACTTGCTATCCTTCGGCTAAGAAGGAAGCTCGATAGATTGGAGTAATACTCATAATACACGAATCAACATCCTTAATACAAATGGTAATCAAGCCTACACAATCGGCCATATTCTAAGTGCATGACTAATCAGTTTCCACATCAAGTCAAGGAACCGAACTTTGCCAATAGGCATAATCTAGTACTAAAACAGTTATTAGGCCTTTTTATGATTCTTGTAAACCAAATCGCTTTTCAAATACACATACAGGCACACACTCCAAAATATCTAAAAAAAGAAACATACTCATAAACTTCACAAATATTCAATGATTTGAAAACATTTCCATATACTTATCTCAACAGAATAAGCATATTCATAAATTATTTTATTTTCAACACTAAGAAAATATTCCATTTAAATCTATTGCTACTACACATTTATTTTAAAGGATTGTTCATTGTCCAAAAATCATGAATGAAAAAAATGCTTATAACTAATTTCTTAACCTTACACCATTTATTATTGTTAAATACCTTATAGTCAAATCGTGAAAATGAATTCACAAGGTATTTTTACTTCAAGTTTAATATCAAATAAATCCAGTCAATCAATGATAATAAATAAACATTATCTTTCCTTGTTAAATATTTATAAATAGGCATTTAATTATCTTACCTTAATTTAATATTAGGTTTAACTAATTTCTCACTTATCAATTATTTTTATTGTGACAACCCGACTTTTTCTCCACAGAAAAGTCGTATCATCATGAAGAAAGAAAGGGATAGAAAAGAGAAAAGAAAGAGAAGAAAGAAGAAACAATATCAGAATCTCAACAGCGGAACGAATAAATTATATTAATAACAAAGTATTACATAGATATACAACACTATCAGAGTTACACAGAATTTACATCACATACTAGACAGTTATAAACACCTGTCTAGTTATACAACTCAATAAAACAATACTAACACAGAGAACACACAGCGGAACTATTATCTACAACGCAGAAACCTCCTGCTCCATTTGCTCCTCCACGATTCGTCAAAGCTAACCTTAATCCCTCGGCAACTCGTAAAAATTTGAGTACCCAAGAGTTTAAGAAAACATAAGACAAACTCCGGGTCAGACATGGGTCTGGTGCGAGTAACAGATTAAAGTTGCTTAACTTTGAAAATCCTTTGAAAAGAAAAGTATCACGTAAGACTTCCCACACATAAACATGGAAAAGTTTTTACATTACGCTAACCAAAACATTTGATAGGAAATCTAGTGATATTATAATAGGTCTAGGGTTTTCAAGTAAATATGAAATAGCCGAAATTGTTACATTCATTAAATTCCAGCTACTAGACACAAAAGTGGGTAATACAATCAAAACCGTTGGCACTTATTGGATTTTGGATTCCATCAATGGTAGGGCTGCTGGGGTACCGCCCGTCACAGATGTGGCCTAGATCAACGTACCGAGGAGTACGCCCGCTCCCCTGCAACACACGACTGAAACCATCCCTTACTGGATAGTCTCGAACAAGACAACCCCGCAGTTAGTGTACATCCAACCGTCCACACAGCCGAAATAAAAAGGGACTTCTAGACAGGAGTAAATCTTGCTCTCCAATGGGAGCTACCTACGAAGCCTTGCTGCACCTCCCCTATTTTAGCCATTCCCGATTGATGAGGCTTGAGGCTACGATTACCTTTAGAGAACACATCTCTTAGAATGCTCATCGTCCACCGACGATGTTCTGAAAACATTCAATCCATACAAGTTCATTCCGGGTTCGAACGAAACCGAAGGCATTATCTCGTTACACTCATTTTGGAATCACCCTCAGAGTTAACGACGATAATCTATGCACTCTGAATCACCATCTCGAACCTATAAGAACTAGTTCCGTCAAACTCATCACGAAATTACCCCCAGAGTTATACTGACGTATATGTTATCCCAACTTTTGGCAAAGCTGAGATACCCAAAACTGAATGAAAATCAATAATAGCTTGTCATAAATATCTATGCATTGCAGGATAACCATGGATATTGATGGATTTTGCTCGGGCCGGATCAGGCTACAATTGATAGAACACGGCAAGCAAAGTCGTGGGAACCAGCGTTCCAAATTTCAGGTTAATCGGAGTTCATATGAATGAGATATGATCGATACAAGTTAGAAAGAACATGTTGTTCGTATCCATGAAGAGGTCGAGGTGATGGTCCCTTCGAATCGATCGACTTCGAATCCATCAGCATGACATCATCTCGCTCCATTCAAATCCATCAGGTTCGAATCCATCAGGAGTTGGTCACTTTGAACCGATCGTCTTCGAATCGATTTGTTTCGAAACGATCAGATAGGCCTCACCTCAACTCTGTTCGAACCAATCAAGAATCTTCGCACCTAGTTCGAATCCACTGGGTTGGTATCGTTTAAGTGGGTAGGGTTCGAAACCATCGAGTTCGCATCGATCGGATTCGTATCCTTCAGCAGATGACGTGCCTCGTAACATTCAGCCAGTGTCTACTTTGCCTCCATCTGGTTCGTAACCATCAAGCTTGGAAGTCCTTCGAATCCACGGAAATATCTCTCTTCGAACTCATCCTACGACCTCCTATTCGTATCGATCAACTGGAACGTACCAAGATCGGTACGAACAAAGCTCCATCTCGACTCCATATACAATGATACGTTCGTATCCACCAGAGAACATCACCTTGAATCCATCCAATGTGGTCATTTCGTATCGATCGACCGAGGCAAATCAAGATCGTTACAAATGAGACATTGTCCGAAACCAGGTGTGGTTGAAGCCTTCGAATCCATCAAGTCAAAGCGGCAAAATACTCGGGATGACTCAATCAAACCGGAGTGAAAAGCGGTTCGACCCGAAGATAGCGCTTCACGTCATCACAACAACGCGTGACGCCATCGATTCGAAGCTACCAATGCGAATCGATTGATTCGAGTGAGACATTCTACCGAATAATACAATTTCAAATCGACCATATCTCGAGATCCATATGTCCAAATGACACGAAATTTTCACAGAAGCTTGCATACATGTTGAAGAATGTCCACACCAAATTTCACCTCGATTGGATGATTTTCTGATCGATTCGAATGGAGTTCGAATCGACCCCAAAGTGAGCCTAAATTTCCTGAGGTCGGTCGCGTGGGCCCACTCACGTGCCAGAAAAAGTCTCCTGATTTGAGCAAGATCTGAGCCTCCTACGCCTATAAATAGCCCCATGAAGCCTACAGAAAAAGGATCTTTTTGGCCATTGAACGTCGAGATTCTGCCGGATTCGATTCTACTTCCTTCTATCACAGTTATAGCCGAAATCCAATCATTGTAACTGCTGCAATCACTTGTAACCAGTAAAGAACATCAATAAAAGTTAAAACTTTGAAGTGGACGTAGGCCGGAGATAGCCGAACCACTATAAATCTTGCGTTTCCAGTTGCTATCTTTGTATTATTGTGATTGCTATTGCTTGGATCTGAGACTTGTGCTTGAATATTGTTGATTTATATTCATTGTTTGGTGCTTTCACGATACTTGGGGTTTGTGACCAATTTTGGCACAAACACTTTGGTGCTTTCACTGAGAAGAACTCGCACCCGCTACACCAGATTTAGAATTCAGATTTAAGAGTTTGAAGTATCCCGACTCAGAGACAATGACTCGACAAACAAGACAAAGAGCTGATCGGAGCCAACAAGGAGGAAGCCAAGAAGCATCCTCTAGAGCTGGAGAAGGACAGGCTTCGATGTATATCACTAGAGATGAGATGGAAGCTATGGATAATTCGTTATGCGAAAGCATGATGAAGACTCACCAAGAGATGATGCAGAATTTTCTTGAGCAAATAAGAACAGCGAACGTGCAGAACCTTGGGCCAACTACAGCGGCTGCAAGTACAGGACAAGGAGTCAGGATTGCGGAGGCCAATGAAGGTCAGGTTTAAGACCGTAGTGCAGGACCTAAAGGCAATCAACAAGGACTTGGGGGCAGACCCTCAGGATCAGACGATGGGAGACCCATAGATGAAGCTCAGCAGGCTGGAGTCAATGCTACTGTTACTGAGCCACATGAAGAGTATGTACCAGAGCTCCCTTCAAGGCTTGGAGGGCGGGATAGAAGCATGACAAGGGGGCAACACCCGGATGGAGATGAAAGAATGATTGGTCTAGTGCGACGAATCATGAGAGGGGGATTGTCAAGTGGAGGATTACAAGAAGTCAGTCGGAGTCCGTTCACTCCAAATATCAGGAATGCGAGGAATCCTCCGAAGTTCAAACTGCCTACGTTGGATCCTTATGACGGGAGGTCAGACCCAACGGTGCATATTACCAGATACATCAGGCACATGGAAGTGCTGGGAGCACCCGAGGAAGTGATGGCTCGATGCTTCTCTCTATACTTGTCAGATCTAGCTGCGCTTTGGTTCAGACAACTGGAGACTGCATGGGGCGAGCTTGTAGATTGCTTTATGAGACAGTTTAGGGTCCATGTGACGCGCCCCAAGAGTGTGATGACTTTAACCTCAATCAAACAAAAGACCGGAGAGTCCATAAAAGATTTCTTATTGCGATTCAATGCGACGGTGGCTTCTGTAGATCGCCCGGATCAATCGATGATTTTGATGGCGGCAGTAGCAGGAGTCGGGGAAGGCACCGAATTCAAAGATTCTTTGGCGAGAGATCCCCCACAATATCTTGAAGAGTTTTATCATGAAGCTGAAAGATTCATTCGGCTAGAAGAGTCACGAGCCGAAAGGAAAGAAATAAATGCTGTACAGGGCGAAGGAACAGCCAGGGAACTGTCCGGAGTGGACAAAGGAAAGAGAAAGCAGGACGATGGGCATGATGGTCCTGATAAGCGGAAGAAATTCCGAAAGCCTAGATTCAGACAGTACACGGATCTGACGGCAAGTCTAGAAAGGATTTACACTGAAACTCGGGGGCAACTCCCCTATCGAAAACCACCCAGGAGAGATCCCACTGAGCGGGAGCGCAGAACTAGAAAATATTGCCTATTCTATGAGCTGGATGGGCATGCTACAGATGAATGTCGTCACCTAGAGGATGAGGTGGAAGAACATGCTAGGAGTGGTAGATGCCACAATATGTCAGAGAACGGACAACAGTGGTAAGGCCTGAACAACTACCGCCTCCACCTAACAAGAACGATCCTGGATCAGGATCACGACTCGTCATCCACTGATTAATGATGGCAAGGGCCAAGTCCAGGATTTGGACTTCGGTCAAATAATTTCATTAGATTTGTTTTCAGAATAAAACGGCTACTCCAATTACTCATATACGGGAACCAGAGAGATCCCTAGGCATGCTCTAAGATGGAGATAGACCAATATGCCCGGAGAGGCAATGTTTAGCTTTATCCTGATGTTTGAGATTGAACATCTAGGACCTTAATTTAAATAAATAAATTAGAATTTCTTGAAATAAACCTTTGATCGGATAGTCAAAGGATGAATATTGAATACCAATATGAAAATGATCGCTTTATGACCCTACCCGGAGAGGCGGGGTCCGGAGTGCAAGAAGTGAGTTGCTTCGCCGGAGGGCGACAGGATCGACTCACATAACGTCGTTTTCCATTCACCGGAGAATGATTAGATCGGGATTCGATAAGAGCCCGGAGAGGCTGTGATCGACCACGATTTAGGCCATGACATCGCTTAATGTTCAGATACACTGAACCGGAGTGCAAGAAGTGAGTTGCTTCACCGGAGAGCGACAGGATCGACACACTTAACGCTGCCTCCCCTTCACCGAAGAGTGACAGGATGGGATCCAGCAAGAGCCTGGAGAGGCTATGATTGGTTTAGAACAACCAAGACATCGCTATATGCCCTAGCTGGGGCCGGAGTGCAAGGGATAGAAGGCAACGCTGGAGTGCAATGGGATCATTCTATTCAATCGTCAAGTCTAGATTGGGCTTGGCAAGGGTCCGGAGTGACCAACGATAGTCCGGACAGACTAAAAAACTTCAATCTTAACTCCCACTGGAAGAAATTGATAATGATTTGGCTCCGAACAGCCACGAACTTGATTGGAAATGCTATAAGCTCTGAACAAAACATAAGCTCACTACGTTCAATTTGAGAATGATCAAAACACACCGTTCACCAAAAGGCATGTTTTGGGGGGCAAAATGTTATCCCAACTTTTGGCAAAGCTGAGATACCCAAAACTGAATGAAAATCAATAATAACTTGTCATAAATATCTATGCATTGCAGGATAACCATGGATATCGATGGGTTTTGCTCGGGCCCGGATCAAGCTACAACTGATAGAACACAGCAAGCAAAGTCGTGGGAACCAGCGTTCCAAATTTCAGGTTAATCGGAGTTCATATGAATGAGATATGATCGATACAAGTTAGAAAGAACAAGCTGTTCGTATCCATGAAGAGGTCGAGGTGATGGTCCCTTCGAATCGATCGACTTTGAATCCATCAGCATGACATCATCTCGCTCCATTTGAATCCATCAGGTTCGAATCCATCAGGAGTTGGTCACTTCGAACCGATCATCTTCGAATCGATCTGTTTCGAAACGATCAGATAGGCCTCACCTCAACTCTGTTCGAACCAATCAAGAATCTTCGCACCTAGTTCGAATCCACTGGGTTGGTATTGTTTAAGTGGGTAGGGTTCGAAACCATCGAGTTCGCATCGATCGGATTCGTATCCTTCAGCAGATGACGTGCCTCGTAACATTTAGCCAGTGTCCACTTCGCCTCCATCCGGTTCGTAGCCATCAAGCTTGGAAGTCCTTCGAATCCACGGAAATATCTCTCTTCGAACCCATCCTGCGACCGCCTATTTGTATCGATCAACTGGAACGTACCAAGATCGGTACGAACAAAGCTCCATCTCGACTCCATATACAATGATACGTTCGTATCCACCAGAGAACATTACCTTGAATCCATCCAATGTGGTCATTTCGTATCGATCGACCGAGGCAAATCAAGATCGTTACGAATGAGACATTGTCCGAAACCAAGTGTGGTTGAAGCCTTCGAATCCATCAAGTCAAAGCGGCAAAATACTCTGGATGACTCGATCAAACCGGAGTGAAAAGCGGATTGACCCGAAGATAGCGCTCCACGTCATCACAACAACGCATGATGCCATCGATTCGAAGCTACCGATGCGAATCGATCGATTCGAGTGAGACATTCTACCGAAGAATACAATTTCGAATCAACCATATCTTGAGATCCATAAGTCCAAATGCCATGAAATTTTCATAGAAGCTTGCACACATGTTGAAGAATGTCCACACCAAATTTCACCTCGATTTGATGATTTTATGATCGATTCGAATGGAGTTCGAATCGATCCCAAAGTGGTCCCAAATTTCCCGAGGTCGGTCGTGTGGGTCCCACTCACATGCCAGAAAAAGTCTCTTGAAGTTTGAGCGAGATCTGAGACTCCTACGCCTATAAATAGCCCCCTGAAGCCAACAGAAAAAGGATCTTTTTGGCCATTGAACGTCGAGACTCTGCCGGATTCGATTCTACTTCCTTCTATCACTGTTATAGCTGAAATCCAATCATTGTAACTGCTGCAATCACTTGTAACCAGCAAAGAACATCAATAAAAGTTAGAACTTTGAAGTGGACGTAGGCCGGAGATAGCCGAACCACTATAAATCTTGCGTTTCCAGTTGCTATCTTTGTATTATTGTGATTGCTATTGCTTGGATCTGAGACTTGTGTTTGATTATTGTTGATTTATATTCATTGTTTGGTGCTTTCATGATACTTGGGGTTTGTGACGAATTTTGGCGCAAACAGTATAGTCCTTACACCTCGAGTCTTCACTCTTCACATAAGATCACGACCTATCATTAATTTGGATCGATGTGGTTTTCGGATATCCAAATATGGAAACCCGATCCCGGTCTCATCGAAATCCAAAACGTGTCTTATAAGGCTAAGTTGTTTTAAAGGTTTTAAACAATTCAATTATTTATATACACAGATAGATAAATCATAGATTCACACAAATAATCAACATTATCATCATATCAGATAAACCATATTATCATTATCCAAAAAGATAATCTATATCAACATCACAATGCAACCAATGCATTCAAATCACTCAACAATATCTATCTCATCTCTGAGATTCAAATCATCTAAGCAATCAACATTATCCGTCCATATAAGCAATGATTTACCACACCCAAATAAAATTAATTTAAAATGAATTAAATTAATTACCTCATTTTCAAATTAATTTAAAGTAAATTAAATTAATAACTTTACCAATATCAACTTTCTTATCACTATTGATTAATTATCAATCAATCAATTAATCTTCAACCAATTATTTATTTTAATTAGTCATCCCTGGTTAATTAATCTTTAATTACATTCAAGTAATTATTCACTAATACTTAACTAAATACAGTAATTAATATTAATTACTTCCTTTATTAATTAATTATAAATTAATTAAATTATTTCTTAATTAATTATATTAATTAATTAATTCATTGATTAATTAATTCTAATTAAATCCATTTTAATTACATCATTAATTATAATAATTCATGATTTCTAATTACATTTCTTATTTAAATTAATTACATTAAGTAATTAATCTTAATTTAAACAATAATTGTTAATCACCCTTGATTAACTCCATCCAGTAATTTACTTCCCTTAATTACTTTACCAAATAAATTAATTACTTCATAATTAATTATCTCTAATTAATCCCTTGATTAATTTACAAAGTAATTATATTTAAATAACTCAATATCAAATCATTTCCAATTAATTACATATAGTAATATCCATTAATTACTTCTTTAAGTAATTCCTCTTCATTAAATTACATTAAGTAATTATCCTCCACAAATCATCAAATGATTAAAAAAAAATTAAATTAATTAAACTGAATTAATTAACTTAATCTAATCATATTAAACTCGATTAATTACAATAAGTAATTAATTCTTTAATTACTTCCATAAGTAATTATACTTAACAACTTACACAAATGATTATATTTAAATTAATTAATCTAATTAATAATTAAAAATTAATCACATTAATTAATTATTAAATAATCCTTAGTTAATGTCCTTCATTAACTATTAACAACTCATTAATTATTTTCTACAATAATTAACTTATTTTAATCATTATTAATTAAAAATTAATTAATCATTAATTAACCCCTTAATTAATCCCAAATTAATTAAATAATTAAGTGTTAATTAAAACTTAATTAATCCATTATTATTTGATTAATTAATTATTAATCATTAACTAAAAACTAATCTTATTTAATTAATTTTTCTTAATTACAAGTTAATTATTCTAAAAATAATTAATCTTAAACCTTTAAGATTAAACCCTTAATTACCATTTTATTTATTCCCTAAATAAATTAATTATTCATTTAATTACCCTAATAATTAAATGAAATACATAACATTAAATTATTATTTAACTTTAACAATTTTAAATTCAATCTAAAACCTTTAATTGCTAAATAATACTTTTATTATAAAAGAAATTTTACAAAAGTTAAAACAAATTTCTTTTTAAATTAAAGCCATTAAAATTTTACATTATTATTCAAATTTGTTTTAAACACTTAAATTTATAAAACTTAAATTTATTTTGGAACAAAGATTCTAATCCAAATAAATTTTAAACTTTGTTTAAACATTACTTCATATTTCAAATTTCAAACTTAAATTTAAATTCTTTAAAAATATTTTTAAACAATAAACTCTTTTAAAGTTATTTTAAAGCAAACTTGAATTTAAATACTTGATCATTTCCAACTTGTGATTCAATTTAACTTGAATCCATAATTTGAATTAGACTTAAAACTTACTTTAAATTCTTGCTTACTAATTCAAATTCAGTTTAAAACTCAATTTAAATTTTGAAAACAAGACAAGTACAAACTTGAACAACTAACTCGAGCTAAACACTAAAATAACTCGAGTAAAAAGCTAACAAATTTCGAGTAACTCCAGTACCATTCCATTTGCAATTTATTTAAGCTAAAAAAAATACTGGCAGGTTAACACTTAAACCTGTATCAACCTAATTCCCTGAAACCATCAAATACACCCTAGCCCTTACACAAATAACTTCGGGTCCAACATATCCTTGCTTCGAGCAAATCACAAACTTACCCGATACAAACACGCACCCCTTCTTCCTCAAAAACAACTGGCATGCCATGAACGACGTGCACCTGCACCACCACGGCCATCACCTCCGGCCTCTCGTGACCCCACGTGCAAGTCGCCGATCATCTACAAATGCCATTCCAACCGTCGAATCAACTGCAGAAGCCCCAAATCGAAATCTAGCATTCGAGTCCCCAAATTGGAAAATATCGAAATCAAGCAATTGCCTAAATATCCAAACTCCGATCATCTGAGAGGTACCACCTCCGACCACGAACTCCCCCACACTCCACCCATCATTCACTTGAATCTGGAACAATTCGATCAAACATAGGAGTTGCGGTGATTAAATTTCCAGATGAACAACAAAACTAGGGTTAAATGCCTCAATTCCAAATTCCCACTGCCTTAATGCTTTAACCCATCAAATTCCATTTTTCCATACAACTACGATCAACACTCAATCATAAGAGAAAACCATGGCCACCCAAATCTTCTGGATCGACAGTTCTAACCCCAAGTGTGATTTCTGGTTAAACCAGAAATACACAATCATTTCCAAAATAAAATTTTAGTTTTAAAATTCATATCTTTGAACCTGTAACTTGTTAATATTCTTAAATCAAAGAATTAAGAATAATTAAATTCTATTTTCAAAGATTGCCCTGTTGTACCTTTTTTTCTTTTTTTTAAGAGACAGTACAGTTTTCATTTATCTTTCATATATAATAAAATTAAAAACTTTACTTATTACATACATACTTGTTAAAATCTTAAACTACAACAATGTTTTAAATATGAGATCCTGAACTTGATCAGGATTTTAAACTTAAATTCTAGAATCAGGTCCAAATACACCTAATTCACAGCAAGCATACATTCATAAAAAAAACATACATACATTCAAAGCTTTTCACCATATTCAGCCACACACTTATTTCAGAGTAAATAAACAACTATTTATGCTTAATTTTATTAAATATAAATTGTTACTCACTTGGTTTTAGGGGCAGAGCACATGATTGACAAGCTTCAGATTGCTTCCATGTTTTTGCTTATGCATCTTAACTTCAATTTGGTTTATAAACTGCAGATGCTTTAAAACTTTCATCTTGTTTTTACCACTGCATGCAAGTTTCCAGGTTGATGAAAATGCAGACTTCCAGATTTAACAAATTTCAGGTTTCCAGAAAATGATGCAGGTATTTGAATTAAGATTTGAAGTTGCAGATGCAGGACTTTGATGTTGCAAATATGATTTTTCAGAGGCATGCAGATTGATTTAGCTTGATGAGGTTGCATGTAGTTATGGTTGAAGTTTAATAAAACAGAAATGCAGGACTTTGAAGTTGCAAATGAACTTCAGGTGCATGCAGGTCAATGACTTGAAGTGCTAAAGGTTTTGAGGATGTTGCATGTAGGTTTGGTGAAGTTGCAGATGGATTTTAAGGAGAAACAAATTTCTTTTTGAACAGATTTTGTTCTCCATTTTGAAGAAGAAGATTAGAATATGGAAATGAGGAAAAATGTATTTTTGTAAGTAGATTTTGATTTTAATAGAAATAAAATGAAAAATAAAATTTAAATATTACACTTGTTCAGATTTTAACATTTGTCACTTAAATTTATTTGATGTCTTACACATATCAATTTAGGTGTTAAGAGATTAACACATGTATTTAAGTGTTTTTATTATAATCTAAATTGTTTATAAGCTTTTAAATCTTATTTTATTTCTTAAGTAATATATAAATGAATTTATCTCTTTTTAAATTAAAAAGAAATGAAAACAAACAAATTAAAAATATAGCTTATTCAAAAATATTGAAGTATTTATTCTATTAAATTTCAAAACATTAAATCCAAATTTTAAATTAATTTATCAAATCAAATTTTAAAGATCAAGTTATATATGGATGCATATATAACTCTTTTAAATTAAAGATAACAATTCTATTCCTTACAAAATCTATTTATGTTCATAAGAACTTAAGTATTATTATTTTTATTTAAAAAAACAAATTAAACAATATTAAATAATTTATAAAAAAGATTATAAACACATTAAGATCATTTTTAATTTGTATTGTAAATTCTTATATATATAAATTTCAAGTAATATAAAATAAAACTTAGCTTTTATATTTATCTAATTTTAAATTCATATTTAAGCTAATTAAAATATAAGTTTAAACAAATAAGATTTTTCATAAGTATAAACCCTAAAATTATTTATTGAATTTCTTTGAAAAGCCAATTCTTAAATTTAAATCAATTTTCCAATTTTCCAAATATAAATAAAAATTAGAAAATTAATTCATTTACTAGATTCAAAAATCAAAGTTTATCAATTTACAATATATACAATTATATATATTATAAACATAAAAAAATTTATTTACTTTTAAAAGATAAAATCTTCTAATTTAAATATTTAGTAAAAGAAAATTATTAGATCAATTCCCAATTTATTATTAAAATTATCACTATCCAAAGAAAACTGTTCTCTCTTTACCAATCAGACCACTATCCAAAGAAAACTGTTCTCTCTTTACCAATCAGAACAGCTTACGCTTATCTAGCCAATCCATCGAAGAAATGAATCCACTCTGCTGCTTCTGAACTCTATCTTCAGAAACTGCTAACCAGAAGACCTTATTGCCAGTACACAGAACACTTTGAGTTGCATTACTGACACCGACGCCAAAAACTTCCTGATCAAAGCTCTTTGATAAACACGGACCTCAAACCGGACAGAAATATCCTGTTGAATCCAGCCACAACATCGAAGCAGACTAACCTCCTTAACTTGTTCCAAAGAAAACATCTTCGGGAACATCCATAGTCAGTGCATCTCATCACGCAGCTACTACTCCCTGAGGTATCAAAATACCATCACACACTTCTGCCAAACCGACAGATCCAAACTCAACTCATCCATCTTCAAAAATGAACTCTGAACCTTTACAGTTTACCTTCAGAAATCTATGAAATCCTATACTCTTCACAACTCACTCGAGACGGTATTAGGTCTACAGTCTCGACAAATACATTTCCAACCTCATCCATTCAAACTCCAACCAATCAGTAGTTGTTTTGCACACCCCACTCCTCATCTACCTTTACAACCTATATTGGAAAACCTAAACAGGTAACCCAACAAATAGGTAGAAGTAGTTATATAAATATATATATTAAAACTACAAATACGCTTTCTCAAGATAGACAACACTCCAGAGCCTAGGTATTCACTCAACCTAATGCTCTGATACCACCTGTGACGACCCGACTTTTTCTCTACAGAAAAGTCGTATCATCATGAAGAAAGAAAGGGATAGAAAAGAGAAAAGAAAGAGAAGAAAGAAGAAACAATATCAGAATCTCAACAGCGAAACGAATAAATTATATTAATAACAAAGTATTACATAGATATACAACACTATCAGAGTTACACAGAATTTACATCACATACTAGACAGTTATAAACACCTGCCTAGTTATACAACTCAATAAAACAATACTAACACAGAGAACACACAGCGGAACTATTATCTACAACGCAGAAGCCTCCTTCTCCATTTGCTCCTCCACGATTCGTCAAAGCTAACCTGAATCCCTCGGCAACTCGTAAAAATTTGAGTACCCAAGAGTTTAAGAAAACATAAGACAAACTCCGGGTCAGACATGGGTCTGGTGTGAGTAATAGATTAAAGTTGCTTAACTTTGAAAATCCTTTGAAAAGAAAAGTATCACGTAAGACTTCCCACACATAAACATGGAAAAGTTTTTACATTACGCTAACCAAAACATTTGATAGGAAATCCAGTGATATTATAATAGGTCTAGGGTTTTCAAGTAAATATGAAATATCTGAAATTGTTACATTCATTAAATTCCAGCTACTAGCCACAAAAGTGGGTATCAAAACCGTTGGCACTTATTGGATTTTGGATTCCATCAATGGCAGGGCTACTGGGGTACCGCCCGTCACAGTATGTGGCCTAGATCAACGTACCGAGGAGTACGCCCGCTCCCCTGCAATACAAGACCGGAACCATCCCTTACTGGATAGTCTCGAACAAGACAACCCCGCAGTTAGTGTGCCTCCAACCATCCACACAGCTGAAATAAAAAGGGACTTCTAGACAGGAGTAAATCTTGCTCTCCAGTGGGAGCTACCCACGAAGCCTTGCTGCACCTCCCCTATTTTAGCCATTCTCGGTTAATGAGGCTTGAGGCTACGATTACCTTTAGAGAACACATCTCTTAGAATGCTCATCGTCCACCTGACGATGTTCTGAAAGCATTCAATCCATACAAGTTCGTTCCGGGTTCGAACGAAACCGACGGCATTATCTCGTTACACTCATTTTGGAATCACGCTCAGAGTTAACGACGATAACCCATCCACTCTGAATCACTATCTCGAACCTATAAGAACTAGTCCGTCAAACTCATCACGGAATCACCCCCAGAGTTATACTGACGTATATGTTATCCCAACATTTGGCAAAGCTGAGATACCCAAAACTGAATGAAAATCAATAATAGCTTGTCATAAATATCTATGCGTTGCAGGATAACCATGGATATCGATGGATTTTGCTCGGGCCGGATCAGGCTACAATTGATAGAACACGGCAAGCAAAGTCGTGGGAACCAGCGTTCCAAATTTCAGGTTAATCGGAGTTCATATGAATGAGATATGATCGATACAAGTTAGAAAGAACATGTTGTTCGTATCCATGAAGAGGTCGAGGTGATGGTCCCTTCGAGTCGATCGACTTCGAATCCATCAGCATGACATCATCTTGCTCCATTCGAATCCATCAGGTTCGAATCCATCAGGAGTTGGTCACTTCGAACCAATCGTCTTCGAATCGATTTGTTTCGAAACGATCAGATAGGCCTCACCTCAATTCTATTCAAACCAATCAAGAATCTTCGCACCTAGTTCGAATCCACTGGGTTGGTATCGTTCAAGTGGGTAGGGTTCGAAACCATCGAGTTCGCATCGATCGGATTCTTATCCATCAGCAGATGACGTGCCTCGTAACATTCAGCCAGTGTCTACTTCACCTCCTTCCGGTTCGTAACCATCAAGCTTGGAAGTCCTTCGAATCCACGGAAATATCTCTCTTCGAACCCATCCTACGACCGCCTATTCGTATCGATCAACTGGAACATACCAAGATCGATACGAACAATGGTCCATCTCGACTCCATATACAATGATACGTTCGTATCCACCAGAGAACATCACCTTGAATCCATCCAATGTGGTCATTTCGTATCGATCGACCGAGGCAAATCAAGATCGTTACAAATGATACATTGTCCGAAACCAGGTGTGGTTGATTGCCTTCGAATCCATCAAGTCAAAGCGGCAAAATACTCGGGATGACTCAATCAAACCGGAGTGAAAAGCGGTTCGACCCGAAGATAGCGCTTCACGTCATCACAACAACGCGTGACGCCATCGATTCGAAGCTACCAATGCGAATCGATTGATTCGAGTGAGACATTCTACCGAAGAATACAATTTCAAATCGACCATATCTCAAGATCCATAAGTCCAAATGCCATGAAATTTTCACAGAAGCTTGCATACATGTTGACGAATGTCCATACCAAATTTCACCTCGATTGGATGATTTTTTGATCGATTCGAATGGAGTTCGAATCGATCGCAAAGTGGGCCCAAATTTCCTGAGGTTGGTCGCATGGGCCCACTCACGTGCCAGAAAAAGTCTCGTGAAGTTTGAGCAAGATCTGAGCCTCCTACGCCTATAAATAGCCCCGTGAAGCCTACAGAAAAAGGATCTTTTTGGCCTTTGAACGTCGAGACTCTGCCGGATTTGATTCTACTTCCTTCTATCATAGTTATAGCCGAAATCCAATCATTGTAACTGCTGCAATCACTTGTAACCAGTAAAGAACATCAATAAAAGTTAAAACTTTGAAGTGGACGTAGGCCGGAGATAGCCGAACCACTATAAATCTTGCGTTTCCAGTTGCTTTGTATTATTGTGATTGCTATTGCTTGGATCTGAGACTTATGCATGAATATTGTTAATTTATATTCATTGTTTAGTGCTTTCACGATACTTGGGGTTTGTGACCAATTTTGGCACAAACACTTTGGTGCTTTCACTGAGAAGAACTCGCACCCGCTACCCCAGATTTAGAATTCAGATTTAAGAGTTTGAAGAATCCCGACTCAGAGACAATGACTCGACAAACAAGACAAAGAGCTGATCGGAGCCAACAAGGAGGAAGACAAGAAGCATCCTCTAGAGCTGGAGAAGGACAGGCTTCGATGTATATCACTAGAGATGAGATGGAAGCTATGGCTAATTCGTTACGCGAAAGCATGATGAAGACTCACCAAGAGATGATGCAGAATTTTCTTGAGCAAATAAGAACAGCGAACGTGCAGAACCTTGGGCCAACTACAGCGGCTGCAAGTACAGGACAAGGAGTCAGGATTGCGGAGGCCAATGAAGGTCGGGTTCAAGACCGTAGTGCAGGACCTAAAGGCAATCAACAAGGACTTGGGGGCAGACCCTCAGGATCAGACGATGGGAGACCCATAGATGAAGCTCAGTAGGCTGGAGTCAATGCTACTGTTACTGAGCCACATGAAGAGTGTGTACCAGAGCTCCCTTCAAGGCTTGGAGGGCGGGATAGAAGCTGGAGTCAATGACTGTCATATCCATCTACCAACCATCAACTTCCACAGTGCTTCAACACCAACCACAATTACAAAACCTCTCTACGATAAACCAAGCCAAAATACTACCGACCCTACCATACATTTCAACAACCCTCCACTTCAGACACATCAGAAAACAACCAGAGCACTACCTTAACCAGAGCACCCTGCTGTTCATCTACCACAGCCATCAAATACACCTCCCGCAACTTCATTTACACACCTCCTACAATAACTTCAAATACACATTCAATCAACCTTCCACATTCCACATTTGCATAAAAACTTCAACTTCATTACATTGCACAAACCATATATACCCGCCTGCCTCCTCACACACAAACCAAACGGTGCTACACTTCTGACCATTTCCCACTGCAAACCACCCAGACCATCAAACTTCACTGATCCAAACATTGACATCATCAACTGATCCAAACATTGCCTATCACCACATATCCCACAACCTCTGCCTGCTTCAGGCATTTCACAAATCGCCTAAATTCCAAGAACAAGTTCATCCAACCTGCAACCTGAAAAACAACAAATTTTCCCTCTCCATTGCCATAACAACCATCCACCCAATAACTACAACACATCCTTCCTTGCACTTTACAAAACCAAGCAACCCCTAACACTGCACCAAGCTACCATACTCCTCCAAACACTACCAAAACCACTGCAAACGAAAATCACCACCAATGAACCCAAACCACGTGGCAACTCTTCACTTCATCCTACACCACATCATGAAAACTCATCCCTTAACTGAGACTTCCATATCATGAACAAGCTAACGTCTTCTATAGTAGTTTTATTTTCAAAGCCAAGAAATGTACAAGATAGATTCTACCTAAAAGACTCATTATTATTTGTGATATTATTTCCTGACCCAAAAAGAGAATGAATATACTCTATCTTTATGAGTAACTTTTGTTCGTCCATAAGGTTCAAAATTTATTTTCTTAGTTTCAAAAACTGTCATAAGTTGCATGAATAAACAAATAGAACAATTTTAATTGCAGTTTTTTCATCAATATATTAGTGAAATTTGCAAAAATGAAGGAAATAAGAATTGTAGGTTGCTTTTAAAGAAGAATAATTTTTCTCAAAATACATAAGCGAAAAATACCCATACATTTATCTTTTGTATTTATGGACAAGAAACTGACTTTGGTATTATAGTTGTTTGACCACACTAAATTAAGGATTTAACTTTGATAAGAACCAAAATATGCATATCAAACGAAAAACATAAAATGACTTTTATGCATGATGTATTATTCATATATTTACCTAGAGTGCAGTTGTGAAGCTTTCTTTTCTTCTGATCAGTCAATAAACTTTAACAATGGTTACCTATATAAAAGAAAACCGTATAATGTCAAGAATTAAATCATACAATCAAATATGAATAAATTTTGAAATTTTGTATATATGTATGATACTTACTAGAACTTGATTCTATCACAACTTTTGAGGTTGGCCATGCCACTGTAGAGCCTACAACATCTTCAATGCACACAAGATCAGAAGACGGTCTCCACGAAACTGCATCGGGAACTGTAGCATTCACTACCCAAACTTTAACGACATCTCTTCCAAGTTGAACAAAATGGACCATTTCATTTGGATCGGTTGAAGCCACAACCCCTTCGGCAACTATTGTTCCTGTTCCACCAACATCAATCAGCCTGCATTTGCTTTTGGGGGCTGGCCTTCCACTCTATCAAACAAGAAAAAGAAAAGTGATGGTTTTAATAAATATATATATATATATATATATATATGTTAATAAATTTGATAACAAGTTGCTATATTTATGTTTAAACATATTACCGTATGAGATGTTACGTTGCCACTATTAGAAACAAATGATGGTGCTTTAGCATTCACGACAACTACTTTTGATTTTGGCCAAGCAACTTTATTACGAACGACATCTCCAACATATATCATATTATTTCTTGGTTTCCATAAAAAGGCCTTGGGGTTGTTTGGATTATCAATAGAAACTACCATAGATGATGGTCCAATAGGAACGCAATTCACAAGCTGGTTTGGATCGCTAGAGTACAAGCGTCCTTCAGCAACTACTTCTTCACCTCCAACCCAATCATATAGCTTGCATGAACGCTCTGTTCTGCTACTTTTAGTCTATTCCAAAAAAATATGTATTTATGAAATTAATAGTTGTATTTTAAAATAAAAATTATAAATAAAGTGATATTTAATTTACCGTGTTGTCGATTTGATCTAGCTTATGCAAAATAACTTTATCGGCAGGCCATGCTACTAACATACCGACAGCCTCTCCAATATGTATCGTATGAAACACGGCTCTCCATAAAAAAGCATCCAATTTCCTTGGAAACTCAATCAAAACTATCTTTGCATTTGGTCCTAGAGGAATTCTATGTACAAGCTCATTTGGATCACTTGACACGACTCTTCCTTCAGCAACTATTTCATCGGTTCCGCTCCAATCCAATAAATCACATTTATCAAATGTATTTCCATTGCTCTGCAATTAATTAGAAGCGTCTTAAGTTAAATACTATATTAAAATTAATTTTTAGATAATATCACAATGATAATGTATTTGATGTTTAATAGCAAAGTATCATATGCACACATATGCAAACATGAAATTATGCATATGCTAATATTCGATGTTTACCCGAGGCATTGATTCTTCTCTTTGACATGCAGTAACCTAAAAAATCAAGTGTGGACGATGGATTAAAAACCATATGAAAAAAAAAATCGAACAATATCTCTAATATTACCACACAAGTAGAATAACAAGTAAAGATTGATATGTTATATACCAGATTTTTCTTTAGCATGCGAACCTCCTCTTCCAATTGTGAAATTCTATCATCTTTAGCTTGTGAGAGCAAGAACTTGGTATAGTTTGCACCTCTTCCCATTGCTCGTAGTCGTCCTGGTTTATCCTGACCCAACACTTGGGAGAGAGCATCTTCTCTCAAAGAACTGTTGGTTAAGTTTGATCCACTTTCAATTTTTTTAATCTTTTCCTACAAATGTTAACGTTATTCACATATAAGTAATAGATAGAATGCCAATAATGGATAGAAAGATAATACTATACAATTTTTATCAATATTGCGGTGTCTTACAATAGTCTCTAGAACATATGTATTAACTGCTTCGCCATTCTTTCGAGTGCAGGATTTAATCCAAATTTGATTTCTAGGAATGGAGATGTGGCCACCACTCTCCTGTTTCTATGTTAAGAATGATAGATAAAGTGAATGTGGTTGTATTAAATACATTATCATAATATGTTACACAGATTAAACTAGTTGTTCTTTCTCACCATATCTTCCGCTAATCGAGCCATTCCTTTGCGACTTACTGTATGTGGCACTTGAAAACTTCTAATAGCTTTGAATTGATCACTTTGTGCCTAAAATGAAAAGATATAATACACTGAATAATTATAATTATTACGTAATACAATTTAATTTGGTATTTATTTACCTTAAAACTTTGAGTCTGTTTTCTTTCTTAGAAAATCCCTCCAGTCCTTCATATTTTGACATTACCAGGTTTGAGCTTAATTCTTTCCTCCATGTTCTTCGCTTCCAGTATTTTCCTACGAACCTGCTTTTTGAAGCCCTCCATATGCATCCCATTTGCTGAAAAATAGGCGCTTTCTACCACTCCTCATCCAGTTTAAATCTAGCTTGCAAAATGCAAAACGATAAAATAAATAAAAATAAATTATAAACCATTTTGTTATGAAATATGAAGGTATGTAACTTAAATACTATGAACCCATAACTACGATGAACTTCCAAACTAAGTTCATAAGTACATAGTTGATATTTTCACCACTAACGATTCTTTTTCTTCCATGTTCTATCATATACAGTAATGGAGTAGAGGTGAGAGTATTTTATGTGGTCACTCGTAAATATTTTTGAATTTTTGGCTGGAAGACATCTAAATTCCAAAGAACATATGTGATTCAGTGATTACATGTAATGCTATTAATTACATACAAGACGAAAATGTATAGATAAAAAAAAAAGCTGGTCAGCCAGATGATTGGTAATCAGTACAGATTATAATGTATAGATAAACTCTAGGATTCATATTATGATGTTCACAGTGTTCAGTAAAAATTACCGAGGATTGGTAATCAGTACAGAACTATGCAAACAATACAATTACAAAGAAACCATCCAAGGAGCCCATACATATCTGATTTGGCTAATTTACATCATCCCAGATTAAAAAAAACAAGGATTAAAATGTATTTCGCATCATCATTAGATCCAAAGTTACGATGGAACTCGACAGCTTTACAGCTACTTACATAAATCTGAAATATTTTTGAAGCAGTTATAGAAAAATTGTTCCCAATTACGCTCGTAATGATAAAACTGTCATATGGTCCATAAGATTTTCACTTTTTAACTTTTAACTTTTTTCAACTTCCCTACTTCACCTGCATATCAAATTCCGATAAGATATTTCACAAGTAACTTACCTACTTGAGCCTAGATAATTTTTCTATACTATCAGAAAATTTGTTTACAAACTTCGAACTTTGGCAGGTACCTTATTTGAACTTATGCAAGCTAAAAGAAGTACATAACTACCACACTATGTATAAATACTCAAATCAGTTTATAGGGCCTCAAAATGACATGGAGAGGAAAAGGAAGCAAAGGCCTAGGAAAGGGGGAATCCCAGCACCATTGCAAGTTCCTCCATGACAATATTCAAGATGAACCAACTAAAGCATGTAATGATTATCATCCTGCAATGACCAGCGATGACCAACTAATGCAACTGTGCAAATTTAATTTGTATTATATGTTATAAATTCCAACTCTATTGACGGATTAAGATAATTTATTATATTTCAAACAATTTAAATCTATCTGAATGCAGAATAAAAATCAGAATCATCAAAAAATAAAAAAAAGCAAGGAGGAAAATTATAAATCAAAGAACTTTTAATCAACATTGGTGTCAATACAGATAAACGGTACTCAAACTTGCTTATCAATTTAAGAATGGATATTTGATTTAAATTTTATTATTTTCCATCTCTTGACTGTGGGTTTATGATGGGAGATAACTTGTATATGAATATCAAATGATTAACGCAACTGTTCGGTTTTAATAAGCAGTACTTAGTATAGTGATACCCGAATGGATCTCCACAACACATGTTTTAAATCATCGCCAATATTCCGCCAATCATCAATCGTGAATGGAACATGCTCTCGTACGAGCGGTCCTAAGTACGAAGATAGTTTTATAGAACCTTCTCCTATTGGTACAACATTGTCATTAAATTCAACGTTAATCCGAGACACACGATCCGAAGGAAGTCTTTTCATTCTAGTTTGGCCTCTAGCTTTTTTCTTTTGAATCGTACTTTCATCTGTGTGTTGAATAACAGTCTCATTTTCCATCGCATCATTTCCAATTTCAAATTCATTTTCAATATTTTCTTCAACTTGCATCATATTGTCTGTACATGGTTCAATTCCTTGCTCATTGGTTTCTAAATTGACTTCATGTTGCTCATTAGTTTCTAAATTTGCTTCATGTTGCTCATTGATTTCTAAATTTGGTTCCGGTTGCTCGTTGGATTCAATATTTGCTTCTTTTGGTTCCTCGGATTGTTTTTGTTTACGAGTAATCTTCCTCTTCTTTGCCATATCCTGTAGTTAGTACAAAGATATCATTTTTCTTTGAATTTTGACTATAAATCAAGCAAGAAAAAGAATTTGCATTGGTTAACATTAGAATGTTATCTTTTCCTATTTAATACATACAATATGCATAGTTCACTTATTCACAATATATATTAATGAATTATTGTTTAATACAGTATTCATACAACCTATAGTATTCATGTTTGCAATAGTATTCCCTTTTTGGGTTTCTTACTATAAAATACGTTTTCTTCTTCAATACTTGATAATGTTTAATGAATTTTTTTTAAAACAAACAATGTTCGAAAACAATTTCTTTTGAAAACATCACCTAAAACTAACTAGATTGAGAGGTAAAGGTTTTTGAAGTTGAGCATATCAGTTTTCTCAAATAATAGAGAAAAACAAAAAATAAGTATAGGCTTTTTTTGGGGGTTTTTACAGTTTATACAACACGATATACATTCATTTATGAGCATAAACACTACTAGCATATGGACACTTGACAAATCAGAGATTTTATTTAAAATTGCAAGTATATAGATGCATCAGGCTTCCAGTAAGTAAAGAAAGAAAATTAGTTTTACTCACAGCTTTGAAAAGAAAACACCCTGCCTTTTTTTTTGATCTACTGGCAACCTTTAGTTCGTACGGAGTTTTAATGGCAGCTTGTTTCTTTTTTTTTTCTTTGTTTGTTTTGCAAGCTGGAATGTATACATGAAGAATATAGTGATGCTTATAGAGAAAGAGGAGGGAATAAGTTTTGAACAGGGCTGAAGCCCATTTTCATGTACAGTAAAAAAAAATCTTTGATTTTGATAAATGACCTGATTTGAAAATAAGTAATTTGCTTTCCTAGTTGATTTGATACTTTGCGTGTGATTTGATCTATATTGTGCTTGAGAAGATAAGCATTCATCATTATGTCCCCCAGTAAACATATATACTTCATACGTGTGTGTGTGTGTGTGTGTATATATATATATATATATAGATTGTTATAACTATTTTATCAGCTACAAAGAGTTTGGTCATTGAATAACTGTTAACTCAATGGTTATATCTAGAGCTACAGATGTGGCTTTGCCTCTTATGAAAGTGACACACATGAAATCAGTTCTGATTCTCTAGCTTCTTCATTTGGAAGAAAAAAATTCTATCTCAATGTATATATTTTTTAGCATCCTTATTGTCAAATAAAATCTAATTAATGGTCTTAAGATATCTGTCTCAATGGATAAGAAAAACTATTGTAAGTTTAGCAAATTATGACATCCTTTACATGAAATAGCTCGATAAAATATTTCAATAATAATTATTGATAATTAAAAGGAAACCGAGGAAAGAAATCAAAATATGCTGCAGTCTTTCTTTCTTAGTTTGTTAGATTTATGATTAATTGATGGTCATATTTACATGACACGGCTTCTTAATAGTGGCTAATCGTTTTATATGTAGAAAATTCATAGTTCTATGCGGGTAAAGACATTAAAGAAAAAGCAAATGACGTAGTAACTAGGACAATGGAAACAAAAAACTTGGATGTTGTTGCAAGAAGACAAACTATGACAAATGAAACCATGCTTTAAACATTCAATTAGGTAGCAAAACATTCATGCAACAAAATACAAGAATATGCATTCTTGTGATGTGTGAATTAAGCTTTAAACAAACAAGTT
Organism: Allium cepa; assembly: GCA_030765085.1. Classification (NCBI taxonomy): domain Eukaryota; kingdom Viridiplantae; phylum Streptophyta; class Magnoliopsida; order Asparagales; family Amaryllidaceae; genus Allium; species Allium cepa. The sequence goes on along the minus strand of CM060928.1, from coordinate 319,626,884 downwards.
CTTAAACAAGTGTTGGAAAAAACAAAACAAAAAGGAAGATTTATAAGGAAAATATAAGGAAACATTTCAAGACTACACAAGTATGCCTTCACAATCTTCTCTAACAAAAGAAACATCCTCAATATACTCATCAACATCCATATTGATTTCTTGGCAACCAACCCCAACATGGCTTACTTCCTCAAAGGAGTCGTCGATCTCTAAATCGTCAAAAACTCTCGAAGGTGCTTTCATTATCACATACCCATTAGAAGAATCATTTTCTCTTGAATAAAAAATTTGCTTTGCTTGAGATGCAAGTATATATGGATCTTTTGAAATGAAGCTTGACTTTGATGTAAATTGACAAGCATAAATCCATCTTCAACCTTCACACCATTTCTTATGTTTGCCCAATCACACTTAAAGATCGGAACATAAAAAATGTTATAGTCCAACAAAATTATATCGGTAAGTATCCCATAATAACTGACAACATCGACCAGTTGAGAAACATCTTTTGCGCTTTCCCTACACATGGTTGTTGCATCATAAGTCACTCCACTATTTTGGGTTTCTCTCCCAACATCTTTTGTGTGAAAACGTTGTCCATTAATGATGTATCTTGTGTAGGACAAAGCATCGTTCTTTGGACCATAAGCAATCCATTTTAACATGTCGTCGTGATCTTTGGAGCTAACAGATACCTATAAAAAATAATTTCATTTAATTAAAATTTTCTTTATACGGTTTTAAGTTAATTAGTAACATTTAAGAATTCAATTGACCTTTTTTTAATCCAATTAGGGAATGTAGCTATATGATTTTTCCAAAGTAACGTTGCATTTCTTTCCATGCGCTTGTCTGAATTTTGTAACTCCTCCAAATGCAAACTAGCGTATAACAAGAGATGTTATGTTATATTTAAAATTACAAACAATCAAACAATGAAAAAGTGGGAATATGCACTTACTCTAAAAATGGCTCTACAACGGTCATATTCATTAGCACAGCCAAATGAGCAGATTCTTTCTCATTTGAAGACAATGTGATTGTCTTTTGTGCTGATATTGGACGTCCTTCAAGTATTACATTACTTTGGTAGTCTTCATTTCTAACTTCTTTCTTTTGTGATTTTGTTAAAAATTCACCAAAGAATCTCATTCATTCTTCTGCAAGATAAGATTCTGCAATACACCCCTCAGGACGAGCATGATTTCTTACATAATCCTTTAGTGTCTTCATGTATCTTTCAAAGGGGTACATCCAACGAAAATGGACTGGCCCACACAATCGTGCTTCTCTTGCAATATGAATTGTTAAGTGTATCATTTTGTCAAAAAAAGAAGGTGGAAAGTATTTTTCAAGCTCGCACAAAGTTACAATAATCTCGTCGTCAAGTTGATTTAATTTCTCTCTATCGATAACACGTTGACATAATTTATTAAACGATGAACAAAAACGAGTTATTGTTTTCCTTGGCTTCTTTGGAAGCAATCCTTTGATTAAAATGGGTAATAATTGTTGCATTAAAACATGATAATCATGAGACTTCAAGCCACAAATTTTGCAGTCCTCTAATGATACGCAACCTTTAAAATTTGAACAATAACCATCAGGTCCTCTAAAATCGTAGAACCTTTTGCAAAATGTTTTTTCTCTCCTTTTGATAATGTATATGGAGCTGGCGAAAGATATGTCTTGTTCCCGCGGGTTTGTGTATGAAGACCATGTCGAATTCCCCAATCCTCCAAATCCTTTCTAGAGTTAACTCCATCTTTTGATTTCTTGTCATGCAACATTGTGCCTAGTAGACTTTCTCCAACATTTTTCTGGACATGCATTACATCTACATTATGACGTATTGTAAGTTCCTATAAAAATCAATAATGGAACAATTTAGTTGTATGATTCCATAATGTTTGTCTAATAGAATAAAATAAAACGTATGCACTAACCTCCCAATATGGCAACTGAAAAAAGATGGACTTTTTTTCCACCTTAATAGCTCCATTCTCACGGTATCTTTATCCTCATCATCTTCATTTTTCTTGCTATGCTCAATTCTTCTTTTATTTCCTACTTTATTTTTCTCATTCAATTTTTTACCTTTTCTGTTATTCTTTTTTTGCTTCTTCTTTGCATTTACAAAATTATTCGGAAAATCATTTAAAATAATAGAAAATTTTCTCCCAGTTTGAATCCTAGGTCTACACCCTTCCTCCATGGTGTTATCAAACAAGGCCTTCTGTTTTATCAAAGGGTTTGAAGGAGATAGAAATCTTCTATGGCCCATACAGACGGTCTTTCTACTGTGGTTTAGCCATCGATGATGAGTGTTGACACCGCATAATGGACAAGCCTTTTTACCTTTTACACAGCATCCAGCAAGATTACCATATGCCAGAAAGTCATTTATTGTCCAAAGCAAAATTGCTTTCATATTAAAGATTGATTGACTATATGCATCATAAACCTCAACTCCGGTATTCCATAAATGACATAAATCTTCTACCAATGGCGCTAAAAATACATCAATGTCATTTCCTGGTTGCTTCGGACCAGGAATTAACAATGTTAACATAATATTATCTTTCTTCATGCACAACATAGGCGAAAGATTATATGTCACAAGCATTACAGGCCAACAACTATATTTGGAACTTAACATAGAAAATGTATTGAAGCCATCTGTTGCAAGGCCAAGCCTAAGATTGCGTGGATCTGCTGAAAATGATTTGAATTTCTCATCCACTACATTCCATGTTATAGAATCTACCAGATGTCGCATTTTTCCATCGGTGCTTTTGTTATTGAAATGCCACCGTAAATCTTCCGCCATCCTTTTGGATCTAAACATTCTCCTAAACCTCGGAATTATTGGAAAATAACGCAACACTTTAACTGGAATGCCATGCATAATCTCCTTTGTCCGTTGATTTACTTTCCACCTCGAAAATCCACATTTTGGACAATTATTCAAATCTTTATATTCATTCCTGAAAAGACAACAGTCGTTCTCACATGCATGAATCTTCTCGAAACCCATGTCAAATATTTTAAGGAATTTCTTCAATTCATATAACGACTTGGGAAGTACGTTATTTTTTGGCAACAACAATTGCTGCACATTTAGAAGCTTATCGAAACCATTATCAGACAATCCAGTCTCACATTTAAGATTATACAAGGCAAAGATAGCAGATAACTTTGTTTGATCCTTGCAACCAGAATACAATGGGGTCCTGCATCTTCCAAATTTTTACGTAATTCATCCTCTTGTCTCTGTGCATCATCTTCACTTTTATCATCATCAAAGAAAGTATGATTAATAAAATCTTCATCTTCATAGATAATGGCTTTAAGCAAATTGTACGCATTACCCGGCTTTGTATTTTTGCTTTTATTTATTCGCTCGCCGTGATTGTATCACTCACCGTCCATGTACTTAGGATCCATTCCTCTTATAATCAAATGCTCGACAATAACTTCTCCATGAAGACAGGTAAGATTTCTGCAATCTACACAAGGGCATAATTTTTTTTCCACATTTTGCAAAATTCCAAGCTGCTTGCTCGTATTCTTTAGTGGTTCTACAATAATAATAAAAAACAAATAATAACCTTAGATATTAAAATATGTTTTAAATTCAATATTATACTTAAGTACCATATAATTACCTGTTTAGACGCACCCAGTCTTTATCCATCATTTCTTGTCTTTTCAAATGGAAAAAAGTATCAGATTTACGAACAATAAATCTCTCTTGACACATATTCATTCATTCTTTATATATCAAAAATTGCTTCCACTAGCAAAAATAGCAATTACTACAACAGTAGCATCGTTACTCATGTTTTGGAAGATGCAACTAATGACGTCAAACAATATATACACATGTTTTCCATATTTGTATCTCAAATTTTATAAATAGGTAATCTATTTATTCAGAAAATAAAGCAACTAGGGAAGATATAATTGAAATGATAAACATTTATAAGACATCAAAAACAGTAGGCTGAAGTGAAAAAGGTAGTATACACTCACTATTTCTTTTTTCTTTTTCTTTTTTCCAACGCGGCATATTGCTAAATTTAAGAAAAAAATAAGCAAAATCGAAATAAAAATTAGAAAAAATATTTGCATTTAGAACTATCGTATAATTCAATTTAGTTGAATGCAGAAATAGTTTAAGTGCATTCACTGAAAATTAAACAGCAAAGGTAAACGCAATATTGGTCACCCTAGTCTTCCTAAATGGGAGAGAATTTGTCATCTCACAAAGTATCTAGTGAAATTTTCAGGATATATCATTGCAGGTCATGTCAATATCACAAAAAACGCATACAAACATAACCTATGTACTCTCGAGTAAACATAGGCAAAACACTTAGATGCAACAACGTTTTTCTGAAGCAAAAACAAAATGTGAAATTCGAGAAAACTCTACATCAGTTAATTTAAATATCTAAGGTTAAAGGGAAACTGAAGCCTAACTGACATGTAGAAGTTTATTAGCAAAATGAAACATCTACAGGCTGTATTTATGTATTGTTACCATCCTGCTGAAACTATGTAACCCAAAAAAGAATAGAATTCATATGGAAAACTTGAGTACTATAAGGTGCATGGATACAAATATACAACAATGTCAGAACAATATACAACATTAGCACCAAACTGTTTCGAAAAAATTTGCCATTACAACGGCGCTATTTTGTAGCACCGGAGTAATGTCTATGCATTACCCCTCTCCTGATACTTGGCTTGCGCCATTAACAATAATTTTATCAACTTATACAACAATGTCACCAATCATTATTACATTGCATGAAACTGGCATTAGTCATGAGTGAACCGATGCCTGAATCGTTTAGTGATGTGAATAAAAAGTATGTGTTTTAAGCTGAAAATCGTCCCATTACTGATTTAATGCAAATTATTGTACAACACCCAAACACTTTGATTGTGTGTTAACTCATTGTGCTGCAAATATTTGTTATTACAACATGACAACCGGTATCAGTATAGGTATGGTTTGTTTTCTTTACTTAGAGAAGTTTTAATGTCGTCATTTTCAAACCTCTGTAGTCTTCTGACAGTGGAAAATTTGAGATACTAATTTAAAGATTTGGCTTGTTTAAGCAACAAATTTAGATACTAATTTAAAGCAGCTATAAAAAATAGTAATTGGCGATTGTTTTGCCAGGTAAAGCAATTTGTTTTGCTCCTCTATATCACTTATTATCAAAAAACAGTTGATATACATTTAAAATAAAAAACAAAAAAGTACCTTCAAAGTCGAAATGATTCAAATAAAAACACCAAATCCAGTGAACGGAACCTGCTAGGAACTTAGGTTTTGATTCTTTTTTGAAGATTGCAACAAAATTACACTACCGCCAGCTATGCCCTACTATCTGCACCAGATCGAGACGAAAGCAAAATCGCGATGGAAGACTAGAGATGGATGGCTGCAATTGGGGATTTCTGTTTGCTTCTGGATCAGAAGTGAAGGTAAGTACTTACTGGATATGATAAAAGCAACGGCAATTGATTTTTTGGAGATGATAAAGTGAAAGAATTATTTGTTGTAGCCTGTGAGGAGAGGAAGTGAAAGTTGGATTCCCGCATAATTTTTGTTTCCCGCCTCCAAATATAGAAATAGCGTTGTACACGTACAAACAACATTCATTAGATTTACAAACAGCGTTCCATACCCTAGTTTCCATAGCATACCAAAGGTGGAATGCAGAAACGCTATAGATTGATGCTATCAAAGGTCCTTTTTATTGTAGTGACATTCATTAAATTCCAGCTACTAGCCACAAAAGTGGGTAATACAATCAAAACCGTTGGCACTTATTGGATTTTGGATTCCATCAATGGCAGGGCTACTGGGGTACCGCCCGTCACAGTACGTGGCCTAGATCAACGTACCGAGGAGTACGCCTGCTCCCCTGCAACACAAGACCGGATCCATCCCTTACTGGACAGTCCCGAACAAGACAACCCCGCAGTTGGTGTACATCCAACCGCCCACACAACCGAAATAAAAAGGGACTTCTAGATAGGGGTAAATCTTGCTCTCCAGTGGGAGCTACCCACGAAGCCTTGTTGCACCTCCCCTGTTTTAGCCATTCCTGGTTGATGAGGCTTGAGGCTACGATTACCTTTAGAGAACACTTCTCTTAGAATGCTCATCGTCCACCTGATGATTTTCTGAAAGCATTCAATCCATACAAGTTCGTTCCGGGTTCGAACGAAACCGAAGGCATTATCTCGTTACACTCATTTTGGAATCACCCTCAGAGTTAACGACGATAACCCTTGCACTCTGAATCACCATCTCGAACCTATAAGAACTCTCGAACCTATAAGAACTAGTTCCGTCAAACTCATCACAGAAATCACCGCCAGTGTTATACTGACATATAGTCCTTACACTTCGAGTCTTCACTCTTCACATAAGATCACGATCTATCGTTAATTTGGATCGATGTGGTTTTCGGATATCCAAATATGGAAACCCGATCCCGGTCTCATCGAAATCCAAAACGTGTCTTATAAGGCTAAGTTGTTTTAAAGGTTTAAAACAATTCAATTATCTATATACACAGATAGATAAATCAAAGATTCACCAAAATAATCAACATTATCATCATATCAGATAAACCATATTATCACTATCCAAAAAGATAATCTATATCAACATCACAACGCAACCAATGCACTCAAATCACCCAACAATATCTATCTCATCTCTGAGATTCAAACCATCTAAGCAATCAACATTATCCATCCATAAAAGTAATGATTTACCATACCCAAATAAAATTAATTTAAAATGAATTAAATCAATTACCCCATTCCAAATTAATTTAAAGTAAATTAAATTAATTACTTTACCAATATCAACTTGCTTATCACTATTGATTAATTATCAATCAATTAATTAATCTTCAACCAATTATTTATTTTAATTAATCATCCCTGGTTAATTAATCTTTAATTACATTCAAGTAATTATTCACTAATACTTAACCAAATACAGTAATTAATCTTTATTACTTCCTTTATTAATTAATTATAAATTAATTACATTATTTCTTAATTAATTATATTAATTAATTAATTCATTGATTAATTAATTCTAATTAAATCCATTTTAATTAGATCACTAATTATAATAATTAATGATTTCTAATTACATTTATTATTTAAATTAATTACATTAAGTAATTAATCTTAATTTAAACAATAATTGTTAATCACCCTTGATTAACTCCATCCAGTAATTTACTTCCCTTAATTACTTTACCAAATAAATTAATTACTTCATAATTAATTATCTCTAATTAATCCCTTGATTAATTTACAAAGTAATTATATTCAAATAACTCAATATCAAATCATTTCCAATTAATTACATATAGTAATGTCCATTAATTACTTCTTTAAGTAATTCCTCTTCATTAAATTACATTACGTAATTATCCTCCACAAACCATCAAATGATTAAAAAAAATTAAATAAATTAAACTGAATTAATTAACTTAATCTAATCATATTAAACTCGATTAAATACAATAAGTAATTAATTCTTTAATTACTTCCATAACTAATTATACTTAATAACTTACACAAATGATTATCTTTAAATTAATTAATCTAACTAATAATTAAAAATTAATCACATTAATTAATTATTAAATAATCCTTAGTTAATGTCCTTCATTAACTATTAACAACTCATTAATTATTTTCTAAAATAATTAACTTATTTTAATCATTATTAATTACAAATTAATTAATCATTAATTAACCCCTTAATTAATCCCAAATTAATTAAATAATTAAGTGTTAATTAAAAATTAATTAATCCATTATTATTTGATTAATTAATTATTAATCATTAATTAAAAACTAATCTTATTTAATTAATTATTCTTAATTACAAGTTAATTATTCTAAAAATAATTAGTCTTAAACATTTAAGATTAAACCCTTAATTACCATTTTATTTATTCCTCAAATAAATTATTTATTCATTTAATTATCGTAATAATTAAATGAAATACAAAACATTAAATTATTATTTAACTTTAACAAGTTTAAATTCAATCTAAAAACTTTAACTGCTAAATAATACTTTTATTATTAAAGAAATTTTACAAAAGTTAAAACAAATTTCTTTTTAAATTAAAGCCATTAAAATTTTACATTATTATTCAAATTTGTTTTAAACACTTAAATTTATAAAACTTAAATTTATTTTGAAACAAAGATTCTAATCCAAATTTGAATCAAATTTTAAACTTTGTTTAGACATTACTTGATATTTCAAATTTCAAATTTAAATTCAAATTCTTTAAAAATATTTTTAAACAATAAACTCTTTTAAAGTTATTTTAAAGCAAATTTGAATTTAAATACTTGATCATTTCCAACTTATGATTCAATTTAACTTGAATCCATAATTTAAATTAGATTTAAAATTTACTTTAAATTCTTTCTTACTAATTCAAATTCAGTCTAAAACTCAATTTAAATTTTGAAAACAAGACAAGTACAAACTTGAACAACTAACTCGAGCTAAACACTAAAATAACTCGAGTAAAATGCTTACAAATTTCGAGTAACTCCAGTACCATTCCATTTGCAATTTATTTAAACTAAAAAAAAAATACTGACACTACAACAAAAAGTGTCTTTTATAGCGGCATATAGCCGCTATTAATCACAACCATAGCGGTTTGATAAGCGCTGTATATCGACATGTTATAAAAAACTGTTGAATATTTATAACACAAAATATGCCGCTATGGTTGAGCTTAGTTTTATAACGCAAATACGCCGCTATGGTACGTTAATTCAATAGCTCATTATAGCCGTTATAATACAGCTAAATCTCAACGGAACTGAAAATCTTTATAACACCATTTTGCCGCTATAAAATATTTATTCAATAGCTCATTGTAGCCGCTATAATACAGCCAAATCTCAACGGAATTGGAAATCTTTATAACACCATTTTGCCGCTATAAAATATTTATTCAATAGCGGTCATTTCACGCTATTAAATCAACATGTTATAGTATTGATAAATTCTTTTACAGCTCATATATGCCCCTATAAAAATCGTAGATACACTTTTCAAGAGCTATGCCTATATATTACATTTTAATAAAAGCAATCAAACTAAATCTTCATAAACGAATAAAGATTATAATCAACAAATACAACACAAGAGCATGCTCAGAAAGAAATGTGATATATTTTTCATTACAGTGTACAAACAAATGTGATATAACTAAATGTAACAATAAACAAAAAAATGAACGGTAAAGACTTACTCAAAATTCATTCCATAACAAACGTGATATATTTTTCAAGAGCTATGCCTCATAATAAATACAAACTGCCATAAACCGCATTACCTTTCAATCCACTGTAACAATCATCCCAAACAACTTCATTACCCATACCATCTTTCCCACTATATACAACAGTGTTCAACCACCACCTTCACCTCAACATTCTCTACCTCCATATCATCAGTGCCTCACCACTGCCTTGCTACGACCAACCCAAACTGCTGCCTCCTCTACGACAATCAATACAACACTTCCAAGATGGTGCTCTATACCATCACATTCATACACCATCAGCACACTAACAAATCACTACTTGCTTGCTTCACTACAAACCATTGCTGCCAATTGCTTTCATCTCCTCAGCCCTAGCTTGCTGATGAACAACAACAACACTTTTAAAACATCCTCCATCAACACTTCTCCTGCCATCACGCCACTTCAAACATCCATTAGCAGCCACCATATAACTCCATCTAACCTTAATCAAACTTCGGCACAACTTGCACATAATACTGACAATACCTCTTCTTTCATATACTGCTGACATCCATACACATCAATACTACAATACACAGAGCAACACTACACAGCAAACTTCAGCACAACCTTGCTTACAGTTCTATCAACATCTTCTCACCACAGTTCTACAGATCTAACAGCAACTGCCCAACAACATCAAATCCTTCACAAATACTGCAACCATTACCACCCCCCTGTATGTGCACAACATGAAATACATATTCTTAATACATCATACTTCACCAATGTGGATATTAGTGAAACCTCCAAGCTTGGAAATAACATACACCTGTACATAATATGAAACATGACCAGGCACACACTAGCGCGCATAAATAATTTGATCCACCCACCAAATTCTTATAATTATATATTGTAAGTAAATAACATCAAGTAAATAAATATAAGATAATATATTTATGTACTTTGATGATTGGCACATTACTTGCAATTGGTCCTAAAAATGAAAAGTACAATAGCTGATTAGCAAAAGCAGAAATCGTATAACCTTCATTTGAGGGTGTCCGTTTTGGAACCAATATTTGATTTGCAGTGGTTCTAATCCTTATTCTCTACTTAGTTCTTTCCTTTGCTTATCATCTGGGTGTGGACATTCTTTGAAGAACCTAAATTTAATTATTTAATCTCAATTAGAATTTGTGCAGATAATAAATGCATCAAACTTTTTTTTTTTTTTGAAATGGTACTTTATATACAACAAATCATTGGGACAACATATCCCATGTCAATAAACGTTCGAAAGCAAGTTTCGAACTTGTGACCTCTTGCACCAAAGCCGAATCAACTAACCACTTGGACAATGGTGCTTGTCAAATGCATCAAACTTCTAAACATATATTACAATATAAGTCAAAACAAAACAAATATACTTTAGCTTGACTTTAACTGTATAATTAAATCATTGGATTTTTAATTAGATATTATTATCGACTAAAAGAGGTTTAAAAATTTAACTTGGTCACCTAGTTATAATACGAAAACCAACTAAACAGAAGTAAGATTTATTGGAAATTGCACAATTACATTGTTATATATCGACTATAACTATTTGTTCAATAACTTTGCAATGCATCACTGATTACTGAATATAAAAAAATAAACAACAGTGAAAACTTAAACAAAACAAAACAAAAATGTACTAGCATAAAATTGTACATTCAAAATAAGCATAGATACGCCTATATCAGATACATGTACATATCAGACACATATCAGGGATTAAACTCCTCAAACTTCACTTAATTAACCTTAACCAAACCAAATCAATTCATCGACCATTCAGGTAATATATATTTCATTTTTTTTTTCTTTAATAAAAGAAGAGACTATATATAACTATATGTAAATCTTGTTCATTATTTATCATTCGACCACAAACAAATGTTAGTAAAATAAATAAAATTTGATATCTATCAAACACCCAGCTTAGTAAGTCAACATGCAAGACATCTGTCTAAATCATAAACTTCTTCCTCAATATCATTTATCTTTTAAAATTGTTTGCGCCATATCTAAACCATTGCCTGTTGGCTCCACTTAAAATTATCACTTAGCAGAACCTCCTAAATAGAAGGGCATTCAACCAACTGCATTAACCAGGTACAGAAAAAGGTAATGCAGGGTAAAAAACAGTCCTTGAGACAAAGTTAACACTCAGACTTAATCTCATGTGAAATGACAATGATACTCTAGTATTGAAAAATGTTAACAGGATACTTGGTTTAAGCCAAATCTTTAAGAGAAAATTATAACTTACAAGTTGATGCATTGTCCGTTTTGATACAAAGAGGAAGCTTTCAAACCACAAAAAAACTGCAATCGTGTTAATTGAGAATCATTGGCACTTCCCGGTGCACCTATAAATGTTAATAAACAAAATAGAACTTCAGGTGATTGATAGAGATGAAACTTCATCGATGATAGCTAATGCAAATAAATTTGATCCAAGTTCTAAAAAGCACCTAATAAACTTGTTTAGCAAAGATGTTTGTTACTACTCTATATGGATTAGATTTTAGATTAAATCTCAGCAATTTTGGTGAGGGTAAAAGTTTCAAGTTCACTAATAGTAAACCATGGGAGCTACTGGTTATGCCTCGGTATTACACAAGCACTGGACATAAGAACACTGCAATACTGTGTTTTCTCAAACTCAAGTTGTAACAAAAAGTTGCATGAAACTAATCTAATTTGTAAAACTATTTGATAAAGAAACACAAAAAAGAAACTAAAATACACTACATAAAACTCGGATGATACAACAAAAAATGCAGAGAATGAGCTTGAGGAACAATCTGTACTGACAACTAGACATACCGACAAATAGACATTGATTTTCTAAAAAATGTAACATATGAGTGTCATAAAATCCATTGCCTTGAGTTAACAACATAAGCTTCTCTTATTTATATAATAATATCATCAAAGCATATAAATTCTACAGTTGTGGTGAAATACCCTATGCTTCAGCGAATACATCTTAATAAACTTTCTAATTGTTGTTTTTAACTTTGAGGCTTCTCCGTAGATTGTTATCAGCTAATACAAAAAAATCAAATCCCATGTTTGAAGATTGATAGTTATATGTGCAAACATACATGAATGTACATTCACTAAATACTAAGAAAATGGAAACAGTTATTTACCTGTATTATTAGTTTCCCAAATTAGTTGTACTAGCCCAGCCACAGATGCGTGTTTACAGTGTTAAGGCTATTGCGTAGGTAATCGGATGTTCTTTTGTAAATGGTTCTAGACGTATAAAATTTTCACTTAAATAACAGTAACAAAAGTACTACATTTTACAGTACATAGTACCATTCAACTTAAATAGAAGTATAATAATTCATAAAATTCTTTTGGCAATTTATCTTTTAAATAATATAGCCATATTCTACATTCTATCATGACTGCCTGATAATTTAGGGATAGGTTTTGAACAAGTTTAGTACAACACTAAATAAGTTCAAGATGTGATAGTGCCTTTAGCACTAATTGTATCTAAAGGCTTACATTGTTCTATAAACCAAGTGTTTAGATATATGGTGTTAAATCTGGGGAAATGCAACAATATTCACTTGATAGTGTAAATTTGATCTTACTTCTTCAACTTCCTTAGGTGAAATAATGAATGGAGGAGACATCATGGAAGTGTCCCTTGAAATTCATGCTACCATTCCTCACTTTTCACATTCAGCTCCAAATATTTACCACTACACTTCCCATTTTAATAATAAACTTTGCAGGAAATTTGGATTATAGGGTTATATATCTTGGATACGTAGGAAGGAAAAATAGGTATGGTTACCTAGGAATAGGATATCTGATGCCTAAAATTAGGGGAATGGCGAAACTTGATTTTAAGAAGGTGGGAAAGAGTGGAGACTGTACGGTGGCGAAAGAAAGTTAGGAGAAGGATGTTTTGGTCTTTGTTGTTAAGGATGGAAAAAATGGGGATGAGGATGATGGGTATGTCGTTACGTATGTGCACGATGAGAGGAAATGCGATTCCAGGTTTGTGGTGATGGATGCTAAATCTGAGGATTTGGAGATTGTCGTAAAGGTAATGCTGCCAAGGTGAGTCCCCTATGGTTTTCATGGACTTTTGGTGACTAAAGAGGAGCTTAAGTCATAAAGTGTATATTAAATTGACAAAATAGATACATAGACACAACAATAATTTGATTAATATATGTAAATACATGTATCATACATGATGCCTATAAAACTATGTACATATTTGAATTGAAACTGCCATGTTTCAAACATGATTGTTGTTACTGATTAATACTATGTATTATTACTACTACGTGACCAAGAAAATCTATCATAGATAAAACCATCATAAACTGCTAACAAATCAAACATGTATATCAGATGTATTGCTAAACGAGTTGTCTATTGACAACAATAGTTTGTAACAAACCATCCAAGTGTATCAGATGTAACATGTAAGTATGCATGTACGAATAAAGATTGGCTACACATCTTATCGGATTTTAAAATGCTAAGAAGATATTGAATCCACGTTATGATATCATATTCACCGAAAGTGATATCATTACAATATTTTGTTTTTGAAATTATATTAATCATTCTAATAATAGTAAAAACATTAATTTAAATCAATCTCATTATACTTGAAAGTTCAAACTATAAAATAGCTTTGCATCATTAATAAGTAGAAATAGAGCTATCCATTCTTTGGTGGTTGCTACATATTAATCACATACAAGATGGACACTCAACAAAATTTAAGAGAGTATAAGATATAAAATTAGCCTTAGTTTGTATATGTTTTCCTTAATATATATATATATATATATGTATGTATGTATGTATGTATGTATGTATGTATGTATGTAGGTTCTGTAACGGACTCATGGTTGTTGACAAACCTCGTCAAACTATATACATGCACAATTCTACTAATTTAATCTTATATATCTTAAGCATGCTCATTATTCATGGAAACTTAAGAAAAAGACAACCAAAATAAAAATCATTTAAACAATTCTGATGTTACCTTTACATTAATGCTTACCATCATAGTAGTAGAATATCAGTATCTAAAATACTCAATGTTAGCGACCATATTTCAGTCTAACATTATTTACTTGTATCCATAATAATTGAAAAAAGAAAAAATCCATCTTGTTTGTCTAGTTATCGTCATAAATAATAAATATCATGTATCCAAGAATCAAAATAAGTGGCAATATGTGCTGTTGCATATGTGTAGTTTGTGAATGATGTCCATGTAGCTGGAGTTTTTTAGAAGGATGCGTATAGAAAATAATGCTTTTAATGCACCAAAGGAAATTAGCAGTTTTTATGGATGGATTGTCAATTTTCTTGGTTGAACTATAATATAAATAATTAGTTAATCAATTGGAATGTAATTTTAGTTGAAATGACACCTTTCAGCGTTCTTCCCGTCACTTTGCCATGTTATAGTTTTTCTATTTCAAACGGGATCTAAAAGAAACACAATCCATCTGAAAATGATTAACGATTTATAGGGATGTTAAAGCCACAGACATGACAGTACATGTTGATGCGTCAAGAATATCACGGTTTACGAGCTACATTTGTTGGCAATCCTCACTTTCTTCTGCCTTAAAAAACAAGATAAGCAATGGTGTAAATAAATCAATATTAGATCCATTTCCTGATTCAAATATAAGGAACATGACAGTTCACATAAATTAAAATCTTTACAGGTTTCATTGATGCTTGGTGTTTAGTAACTCCATACATAAGATAAGCATACAATAATTCACACAAGAAATGAAAGGAAAAATATCTCCATAATTTTTCACAAATAGCTACCTTGCACCTTTTTTCAATGTTGAGTGAATATCCCAGTCCTCTGTCCCCTATCTGCCCTATTACAGTTGCAAATGTAGTTGCACAATAAAACCCTAACAAGAAAAATAGAATTTTTACAGGTAAACCATCCATTAGCTTCTTGATTCTAGAGGTTATCCTACGCGTGAATGATTTGCTAACTCTAACTAATCAAGTCCCTCTGTTACTATCTTGATTCTAGAGGAAAACCAAATATTAGCATATCCACAGACTGCAAGGCTTCCGAAGATATTCAAGTATACTATCTTTCTACCATATGCTCTTATGAGTTGAAAACTATTTCCCTCTAACATGTTTTATGTTAGTGGCTTATTTGCTGGATAACAGAATTTGGTTCTGATTTGTAATGCTGTGTTTAATTAAACAAGTGGTCCATAAATGTTGTCGATTTTGTAGTGGTGGATGATATTTCTAAGGAAGTATAAAGAAACCTAATATAGGCTTATTCATTAGAAATACATATAGGAATTTTAATATTTTATTCCATATGCTTATATTTAGCAAATTATTTCATTGAAACATTTTAGATGCTAGTGGTCTACATATTGGATAACATCATCCAGATAAGATTTTGCAGAAAGATGTAATATGCATTTTTTTCCTATTCGTTGTTCTCCTACTTTGTTTTATTATACAGTAGGACGATGATACTGGTTGGTCTATTTTGTTCCATTGCATCAAAATAGGCCAACAAATCATCTGCCAAATCAAAATAAGTAACAATAGGCTTGAATTCGTTTATTTTCATATAAGTATCTTCTATAAACTGAATCTTTGCTAGGAGCATCGTAAACATGTAATTAAATGAACATCGAACCTAGAAGATATTGATGAAGAGCAGTGGCGTAGTTAGGGTTTAAGTTTGATGAGGTCATAAAAATGCGGGTGTTCGAGAGCGATAGTCTCCAAGGAGTATCATTTCAGTAAATTCAATACCATTTCAGCAAATCTATCTCTACAAGGAGTATCATTTCATAAAAAATTCATTTCAGTCATAATTTAACAAGTAAAATTTATTCAAATCAACCCAAAATCACTAGCTATGTTCAAATCAATAGCTCCATTCGATTCAATAATAAATTCAAGTAAAATCCTAATTAATTAGATTCAAATCAGCGGGAATTAAAGCTATGGTTAGCAGATTACCATTACTGTTGATGGGATGAGATAAACGGAGTAAGATGATGCCAGAGAGGCACGGAATGATGATTTGAAGCGCCTGGTTTGGATCAACTTTTGCTCGACGACTGGAGAAGAAACCTGCGATCGAAATTAGTTTTTTTGTTATTTACGAAAACGCATTCTGTTTTGACAGCTTCTACTTTTTTATGTGAATTGCATTTCTAAACATCCCTCCGTCCCTGATGAAGAGC
Source organism: Allium cepa (assembly GCA_030765085.1). Taxonomy (NCBI): domain Eukaryota; kingdom Viridiplantae; phylum Streptophyta; class Magnoliopsida; order Asparagales; family Amaryllidaceae; genus Allium; species Allium cepa. The sequence goes on along the minus strand of CM060928.1, from coordinate 319,610,245 downwards.
GAAATCGAAGGTTGGAGATTAGGGTTCGAGACGACGTCGACTTCACAACTGTTGAAGATCGGAGATGGAGTAGACCGGCTGAAGTTCTATAACTTGAGATGGAGATGGAAGAGAACATCGGTTAGGGTTAATTTGTTTTGGGAGGGAGATGAAAATTGTTAATTTTTATTTGGGAGGGAGACCAAACCGGTTAAGTGCTTTTTGTGGGAGATGCAAATTTTGGGACCAAAACGTTACACATGTACCGTACAAAACAAAAGGACAAATAATTAAAGGTAAACAATAACGCTTTAGAATAATGCGTTATTAAATGGTGTTATTAATAACATGTTTTCTTGTAGTGTGACAGGTTAACACTTAAACCTGTATCAACCCAATTCCTTGAAACCATCAAATACACCCTAGCCCTTACACAAATCACTTCGGGTCCAACATATCCTTGCTTCGAGCAAATCACAAACTTACCCGATACAAACATGAACCCCTTCTTCCCCAAAAACAACTAACATGCCATGAACGACGTGCACCTGCACCACCACGGCCATCACCTCCGGCCTCTCGCGACCCCACGAGCAAGTCGCCGATCATCTACAAATGCCATTCCAACCGTCGAATCAACTGCAGAAACCCCAAATCGAATTCTAGCATTCGAGTCCCCAAATTAGAAAATATCAAAATCAGGTAATTGCCTAAATCTCCAAACTCCGATCATCTGAGAGGTACCCCCTCCGGCCACGAACTCCCCCACACTCCACCCATCATTCACTTGAATCTGGAACAATTCGATCAAACATAGGAGTTGCGGCGATTAAATTTCCAGATGAACAACAAAACTAGGGTTAAATGCCTCAATTCCAAATTCCCACTGCCTTAATGCTTTAACCCATCAACTTCCATTTTTCCATACAACTACGATCAACACTCAATCATCAGAGAAAACCGTAGCCACCCAAACCTTCTGGATCGCAGTTCTAACCCCAAGTGTGATTTCTGGTCAAACCAAAAATACACAATCATTTCCAAAATAAAATTTTAGTTTTAAAATTCATATCTTTGATCTTGTAACTTGTTAATATTCTTAAATCAAAGAATTAAGAATAATTAAATTCTATTTTCAAAGATTGCTCTGTTGTACCTTTTTTTCTTTTTCAGAGACAGTACAGTTTTCATTTATCTTTCATATTTAATAAAATTAAAAACTTTACTTATTACGTACATACTTGTTAAAATCTTAAACTACAAAAATGTTTTAAATATGAGATCCTAAACTTGATCAGGATTTTAAACTTAAATTCTAGAATCAGGTCCAAACACACCTAATTCACAGCTTATTTCAGAGTAAACAAACAACTATTTATACTTAAGTTTGTTAAATATAAATTGTTACTCACTTGGTTGTAGAGGCAGAGCGCATGATTGACAAGCTTCAGATTGCTTCCTTGTTCTTGCTTATGCATCGTAACTTCAATTTGGTTTATAAACTGCAGATGCTTTAAAACTTTCGTCTTGTTTTTACCACTGCATGCAAGTTTCCAGGTTGATGGAAATGCAAACTTCCAGATTTAACAAATTTCAGGTTTCTAGAAAATGATGTAGGTATTTGAATTAAAATTTGAAGTTGCAGATGCAAGACTTTGATGTTGCAAATTTGATTTTTCAGAGGCATGCAGATTGGTTTAGCTTGATGAGGTTGCATGCAGTTTTGGTTGAAGTTTAAAAAAAACAGAAATGCAGGACTTTGAAGTTGCAAATAAATTCAGGTGCATGCAGGTCAATGACTTGAAGTGCTAAAGGTTTTGAGGATGTTGCATGTAGGTTTGGTGAAGTTGCAGATGGATTTTAAGGAGAAACAAATTTCTTTTTGAGCAGATTTTGTTCTCCATTTTGAAGAAGAAGATTAGAATATGGAAATGAGGAAAAATGTATTTTTGTAAGTAGATTTTGATTTTAATAGAAATAAAATGAAAAAGAAAATTTAAATATTACACTTGTTCAGATTTTAACAATTGTCACTTAAATTTATTTGATGTCTTACACATGTCAATTTAGGTGTTAGGAGATTAACACATGTATTTAAGTGTTTTTATTATAATCTAAATTGTTTATAAGCTTTTAAATCTTATTTTATTTCTTAAGTAATATATAAATGAATTTATCTCTTTTTAAATTAAAAAGAAATGAAAACAAACAAATTAAAAATATAGCTTATTCAAAAATATTGAAGTATTTATTCTATTAAATTTCAAAACATTAAATCCAAATTTTAAATTAATTTATCAAATCAAATTTTAAAGATCAAGTTATATATAAATGCATATATAACTCTTTTAAATTAAAGATAACAATTCTATTCCTTACAAAATCTATTTATGTTCATAAGAACTTAAGTATTATTATTTTTATTTAAAAAAAACAAATTAAACAATATTAAATAGTTTATAAAAAAGATTATAAACACATTAATATCATTTGTAATTTGTATTGTAAATTCTTATATATATAAATTTCAAGTAATATAAAATAAAACTTTGCTTTTATATTTATCTAATTTTAAATTCATATTTAAGCTAATTAAAATATAAGTTTAAACAAATAAGATTTTTCATAAGTATAAACCCTAAAATTATTTATTGAATTTCTTTGAAAAGCCAATTCTTAAATTTAAATCAATTTTCCAAATATAAATAAAAATTAGAAAATTAATTCATTTACCAGATTCAAAAATCAAAGTTTATCAATTTACAATATGTACAATTAGATATATTATAAACAGAAAACAATTTATTTACTTTTAAAAGAAAAAATCTTCTAATTTAAATATCTATTAAAAGAAAATTATTAGATAAATTCCCAATTTATTATTAAAATTATCAAATCAAATTAAATTTATAACACAGATTATTAAGTTTATATTGCCCAATTTCCGGGATATCACATTTATGAAATATCTTATAGTCAAACTATGCAATTCAAATCACAAGATGTTCATATATTCAAATTTTATTAAACTAGATTTCATAAAATTTATAAAACTATATTTACAAATATTAATTACTTAATTTATAAAACTGTTACTTTTATACATCCTTTATATAAAATCTATTTAAAAATCTAATATACAGATATTACATAAAAACTGCAAATTTAAAACAAATAAAAAACATACATTCCATTTTAATTTAAGTAAACCCCTTTTCATAATTCATATATAACTATAAGCACAAATATTACGAAATCATTAAAAATCACTTTTAAACCGAAATCACATTATAGCCTTTCAACATACTAAAAATATGACCCAATGCTGCTAAAGCACTAGATAAGGGGATAAATAATTAATTCAACAAATATGGCATCCATCACATCAAATATCATATGACACACACACACACACATACACACACATATATATAACCATGTGCGTATAACAAAATCAAACAATTGTGAGGGATCCTGTTGGATTCCCCTAACCTGTCCCTATACATCAAATATCATATGTTACAACATTCATATAAATATTTGTAAATAAAATAAACAACAGTGGTGAGGAATCCAGTTGGATCCCCCCAACCTATAACCTGCAACAAATATGCATATGAGAATATATGTACAATGTCCGCTTCGAGGCAGATGCACGTACAAATGGTCATCCGCTTATACATGGGAACGTATATGGTCACATCCACTAAAATATGCGGGAATATATCCAAATACCAATATATGTATATAATATACATCCAAAAAATCATCAAACAACATAAAGTAAATTTGTTCTCACTTATATAAAAATATAAGCGGGACAGAGAGAGTGATTTTTTACTCACTTTGCTCGCAGCAGTATTGCATCGTTTTATTTGGAATAATTTTACCCAAAAATTTTAGTAGCTCCAAATCAATTCAATCTAGCTCCATCATGTAGTGTTCGCGAATACGAACTCAACGCCGATTGTTTCGTGCTAAACGGACCTCGTATGACAAAGTTATATATTTTATAAGATTTGAATATAAACAATATGAATAAATTTTCTTTTTTTTTTAATTTTAAACCCTACATTTAATCAGGGCCATTTATTTCAAATCCTACATATCTAGGCCACATCCCCTTTTCTTCCTCACGCGTTCGTGCTCCAGGAATTTGCACGCAAATGAAACCCAATATGCCTTCATTCATAAAATGATCATGACCTCCACGCGTGACTATGCGACGATCAGAAAATATCAAATTGAAGCCTATCCCCTACCGCACCACCGCCCAGAGGCACGGCGAGCTCAGCGCCTTATTTGACTTGGAAATCATGAAAGAACGCGGCCAATATGCACACATTTTCTCCTCCATAGTCACGCCGTTCTAGATCATAGCCGTTGATCTTGAAGATCTCGATGAGCTTGCCATATTTTGTTTAGGAAGTTTTTGTTAATTCTCAATGGATTGATAGGAAATTGGAGGAGAAGGTTGGTATTTTTGGTCATTGAAAGCTAGGTGGCGGCTGTGATAGTTAGGGTTAGGGTTTGTCTCAACGAACGTCCTTATATTGACAACTACAAAATACTATTCACCCGAAATATTTTCAAAATCCAAATGAAGTGTGCCATCATGTGTTTATAATGTTTTATCCCTATTACAAACACAATGGAATATATACCGGGAGCCAATTTTATTGTATTTGAAAGATAGGTTTTCGAATCGAATTATTTTAATTAAATTTACTTAAATAAATTTCTATGAGTTTGAGCTTCACGCGACCAAACCGTAAGTCTGATTGACATGAAATTTAAAATCCTATAACAATTCACTATTATGGATCCAATTAAACTGGTTTCGTCAAAATCTGAGATAGTGTCAAAAATGACTATTTTTACACATTAATCAAATCGACAAATTTTCAATTTCAATGAATTAACTTTTAATTCAATTTCAAAAGTTTATTAACATCGTTCTAATTCAAATAGAATTTCAAATCGACTTAATAAATCATTTTCATCCTTACTCAATACAAAATTCAATTATTTCTGCAATTTCAAATATTAAATTAAAATTTTAATTATCAAATAAGTCATTATATTTAAAATATAAGTTATTTCACTTATAAAATTTACTTGTGAATATTTAAAATCAATTAAATATTCTAATTTTGAATGACTGAAATCTGGGTCGTTACAATCTTCTTAATCCATTTTATTTCTTGAATAACCAAAATCGTAAATTTATTTTAATGCGTTTGAAAATTATTATTAGTTGGAATTGTTTGATTTTAAAATATTTTTTGAACATTAAATAACTAGTGCTAATGGATTTTACTAGAACATTTTATTTTGAGATACGCATCCCTTTATGGGTTACTATTACTGATATTATGAAAATATTATTAATTATTAATAAAAAAGCACGTCTATATTCATGTGGAGTAATATACTAAATAAAGTAAAGGGCTTGTATCCAAAAACAAAATAGTAGTAAAAAGTGGACTAAAATGGAACAATTTGAAAAAATAAATCTTGATGATTCCATTAATAATTTATTACTACGAAAATGCATTTTTTCTTCTTCATTACAAATTACATTATTTCTTCCCCCCTTCAAATCTCTAAATTCTCTATTTTATAACTTAAACAATATATACTTTAATCAACAAGTGTTGATATTATAGAGGTAATAACTCAGTCTTTTCATTCTTGAACATTTTGAATTTTTAGTTCTAAGATCTAAAACACCAATAATCTTTATTAAGCGGCTGTGCAATTAAAAAAAAGCTAAAGTCCGCAAAATCCCCGCTATAGCGTGTAGCGCTTTTTCCAGCTGTGTTATTTCTTTGGTGCTAATAAACAATGGATCTGCTTTAAGTCCAACTATTTTTTGTTACCCACTAAGTCTAAGGCTTTTTAGCATCCACTTCATCAACAGTAATATATAAAGATTGATTTGACTAATTTCGTTTAAACCAAATTAACAAAATTAAAGTACAGACCTACTTTTAAGGCATAAATGCTCAATATAAGTTAGAAACCTATTGTAGTTATCAAATTTAATCTGCACAAATCATGATATTCTTTGGTTTTGTACATGAGAATAAACAATATTTTTTTCTTCAACAAATAACGTGAGAATAAATATATACCTACCTTAAATATTCAGTGTTATACTTAATACAGCTTTTCGCACCTCCGTTGTTTTTGGTAATATCCCAGCTTTGTCAACACTATAATTTTTGTACCACCACCGCTATAGAACCTTGAGGGCTTTAATTGCATATTAAACTGGTAAAATTTAAGATGGGTCAGCTAGCCTCTCTTAATTTAAGGTATCTTTGCCCCTATTGAGTTAGGGTAAAATTATAGATCCATTGCATTTTCCCCAAGTTTTACAGTTCAACTTTCTTGATTAATAAGAAATTATCAAAATTGTGAAGTTAGATGAAAAATAATTTGAAAACTAGAGGTCCCAGTAATACAACCACAATTATTAATTCCTACTACATTAAAAAAAATAAGGAATTGAATGAATACCATAAAAATCGCACCACAACGCAGTTGGATTAGCTTTTATGAAGAAGATGGACCAAACTACGAATACTGGAACCGAAGAATCACGAAAAAAATCAAAGTATTTCAAACAAAATTTGCAAAGATTATGGAGAATGGATTAGGTTTTCTTTTTCAACGTGGTTGTTGGATGTGGAATGAATGGTCATTTTGGACAAAGAAGTTCTACTATATAGATTGGGATGAAATATTTGTAGATAAGCCCCCTCCAAAATTTTATTAAAAACAATCTTTTAAAAATCCCTCGGAAATTGTACTTCCCTATATGAAGTTAAAATAATATAAATCCATTAAATAATATTTTGGAATTTTACTTGAATATTTTTTTTATGAAAACAACTCGAATTAGATTTTTTTTTTTTAAATGTTGTAAAACGTTAATTTAAAAATGGTTAGGTTTAACGACAATCGAGGGTATTGTTTTTAAAATAAAAATAAAAACAAATGAAATAAAGGTTTATCTTCAATTAAGTCTATCTTAAATATTATCATCCTATTTTAACTTCACTCCTTTTTAACCTTTCTTTATTTTAACACATACCCAAAACTTATCCAAGATAATGCTTATCTTAAGAACAATCATTCTATTTTAACCTAGGCCTTATACCTATCCTATGTTTCATCATTTTATTTTAACCTATGTATTATACTTATCCTATGTGTCATCATTCTATGTTAACCTATCTCCCATACTTATCCTAAGTGCTATCATTCTTTTTTAACTTATACATACGACGTATCCCTAGCTTACACCCTAAGTTAAGCAATCAAGCTCATAAAAGCATCACTAACTTTAGCATTTTACTTCATTTACAAGCTAAAACTAGAACCTAAACACCATCTTCATCCTCAATACAACTAGGGTTTCCTTTTGCTTCATCAAATCAAAATATTTCAAGCTTAGGAAGTGAGTATAAGCTCTCCTACTTCTGAACTACCTTTTTTAAGTTTTAGTTTTGATGCATATTTGGTTATTACTTGATGCTATATGATAGACTTGTAATGCTATGATAGAGTTAGGGTCATGTCCTATGGGAAATTATGTAAATTGTTACATATATCTAACTCTATGACTGATCTTGTTTAAAATAAAAGGTTTTTTTATTTCTATCATATACATGTTATGTAATGATATAAATAATTAAGTAATCCATTTAAAGTATATAGATGGAAAATCCTTGAAAAAATATGCTATGTGATAGTAATTACAAAGGTGTCATGATTTGAAGCAGGCATGCACAAATTAATTCCCCTCAGGATCGGATTTTGAAGGTGCTCAGTAACTATCGAAGAAAATAAATGAAATATGATTTATTTCTCTCAAAGCCTCATAGCCTTCATAAAGTTTTACTTTATTGCACTAGCATTCTGATGCAAGAATGAAGGTGCTTGCGATTTCTATTACTCTTGAGTATATTCAAAAAACATAAAAAAATTACAAAGTGTTTCAATCATGAGAATTTTATCATAATGAAAATAGCATATTGTTTTAAATAATCCTAGTCAAGATGTTCGAGAAAGAATATTGTTTCATCCGTTAAGACTAGGGTACGTAACGCTCTCAAAATATTGGAAAATATATTTATATGCGTTGTTATAAACACTAAGAGGTTACGTACTGATGCAATAACCCCCTCGATAGTTCTCTATTGGTTAATATAACTAAGGTCAAACAGACAATCAAAATTAACAATGTTACACAGTTCCCTCAATTTGAGAATATCGTGGAACTTCAATATGACACTTCACTTTGATTATAGTTATATTAAGCAAGACATCCATCAAATGACTATAGTTGAGTCTGAGTTGAAGTATTGGAAGTGAAACACTATTCAATAGAGAATTCGTCTTCTTAGTTATATGAGGTTAGTATCACGGTCAAATGGAGTCAACTCAAAATCATAGTCTCCAGTCAAGCAATATGGTTAATAATAATTTTTATTATTAAACCAAGGATTTTGTGTTTGGAATTACGAAGTTGAATACAGATGATGCTGGAGTTTTGATCAAAACAAAAATCCATATGTCCTAATGTGATATAGTTTTGATGAAGATAATTGGTGTAAATAATCATTACTACCAGGTATCGCTTATAATAAGTAAAGTTGGAATTTACCCAAAGATATGTGAGCAATAAATTTAGCCAAAATGTCACACCGCGAGCTAAGATGATGTGTGAACATTAATAATTGAATTGTTTGATATTAATCGCAAACTGAATTTACACGTTTGAGTCGCACAATCATAATGATAAATTCTTTGAGAAACCACATGATTTAATTAATTTATAAAATGTTCTAAATTAATTAATATTTAAGAAATATTAATTATTATTTTTAGTTGATGTTTGGAAGTTTTTTGTAATTATTTGAATGCATTTATAAAAGTTATATTTGTGCGCCTTGATATACGATATCGATGTAATTTTTAACGGGTTTAAATAAAATATAATTGTATGAAGTAATTTATGGAAATTTTATGTCATTCGATGGCATGTAATTTCAGCCATACCATGCAAAGAGAGTGGTGTGGAGAGAGATAATCAAGGGAATTAATTAGGGAAGTTTTAATTAAAAATAGGAAAGGTTTCATTCTTTTAATTAAAATAAATCCACCGAATCATTTTCTATAGACAATTGATTATTTTTTATTATTATTTTCTCTCCTTTCCTCCTAACCTTCCATGGTAGAAAAAATATTTCTAAAAAATTTCAACTTCAAATCAAATGCAAACATCAAAAATTAATAATGAAACATTAGTGGTTCATCCATCTCTTGTAAGGATTGGGTATGGATCTTGAAAATCTGAGGAGGTATCATCATTCAAAATGCATTTCTTTCGCTACCTCTTAAGGTAAAATTCTAGTTTTATTTACTCTTATATTTATCTTATTCATATGATTTAGATCTTTTACATATCACATCTGAATGTAAGTTTATCTATTTAACTTGAACTATATCCCTTTTATCATGTCTTCTTAATAATGTAAATGTTGGAGCTAGGCTAGTCCGCGGTAGAAGTTATGGGTGAATTTCAATTTTTTTAACTATATTGGATCTTTATTGGACCTACGAAGTTTAATTAATTTTGAACGTTTCTAAATTTATTTTAAATAAAATCTTTGTTTTATTTAAATTTATAAAATAATATTGTATTTTAATTTTTGTTATAACACACATGTATATATAATATACATACAGACATATATATACATATATATATGTGTGTGTGTGTATGTGTGCATGTGTAACATATCAATCTGTGTAGAGGATATAATATGCCCGTGTATAGATGTTGGGTTTACATTGCAATGAACACGTTTGCTCATCTAATATACAGATATATTGTCCAAATGTATATTCATACATACATATATAAAATATTACAAATTTATATATTATGATTTTTTTAAATATAAATGTACATACATACATACATACATACATATATATATATATATATTTATAAACATGATTACAAAATATTAACAATATATACATATATATTTATAATAATGTGAATATACTTAAATTAATTATAAATTTACTAAATAAAATAAGATATATTTTTAAACCTAAAATAATGTATAAATATGTAACAAAATAATTTTTTTTAATATATATAATTTTATTTACTTCTTTATAAATGTATATTAATATATTATGAATAAAATCTAATACTTATAAAATATATTAAAAATATTTTTAATAAAAATTTATTTACCTGGTCTTACGAACAACTCAAAAATAATTTTTTGATCTCAAATATTATTTTAATATTTCTATATGAATTTTTATTAAAATATTAATATAAAATAATTTAAAAACATAATTTTAAAATTTAAATTTCCAGTAAAAATGTAAATGATATTTTATACTCTAAATATTTATTTCATAATTTCATGGTTTAAAATAATTTTAAAACTAATTATTTAAATTTTGGATTTTACTTAAAATATTTTTAAATAATAAAAAATAGTTTTTTTATTTTTCCACCGAGCATATATTTTGTGGTAATATAATTTTATATAATGTAAAATAGTTTAAATAATATTTAAATGATATATATAATATTTTATTAGTGCCAAATATAGTATATCTTTAGTAAATTATATATAAATTTGTATAATTATATTTATAAAATATATGATGAAGTAATTAAATTATAAACTACATATGCATATTTATAATATGTATGTTATTAAATTAAAGAATGAAAAATGTTTTTATATTTCTAAGTTGTACCATTATATATATAGCAAATTTTTTATACAAGATATACACACTTATAATCAAACTAATTTGTGGCAATATAATTATATATCGGAATCATTACGTAAGTAACAATAATACATATACATATACATACGTACATATATATGTGCGTGTGTCTGGGTATAACAAAACATTATATCAAAGCATTAATGATCATATTTAAGTTAGAAATATACCTTACTATCGATGTCTTGAAGTATACCTTGAAGTGATGTAGTGTGCTCCTTGAAACGATTTTTGTTCCAAAAGAGTTCAAGTCCTTGAACCATTGACCACCAGCTACCAAATAGTATTTGAACTTATTTGATTTGAGCTTAGTAATTTAGAGAGATGGGAGAGGAAGTTTGGTAGCAATGTAATGGGATGGAGGCTCCAAAATATTAATATAAAATGAAGGTAGAGATGCTTAAATAGAGGAAGAAAAGCAGAGAGTTTAGGATCTCATCTTTTACTCAATCTCCTTCCATCTCGGCCATCCAAACTCAAGCCTCTCTAGCCGATGTCATAGCCACTTATAATCCCTATTATGGTCACACAAAGCAGCCCCTTTCGTGGGCTTTAAACCCATTTAGATCCTAAATATTTTTTTTGCATCTAAATCTAATATAACGCGTATCGATATCGTATATCGATTAATATATTTATAACTATTATAAATACATTTAATAATATTTATTCTTCAAATCATAATCAAATTTTATAACTAATATTTCATAAATATTAATTAATTTAATTAATTTATAACAATTAAGCCATTTGTCAAAAGAGAATTCATTGATTTGGTTGTGTGAATCATTACGTTTAAATTTTGTTCAGCGATTAATATCGAACTATTTAAATATAAAAGTTCACACATCACTTATAAGGAAGTGTGACTTTTTGGCCAAATTTATCGCTTACTTGGTTTTGGTAAAATCTAATTTTTCTTTATTGAGCATTTCCCAATTGTGAATTTTATTTACACCATTTATCTTCATTAAAAGTATATCACTTTAAACTTATAGAATTTGATGCTGGTCAAAATTCGAACACCGTCCATATTCAACTCTATAGTCCAAACAAAAATTCCTGGTTCAATAATAACAATATGATTAACTAAACTATTTTGAGCAGATATTTTGACTTTGAGTTGTGTAACAACCCAAATTTTGATTAACATTATTAAGGGTGTAATAAGATAAATGAAATAAAATAATGTAAAATGGAAAGAAGATTGAGATTTGACAATTACAATGGGTCAAGCCTTAACGAACTTTTGCTTATATTAAGCCATGTTGTGATAGTTTGAATGATTATATACTTATTGGTGAATTTTTTTTAATTTATTTATGAAATTATTTAATAAGTTTGACTTACAAAACATATCATATAACACCCAAATGACTTGATATTTTGATATTATGTTACAAATATTACTTTGGAAGTGGATTTTTAATTTCATAATTTTTGAATTTAACTAGAATATTTGGTGAATTTCCTAAGGTTGGAAAATGATTTATTTCGTGTTTTCACTATTGAAAATAATTAAATTAGGTTATTTGCCCCAAAATTTTTATATGTTAAAGAAGATAATAAATTGGATTTATCAGGGTTATTGGGGATTTTTCCCAAGTTTTTATGATTTAATACGAGCTAATTGGGTTAGAAAAGCTTAATTATTATATTTAAATATAAATATAAATATAAAATGCAAGGTCTGATAGGTACTTTGGAAATGATAAATCTAATCCTTAGAAATTTTCAAGAAAAGATTTTGGTAAAGATCGTTGTATCCAATAGTATTTTGACAAACACGGGGGGTTAGTGAAAAGAAATTACTTTTATTAGTAAGAATTCAAATTTTAAAGTAATTAGGGCTTTGCCACGCTAAAACTCATGATGCTGCATTCATCATGCCGCCTCTATGGTCTTCGACGTTGACCGGCATAGGGTATCAACTTCGATTTCTATGGAATGAATTGGCATGGTCGAAGTGGGAAGCCAAGCATCAAGGTCGATGTCGTGGACTTCGGAGTGGACTAGGCTGCTTTCCTTAGAACATTGTTGCTGCACTTTTAACTATGCTACCTATTTTCAACAATGTCGCCGACCGCAATGGGTTCAAAGTAGTTTATAGCAGTAGTAATGATGCCGCATGTTTTAAATACATTGACTATGACTATACAGGCCTATGCTGCTATTATTGACTTCGACAATATATGATGCCGCATTTTACAACTTCGACCTTGATGATTTTCAACTTAAATCCTTACCGCCTATTATCACTTAGTCCCTATTGATGCTACTTGTTTTCCTTGAGGCACTAATGTCGAAGTTTACCTATGTCGAATATATTCTTATAAGACTTTGATTATGCAATCAAGATTTACATTTTATAACATCGACACTCTATGGAATGCGATGAATATGTTATTGACTCTATAGACTTATATTTTATAAGTTAAAGGTTTTAACACATTTATTGAAGAGGGGCAACGACTCCAATGGCGATAATGATGCCGAGCTTTATCAATATATAGAGTTTGATTACCTTGGCCTTATGGCCTATGTTTTGAAGGGTGAACACCCTCGTCGACTATATCCAATTGAGTTTTATCAATATGATGACTTTTATTATTTTTACCTTAGCCTATGGTTTTAGGAGGCGATGACCACAAGTGATTTCGAACTACATTGTTTTGAAAGTACGAGTTCAAGGGTTAAATCATTTATAAAGGAAATAGAAAATGTTATTTAGCCAAAATTTTATTAAAAGAAAGTATTATTCTTATCAATTTTGAATAGAATGTGATAGGATGAATTGACTCAAAGAGTAGAAGACTAAATAGGACTAGTGTAGGGTAGCGCTCTATACTTTAGCTGTTAGCCCCCAGCTGATATTAGTCCAAAATTCCTCTGTGTAGGGCTTTGTCAAAAGTAAGGCATAAAGTAAGTTTACATACAGAAAGGAATACATAAAGATAAGATAGATTATAAGTTGGCCTGCAAAACCTTTAACTTCATAGTAAGCCTAGCAAAACTATGAGATTGACAAATAGTTAGGTAGGATAAGTATATTTAAACAGACCGTCTAGTTTTTCTTCTAACAGCCAGTTAGAAAATTTGGTATATTTAGTAGACCCGAGTCGGCTATGTATGTTGGTAGTAGCATTATGAAAACTAAACATTAGGATGATAGTCCACTGATTCGATGGACACTTAAGATTACTTATGTAGCATGCATGCACATTATTGTTATATTGTTTATTTTAACCAATTTCGTTGCAGGACTTTGATTTGCAAAAGATATATTTTTAAAGGGATATTATTGAAGGAAAAACACGTTCCTCTCAACACCATGGTCTCAGTTAATATCTATAAACCTAGTTGGCATATTATTATTTACACTTGGCTTTTTGTCTGACTCGAAGTTTATGTTTTCCCCTTAAACTCTTGGGTGCTCCAAAATTTATTTTAAGTAGGTTGAGAGTAAAGGTTTACAGGTTTAGTACTTTGGCGATTAAAGCTTCCGAAGACGTGCAGGGGGCAAAACTAGCTATGTAGGAGTTTACCTATTACTATTATCCGCTTTGTAGTGTTAGTTGTTATATGAATGTGTTGATAAATGTATTTGTCTATGTAGTAACTCTAATCAACCAAGGGGCATCTTCATATGTCGCTCGTGGAGTATTTTGTAATAATTATATTTCATTTGAACCTAGACAACATTTGGGATTATTTACTTAATATGAAATTATGACTCTGAAATGAAATATGGAAGTTTGCTTTGAAATTGTGTTCAAAATTATTTCATACACATGTGCTTCTGATATTATAGATAACATTAACAAGACCGCATTTTTTCACCGGAAATTAATTCTATAGATGACTGTAAAAATCTACAGTATTAGTTTCGAGTCTCAAAATGGAGAATGTTAAAACTTCATATAAGAGCATAGGTTTATGTAAAACTAAAGAATTTTGAATTTTAAAAGAGTTTTTGAAAACATAATCCAAATGAATAAGAGAATATGATTGGGGTATGGGATAACGCTATAATAACGTACCTGTATTTTCTATATATAAGTATACACTTTATATCTATTCTCCCTCTCCCTTAGACCTTTCTTCCATATCTTAATAAGGTTCAAATGCAGATTTAAGAAAGTAAGATATGAAGGCAGAAAATGGAATAGTGAATCTCAATAAAGGACGCACTACCACCTATCGAAATGTCCGGCCCAACAGTAGAAGGAATCCGAGTCGACAGATAGCTGCTAACGTAGGTGCAGGAACAATATAGGTTGATATGGGAGCAATGTATCTGTTCTTCGTAACCATGATGCAAGCAGGAGCTGTTGTTGGGTTAGTTGGTGGAAACGCTAGAGGAACTAATCAGGAAGTTCCAGTTGTCAACAATTATGTTGTGTTGAGTAGAGATTATGCAAGACTTAGAGGGGTACCATTTATTGGAACGTAGGATGCAATTGAAGTGGAAAATTGGTTGCTTTATTGTGAAAGGATTTTTGCTGATCTAGGTTTGAATGATGAATAATAGAGGAGGTTGGCATCCAGGCAATTACAATGAGCAACATTGTACTAGTGGAACAGTGTGACTGTTGGGGTAGTAGAGGAAACTTTAACTTGGGCTGAATTCGGAAGGAGGTTTGAAGAAAGACTTATGTCTGAGTTCTCGTAGTCAACTTTGTTGAGGAAATTTGCAAAATTGGTGCAAGGTGATATGACGGTGCTTGTGCATGCAACCAAATTTGAGGAACTATCTCAATATGCATATGCTATAGTTTACACAGTCATCAAAAGGAATGTGAAGCTCATTTGTGAACTAAAACCTGAGTTTGCTACGACGACTTTACCATACCTCAAGGATCCATGTGATTAGTCGTGGATATGGCTTTTAGAAATAAAGTGATGCTTGCTTTGTTTGGTAATAACAAGCCAGCAAAGTGTCAGGGTGGACAGAATCAGAAGAGAAAGTTTTACTAGAAGAAGGGAGTTCAAAAGGGTGGATCTGCCAAGAAAGGAAAGTTTGAGGTTGTATGTTATAAGTGTGACAAGAAGGGGCATTTTGCTCATGAGTGTCGAACTGGAAAAGGAAAAGAAGTTGTTGGAAAAAAGAAAATTAAGTGCTTTAACTACTACCAAGTTAGACATTACAAGAACAAAGGTCTAGAAGTGGCCAAGGCAGAAAAAAAGTATTTGCTTTGGAACCATCTACCTTGAGATGAACAGCTGAGGAAAAGGAAAAGTTGTGATAGGAGGTACGCTTTTGATTCATGATACACCTGTAGAGTACTATTTGATACTAGTGCATCACAATATATTATATCTCATTGTTTGGTAGATAAGCTTAACCTAGAACCCTCAAACATAATTACTTCCTTAAGGGTTGCAAATCCGATAGAAGGGTATGCAACTCTAGGGATGAGATGTGACCATTTAGAGTTTTAGATCATATATTTGCCTACAGTTTGCATGTATTTGAATTCATGGGATTTTGGACTATTTTGAGTATGTACTGTTTAACTAGATATAATGCTAAGATAATTTGCCAAGGTAGGAAAATATCACTAAGACACCCTAGTAGCAGTGATTAAATTATATGCTCAGTAGAGAACCTAAGTTCTATGCTCTATTGGGTGTAGTAGAGGAGGAGGATGAGCTGAACCGGGTTTTAATTGTAAGAGAATTTGTGGATGTCTTTGTGTTGGTTACAAGACTGCCATCGAAACGAGCTATTTAGTTTCGAATAGATCATATACCAGAAGTTGAATCCGTAAGCAGACCACCTAGTAGGATGACACCTACCAAGATAAAGGAGCTAAAGATGTAGCTAGTGGACATAGAAGGAAAGAGTTTTATTAGATGAAGCAGTTCGCCTTGGGGAGCGGTCGTAGTGTTTTTGAAGAAACTGGATGGATCATTAAGATTATATATCAATCATCGGAAGTTGAATGAAAAGACGATAAAGAATCGAGGTCCTTTGCCAAGAATTAATGATTTATTTAATCGGTAGAGTGGAGCCAAAGTATTTTCATAGTTGGTTTTGGCGACAGGATTCCATCAACTGAAAGTGGCTAAGAACAGTACTCCTTTGACGACATTTCAAATGAGATATGGTTTGTGAGGGTGGTTAGTGATGCCATTCAGATTAACTAATGCGCCGACTTTCTTTATGGATTTAATGAACTAGATTTTCCAAGAGCATTTGGATAAGTTCATGTTGGTAATTGTTGACGACGTTTTGATATATTCGAAGAATGAAAGAGATCATGAGATTCATCTTAGAATAGTACTTAAGACGTTGAAGTAGCATCATCTAATAGCAAAGTTTCCGAATCATCATTTTTGGAAGAAAGTTGTCTAGTATCCTGGTCATGTAGTCTCGGAAAAAGGATTGTCTTTGGATCGAGCTAAGATAGAAGCGGTTGAGATAAAGAATTTTCTCGGTTTAATTGGTTACTATTGGAGATTCATCAAGGATTTATCTTGTATAGCAGCACTGATGACAAAATTAACGAAGAAGGACGTGAAGTACGACTTGAGAGATGAATGCGAGGAGGCATTCTAGAAGTTGAAACATTTACTGACCAACGCAGTCATGTTTGTTGTTCCAAATGTGAATCAAGATTTGGTGTTGTATACTGATACGTGTGGAACTGGAGTATGAGCTGTGTTAATGCAGAGGGGATGAGTGATTACCTATGCTTCTCAACCGCCCAGACCGCACGAAGTTAGATATCCGACTATTGACTTAGAGTTGGCTGTCATAATATTTGCTTTGAAGGTATAGAGGCATTACCATTTAGGAGAACGATTCGAGTTGTATATGGATCGGAAGTCTTTAAGGCACCTATTATCTTAGGAGGAGTTGAATATGAGACAGTAGAGATGGTTGGAGTTTTTAGCCTCTTATAATTCTAGAATTGAATAGATATTAGGAAAAGGAAACAAAGTTGTAGATGCGCTTAGCAGGAAACATTAGAATGTGGTGTGAGGTATGTTAGCTGAATGGGAAGACTTGGAAGCATTGACTATTTATAGTGTGCAGTTAAGACCGAATGACAGTTTTAGTCGGAGTACCGTAATGTTATCTAGTTTGAAAATTTGACCAGTTTAGATCGACAAAATTGCTTCTAAGCAAAGAAATGATCCATTGCTAGCTGAAAGAATTAGAAGATTTGAAGGTGGAACTGGGATTAATGATTTGAAGGATTTCTATATTGACCAGAATAGATGGTTGAGAATGAAGGGACGATTATATGTTCCCGAAGACATTGACCTAAGGAAAGATTTTTGTAGGGAGTATCATTGATCGAATTTACTATTCATCCTATAGGAATTAAGATGTATTAGGATATGAATAGAAATTTCTTCTAGGAAGGTATGGAAAAGGATATAGGCTTGTGGGTAAAGCAACGTCTAAATTGCTAGCAAATGAAAGCTGAACATCAGAAGCTGAGCGGATTGGTTCAGCCTTTAGACTTACTAGTTTGGAAATGGGGTTCGATATCCATGGATTTTACTGATGGTTTGCTAATGTCAAACAAGGGAAATGAAAGTATATGGGTCATAGTGGATAGATGACCAATAATGCACATTGCGTTCCTGTTAAGTCAACCAAGAAAGCACATATATTGGCTAAGTTGTTTATGAAGAATAATGTAAGACTACATGAGATTCCTAGTATTATAGTCGGTGACAGAGATGCTCTATTCACTAGTGAATTCTAGAAGAGACTACAAAAGATATTAGGCACCAAGCTTGAGATGAGTATCACTTATCACCCATAGACAGATGAGCAGATAAAGAGAGTCAATAAGGTACTTGAAGATTTATTGAGGGCTTATGCACTAGATTTTAGAAGGTCATGGGAAGACCATTTGCAATTGGTTGAATTTTCCAAAACTAATAACTATAAGACTAGTATAAGAATGATGCCTTTTGAAGCTTTATATGGAAGGCTATGTAAATCACCCGTATGTTAGTTAGAGACCGTCTATCTTGGTTTGGATATGGTAAGAGAAGCTATGGAAAATATTGAGTTAATTCGATCTAGAATGAAGGAAGCTCAATCTAGGTAGAAAAATTATGCAGATATGAGACAGAAAGACTTAGAATTCTCAGTTGGAAATCATGTTTTCATTAAAATATCACCAATGAAAGGTGTAGTAAGGTTTGGAAAGACAAGAAAATTGGCACTCAGATATGTAGGTCAATTTTCTATCATAAAGAAAATCAGGAGTCATATTTTTCACATTTCTCATCTAAAGAAGTGTGTTCGAGATCTAATGACTACTATAACTCCGACTGCATTGGAAGATTTAGTAGTGGAGCCGGACATGACTATAGTTAGACATCCATTTCGTATTGTGGTTAAGGATGAGGAAAAGCTAAGGAACAAGATAGTCAGACTAGTAAAAGACCAGTAGAGTGACGATGAGAGAGACAATACTTAGGGAATGGAGAGCAAGATTAGGTACACTTTTCCTGACTTTTTTGATGGTATGTTTTACATCTATGCTTCTATGTTTGATGTGTATACCTTATCGTAATTTCGAGGATGAAATTCTTTAAAAAGTGGAGTCCATAACTACCTTAATTTTGATAAACAATTTTTAGGGCATTTAAATAAATAAATAAAATAAAATAATGTAAAATGATAAGAAGATTGAGATTCGACAATTAGAATGGTTTGAACCCTAATTAATAAATTAATGGATTAATTAAAACATTAATAAGAAAGAGGAATGCATGCAAGGGGCAAAATAGGAAAAGGAGATTATTTCCTAATACTCACTCTTCCATCCTCTTATCTCTTATCACTTCACTCAAAGAAAATGAAAATAGACCAAAGTCGACTGTTAACAAGGGTTTCAAAGGGAAGATGAGTTTGGAAAACAAGATCAAAGCTAGGGAATCAAGTCAAAATACAAATCTCAACCTTCTTAATCCATTCAAGGTGACTAATAGTTATGCATCTCAAGTTTTGAACGTTATTTTTGGTTTTAATTTCAAACCCGAATCTTTTGCTTATATTAAGTCGTGCTATGATAGTTTGAATGATTATATGCTTATTGGTGAATTTATTTAATTTATTTATGAAATTATTTCATAAATTTGAGTTAGAAAACCTATTTTATGACACCCAAATAACTTAAGATTTGATATGATGTTATAAACATTATTTTGGAAGCAGTATTTTAATTTCATAATTTTTGAAGTTAATTAGAATATTTGGTGAATTTCCTAAGGTTGAAAAATGGTTTATTTTGGGTTTTAATTATTAAAAATAATTAAATTAGGTTTTTGGCCCCGAATTTTATACGTTAAAGAAAATAATAAATTGAATTTATCAAGATTTTTAGGGATTTTTTCCAACCGTTTGTTAACCAGCCTTTTTGGCAAGGCCGTAGATGGGCGGATTTAAGTAAATCGATTCGCTCTATTATCGAGGCTAGGATCAGTGGATGTGGTTTGGCATGTGTCGCTTGGCCTTAATGGCTATTCGGCGTTGTGGTTTGGTCAGGGTCACTCGGCATTGAGGTTCGTCATTGTGGCTCGGCATTGTGGTGAGGTCAGGGTGGCTCGGCATTGAGGTTCGTCGTTGTGGCTCGGCATTATGGTAAGGTCAGGGTGGCTCGGCATTATGGTTTGGTCTGGATGGATGGTTCGATCGTGGTGCTTAAGCCTAGATGGCTCGGTGTGTTTGGCTCGGTGAGTGCGGTTCGGCCTTGATGTGGTTCGGCCTTCGAGGCATGGACCCGTCGAGGGGGGAGAGGAGATATGGTTCGGTCTAGATGGGTCGTTCGGTCAGGGTGGTGCCGCTCGACATAGGTCGTTCGGCATGTGCGGGTTGGTTATATTCGTTCGATTGAAGGGAGTCGGCGTATATGTGCTTCGAGTTCTAGCATGAGCTACTTCGAGTCAAGCGTAGGGCTGCTTCGGGTCATCACCTAGGAAGGCTCGGGTCGGCATGTACAGAACTCAGGGTCAGTTGCAATGAAGGGTGTAGGTTCGGCAAAGGTCCTGATGGGCCTGTACCCCTCAGGAAGCCCAGTAACTCGGGATTTTCCTATAAATACAGCATGTGAGGCTTCAGAAAAGGGATATTCATTCGGTCTCCCTTCGTCTTCTACGGAGAGGCTAATCTGACATTGTTGTTCTAAAAACTCCGGATTGTAACTATAATTGATTCAAACATCAATAAAAAGAAAATTTTTGAAGTGGACGTAAGCCGAAGTAGCTGAACCACTGTAAAATCTGTTATTCTTTACTACTTTCATTTGAATATTTGTTGTTCTTCATATTAGTATCCTCTACATATATTCTATCTGTGACTGTGACTTTGGTATCATCTGGATTTGAGTGCTAGTGACCAATTTTGGCGCTAACATTTTGGTGCTTTCACGGAGAAATATTAGGAATCAATGGCTAGGCCATCGGCAAAGAAGCAAGTAACAGAAAGAAGAAATCAAGAGGGAAGTCAAGAGGCCTCCTCTGTAGCTGGAGCAGGTCAAGCATCTGCCTACATCACTAGAGACGAGATGAAAGCGATGCTGAAAATGTAAGAGAAGATGATGCAGACTCTTCTCAGACAATTTGCATAAGCAGGAACTGCAAGAGCTCAGATCCGTGGAGCTGGATCAGAAGCTCCCCACCAACAAGAAGATGGAGTGGTTCAACAAGGGGCAGCCCCCAATCAGCAAACGACTATCAACCTGGATGGACCTAGACTCGAGGGCACACCACCAGAAAATGATAGAACAATCCATGGAGGGATACCATATGACACTGTGCAACCCGACACCAACAAGAATACTGGAGTACGTGATAAGGAATATGTGCTAGGATTCCCTCCTGAACTACGGGGATGGATCAGAGGCAGAGAACAAGGATTACAGCTTGGCGACAATGACAGATTGGCGGAGATGGTCAAACGAGCTGTAAGAGGTGGATTGGTAAATAAAGACTTGGAGGATGTGAATAGGAGTCCCTTTACTCCTACTATCAGACAAGTTAGGAACCAACCGGATTTCAAGCAACCAACGTTGGAGTTGGAAATGGGAGAACGGGTCATGTCGTTCACTTGACAAGGTACATGAGGCATATTGAGGTACTGGGGGAATCGGATGAGGTCATGGCTCGATGCTACCCTTTGTATTTGACAGATATCGCAGCTATGTGGTTCAGACAGCTAGAGAGGGGTTCTATTAACACTTGGACTGAGCTAATTGAAAGGTTTATGAGGCAGGTTCGGGTCTATATAGTCAGACCCAAGAACGTAATGTCCTTGACATCGATGACACAATGGAAGGGAGAGTCGCTCAGGGAGTTCTTAACCAGATTCAATGTGGTGGTGGCTTCGGTAGATCTGCCCGATCCATTGATGATTTTGATAGCGTCAGTTTCAAGATTTCAAGATATCGTTGGAATGGGACCCACCGAGGGATCTCGGGGAGTTCTACCATGAGGCAGAAAGATTCCTGAGGCGGGAAGACGCGCAGGCTGAGAGAGTAGGGTGAGAAGCTTAAGCTTACGCGGTAAGGGGTGGAGGTCCACCCAGGGAGGATCCAAATAAAGATGATGAAGGAAAAAGGAAAATGAATCGCAACGATAGCACTTCGAAGAGGCCTCGGAGAGAATCAAAGTTTTCTTCTTACATAGATTTAACTAAGACTCTAGAAAGAATTTACTTTGATACTCAAGGGCGCCTTCAATATCAAAGGCCGGCAAGAAGGGAATCTTCGGAATACGAGCAGGAATCGGGAAAGCATTGCCTATTTCATGAGATAGATGGCTACAACACAAACAATTGTAGGAATTTAAGAGATATCATGGAGGAGCATGTAAGGATTGGTTGCCTGCAACAGTACATAAGGAATCGAGCTGTAGCAGTGGAACGGGAGTGGCCACCGCCTACCTCGAACGAAGGTGGCGCTGGATCTAGTCACCGCTGGCTTATTATCAACCGAATGGTTTTATGGTTCTGAATAAGTAATAGAACTCAAAGTAATACGGCTAGGTCACTTACACACATACGAGATCGAGGACGATCCCTAGACGTGCTCTGAGATGACGAAAAACCGTACTGCTTGGGCCTATGAAATATTATTTTCTTTCTCTTTTTCAGCAAACTCTGGTTTCTCCTTTGGCACTTTGGACATTTAATTCCCTTTGTTGTACGAACTTTCACTCTGATAACTGAATTCTTTGATGATCAGGATTGGACTAATTCAATAAATAATACAGGCCAAACGATTACTGTCTCGACCAGAGAGACGGGGCAGTAATTGCGAATTACGACTCCCTTTGTCGGAGAGCAATGGAATGGACTCGAGCAGGATAAACAAAGTCCTCGACTGGAGAGTCGAGGCCGGAGAATATAAAAAGTCCTCGACCGGAGAGTCGAGGCTAGAGAATATAAAAAGTCCTCGACCGGAGAGTCGAGACTAGAGAATATAAGAAGTCCTTGACTGGAGAGTCGAGGCCAGAGAATGAAAAGTCCTTGACCCGAGACTCAAGGTCGGAGAATATGGAAGTCCTCGGTCGAAAGGCCGAGGTAGGAGAACATACAAGCCATTGACCGGAGAGTCGAGGCTGGAACAGGATAACGCAACCCAGCACGGTCTGCAGATTCAAAGTTAAACCCAAAGAGGTAAGGGAGTTGGATTTCAACTTAGGATAGATGGAACCGGTGAGGTCCTGAATTTAGCAAAGGGCCCGGAGCGATCTCGAATTTGGATATCGACTCAGAGCAGTCATAGGTCTGGATAAGAATGCGGCGATGGCACTTGGATAGGGTGGCTTGAATCATGGATTTAATAGTATGGTTATGAACGGAATATGGACTTCAGATATCGGATTTGAGGCAATTCAAAAAAAACCTTCTAATAGCAAGGCATGTTTTGTGGGGAAAATGTTAACCTACCTTTTTGGCAAGGCCACAGATAGGTGGATTTAACTAAATCAATTCGCTCGGTTATCGAGGCAAGAATGCAGTGAATGTGGTTCGGCATGTGTCGTTTAGCCTTAATGGCTGTTAGGCACTATGGTTTGGTCAGGGTCGCTCGACATTGAGGTTCGTCGTTAACCTTCTAATAGCAAGGCAAGTTTTGTGGGGAAAATGTTAGCCTACCTTTTTGGCAAGGCGTAGATAGGTGGATTTAACTAAATCGATTCGCTTGGTTATCGAGGCTAGAATGCAGTGGATGTGGATTGGCATGTGTCGCTTAGCCTTAATGGCTGTTAGTCACTATGGTTCAGTCAGGGTCGCTCAACATTGAGGTTCGTCGTTGTGGCTCGGCATTGTGGTGAGGTCAGGGTGGCTCAGCATTGAGGCTCGTCATTGTGGCTCGGCATTATGGCGAGGTCAGGGTGGCTCGGCATTATGGTTCGGTCTGGAGGGATGGTTCAGTCATGGTGCTTAAGCCTAGGTGGCTCGGTGCGTTTGGATCGGTG
Organism: Allium cepa; assembly: GCA_030765085.1. Taxonomy (NCBI): domain Eukaryota; kingdom Viridiplantae; phylum Streptophyta; class Magnoliopsida; order Asparagales; family Amaryllidaceae; genus Allium; species Allium cepa. The sequence continues at coordinate 319,585,972 of CM060928.1, read as the reverse complement.
AGTGCTGTTCGGCCTTGATGATGTGGTTCGACCTTGGAGGCATGGATCGGTCGAGGAGCGGAGAGGAGGTATGGTTTGGTCTGGATGGATCGTTCGGTCAGAAAAGGTATGGTTCAGTCAGGGTGGTGTGGCTCGACGTATGTCGTACGGCATGTGCGGGTCGGTTATACTCGTTCGGTTGAAGGGGGTCGGCGTATATATGCTTCGAGTTCTAGCATGAACTACATCGAGTCAAGCGTAAGCCTGCTTCGGGTTGTCACATAAGAAGGCTCGGGTTAGCATGTACAGAACTCAGGGTCAGTTGCAATGAAGGTGTAGGTTTGTCAAAGGTCTTGATGGGCCTGTACCCCTCAGGAAGCCTAGTAACTCAGGATTTACCTGTAAATACAGCATGTGAGGCTTCAGAAAAGGGATCTTCATTCGGTCTCCCTTCGTCTTCTACAGAGAGGATACTCTGCCATTGTTGTTCTAAAAACTATGGATTGTAACTGTAATTAATTCTAACATCGATAAAAAGGAAATTTCTAGAGTGGACGTAGGCCGAAGTTAGCCGAACCACTATAAAATCTATTGTTCTTTACTACTTTCATTTGAATTTTTGTTGTTCTTCATATTAATATCCTCTAAGTATATTCTATCTGTGACCATGACTGTGATTTTGGTGCTTCAATCTGGATTTGAGTGTTAGTGACCAATTTTGGCGCTAACACTGTTTATGATTTGATATGAATTAACTGAGCTAGAAAGGATTAACTAGTATATTTAAATAAAAATACAAAATGTATGGTTTTCTAAATACTTTGGAATTGATAAATCTTCTCCTTAAAAGTTTTATGGAGATGATTTTGTTAAAGAAGGTTGTATCAAATGGTATTTTGACAAATACAAGGGGTTTGTGAAAAGAAATTACTTATATTAGTAAGAAATCAATTTTTAAAGCAATTACGGCTTTGTCACGTCGAAGCTCACGACGTCGCATTTCATTGTGCCACCTTTATGGTCTTCAATGCCGACCAAGAGAAACGCATAGGGTATCAACTTTGGTTGCCATGGAATGCATTGACTTGGTCGAAGTGGGAAGCCATGCATCACGGCCGACGTCGTGGACTTCGAAGTGGACTAGGCCATCCTCAACACATTGTTGTCGCACTTTTAACTATGCTACCTGTCTTTTAACAACGTCGCAGACCCTAATGTTTTAGAAGTGATTTATAATGGTGGTAATGCCGCGTGTTTTAAATATGTTGACTTTGAATTTATAGGCTTATGCCGCTATTATTGACTTCGACAATATGATGTCGCGTTTTAAAACTTCGACCTTAATGATTGTTTACTTAATTCTTTACCGTGTATTATCACTTTGGCCCTATTGATGCCGCTTGTTTTCCTTGGTAATGCTTAAGTTTATCTATGTCGACTATATTCGTATAAGACTTTGAGTATGCTAATCAAGTTTCACATTTTATAACGTCGACTTCTATGGAGTGCGATGAATATGTTATTGACTCTACAGACTTATGTTTTACAAATGAAAGGTTTTAATGCTATTATTGAAGGGGGGCGAAGACTCCAATGGTGATAAAGATGTTGAGCTTTATTAATTTATAGAGCTTGGATTATCTTGGCCTTATGTCCTATGTTTTGTACGGTGAAGACCCTTGTAACAATCGGTTTTTCTGTACCCTTTGAATCGACAATAAACCATACATGTCTAACTCAAATTGTACGAACAAGTAGATCATTATGGACAGAAAAAGAAAATAGACAGAATAGAATCTCACACGTAGCGGAATAACATACAATATAGATCAATAATCTTTACAAAGAGAAACTGTAATATACATAAGTCAGTATCAGAGTACATAATAAATAATCATCAGCTTGGACAGTTATAATAACCTATCCTCAGAAATGTTGATAATTTACAACAACAACAATGCAAAGCAATGCAGTGGAATAAAAAAATAGATATGTGCGTACGACATAAAGATCTCCAGCTCGCATATTAAAGCTCCAAAAGCACCAAAATCTAAACCTGTAAATATACTTGGTCTGACCTAAGCATTGAATGGGAAGAATGCCTGGATTAGTCTGGTAAACCAGCGTGAGAAAACACGTCTCAACTGAATTTATAAAGTTATCAAAACGTTTCCTTTATTAAAACAAAAGGTATCTCATATGACCGAGTCGTAAATAAATAACGATGAAGTTTTTACCTTACGATAAGCAAACATCTCATATCAAATCCTCTTACATTATAGTAGTGTCTATTGCATATAGATAATATTAAAATAGTTGAAATTGTTACATTATTAAATTCCAGCATATACCTTGTAATACAAGGCTTTCTACAATAGAAAATGGCAGGCACGTATTGGATTTTGGATTTCCATACAAATGACTGGGTAAAGGGATTACCTTTTCGAACCAACACAGTACACCTCTAGAGGGATGTACCTAAGGAGCAGATAATGCACGCCTAAACAAACACAAGACCGACCTACTCATACCTGGATAGTACCGAATATGTCATCACTAAGGTCATTACCGACCTTTAATTCATGGCCACGAGCATACACAACAAAAATCAGATACACGACGTCATAACGTGTAAAGATATATCTAGAAGAGTTATGACATCTCCTAATTGGGAGCGATCCATTTAGCCTTGCTGCTTCTATCCCTGTTTTAGTCGTTTTCAGGGAGTGAGGCCAAAGAGGTATCGATTACCTTTCACATAACATATGTCACATATCACATCACTTTGGATGCCACATTGCCATTTCCATTGACTACTAATTGCCTTTCACAAAAATACAACTCTTGAGCTCGTACGTCTCAAGGAGGGTGTTAAGCTAAGAGAAGTTACCTTCTTCGCCGCCACATGATGTACGTTTGTAAAAGCCAATGTATGTAATCAGAGAAATGCAATGTCAGACACTCGTCCATACAAGTTTTCTAGGAAAAGGACAAACCGAAGGACTTTCCTACCACATCCTGTTGGTAAATCCCTAGGATTAGCAGCGAACAATCCTTGCATTGGATATTTCATAACAAATAGACTAATGCTACTATATGTATATTGGTATTTAAACCCCAAATGATCAACAAGCAGTCCTTCATTATGAAAATCCTAAATATCAATATCATCGACCAACCTGCACAATCGTCGTATAAATGTTGGTCCGAAGTGGCTTTCAGATAAATCTGATCCTGGTCTCTTCACACCAACAACGCAAAAGTGTTTCTCAACCTCACATAGAAACTAAGCCTCATAGACTTATCACATCTCCAACTTTCAACTTGCTATCCTACGGTCAAGAAGGAAGCTCGATTGATTGGAGTAATCACTCGGCACTATACGAATCAACATTCCCAACACAAACGATAATCAAGCCTACACAGTCAGTTACATACTAAGTATAGGACTAATTAGTTTCCCCATCAAGTAGAGGAACTAAAATGGCCAATTTTGATAGTCGGTTATTTAACTATCAAAGCAACAAATCTAGCACTTAAGTAATCACCGGGCCTGTTTTTATTAATCATTTATTAATCAAACCACTGTCCAATTATTCACTTCAAAACACCTTTAAAAGGATAATATTTAAAACCATTTCACCTATTGTATATTTGGAAAACATTTTAATATACTTATTTTAATAATAATAAATTCACAACTTATTTTATTTTCAAACTTTTTAATTCCCTTTTTATAATTTCACTTTTCAAATCATTCATTATATTTAAAGTATTATTCACTATCCAAAATCGTAAATATAACTCCCATACCAAATTCATTATTACTACACATTTAATTTAAAGGATTATTCACTATCTAAAATCGTGAATATAATTCTCATACCAAATTCATTACCACTACACATTTAATTTAAAGGATTATTCACTGTCCAAAATCGTGAATATAATTCCTTTGATAAACTTTCATATTTAACTTATCAATTTATAGATTTCAGATTTACAAAACAATGTTTATAAATTCCATTTATATTTTATATACTTCCATATATAAAATTTATTTACTAACAAATTTCATTTATATCTCATTTATAAGTCAAAATCCATTTATAAGTTAATCATTTAAAAATCTCTTATTTACAAATTCATTCCTTCCAAATCTTATTATTTAAAAAATCCATCACAAATTATTTTCTAAATTTTAATTGCAAATCCATATATAATACTACAATTCTGTTGCTAATATTTATAAAACACTTTTATAATTCCATTGCTTTTATTTATACAATATCAATTTTATAAATCTTATATATTTGAATTTGTTTCTTTTCTTTTATCTTGGAAACTTAATTACGATCTTTTAGAGCATCCGGACTTTCCTTTCGATATGTTCCATCATTCGTCTAAAAGATAAAATGAAGGTCGGGTAAGTTCAGGGCAATTGTTACTCCATTTCTAACCTTAGTTACACACCTTATTTTACCGTTTAGATTTCACAAGTGGGACAAATGTATTAGTCCGCATACTCCTTTCACTTTTAGAAATGATTTATAAAACTTCTAAATCATTATTTAAAACACCTATTCATTTATTTAACCATTCCACAAATCCTTCAAATCACCCTTAGAATACTCTATTAATCATTTAAGAACCTTTACAAAAGATTTGAAAAAGAACGGTTGTGCTAAAATTATATTTCAAAAGTTATTGAAAAGTACCGCGAAAAAGTACTACGGAAAATGCTTTTAAAAGCTATATTGATTAAAAAGAATTTTCATTATTTGTAAATCTATTTTTATTACTTAAGTCACCTTTTAAATTTATTATTCATATAATATTTTTAAATAAGTTTAAAACATAATTTACAAAGAAATCAAGTTTTGGATTCCGAACTGCAAAACCGCAATTTTTCCACAAACTTGTTTTACTCATATCTTAAAATTTACTTATAGAAATCTCGATTTTATTTCTTTTTTGGAAAACTATGGATATCATTGTTTGAAAAATTCTTATCTCGAAGAATCCTGAGCCATATTCCAACTTTTACACTCGTTTGACTTTTGTGGCGCGAAATCGCGAACTACCGTTACGCGACACGTCTATTTTTAACTAAATTTTCAGTTTCTTTTCAAACTTCATAGAAACACTTTTAAATGTTTATAAAACATTTATAAATCATTTTAAACTCATTTTATTCATATTTAAAATCAATTTTTCATTTCATTTCATATTATAGCATTATACCATTTTCAATGTTCTTAGATATATTGATTTCGTTAAGAGGCTCAGTAATTTCCATACACATATTTATATGGGTTTAAATTCCTATTAAATTAACTATGCTTACTAGCCAGTTTTCTTAACATTTATCAAACCAAGTTATCATCCATATCACAAATATATAATCAACCATAATATCAACCATGTTATCATCCATTAAATCGTCCAACGTATACTAAACTTTTCATGTTATTAACTTGAAATATTTTTAGAAATTAATAGCTCTAAATATGAGTACTCACCTTTAGCCAAATCAATTAACTTCCTACCAACATTCATTTAATCCAACACTTCATTATTGTTTTCAACTTCAACCAACTTTGGAAAATTTGGAGAGCTTTCGCAGCATCTTGAATTTGGTTTCAGTTAGAATGAAATCGGTGGCACTTCCTTCTCTTTTTCTTGCTCCGGAGCTTCTCGAACTTGTTATCTTCCTCCAAATGGTCCGGCCTCTATGGGTTCCAACCTCTCCTCCATCATTTGTTCCATTCTTAGATGCTAAACCATGTTTTAATGGTATTCTAAGATATTTGGCAAAGTTTGGTTATGTTTGGATTTGATTCGATATGAATTTGAAAATATTAGTAAGGAAAAGAGAGAAGAAGAAGCCATTAAATAGATCTTCAAGGAGGAGGAAGAAGGTAGAAATAGTGTAAAAAAAAGTTAGAAAGCGGTTGGTATTTATAGAATAAAAATGAAGTGGTAAGTTTCCAAAATATCCCTTTGCCAAATTACCAAAATAACCTTCCTTACTTTTTAAGCAACCTTATTTTTTTAACACTTAACATCACATTTTAAATCATTACTTTATGTCATTTTCACTTAAACATTAAGTAAAGAAGGTAATAGTTATGTTTGTTTGATTTGATGTTTTACTTTTTGACTTTTGTGCTTTTTTGTCTTTTTATGCTTACTTTTTGTTAATTATATTCTAGAATTTTCTAAGTATGTTTAGTAAAAATAAACTTGATTAGTGAATTAATTAATAGTTATACTATTTGAATATCTGTTCCTATATAGGAAAATAAAGGAGCGACAATGTTGTGACAACTTTTAATCGACAAAACGTTGATTTTCGACAATATGTTTAACGTACACATTTTGACGTTTTAGTTAAACTATTTATTTATGTAAACCAAATTTAAAAATAAATTTGTATATTACTATTTAAAAATATAAACACTCATAAATTAATGAAAAATTTATTTAACCACTGAATTTTACTTTTCTGAAATCAACATTTTGTCACTTTTATCGATATAGGAAAATGGTACTATTTATGTGTATACTTCTCTTTCCAAATCCTACCTAATATTATTTGAATCATATGACATTACATATTCTATATTTAACATCACTTTAAATAGTATATTTTAAAATTGTCAAATTCTGGGTCGTTACAACCCTCGTCAACTATATCTTACCGAGTTTTATCAATATGATGACTTTATATTAATTTGGCTTTAGCCTATGTTTTTGAGAGGCGGTGACCTCAAATAATTTCGAACTTCATGATGATTTTATTTAAGCATGTATCTTGGCATAATTATTTTGGATAAAGTAAGAAGGGCTATATTTTCCTAGTTTTGAAAGTATGATTTCAAGGGTTAAATCATTCACAACGAAAGTGTTTCAAGGAAGTAGAAAAAGGTATTTAGTCCAGAATTATACTAAAGAGAATGTATTGTTCTTATCACTTTTGGATAGAAAGTGATAGGATGAATTGACTCAGAGAGTATAATACCAAGTAGGACGAGTGTAGGGTAGCGCCCTATACTTTAGCTGCTAGCCCATAGCTGATATTAGCCTAAAATTAGTGTGCTTGGGTTTTGTCAAAGATAAGACATGAAATCGGTTTACGCACAGAAAGGAATAAATAAAAATAAAATAGGTCATAGGATGACCTGCAAATACTTTAGATTTATAATAAGCCTAGTAAGACTACGAGATTGACAAATAGTCAGTAAACACTAGGATAAGTGTATTTCGACAGACCATCCAGTTTTCTTCTAATAGCCAGTTAGAAATTTTGGTATATTTGGTAGGCACGTGTCAGCCATGTAGGTTGGTAGTTACCCTATAAAAAGAACTAAACATTGGGATGGATAGTCCACTGATTTGACGGATACTCATGATTACCTATGTAGCATGCATGCATATTATAGTTATATTGTTTATTTTAATCAGTTTGTTTGCAAACTTTGATTTGCAAAAGATATATATTTTTAAAGGTATATTAGTGAGAGAAAATCCTATTTCGCTCAGAGGCATGGTCTCACTTAAAATATACAAACCGAGTTGGCATGTTATTATTCACACCAGGCTTTTTATCTAGCTCGAATTTTATGTTTTTCCTTTAAACTCTTGGGTACTCCAAAATTTAATTTGAGTAGGTAGAGAGTAAAGGTCTACAAGTTTAGTAGGTTTGGTGAATAAAGCTTCCAAAGACATGCAGGGGGCAAAGCTAGCTATGTAGGAATCTATCTATTCCTATTTTCTGTTATGTTATGTCCGTTATTGTATGAATGAATTGACAATAAATGCATCTGTCTATGTAGTAACTCTGATCAACCAAGGGGGCATCTTCATTTTCATTCTTTGAGTATTTTGTTATAATTATATTTTATCTAAACCTAGAGAACATTTAAAATTATGTATTGAATATGAATTATGACTTTGGAAGTTTACTTTGAAATTGTGTTTAAAATTATTTCATATTCTTGTGCTTTTGATATTATGGATACCATTAACATAACCGCATTTTATCATTAGAAAGTAATACTATAGATGACTGCAATATTTATAACACTTTGTTTCGGGCCTCAAAATGGGGAATCTTACAAGTTGATTTGAGTTGACCATGATATTAACCTGATATAATTGAGGATATGAATCCTCTCTTAAATAGTGCTTCACTTCCGATACTTTCACTCAACTCAACTGTAGTCACTCGATAGCCACATATCCATGATTTGACTATAATCAAAGCGAGCTATCATATTAAAGATCGTCGATATTCTAAAGTTGAAAGAACTGTGTGCATCTAGATTAACTCTTCAGCTGCTTTATTGTGGGCGATGTACTCGGCCTCTATCGTGGAATCAACAACTGTTTCTTACTTGGGACTTTTCTAATTAACGGCTCTACTATTAAGCATGAAGACATAATCAAATGCCAATTTGCTATCATGTATATCACTTTGAAAGCTCGAATCTATATACCCCTTAATAAGGAGGTCTCCATTCTAGTATATAATGAATAAGTCCTGAGTATTTCTTAAATACGTCAGTATACATTTTATGCCCATCCAATGTTTTTCTCCAAGATTAGACTGGCATAAGCTTATACGTCCTAATGCGTATGCCAATTCCAGTCTAGTGCATAGCATAGCATACATTATGGATTATATGGTTGAAGCATAGGCGGTCATCTTTATACGCCCTTTCTCCTCATCGGTAAGAGGAGCGTCCTTCTTAGAAAAATGATTCCAGACTATGTTGGAACGTTTCCATGCTAGGATTTCTATATGCCGAACCTTTTTAGTATGGTATCTATGTGCATGGATTGGGACAATCCGAATAGCCTTTTAGGTCCATCTTTATAGATCTTTATAGGAAATACGTAGGATACCTTTCCTAAATCCTTTATGGAGAAATTCTTGAAAAGCCGGGATTTCACCAACTGCAACAACGAAGTATCAATGCCAATTAACAATAGATCATTTACATAAAGTACTAGGAATATGATGGCTTTGAATTATTCTAATCTATATATGCACGCTTCCTCTATGTTCTGATAAAAATCAAACTTCTCGATTGGCTTAACAAAACTCATGTTCCAACTCCTTGAAGCATGTTTAAGTCCATTAATGGAATTTAATAACTTGCAAGCCTTGCCTCACTCCAACTGACCACAAAACCCTCGAACTGCGACATACAAATAGTTTCTTCTAATACCTATTAGAAAATTCATCTTCACATCCATTTTCCATATTTCATAGTCATACAATGCAACGATGACTAGCATAATCCAAGCGGACTTAAGCATAGCTATGGGTGAACGGGTCTCGTCATAATCAACGCTTTGAATTTAAAGAAATATTTTCGCAACTAGCCTTGACTTATAAGTCTCTACTTCTCCATCTACATTTAGCTTTTTCTCAAAAAACCATTTCCAACTGATGGGTTTTATCCCTTCAAGTATGTCCGAAAATGTCCAAACTTTGATTTCATACATGGAATCCATCTTGGATTTCATAGCTCCAAGCCAGAGTGCAGAGCCTTTAATCTACCGTTCTTGTTGGTAGGACAAAGGAGTGTTATCAATTAAGACTGTTACAACCTTGATTTCAATGACAACAACTATACAAGCTCTTGGATTCAATATACATAGGTATATATATCATCCATATGCAGGTAGACTTTTGCGTCCAAGACTTGAAGACTGGCAAGGGTAATTATACTGAGTAATATTAGTATATTCTGTTAAGTTTCTAAATAGATGATATGTACTATCTCCTTGAGTAATCTTCACAAGCACTTGCTCATACAAACTGCTTATAAAATGAAGATAATAGAGTGTAATGTGTCAGATGTCTGGCATATATGCTCAGACGTTTGGCAACCCAGACGTCTGGCAACATGCTCCGCTTATAAATTCTGCAACAAACCAGACGTCTGGCATATACGCTCAGACGTCTGGTAACATGTTATGTCCTTAAATTTTTAACAAACCAGACGTCTTGCACAAATGGCCAGATGTCTGACTTGGGTAACGGCCATTTTCTTCCAAAAGAAATCTTCTTCAAACAAAGCGTTGCTTCCTCTTATTTTGATCATGACTCTTTCTTCTCAAGCATTGTGACTCTTAGAATGAAATAGAATGAATCAAAAGTCACTACTCTTCAAACAAACTCTTCACCCTCTATAAGTAAACTTGAAATTGAAAGTTGGAACTTAAATTGCTATTTCTGAACTTTCTTTCTTTATTTTCTAATATTTCTGTGATTTACAAAAGCATTCAAAAATACACCATTTCCTTATATCAAAGCTTAAACTACATACTACTCAAGGAGATTATAGGAAGAAGTTGTACTTATAGTCAAAATCAATGTTGCATAGAACATACATTTGTCAAAGAAATATTCTTGTAAAATCCTATTCTTTCGGGCGAAGTGAGGGCATTTGGTTAGTGAAATTCCGAAGAGGAGCTTCAGGACTGGACGTAGGACGGGAGGTCCGAACCAATATAAAATTCATGGTGTGATTACTATTAATTTTTACATGCATTATTATTCTGTGCAATTCACACTATCATACACTCACTTGTCATATATTATATACATATACGATCCATATAGACTTTCAATTGGTATCAGAGCAAGGTCAGTGCAAGTCACAGTAACGCGTATTTGAAAATTATTAATATGGAAAGTATCTTTCAAGAAGGTCAACCAACTGCACGTCCTCCACTACTCACCGGATCTAATTATGCATATTGGTCAACCCGAACGAGAATTTTTATGGAAGCAAATGGTTTAGAAATATGGTCAGCAGCTCAAAATAAGTACGAAGCACCTAAAACAAATATTAGCACATGGAATGAAGCACAAAAAACCGCTGCTTCTAATAATGCTAAAGCTATGAATGTGCTATTTTGTTCTCTTGATAAAAATGAATTCTCACGTGTTATGTTATGTACTACTGGATATGATATATGGCGCACTTTACAAATTACACATGAAGGTACAATCAAGGTCAAACAAACAAAAATATCAATTTTACAAAATCAATTTTCGTCTTTCAAAATGAAACAAAATGAGTCAATTATTGACAATATTCAAGATTTCAAACCATACAACACGATCTTATAGCACTAGGAGTTAAATTTACAGATTTTGATTTAGTATCTCGAATTCTTAACTCTTTGACAATTGAATGGGAAAGAAAAGTACTGGCTATCGAAGAAGCTAATGATCTCTCTTTACTTAAAGTTGAAGAGTTGATTGGAAATTTAATATCATATGAAGCAAATTTGCAGGCCAGAAAGGAGAAAAATCATGAAAAGAAGAACATTGAATTTCAACCAAGCAATGAAGATTCTGAATTGGATGAAATTAAATTGTTTTTATTGCTAAGAACTACAAAAAATTTAAGAAATTCAAGAAAATGTCTAGATTGCAAAATAATGGAAGATCAAATTCATCAAATCAAACTTCGATCAAGTATTTTGAATGTGATCAGTTCAGACATATGAAGAAGGATTTTCCAAAACTCAACAATGAGAAAAAGAAAAATAAGTTTGAGAAATTTAAGAAAAAAGAAAAGCATTCCAAGTTACATGAGATGACTCTTCCTCTTCATCCGATAGTGACAGTGAAAATGATATGGAGCATGCAAATATATGTTTCATGGCACACACTAATGAGGTATGTTCTAATCTTACTTATAATGAAATTTTAGAAATAAGTATGGAACTTGATGACAAATATAGAGAAACTAAAAAATTAAATATGAAATATGTTGCTAAAATAAATTGATTAGAACTTGAAATAAGGTTACTAAAAGATGAGAATTTTATTTTAGAAGAAGAATTAGAAAATGCTCAAGAAAAGTGTAAGAATCTTTCTATTGAAAATAATGCTTTATCTTGCGAATTAGGAAAAATTAAACTATAAAATAATAAAATTAATAATGAGCACATTATCTTAAAAGATAATCTAGAAATTTCAAGATCTGAAAATACCGATCTTAAAAAAAATTGGATAAAATTATAAATAATGTTACAAAATTTTAACAAAGGAAAACAAGACTTGGAAAATTTGATTGAAATTTCCAAGCCATTCAAAAATCAAAATGGAACAGGATTTGAGAATAAAGCAAAAATTACAAAGCATAGTAAGATTTATACTAAGATAAAACCTTCTTCCAAAAAATAGGAAATTAATCACAAATTCAAAAATGATTAAAATTTGGGTTTCTAAAACAAATTACAACCTAATTAAAAAAATATAGATAGTTATATGAAAGAAGTGATTCACAATAATAATTACATTTCTAAATGAACCAAACCATCTTGGGTATGGTTACCTTTACAAACTAACACTTAGGACCCAAAAATAAAATGGGTACTGTAACGACCCGCAAATCCGTAACCCTTGAGTCAACACTATTCTACAACAATCAACTCAAGTTGTACAGAAATACGAACCATTTGAGTTAAAGAAGAAGAGGTAGAAGAAGAAAAATAGAAAACAACAACAGAATCTAACCATCGCAGCAGAATAAAATATAATAGATAATAAATAATCTTTACTCAATTCAAATATATCTGTTCATATATTACATCATCAGAGTAAATCAAACACAGTTTAACAACAATATACAAATGGATGTAGTAGGAATAGTGCCTTCGATTTCGTTCGAACCCGGGACGGACTTGTATGGATGAATGCTTGGTACCAACTTAAATATTTTTATTTTTTGCAGGTATCCAAATACAAAAATAAAGAGAAATGGATATTAGATAGTGGATGCTCTAAGCACATGACGGGAAATGCTCACATGCTATCAAATATAAAATACATTGATGGTGGCACTGTAACTTTTGGCGGTAACTCAAAAGGGTTCGTCATTGGCATTGGAGAAGTCATCAATATCGGTATCTCTAACACTCCTATTATTTCGTATGTTTTATTAGTAGAAAATTTAAAACATAATCTTCTTAGTATAAATCAGTTATGTGATAAAGGGTTTGAAATAAAATTTGAAAAAAAAAATGTAAAATTTTTGACCAAAGCAAAAATTTACTCTTTGAACGTTTTAGAAATCGTAATATATATATATATATATATATATATCCTAAATATGAACATTAAAAATAATTAAGATTTATGTCTATCTACAAATCATAATGATCCTTGGATTGGCATAAACGTTTTTGTCATATAAATTTTAAACATATCAACAAGCTAGCAAAACATGATCTAGTTAGAGGTCTACCTAAAATTAATTAAAATTAAAAATTTATGTGATGCTTGTCAAAAGGGAAAACTAAAGAAGAGTACGTTCAAATCTAAAAGTAAAATATCTACTAAGTAACCGTTAAAATTACTTAGATTTATTTAGACCAACACAAGTACGTAGTATAAATCATAACAAATATGTGTTCGTAGTTTTAGATGATTTTTCAAGATACACTTGGACATTATTTTTAAAACATAAAAGTGACACTCTTGGAATGTTTAAAATCTTTACAAAATGAATTACTAACTTAATGGATTTAAAAATAAAAAATATACGCAGTGATCATGGGGGAGAATTCAAAAATGAATTTTTTACTAATTTTTGTAACAAAAAAGGAATTATTCATAATTTTTCAACTCCAAGAACACCACAACAAAATGGTGTAGTTGAAAGAAAAAATAGAACTTTGCAGGAATGTATGCGAACACTACTAAATAGTAGTAATCTACTTAAACAATTCTGTGCTGAAGCCATTTCAACTGCCTGTTATGTATTAAATCGTGTCACACTTCGACCTATGACTAAAAATACATGTTATGGAATATTTTATGGAAGAAAACCAAAAGTTTCGTATTTCAAAACTTTTGGGTCAAAATGTTTTATTCTAAATACAAAGATAATCTTGGAAAATTTGATCCCAAAGCAGACGAAGGAATTTTCACTGGTTATTCAGAACGTAGTAAAGCTTATAGAATTTATAATAAACGAATAAATATTATAGAAGAAAGCTTTTATGTATCTTTTGATGAAAATGTCCAACAAACTATTAAAGAAGAAGATGAAATTTTAACTCAAAATCAAACTGAAAATATAAATAATGTGAATAATTCATCTTCTAAAAATAATGAAAATATTTTAAGATCACCCACATGAACATCAAAAAATCATCCTTTGGATAATATAATTAGAGACTTAAATTCTTGAGTCACTAGAAATATTTGTTCTCCATAAGACACACATATCCTAGTCACGAGAAATCATTGGTGAAGGTAACAAAGACAGAACTATTATCTTTGTTTACTATGGGCATCGAGCCACATACATCACTATGTAATAACCATAAGAGTTCATCAACTCTTTCATTGCTCCCACTGAAAGAGTGCTTGGTCATTTTACCTTTGAGACATGACTCACACATGTCCAATGATTCAGAATCAATTGACGATAGAAAACCATCGGTTTTCAATTCATGTAGTAGTTTCTCACTAATATGATCTCGCCTGCAATGCTAAAGATAACTATCATTTATAATTTTAGAAGAATTATACACATAACACACATAATTAATATTAATCGCATAAATGCCATTTTCAAGAATACCATCGTAGTCTTTATTCCATACAAACTAATGTTCATAATATTATTTGTATAATGAAATATATATCCAATTTCAGACAATCTAGAAACAAAAATAATCCCGCGAATAATTTTACAAAATAGTAATTATTTAATACTATACTAATCCATTAGGAAAATTCAAATGATAATCTCTTACTATCGTTGCATCTGCCATAGATCCATCTGCAACTTGGAGCCTTTAATCTCTCCTCTTGCCATGCGTTATCGGTTCCTAAGACCATATAATGAATTAAATATATGAGTACCAGATCTAGTATATAAGATCTAAGACATTTTATTGATTCTAAAACAATTTTAAATCATAAATGTATCTGATGAAGCTGCAGAACCATTCTGCTTCTTTTCCCTAACAGTCTTTAAGTAGTCGGAGCAATTCCTTTTCTAGTGGCATTTCTTATAGCAGTGGTGACATTCACACTTGTCATTGGCCTTCTTACTTTTCATTTTCTTACCTTCTCTTTTTTGCTTCTTCGAACTCTTCAAAGATGATGCACTACCCTTTACCGCAAGTAATGTCTCTTGATCCTTAGATTATGACTCGGCCGACCTTAAAATATTAAGGAGCTCCATGAGATTCACATTAAATTGGTTCATGTTACAATTTAGTATGAACAGTTCGTGCTAAGGAGAAGTAGAACCAATGATCAAATTCACTTGCAATTCGTTACTTATATATATGTCCAACTACGAAAGCCTATCAATATATCCCTTCATAATTAGCACGTAATCATCCACTTTCTGCCTTTTGATCATTTTAATATTAAATGGCTTCTTCATAAACTCTTACCACGTCGAACATGACTTTTCACCTAATAGTGCCTTGAGACTATCAAATATCCCATGGTAAGATATAATTCCATGCTTCCTTTACAACAGCTGGTCTAACATAGCTAGCATGAAATTTGGGCGATCTCTTGGTCTAACACCTATTTTTATAAACCAGTCATCGTTCAGGGTCTATATCATCAGTGGGTTGTTCTTTGGGTTAACATGTAATGGCTAACCATAAGCACTCTTTAGTTAAAACTATTTTAATTGCTCTTAGCCAATCAATATAGTTTGGTCCAGTAAGCTTGTCATTTTTTGCAAGTTTAAATAGTTTATTATTAGGACAATAATATTAGTGAGGTTAAACTTCAAGTTTCATTATACTAATAATCTCCTACTAGTGTTTTATGCCAAACCCTAAGTCGAAACATAATATTCTTTCGACTTCACTAGGTGTAAGAACTCGTTTGTCTTGGAATTCCAACCGTGAGTTTGCTCAAAAAACATAGCTCCATGAACGGTGGATAACTCCTTATCGGTTGTATCTTATACAAATCCTAACCCTTGGTACCTTGCCCTAATTTCACTTCGACCTTGAGCTTGCTCAACAAATCAAAATGAAATTATTCAGTCATACCTACCACAATGTGACAACTTAAGTGTAGTATATGTTCGAGTTTTCTCAAAAAATACATATAGTTATCTTACCTTGTCTATTCAAAATATTAATATACTACACATAACATCCCAAGCTCAAATTTGCATAACAATTTACAAGTATGCAAGTAATATACATACATACATATACATGCATACATATATATATGCTAGATGGCAACATTATATTAAAGATTCATAATCTTCAGTATATTATATTGAGTGATATCTACTTATAAACTAATGTAACTCTCATGAATTACTCTCATGATTCAAGTGTCGAAAACATTGGAAATCAAGTTATACGTACATTTACGTATGTATTTATTCCTTAAGTCTAGTTAGGGTTTCTTAATGTTCCACTTTTAATTTATACGTTCATATTATATAAGTTTTATTATTATATAACTTTTGTATTACTTATTACTTATGTAATAATCTAATGTATAATATTACGTAAATTAAATCTTATTTAATTAATTTTAATTAATTAACAATTTAATTAATTTTATATTATCTTGATATAACATTTATATTTAATATTTATTTATACTATAGCCTTTATAGTATAACACATATATTATATATAAGTGTATATTATTTAATGAATTAACATTTTAATTAATTTATTTAAGTAAACAGTTTTAATTAAATTATTTTAATTTCGAAGTTCATTTCATATACATACATGTATATTTATGTTATTTTCAACATTTTAAAACAACATAACATATCAGTAGAACAAGATTTTTGCCTGAGCAGAAGAAGAGAACTTCACACGCCTGAGCAGTAGAGTAGGACTTCAACAAATACAAAAGATTGTTTTGACCATGTGTGTTCTAATAACACGGATTTTTCACTCGTAATACACCCTTTTTATAATCTTTTCCTCAAGTATGATGTGCGTAGTTATGTGTATATGAAGATTAGGAAGTTTCAAATTGCTTGAAGAATATGGAAATAAATACGTAAGCAATTAATGTATGAATTCAAGAGAGTAGTTAATTCAGAAAATATGATTCAAGTATAAGAAAGTAAGTGAAGTGATTTGATCTTGAAATTCATGCATATATATAGTAGTTAAGGAGTTGCAACTGTTGGTGAAGAGATCTCTATGAATAGAAATGGTTGCAACCCTTCACGAGGAAGAAGGCTATTCAAAAAGGAAGCATCTTTTCACAAAAAAAGAATATTGCAGAATTTAGTCGACTGACTCAGGTCATTCAGTCGACTGACTCAGGTCATTCAGTCGACTGAATTTAAGAACATGCACATATATGTTAAAATGCACAGATTCAGTCGACTGACTGACTGTATTCAGTCCACTGAATTCTATTATTAAGAAAAAAAACTACAGTAGCTCATTTGGTTAGAGTACTTTCCTTCCAAACTAGTGACCTGGGTTCGAGCCTTGCTCCATGCATTTTTTGAAAACTTGATTTTGATTAAAATATGCATGCAAGTTTATTTCAATGTGAATGATGATTCTTGAGGAAAGATTTTAACAAAGCACTAAACTAGACTTTATATACACATTTGATGACTCTTTTTAAAATATATAACTATACAAACCATATATTGAGTCGATGAGTCTGGATGTTATCGTAGTTGCAGATTCATGAATTGTTGTGTCTTGTCAGCAATCAAAACCTATGATCCAACATTCTCCCCCTTATTGATGATGACAACTTTATTTGCTACGAACGAATTTTTGACAAGCTTTATTGATCTTATCTCTCTCATTGAATATATTCACGTAATTGTTTTATAGATTTCTGCCCCCAAATCTATGCTATATATTCCTGTAAATAATTAATCTTTTCTCCCCCTTAATCTGTGCTTGCATGGTTTATTCCTGCAAATAGTGTTAGATCAATATCTTTCTTCCCCTTTTTCATCGACAAAAAGGAGAGTTTATAGGATCATATAAATTATATTTTTACATAAATGTTAACATAGAACAATATAGAACGAAATAACTACTACTTATAATGTAAGGTATCAGAAAAAAAATTAACATTTAAAGCATGCGATACCCAAGGTTCTTATAATTTCCTAATTTGTAGGAAACCATACCCATTTGGGTGCGGTTGAACCTTTATAAATATAATTTTCATTATTAGCTACCAAATGAAAATAATCATCAATGTATTTTTGTCTATTTTTCCAATTAACAGGAACCCAAATATTTAGATAATTTTTATTCGTATATAAACATTATTGGTCATAGAAGTAATTGAATTTCTATAAAAATTGGATTTAGACTTTTCTCGTAATCTAGTATTAGCACTAACATATTTACTATACATGAAAGCGTGTCTAGTGCTATTTCTATGATCTGTTTTGTTATATCCTAAACCATTTTTATCATTTAAAGGTCTAGTGCTTGATAAAATCATATTTAATCCTTTTGTCCTTTATTAAATTTTGTGACTTCAGTGTTAAGTTTATCAAATTTAGCTTTAAAGTCACAATTATTATTTTCAAAAGGAATATTACAGTTTTTCAAAATACCAATTTGCTTGTTTAATTCAAAATCCTCCTTTTTAATGTACAGTTCTCATTTTTGAGAAGAAAAATTCGAGATTCTGAATTATCTAAAGATGATTGTAATAAATCATTTTGTCTTTTCAAATCCATAATTTCTTTTGAAAAATTTCTTTTTCTTTTTCAAACATAGTATTTTTGTGTTCTTGAAAATCTTTAAGCGCCTCAAATTATTTTTCAAAACACCTTGTTGATTTTCTAAATCTAATTTTTCAATTTCTCATTTTCAGGTTTGATTGATTTCATCTTTTCTAAAATAAGAAAATTAAGCTTTGAGATCTTCTCGCTTATACTAACTAATTCATTATTTTCATTTACTAAAATTTGTAAATCAGACAGTACCTTTTTACAGTCCTCATTGGTCGTTGCTCTTACAGTTTCAGGCTTTATGCTTGTTGTATTTCAATCGAATCTTTTTCTGGCCATTATTCTATGATGTTGTGATGATCGATAGAATTCCAGGCTCTGATACCAAATGAAAGTGTGTAGGACCGTGTAATATGGAATAGTGTGAAATAATAAACTTGATAACAGATAAAAGTAGTAAATTAAATAATAAATGAACACACCAGAGATTTGTATACTGGTTCGAACTTCTCGTTCTACATCCAGTCCCAGACTCCATTCTTGAATTTAACTAACAACAATACCCTCGCTTAACCCAAAGGAATAGGTATACACAGCTTGAGCAGCAGAACAGACACCTAAGCAGCAGAATAGGATTTTTGCCTCAGCAGCAGAAGAGGACTTCACTAATACAAAAGAATATATGAAATTGTGTGTTCTTGATAGTACTGGTAGCTCTGTTTAAAAAAAAAATAAGAATGATGAGGTGCGGACTACTTGATGATAGATTTTAACAATTTCTAGGACTTAAACACAAGTATTAAATAGTGAAAACATAGATTCAAAGTCTCGATATCACCATAGTCCTTTGATTGTCTCTTTTTGTTGTGATTAATCGTGCATTCCCTTTTTCTTATAAATTGTTTTTTCATGAATCAAAACTAGTGATTCAACACATACAACCTTTGGTCTTTGTCACCCATTGCTCCTTCCTTGTCACCATCTATTTCTTCTCTACCTTCTACAACCACAACTTCACCATCCTTGAGTTTCCTCACAAAGCACAATCTGTTACTACTCAAGCAACTTTTGTACCAATCGCCATCCAATACATTTGAAATCAAATCTCTACCTGAAATATAACATCCTCATATCCCATCCAAACTACAACCTGAAATAAGGACAACTCCTTAACAATACACCTCAACTACTTCAAAAATAAGTTCCATCGTCCACTCACCATCTTCAATACCACTTCAATCTTCTTCGCTCAATTATACCTTATCCGAACCAATTTAGTTGGTGTACTACACCAAAACTTCAACTATCTACAACCAAACATTACAACTACCCACTAAAACCACAACCAAAACTGCTTCTCCCTAAAAATGTTTTTGATTTTGAATGTTAACTGTTCCAAACTATGAATGTTAACAAACATGTTTAGTTATTTAAAAACATGTTCTTAATTGTGAATATTGGCTATTTTTTGTCTGGTTCTCTTTAAGTTTTCAAAGACCATTACTTAGACAATTGAAAAAGATAAAGCAGATTATCTTTGTATACTTTGAAACTTTCTTCACTTGCTTCTAATTATAAATTTTCATTTCATCAAATAATGCTTATTGATTTTCAGTTGTGAATGTTCACTTTTCTATTTTATTAATTTTCACCTATAGTTTTATTTAGTTTAACTTTCTAACTAACTTAGCATAGCCTTTATTATCCAAAAATTTCTCAATAATATTCATTATAATGTTCAATTAAGATGTTTGATATTTACCTTGTGAAAAAATAATTACTCGTTGATAAACTAGTTAAGATGTTTTAATGTCTGCATATCATCTATAACAAGAAAATTTTAAACTGTGCAAATTGAAATTGGTGTAAAAAATTTTTGAACATTTGTTCCTTACAAAAAAAACATTTGTTCCTTACAAAAAAAACATGTGGATTTAATTTGTATTTTTTTTGAAAAAGAGGTACTTTATATACTAAAAAAGTGCTTTATCGTTTTTTTTTGAAAAAGAGGAACTTTATATACTAAAAAATATCTTAATCCTAAAAATACAAAATAATTAAAAAGATAAAGCATATTATCTTTTTATTCAAATTTTGTGCAGTATGTTATTTTTTTTGATGAACTTGTTATTTTTACCTCCTAATTGATTTTATGATTTTCGTAAATGTAGAATCAGACTGGATCAGCACAGGAATTACCTGATGCTGATGAAAATGAAGACTTGATAGATAACGACTTCAGACATAATCAATTAGAAAACTCTGATGACGAAAAAACGATTTCACAACAAATGGACGAAGAAACTAATGATTTGGATGATCTCGATCAGTATGAAATAAAAAAAACAAAGAAGAAGAAAACGTAACAGTACCCAGGTACATATAGATGTAATTTGGATGCAATCTATAAAGTGTTGTCAATCATAAAGGAGAAGAACATTCTTTCTCCTGAAGCAACAGCTTTTATAGAAAAAACACCATTCAAAAATTTCTTTAATGTTTTTCTTAGAGATTCAATAGAACGACAAGATTTAAGAAAAAGTGCTTCGAATTTAGATGATACCATTACTTCTTTTGATGTAAAAGAAAATGCTTTCAGAATTGGAAACAAATTTCTCAAAATTAGTTCTAAAGAAATCAGTCTAATATTCGGAATGTCATTAGCTAGAGAAGATTCATTTCCTATACCAGCTTCAAACAAAGCCTCAGCCATGGAAAGTTTCTTCAATTTTTTAAGTGCCAATTTTCAAGAAGAAGACCTAATCAGCCAAAAAACAGTAACAAAAAATTTGTTTCAAATTTCGGGGACGAAATTCTTTTAAGGGGGGAGGAATGCGATGACCCGGAATTTTAAGCAATATCAATTTAATAATCTGAATTAAAAATTAAATTGATTTGATAATCTTTGTAATAAGATTTGAATTAATTTATTAATCCAATTAAAATAAATATTTAATTGATAGATTTTATATTTTTAAATCTAATAAACTGTTATCTATTTATAATGTATATAGAATATGTATACATTGAAAATAGATATTGTTTTAATCTAATAAATAAATAAATCTTGTTTTCTATAAATATGCATATCTTTAGTGAAATTGGGTATAATTTTAAAGTTAAACTTTTAAAGGATTATTTAATAAATAAAATATGGTTTTTAAATTGATAAGATAAAAATTAATTTGTTTAAATTGATTTATTTGATAATAAGCTTTTTTAAAAGTATATAATAAATAACTAAATAATTTTAAATACATAAGGTAAATATTGAAATGGTTTAACATATGTTTTAACTCAAGTTTAAATTTAAATAAAAATTTACAATAAGGTTTATTTTGATTTTCTTTTAATTATAGTTGGATAAAATAAATAATTTATTGATAAAGAAATAATTTCTATTATAAGTTATTTATAGTTATCAATTTTGTTATTTTCAAAATATAATAATGTAATTGTTTTTAACAAATAGATTTTTAATAAAAAATAGTTGTGTTTCAAAAATTTAATTGTGTAGTTATATATGTAAATAAACTTGATTTCAAAATTTTATTTGAACTTGAATTCAAAGCTTTGAAATCTAAAGTATAAATATTTTTAATTTGTTTTGATTTTAAAATATTTGTATAAAATTTATTTTATAAGTATAATTGGATTTATTCATTTTAAAATTTATCTACAAATAAATAAATACATGTTAACTAATTAATTAAACAAAGATTCACTTTTATCTTATATTAACATGTTAACTAAATAACTAATTAGCCTTTTACTATAACTAAATTACATAATTATAACAAATTAACATTAAAGACAAATGTAAATATTATACTAATTAAAAGAACAAGTGTTAATCCATAAACATGACAAAGTGACAAGTGTTTAAATTGGAAGACAAGTGTCATTTATTTTTATTTTTTTTCTTTTATTTTTTTTATAAGCATTTCAGTTTTTATAAACAATTTCTCTTTCATTTTATTTCTTTTCTAAATCTAAATGCAAAAGGAAAAAAACACACACACATCCTCAAAAACTAAATCTGAAATCATCTTCAAAATTTGATCAAGACCCTGTAAATCACTTTCCAATTCAAATCTGCAAATCCACTTCACAAACCTGAAACAAAGCCTGCATGCAAACCATTTTTTTTTCAAATCCAAACAAATCCTGCCTGCATTTTTCAAAAACCTGAGATCTGCTCATAAGCAAGTAACTTCAAGTTCAGATGCAAGCATTCTTTTCAGTTTTGGTTGTAATCAAGTTTCATATAGCATGCATGCAAGAATTCTGTAACAAGCCTTCAAGTTTTTAACTCAAGCAAACCATGCACTCAAGTTTTTTTTTAAAAAAAAAGAGGAACTGCATATTTCCAGTTTTAAAAGCACCAAAGCCTTTTTCAAAAATCATTGCTCTTTCACCAAGTTTTAGGTGAGTAACATCAATATTTTGAAAAAAGTTAAGAATGAATATGGTTGATGTTATTTCTGTGGTTAAATCTGTAGTATGTATATATGAAAGTGAAATCTGCAGTATGCATGTTTTATTCCCAAATGAATATCCTCTGTTTTATAATTTAGTTTCCTGTTTTAGATTTAAATTCATTTTCTCTTCAAACAATTGTTAATAGGACTTGGTTTATAAACAAAAGTTGTGTGATTTATCATGGATAAATGTTTTAAAAACTTATTCAAGCTAAATCTCATCTGTGTGTCTCTGGGAAAAAAACAACTGTGATTGTTTTACAAAGTGAAAACTCAAAACTTGGTAAATTATGAATTCAGTATTATAGAATGAAAACAACAAGCAAAACATGAATTTCAATACAAAAAACATAATTTATAGGTTGAGAAGTAGGGTGCAGTTCTGTGTTGAACAGAAAATGGAACTGGGGGATTTTTAGGTGATCTCTGCAAATTGGAGAGTCGGGATTCATCTTGAAGGTAGAGGAGTTATCATTGATGCAGGGAAAAATAGGTGATGGTGATGCAAATTACCATGGAAGCAGTGGTGAGGGTTTATTTCCTATAGCCCTAGTTTAAACGAGGTGACTTGTCAGTATGGCCTGTAGGAATGATCGAGTGTCATGGGCTTTTGGGAGGTGGTTGCTGAAGAATAGGCGAAGCTGTGGCCGGAGGTGGAAGTTCTCTGGTGGACGGAGCACCGAGGGGGAAGTGATGACAGGTTCTGATGGGGTTTTGGTATTTTTGGTTCTAGGTTTTAGAATAAAACTCGAATTCAATTTTGAATTGTGGAATGATGAATTTATGGTCATGTTGGGTCGGGGGTTTAGTCGCCGAGATGTGGAGGCCACCGTAGGTGGCTGCCTTGTGGAAGCAGTGTAAATGAACTCGAGAATTTCTCGAGTAATTGTTGTGAGTTTCTCGAAGGAATGGGTTTGCTGACTCGAAGAAAAATTGGTTTTTGCTCGGGTTAATGAATGTAACAGGTTTGGTTTTGAAACCTGTAGGTTCAGTTTTAAAATTTTAAAATAAAATTTAAACCCTGGATTTAAATGAAAGTTAAGTTTTAAATCCTAGTTTTAAATCTGAGTTAAGTATAAATCTAAATTTAAAAATAGATTCGAGTTGAATTTGAATCTAGTTTGGAAATAAATGAGTTTTAAAATTCAAATTAACTTAATAATATTAAAATGTTAAAGTAGTTTGAATTTTAAATTAAGTTTAAAAAGGTAAGTAAAGTTTTAAAAATCTGAAGATTAATCTGAATTCAAATTTTAGGTATTTCAGTTTTGAAATGTAGGAAGGTTTTTGAAATTTAAAATGTTTTGAACAATTTGAAATGTTTAAAGTATAATTCAAATTGATTTGAATTTAAATATGAATTTGGTTTTAAACCCTTTTAAACTTCTTATCTAAATGAGTATATCTTTAACTTGTGAAATGAAAGGTTTAAAAATGTGTTTTGAAACTTTGTTAAAGATAATTTGAATTCATTTTAAATATTAAATTTAAAATAATATTTGGAAGTAAATTTAAAGTAATTTTTTAATGTTTTGTTAATGATAATGTGATCATTAATAAGGAAATATTTTTATCTTTAAAACAAGTAAGAATTTAATGATTTGAATTATTAAGTTAATTAAAATGGATTATTTATTTAAATGAAGTAATGATTTGAAAAAAAAGTAACTAAAGCTTTTTAAATGTATTAATTAAAGTTAAGTTAATTAATTAATTTGGATTAATTAAATAAGCAATTAAAGGTTTAAACTAATTAATCAATGGTTAAGATTAATAAATTAGGAATAATTAATTTTAAATTAAGAATTATTAATTGGATTTTAATTAATAATTAGGAATTAATTAATCAAGCAATTTAGAATTAATTAAGTTACGGTTAACACTTAATTAATTTAATTAAAGATTAATTAAAAGATAATTAAAGATTAATTAGTTTATAATTAATATTGATTGATGAAAGTTAATTACTTAAGAAAAAGTAATTAAAGAATTAATAATAGTTAATGATGGTCATTAACTAAGGATTATTTAGTAATTAATGAATATGATTAATTTTTAATAATTAATTAGATTAATTAATTAATTAAATGTCAATTGTGAAATTTATTTAAGTTAATTACTAAATGAAAGTAATTAAAGAATTTATTACTTAATGTAATTAATGAAA
The DNA here is from genome assembly GCA_030765085.1 of Allium cepa. NCBI lineage: Eukaryota > Viridiplantae > Streptophyta > Magnoliopsida > Asparagales > Amaryllidaceae > Allium > Allium cepa. Next base: position 319,560,623 of record CM060928.1, on the reverse strand, counting down.
TTTATTGTGATTAGTTTAAATTAGTTAATTAATTAAGTTTAGTTAATTTAATCACTTGTTGGTTGATAATAATTACTTAATGTAATTTATGGAATGAAATTACTCAGTGAAGTAATTAAAGATAATTAGTGGATGTAAATAGTGGATAATGATGGGATTTGTGAAAGTAATTTGGATTAAATTACTTTGTATAATTAATCAAGGGATTTATTAAAGAAATTAATTAAAGAGTAATTAGTTTGATAAGTAATTAAGGGTAGTTAATTACTGAATGTAATTAATCAAAGGTGATTAATGATTATGGATTAATTAAGGTTAATTACTGAATGAAATTAATTTAAATAAGATAATTAATTAAATATAATTAAGGATCATTAATTAAAATAATTAATGATGTAATTAAGATTGATTAATTAAGATTAATTAATCAATAAGAAGTGATTAAGTGTAATTAATTAATGAAATTAATTAAGGTTAAATGTAATTAATTATAGTTAATTAATTAATGAAGTAATTAAATGTTAATTACTGTATTTGGTTTAGAGTATTAATTTTGTGAAATTAATCAATGGTGATTAATTAAGTTGATTAACTAGAGGTTAATTAATTAATTAATTAATCAATGGTGATGTAAGCAAGATTTATATTGATGTAGTAATTAATTTAATTCACTTTAAATTAATTAGAGATGATGTAATTAATTTAATTCATTTTAAATTAATTATAGATGTTATGATTATAGATCATTGCTTATGAATGGATGATATTGATTGCCTTGAATGGTTTGAAATCTCAGTTATGAGATTAGTAATGTTGAGTAATATGGATGCATTGGTTGCATCGTGATGTTGATTTGGATTATCTTTGATAATGATAATGTGGACTATCTGCTATGATTATAATGATGTTTATCTATGGTGAATCTGTGAATTATCTATCTGTGTGTATATAGATAATGAAATTGAATTGTTTTAAAACTCTAAAACAACTTGGACCTAAAAGACACGCTTTGGATTTCGATGAGACCGGGATCGGGTTTCCATATTTGGATATCCGAAAACCACATCGATCCAAATTAACGATAGGTCGTGAATCTTATGTGAAGAGTGAAGACTCGAGGTGTAAGGACTATTCGTCAATACAACTCTGGGGGTGATTCCGTAATGAGTTTGACGGAAATAGTACTTACAGGCTCGAGATGGTGATTCAGAGTGAAAGGGTTATCGTCGTTAACTCTAAGGTGATTCCAAAACGAGTGTAACGAGATAATGCCTTCGGTTTCGTTCGAACCCGGAACAAACTTGTATGGATTGAATGCTTTCAGAACATCGTCAGGTCGACGATGAGCATTCAAAGTGATGTGTCTTATTAAGGTAATCGTAGCCTCAAGCCTCATCAACCGGGAATGGCTAAAATAGGGGAGGTGCAGCAAGGCTAGGTGGGTAGCGTCTATTTCAGGACAAAATTTTCCCCTTTCTAGAGGTCCCTTTTTATTCGGCTGTGTGGGCGGTTGGAATTGCGCACCAACTACGGGGTTGTCTTGTTCGGGACTGTCCAGTAAGGGATGGTTCCGGCCTTATGTTGCAGGGGAGCGGGCGTACTCCTCGGTACGGTGATCTAGGCCACGTACTATGACGGGCGGTACCCTAGTAGCCCTGCCATTGTATGGAATCCAAAATCCAATAAGTGCCAACGATTTTGATTGTATTACCCACTTTTGTGGCTAGTAGCTGGAATTTAATAATGTAACAATTTCGGCTATTTCATATTTACTTGAAAACCCTAGACCTATTATAATCTCACTGGATTTCCTATCAAATGTTTTGGTTAGCGTAAGGTAAAAACTTTTCCATGTTTATGTGTGGGAAGTCTTACGTGATGCCCTTTCTTTTCAAAGGTTTTTTCAAAGTTAAGCAACCTTAACCTATTACTCACACTAGACCCATGTCTGACCCGGAGTTTATCCTTTGTTTTCTTAAACTCTTGGGTACTCAAATTTTTACGAGTAGCCAAGGGATTCAGGTTAGCTTTGACGAGTTATGGAGGAGCAATGGAGCAGGAGGCTTCGACGTTAGATATATAGTTTCCACTGTGTGTTCTCTGTGTTGTCTCTGAATTGTATTGAGTTGTAATAACTAGACAGGTGTTTATAACTGTCTAGTATGTGTTATATTATCTGTGTACTCTGATAATTGTTGTATACTATGTAATACTTATGTTATTAATATAATTTATTCGTTCCGCTGTTTAGATTCTGATGTGTTGTTTCTTCTTTCTTCTCTTCTTTCTCTTTTCTATCCCTTTCTTTCTTATTAACGATGCATCATTCTGTGGAGATGGATGGTGGGTCGTTACAAAAAAGATTGAATACACTATTAGAAGAGGTAAAAGGAAATGAAGATTTAGTGAAAATGTTATTGTTATTGCTGGTTATAACTTTCATTTTTTCAAACAACCAAAGCTATATGCAATGCGGTTTCTTACCGAAGTTGTTAAATTTTCAATCTCCTGGCCACAAGCAATCTGTGAAGATGTTTTGAAAATTGTTAAAAAGTATCATGCTGACCTAAGAAGTACACCAGGTTGTACTATGGTGTTACTAGTAGCTTTTATAACTTTTAACTAAAGATAAATATATTCAAATTTATATTTATTACCAAAATATAAATGTATTTATCTTTTTCTTGCAGTACTGGTTGCGAACGAACACAAATAATTGACGAGAAGGAAAATCTGCAAATCAAAATCCCAAGAATGAGAAAATGGGATTTATCAAAACTGAAAGATGTGGACCTCATTGAAGTTGACAATGAAAAATATGCTGGTTTTTTTTAACTATACATTTTTTTTTAATTTCTTGGAATGTCATTTCTTGAAATGTTAGTGGCCTAAATATAGAAAACAAAATGAGTATAGAAAGTAAGCTGGTTTGAGTTGGTACTTATACAGGATCGTACCTCTATGTGAATTGCATAACAATATTATATTAAGGGCTGAAATACTGAAGTCAAATTCCACTTTATAAGTTTGAGGTATTTGCACTTTTTTTCGTTAGTTAAGGGTGCTGATTTTTATAAATAGCTAATAATAACAACAACTCGAAAGTTTGTAGTTGATGTGATAGAAAATAGAAACGATCAACTTTTCATGTTCTAGGAAGGTGGGACTACCCCTGTCCTATTATATAACTCTTTGATTATACAAAATAACTATGTTCATTAATTATTTAGCTCAGAACTATATTACCTCAAAACCAGTTGTGTGTAACTTGTCTAGTACTTGAATGTCAGTATATGTGCAAGCTTAACTTTAAATATATTCTTTGCATATTTAAAAAAATTACAGCTGTAACAGAATAAGAGAGAGAATTTGTTTCCAATAAAATAAAAGCTATTGTGGTGGAAGAAGACCAATACAACAAAAGAAAATTAGATAAGCGCCAGGAAGACAAAAGTCTGAAAAAATATGCCAAAGAATGTGTTAATAACATAATGGAGCTAGAGTCAAAAGTCACATTTTTGACTACTCAGGTGAAAAATGTTGCAGAACAATTAAATGAGGAATGACGTTTAAGAGAAATGGCTAAAAAAAGAATCCATATTCATGTAATGAAGCTCCAGAAGTTGGAAACTTAAGAAGAGCATGATGTGAAGGAAAAAGATAATTTGAAGGAAAAAAATGAAGCTGAAAAAGGTAAGAAAAAAGGAAAAATTATTGATATAATTCATATAAGCAGTTCTGCTAATTTTCCAACTTTTGATATAATGCAAACTCAAGATTTCATACTAAACGAGCAGACACAAGATTGTTTAAAATCTTACAATTTGAAAGTGCCTACTAAAGAAACTGCTTTCGAAAATGCTATTATTGTTGAAGATGTTGTCCTAAAAGAACCAGAAAAGAAGAAGAAGCCAAGGTATGTTGAGAAATGTCCACTCCTTAAATATCTTACTGAAGAACAAAAAGAAATTGTCAATTTTTTTTCAAAATTCTTTTTGGAAACAAGTAAGTAACTAAACTACTTTTCTCTCAGTTTACTTAAATATAGATTTATTCCAATAAGATATTATTTATGGTACAATATGATAACAACATATAATTCAAATAAAGCTTTTTATTTCAGCATCAAAATCTGATGATTTACAAATAAAAAAAAATAATAATTTATCTTTATCTTTTCATTTTTAGGTTTGATGCTTTGCATTTTTAAGTTTGTTAATTATACATGATATAGACTACACAAATTTAAGCAACGATGATAAAAAGACGGAAGACGTACTCAAAGCTAACAGCAAAAACCACAATCAGTAGCATCCACAATGAATTTTTGTATTGGTTTGTCATGTTCTTTTGGACTTCCAAATTCAGTAACTCAGAAAAAATAGTATGAACAAATAGAATTAGTATCTTCATAAACATACTAGTCATATCTTTCGCAAACCAAGTTTATGATATGCATATAAATCATAGCAAAGTTTAGTTGATACGTATAGGCTAATATTACTAAAGTCATGTAGAAGTTATAGAATTTGCAACATGACCAATATTTGTTTTGTCATATACAAGTCATGGACATTTTTACTTCATGAATTCCCCATGTTTTTTTGTCACATAGAGATCAAATCCGTGTTTTATACTACAAGTGCTTTAAAAGAAGGATGATTTAATACCCATGTTCTACTCAAAATTTTCGATAACAAACAAAACTTCACATCAAATAAGGTATTCAAAATCCTCGATCATCATCACATATGTATCAAATTAACCTAAGAGCATATCCAACAGTTCTAAATTCAGCCTTAATATTAAGGCATGCATGAAATTTACGCTTCAACGGTCATATATTGTGTATAGATTTATTCCAATAACATATTGTTTATTGTATAATATGTTAACAACATATAACTCAAATAAAGCTTTATATTTCAGCATGAAAATCTGATGACTTGAAAATAAAATAATAAACAAAACTAAACAAAACTCAAAAAGATAAATTAATTTATCTTTATCTTTTCATACAAATTTCTACAAAGGTTGTTATTTTATTTTATTAACAAATAATTAGAAACAACACTGTACATACTAATCTTAATTTCTTCTATTAACAACCATCAAATTTTTCAGTGACGAAGCATTTACTTGTGATGATGGAAACTTCCATCACAAAAAGTATGATAGAAGAACTTCTCTATGGAGGATATATTTTTGGTCAAGTAGTAGAAAAACCTATACTTGCTTCATTATAAATTCTATAATTAATCCATCTTCTATTTGAAATATAGGTTATTGATTGGTTTTGGTTTCGAAAAACAAAAATTATTAGAACAAAGTTCTAGCATTATATACATGAACACAACAATGACAGTAAGTGAACTATAATGTCAAATTAAGAATTTCTTTATAAGATGAATTTTCTAAAATTATTTTTCAACAGAAATGTGAAATAGATGGAAACATGGAAAATATCAAAAGAGATATGTTTAATCTTTTTATTAAACAAACACTTCTAAATCCATTATGTTGTAATATATTATTTTCTATACACGACAACGAACATTGGAGCTTGCTAGAACTAATAGTGAAATCATGTACTTGGAACCATTACGATTCTCTACACTTAACCATAAGATCTAAGACCTTAAGAAGTGGACATTCAAAGTTTGTTGTTAATGTGATAAGTACAAATACATAGAAAGTAAAAAAGATAAATAGATTTACTTTATTCTCAAAAAAAAAAATGGCAGAAAGCATCAGTAAACAACATCAATAAGAGCTACAAGACGCAGGGGAGAAAACAATTCTGAGGAAGTCTACATTGCTTAAAAATGTTAACTGTACCCAACAAAGCAGTGGCTAATTTTGAAAATAGTGGAGTTTTTTATACAAAAATGCATGTTACACGATAACTAGGTAAATTACATATTATTATTATTCACATACTGTTACTTAAATACTACTAAATACAATTCATTATCAAAATGAACAAAAGATAATCTGCTCTATCATTATATTCAAATTGCTAAAATTAACAAATAAAGGTCTGATTGTGGTGTTTTTGTAATGATGCTCATACAAAAGATTGCACAAGGAATGGAGACTACATCAAAAATCAGTATTTAACAACTCAGTGCATTTAGAGCACAAATAGCTACATAAATCCTCTCTGACGAACCATATTGCTGGACAGTTGAAAATTTTTGCAGCTCGGCTTCAACTATAAAAAATTCAAACTGAGAATGATAGGAACAATTTCTTTGATGTCTGATAGTATTTTTATCATACATTTGTTATATTTTAGGCAGTATATTTGAATTTACTAATGAATTTGTAATGGCTGGGTTAACTAGCAAACAATAACACAACTGATGTTAATTTGATGATGAGAATCTGCTAACTGGTCATGAATTTGTAATAGCTAATTTGTTTCTAATGCTCTGTTAACAAAGATAAAAGCATTTATCTTTTATTCGTAATATTCTAATGTCATAAAATAATACATTATTAATAGTATGTTGTACTGGTCTTTTACAACACGCACTTTTTTTATGTCTGACAGATTTATATGTATAGCACTATTCACTTTATTTCATGTACAATTTAACATTTTGCATATTCTCCTATATCTTTATAAGAGCAAGCTGCCTGAAAACAAGCAGATGACACTGTTACAGAGTAAACTATTAAACGTTCACCATGTTTATTCGATTCATATAGCTACAAAGGCAAAATAAATGCCAATCTCCACTTTAAATTAACAGTGGAAGATAATACATGTCAATTAATTTTTTTGTCAAAATGCGAAGTACACCGAAAAAAACACCGCATATAAGAGAATAAAACATTTGTTACTTACCTTTTGGTCCATCAATATTACAGAACTAAGCTGATTATTCAAGATATAGATAAAACATTAATTGCATTCATGGTCTCAATTGCACTGAAGTCACCACCCTGACAATGATGTTTGTAGAATTGACAACCTAAGAAAAACCCTATACAACTTGTTCTTTTCAAAGCATATTATGTATAAATTCTGTTTGTTCATTCTTGAAAGTTTACGAGGGAGAAAGTGATTAAAGAATTTATGGCAAAATTATTGCTACACAAATAAAAGGTTACCGATCTAATACTAATGAAAGTAAAATCTGGGATAGGTACAATGCTGTCAGTTTTACATAGAATCTTAATTTTATGAAATTAATACAACACCTAGTATCCCATATAACTCTTTCTGTATACTTGCAATATGTTCTGATGGAAAATCATTTAATTACAGATAAAGATAACAAGGAAAAAATTTAAACTCTCATCCTAACATACAACATGCTAGAATTATTCAATCTTTTATCTAATAGTTTACACATACCAAATTATTAGTGTAACAGGACAGAAAAATAATTTCTGGAAAGCAAAGGACACTTGGTAGATTGATGTATCTTTCAATCTATAACAGAACAAAAAAAAAGATATATGAATTTACCTTTTTCACAAAAATAACAACAATGTATACCAAATAAAAATTAAACATAAAAATTGCTTAAAACCAAAAATAATCATAAACATATCAGCAACAATTCAACATACCCAATTATTCAAATATTCAACTCAATATATTTAAAGAACAATCAAACAAATACATTAGATTAAAACACTCAGCTCGATTATTCAAAGAACACCCTCTTCTATTATGTCCTAGTTTTTTACACTTTCCACATCTATTTTGCTTAGCATGAAAATCAGCCCCATCAATTCTATTCATCTTAGGCCTACCAGCTCCACTAATAGGCTTAGGAGGACAAACGGTAGATGAATCCTCAGCTTCAATTGCTTCCTTATCAAAAGTTGGAATAGGATTGATCACATGTGAATACAAAGCTCGATAATACTCAACAGTAAAGTAATTCTCAATATAATCATAAATAGAATTTCTGATTAAAGAAATACACTTCAAAGCATGTGCATAAGGAAACCTGTCACTTTCCATTGATTGCAACTACATATGCGATTTTTAGGATCAACTTTTTTCGATGTTGGAGAATGAACTTCAAAAATATACCTACAAAATTTCAAAAGTTTTGATGAATATATCAACTATAAAAAAAATCAATAGGTTAAAGCAAAAAATGTAAGCAGTGATATGCTCTAAAAATTTACACAACCGCAACAGAAAATAAAACTAAGAATTTTAGCATCAAAACAAATATTGGGAAAATCATTGTCATAAAATCCTAATATAGGATGTTCACCACTATTACAAAAGAAACATAATAGAACTACGAAGATTAAACGCAATAAAGGATGTTCAATACTATTACATTTGTTGTCAAATATCATTGGGCTAGTGAAGATTCTGTCTGATGTCAGAGACAGAGTTGACAAAATTGTTGATGTTAATTTTACCTAAATTTTCAATAAACATCTCTTGTAAAGTGCAAAGCTAGTTTAAATGAAATCTAAATAGTTTTCATGGGGTGTTAGATTGTGAGAGTTTTCATTGTAAAGAGTATTGCTTTCACTATGCTTGTATAAAGGCATCTTTCATATCATTCTCAATTGTTGAATCTGAATTTCCAGTCATATTATTATTTGTATAACAAAAACTCTAGCAAAAGAGTGCCGGTTAAGTTTACGATCATCGATCTATGTCTATCCAATTCTCATTTAGAATGTTCAATTAAAATTAAAAAATGATTGTTAAAATATCCCAACATACATATGCAAGGCAACTGCCAATTCTTCCATTATATTGTAACATACATATGACACAATCTCACACACACACACACACATATATGTAAACAAGTTGAATTTCCAAACAAAAGTTATTCACGCTATATATATTCTCTGTAACACATAAGCCTCAAATTATGTGCAAAAATGTGTGTTAGGTAACAAAATGAATTCTTTAATGCAAAAATAACATGCGGTAACAAAATATAATACACAGGGTATATAGCAGATGGAAAAAAAAATACATTTATCCTTTTCAGAAACCGTGAGAAGCATATAATAAAATACCAACGCATACCTATATGATTTAGAAACACTTCATCCAAATCCTTATTCTTTCAATTTCAACAAATGAGCTTCCAATAATTTTGGACAAAGCACACTAGTCTGTTTAGATGCCTCTTCTCTTCAATTAGACATTTGCATCATAAGTTTAACCTGAATACCATCAAGACATGAAGTGATAGGTAGACTTCTTTCATCCAAAATCTAAGAATTAAAACTTTCGGCTACATTAGACTTACTTTCACCATATCTTTTTCCAGGAAAAAATAAACCAGCCCAGCGGTCATATGTCTTATCATTCAAATATTCAATAGCTTTTGCACCTCCAATTTCATTATGCTTTGACATAGCCTTTTCAAACTCATAACAATTAGAAGCTAAAGCACAATATTCTAGTAAATGAGCTACCCACAAACCTCTTCCACTCATCAAAATACTAGCAATTATTTTGCATATGATACAAACAGTAAGAATGATAACTATTTGGAAAATTTGAGGAATACTTAAAAGCAAACCCCAATATCTATCACTTAAAAAAGTCAATGGTCTATCCCAACTATGAGCATTCATTAAGTGAGTTAAAACCTACTTCAAAACTCTTCATTTTTCTTAGGAACATGGGCCATAGCCAATGGAAAAAAGCCTGAAACAAAAACAAGCAAAATACATTCATTGTTAATCCACACAGCAACAATAAATTACAGCTGCATAACTATCTAACCCGAATTTATAAAAATAAATTACAGCAGCACAACTATTAAGTCCAAATTTATAACAAAGAAAGAATGAAAACACTACAAAGTATAACCCATATACATTTAAAAAAAGATAACAAACGTACCTTGATTCCCATTTATTGCAGTAGCTGCCATAAAAATACCACTTCGAACTTTCAAAAATGTTGCATCTAAAAACACCATAGGACGACAATAACAAAATCCAAAGATACATGCCTCATAACAAACAAAAACTCTCTCAAATTGATTATTATCTGGATCCACTTCCATACTTGAGTGACTATTTAGATTATTTCTTTCCACTGCCTTCAAATACCAAACTAAATCATTATAAGATTTCTTTTCATTACCATAAATATCATTCGTAGCCATTTTCTTACCCTTATAAGCAAAATAAGCGCTCAAATCCACATCATAATCTCTTCTAAAACTTTTCATAATATCTTTGTTTTTCTTTTTGGCTCATCACGAACTTGATTAACAATTAAACTTCTCACAAGATCACTATTAATAGTTGGACTACTAGTCGATCAAAAACCACCACGACAAGAATGACTCAAATGAATATTTTTAACAAACAATTGGTCAAATTGCTTCAATTTACAAGAAGCATGAATCCTAAAAGGAAAACCATCTACAGCACACCGAACTGTCAATCGTTCCGTACAATTCTTAATTTATTGTACTTTAAACCCATTCTTTAAACAATAAGCACTAACTTTTCGACGAAATGAAGAGCAGAATCAAATTGTTGACCTACCCCAGTAAAAAAAATCAAAATTTGAATTCTTCTTCATTATCTCATGTAAATCCCTTTCTTGTGTAAAACCAGACTATAAATCATCAGCATACTCTAACATATTACTACTTGATTGTCCAACAACAAGTGAACAAGATTTACTACTTTCACCAACAACAGTATCCACGGAATTATTCTTCAACCTTAGAAGAAAAAATTATTCTTCCTCTTCAAACCAAGATAAGCATAATACGGCTTGAAGATCACTATTTGTTCCAACAAAGGTGGTCTTTGATTCTCGAATATAAAAAATATCGAAGCATAATGGAGTAAAATTATTCCACTCCTCACAAATCTTAATCCTAACACAAGAAATAGAAGCATCTAATTCATAATAAGCACTAAAAGAATTCTTATTGAAATCAAACACAACCATAACAGATGAATAAAATCTACAATTAAAGATATAAACAAATAAATACGTATATGAAAATGTTTGAAGACATCTAATCCTAATTAATAACTAATTACATCATAAACCCTTTTTAGCCCACTTTTCAGAAAAAGATAAAACCATTTATCTTTTCCAGAACTCAAAATTACAATGTCATCCATTTAACACATTCACTAATAACTAAAGAAGAAGCACTGTCAACAAGAAATGTCAAAACTAAACAACAAAGCAACAACTAATAATGAACCAAAATAATCAACCTTATCTGTATACTGCTTTTAACAAAAATACAAATTCATTAAGCAAACAATTTGACGAGGAAGTGAGAAGAGTGGACTAAAAAGATAACAAGTTGAGGAATTATTATCACAACCAGAAAAAATAGATACTTAAAAAAACAAAAAAACAATACCTTTCATCACCACAATCCATTAACTCAACTCTTGAATATTGATTTTTAGTGCCCATTATCAAATTAGAAAGACCATCTAATCGATTTAAGAAATTCTCCAGTCGCTTGATCAACGTAGAAAGATCACATGATCAAACTAGAGGATTTGTAGAAATTGGTTAGCAACGATTCATAACCAATAATCCCATTTGCCTATTTACTTTCATAAAAATTTCATACTAGAACAACTAATAAATATGTAATAAATAGGAATCATAGTAAATGAAAGTTGAGAATACAAATCTTTGAACCTGGTGAAAGCACAGAAGAAAATAAACTAAAGAAGCAGAAAACGCTGGCAGCAGAGCTGAAGAACTAAAGAATCCAATTTTCCTTTCTTTCTTGCAACATGTAAAAATATAAACGTCTCAAACATGATTTCATTCCTAATACAGACAAAAGTTTAATTTAAACTAAAATCGAATTAGGAGAAATTTACATTTACAGACTAGTAGATTCGGAGAAAAATCACCCTTTGTAAATTTGGAGATCGGGAGAAATTGTCTTTTGCCGAATCGTAGATTAGGAGAAAATCACAGATTTAGAGATTAGGAAAATCGCCTTTTGCAGTTGAGACGATTTAATTTGAAAAAATGGTCGGACATATGTTTTTGTCCTACAAAATAATTCAGTCGAAACCGTGTCCTAAAAAATAAATGGGCCTGACTTATGGGCCCGTACCACTAATTTCCACATATATTAATATATTTAATTTTAGTTAATTATAATGGTTTAAATAATATTTCAATAATAATAAATATATATAATAATTTATTACTGTCGAATATAATATATTTTTAATAAATTATACATAAATTTCTATAACCATATTTGTATAAAGTATGATGAACTAATTAAATTATAAACTATGAATGCATATTTATAGTATATGTATATATATTATTAAATTAAGTAAACAAAAAAATGTTTTTTATTTCTGAGCTATACTATTATAGGTATTCATAACAAAAAAATTATTTTTTATACAGGTATATACACACGTACAATCAAACTAATTTTTAACAATATAATTGTATATTTGAAAAGTTTCCTAACTAATAATATATATGTATGTATGTATGTATATAGTATTATATCTAAGCATTAATGATCATATTTAAGATAGAAATATACCTTGCTACAAAAGCCTTGAAGTATGCCTTAAAGTATGCAATACTAAAAAAAACTATTTTGATTGAAACATAATTTTAAAATTATTGATATAATTTTGCTTTGTTTCAACCCAAATAAATTACATCTATTGTTTATTTGAAATCATTTGGAAACTGAATATAAGTTTTATATGATTGTTCTTTGAATATAATTTTTTATTTTTGTATGTATACTTTTGTTTGAAAGTTGTTTAGAAAAACCATAAGTGAGATATTGTGTAAACTATCATAAACTTTTAAATCCCTTCTGACTTAATTTTGCTATTTAATTTTTTTTTTTTTGAAAACCCAGGAGAACCCGGCGGGTCGGTAAACTCCTGACAAGGGTATAGTAAAGCCATCCGCTAATCCAAGCCCCCATACCCCTGGGTAAATTTATATAGGATAGGGAAGCGCATGGTAGGAATCGAACCTGCGTCTTTTTACCAGAACACAAGCCTCCTTTCCACTGCACCGCACCCGCGGACAATTTTGCTATTTAATTTATTATCTTTAAATCCTTACACATATGCTAAATCGTAAACTTTACATATACATTTGTTGTTTTTAATTTTAAAACATAGTTTGCAATTAATTGTATATAAGTATATATAGAAGTGTATGTTGCTTTAACTCATAGTTTAAAGAAAAATTGTGTACAATCACAAGATTAACTTTAAAATCCTTCCTATGTTGAGACTTGATTCATATTTTTTAATTACATATTTTAAAGTATGGGAATGGCCCAAATTTATTTATATGCATATATTTTTATGAGTTTGATTGCTATTTTTAAATGACACTGAATCAGGCCCGGCCCAGGCACCAATTACGGGGTAGGGGCAACCCTCTAGGCCAAGGGCAACATAATGGAATTAATTATTTATTCGTTAATTATAAATGATAAAACTTGAACAAGCTTAAAGAATTATGTTCTTCTCAAGTGGTAAGGTCATGATCTTTATGCTAGGGAGCAGGGTTCAATTCTAGCTTTGGCAACATTTATTAGTTCTCAAAAATCGAAAACAAGTCAAACAAGAATGGGCTGGGGTATAGTTCATTTAGGGCCAGCTCTGCATTGAATGAATGAGTAAAGAAAGAAGGAAAGTCATCCACCTTTACTTTTTCATAAATGCCTACTTTAGTCATTTATTATCTTAGCATATATATAAGTTAACTTTTTTCTATTACTAAAGTTCTTTGTTAACATATTATGTATAAGTGTAAGCAGTTTTGCATATACATATATGTACATGTACATTTTATTAGTAAAAAATTTGGACAACAAAGGTATGTACGAATTCAGTAGTAAATGTCATTTAATTTGTCAATTAATTGATGAGAAAGAAAGAAATGAAAATTTCTCTCTCTAAATTTATAACCTTATCTTTCCTATATTAATTATTTGTGTCAAGAGGAAAAACAAAAGGTTTCTTTTTAAACTGTTACATTTTTTTGCATATATATGTGCTGCTTATATGCTGCTCTTACCACTTCACACAAATGATGTATTTGATACATTCATTGTAATAGAAATAATTTAAAATTAAATTAAACTAATTTTAAACAATTATAAAAAAATGAAGATTTTATATAAAAGAAAATTTAGAAAAGTTCTAAATGAATTTAGTTTACATAGGTCTAGTATAGATCCAAATAGGAATTTATTGAAATTTACCTACTTCACCCACCTCTGACTGGGCCAGTTCCTTCAAAGTTATCAGAGTCAAATAGTCTATGCGATCTTAATCAGTCATGTTATGGCTCGCTAATTTAGTAGGGTGTTTAAAAAAGTAGTGTTTAGACATGGATTTGAGTAATCAAGTACCATACCCTCCCTGGCTACCTAGCAGGTTTGAAAAGTGAAGTGAGCCCAAAGGTTACCCATAATAGAAAATGCCAATTTGAATTGGACCTTGGGAAACTTTGCACAAAAAATAGGCAAACACCTCCAATATATTAATTGTAGAGTTGTGAATACGAGTGTATAACACAACTGTTATATTAGTATTATGATTGATTTTTAGAAAGTGGATCACATATATATTATGCAGAAAGTTAGTCGTAGTAAAATAAAGAACACAAATATTTATAGTGGCTCAGCCAGAATGTGCCTACATCCACTGTTCATTTTTAATATTCTTCTTATAGATCTTTTATACAATGCCTGCGGCACAAAATATGATGATTTGTAGCTCAAAGGAAAGTAAGGTATAGCCAAAGGCGGTCTGTTTGGCTATTCTTGCATATCCATTCCTATTCGGCTGTTCCTGTTAGCCTATCTGTGTTAGGTAATTTTTGTTAGGTTGTTCCTGCTATTCCTATTAGGTTGTTCCTCTTAGGCTGCTCCTAGCTTTCACTGATTTATCTGCCATCTCTATTTCAAGCTTGGCTCTCCCAAATTCTCCCCTATTATTGTTGAAAGCTTTGGTATTTATAGGAGTGAATGGTCACTTTGGTAAATCAGGCAATTTCCAACTATAACTCGCTCGGTTTGGATATTCCATATACACACGATATAATTAAAATATTCCATTCGCATACGAAATTCATTCCATAAATAGCCTATTTAGGTTTGGCCGGAGAAGCTCTGTTCGGGGTTTGTTGGTTCGATGGATGCGTGTGGACACTATGCAAACCAGACTCCTTGTCCTCCTTGGTTTTGCCTCCTCTGACTTCTCTTAGTTCAGTTCTCAAACCATGCCAATCAGTCATTCTTGGCCGGCAATCTTACACCAGACAACATTTCATGTTTGGTAGCAAAACTACTGAACAGGAATTCCTATTCGGTATTTAATTACCAAACTGAACTTCTTGTTCGGCTCTTAAACCTTGCCAATCAGCCAATCTTGTCCGGTAATCTTTTACTAGACCACATTTCATGTTTGGTAGCAAAACTACTGAACCGGAATTCATGTTTGGTATTTAATTACCAAACAGAAGTTCTTGTTCGGTTCATGCATAGTACCGAACAAAAAAGGGGTTGCTGCTCTTGATAGTTCCATTATTTTATTCAACTCCTTCTATCTTTCCTTCTCTCTTTTCCTTCCCTTCCTTACATTGGAAATGGTTAGGCTCTCGGCAATTAGATTTCCTATTGGACCATTCTTCATGCTCCATAAAAATAATGTGCTTGCTAGGATTTGAACTCCTGCCCTCATCGTTGGAGGCTTGATGCACAACCACTTAAGTTATACACGTTTTTGTGCTATAACTCCTTCATTTCAAGTCAAAGTTGAACATACTTGGACCAATAGCTTTGTATCATTGAGTAGTGTATTCCAATACCCTTGAATGTTCTATTTGTTTAGAGAATGTAGTAGGCCTCCAAGGTGGGGCTCGGGCTGATTAGATGGTGGACAAATTTTAAGATGATCATGTCTTTCAATCCATAGCTCAGATTAAGATGCAGTTTTGACCTAAGTGTATGTCCTTACCTTAGGAATATTTTCCAAGTGCTTTGACTATATTTTTTGATTATGTCAAATTTTCCTCTAATGCTTTGCCTTGCCATTGTCATTACATGATGACACCTTCATTATGCACCTTCCTGCCATTTCTATACTTCTTGACATCTTTTCATATTCATCATGCCATGAATGAAAATTCCTAACACTTGCCCCCCCAATGCATACTTTCATAGAATACAAAGTGTGCCTTTTCATCTAAAATTGTCTTTCTTTCTCATGCGACAGTTATCTAAAACCTCAAATATCTATATCCTTATTTCCATCCTTCCGGTAAGTTTCCCACTACTAATAGGTTGCAGAGCTTTGTTCACTTTGGGAAAGCTTGTTCACCACTCCAAGACATACTTTATCAGTATGATGTTCGCATTTCATTCTTTCTTGGTAGTATAACCATCTAGCATGATTTCCCATTGATTCTCATCTCTGCCTGGTAGGCTTTTTTCTCCCTCCAGTTCAACCTCCTTGCCCCCATGCCCTGAAGGCCAAGTGTTGTGTTATAAATGTTCAAGGATTATCGACATGTCATAGGTAAAGGAATATACAGTGGTTCAATGGATTTGACGATGTGTATGTTATTGCATTGGTTGTAGTTTGGCCAATTAAGACCGGTGGTTGCGACGTATTTTTTCCTACATGATTGCCAAGCTATTCCATTAGTGACTCCTTTATCACCACCACGCATGCTTGTATAGGTCAATCAACAAAATATTTGGCTAAGTAAGTGGTTTTTAAAATTTTGAACGTGGGTTGATCATGCGCTTGTGCCGTGAAACTAACCTTCTTTTGATGTTTATGTGCTATTGCTTCTGATATTTATTCATGTCCATATTCTCAATTTTTTGGCTAGCAATTGTGACACATTTATTCCATATGATTACTAGGTTTACTTGTTCGATTAGCAACCTTTCGCACTACTATTGTGCATGCTTGTGTGGGATAAATCGCTAAACAATTCGGTAAGGTAAGCAATTTCTGCGACTGATGCTTCCCTTGGCCCATACTTTATATTTCCTTATAGATTAGTTATTGTGTTGTGTTTGTATAATATCCTTGCTTAGCCATTAGCTTGTTAGTAATCTTTTATTGCTTCCTATTGTAATTGTATAGGGTCCATCACTGACAAATACGACATGGTGAGCATACTGGTGAAGTAGTTATATGTAATTTTGTTAGCTCTTCCACTAGCTCTTCCTTTGTCCCTAACATATTTGCACAGGATCAATCACTAGCAAGTTCGCACAGAAGAGCGACCTTTATGAAGCATTGCGGTTAAAGCCCTGTAAAATTCCGGCTATAGCACATAGCACTCTCCTACTGCTATGTTATTTCAATGTAGCACTAATAAATAGTAGATTTACTTTTTTTTCCTACACCTGCTAAATTAAGGTTTTTTATCTCTCGTTTTAGCATCATTAATATACAAAGATTAAACAGACTAGTTCTCTTTTAAACTAAATCAACAAAGTTAGGGTGAAGACCTAATTTAAAGGTATATGTGCTAAATATGTCAAAAATATATTAATGTCGTCAAATCTAGTTTTCTTAAATCATGGTATTCTTTGGTTTTGTTGTGTAAGTTTCTTTCTCCTACACTTTGAGAATGAGAATAAATAATTTTACAATTTTTTATTTTATATCTAATGAAGCTTTTTGCACCTTCACTATTTTCTATTATATCCCCGCTTTATCTTCGCTATAACTTTTTGCATCTCCATTGCTATGAAGCTGCTAAGCGCTTTAACTACACAGCTATGAAGTCATACTCGGTTATTCTATAAATATTTCTATAATCTTCCCATTTCTACCCCGTGTACGTGCTCATGATCAATCATTGTCAAGTTCAGTAGGGTAAGCGACCTCTGATGGAATACTTTCTCATTACTACCTTGCACACTTGTCCAGGATCAACCGCTGTCAAGTTTGCTAAGGTGAGTGATCTCTGGTGGAGTGTCTTTGTAATCCAGTCCCATGTATTCTTGTTTTTTTCATGCATATATTCCCGTGCACTTTATACAAGCTTGTCCCCGCTTCAGTTGGTAGGTAGTCATTCTCTGCAATTCTAGTATTGATTGCTTGCATTGAAACACCCAACTACTAGTCGTGTTTTACTATGATCAAGCTCAACTATCCCTTGCTAACCAAAATCTAGAGCGGAATGTCTTGGGTGAACCAGTATGGCAGCAATTATGTCCTAACTGTAGGTAAGTTAGGTTTTATATAGTTATCCCAAAAGTTTGTAGCCGGTCGTCAATGGTGAATACCCGATTAGGGTCTGTCATGACCTGATTTTTCAACACTCGAAAATCGACATCAATACATCCTCTGTATTAAATGCCGAACAATCGAATGCTGGAGAACCACACCGTAAGGGAAAGAAAAAGAGGGTAGAAGAAGAAATAGAAAACAACATCAGAATCTCACAAACGCAGCGGAACAATATATAATAGATAAATGACTGATCTTTATACAAAAAGAACTATATCTGTTTTATACATTACATCATCAGTGTACAAGACAATCAATAGCAAAATACTGGACTGTTATATTAACTTGTTCCCATAACTGAATACATAGCATACCATACATAGCGGATAATACATCAAATACATGTGATATGTCTTGCCATCTAGCTCGTCTCCTGAGCTTCACAGCATCATATCCTGTATTCTATAATATTCGGTCTGACCCGAGCATTATAGTAAAATAACACCCATGTCAGTCTGGAAAATCAGCTTGAGAAAACACACTAAATTGGATTATTAAAATTTCCAAAATCCTTTAAAAATCAAAGGTATCTCGTAAGACCACGCCACAAATAAAATGTCGCATTTTACCTTACGATAACCAAACATTTCTTATCAAATCCTTTGATATTATAGTAGTGTCTTTATACAAATACTTATTTAAATAGCCAAAATTATTACAATCATTAAATTCCAGCATAATAGGCATACAAACAAGTCCGAAGGCACTTATTGGAGATTGGATTTCCATCAATGGCAGGGCTACTGGGTACTGCCCGTCACAGTACCTGGTCTAGATCAGCGTACCGAGGATACCCCTAATCCCCTACGACATAAGACCGAAGCTACCCCTACTGGATAGTCCGAATAAGATCACCCCATGGTTGGGATCAACAACTGCCCACACAATTGAATAAAAAGGAAAATCTAGACAGGGATGACCTTACACTTATTGGTTGCTAGCCACTTAGTCTTGCTGCACCTCCCCTGTTTTAGCCATTCTCGGTTGATGAGGCTTGAGGCTATGAATTACCTTTTTAGAACACATCTCACTTGGAATGCTCATCGTCCTCCTGACGATGTTCTAATAGCATTGATCCATACAAGTCCGTTCCCAGTCTGAACGGAACCGAAGGCACTACTCCTACAACATCCATTTTGGAATCACCTTCAGGATTAGTAGCGATTACCTTTGCACTTCACTGCTCCACCTTCGACTCCATGCTCTTGTCTTCCTCACGAAAATGTTCAAACCGGATCGAAGTGGTTTTTGGGGAATTAATCTTGATCCCGTACTCTTCGAAACGATCGACGCATTGGCCAATATTTATAATCGGTTATTTAACTATCATATAACAACCACAAACAACCATCGGGCCTTAATAAATTTTCAATTATTTATTTCAAAATATCTTCTCAATATATTTTTCTACATTTCAACCCTTTGAAAATAGTTTTCAAATCACTTTTTCTCTTGTTGAATAAATTTCCACCCAATTGTTTTATTTCCATTGAAAATCACCAAGTCTTAATACTTTAGATTTTTAAATAATTTAAATCACAAAAAATATATACTTTAAAACACTTAAAATAAAAACTACTTAGAAGACTTTATTCAAAATAGTAGTTAAGAAATTTTATAATAATTTTCATGTAAAACTTAAGCCAAAACTAACTTTAAAATAAAAGTTATTCTATAAGGTATAAATATTAAATAATTATCTTTTAAATCATAATACTAGGTAAACCTTCAAAATAATTTACTTATATAATTAGCTTAATAAAAATTTGCTTTTAAAAATTTTAAAACCACTAAATAATAATTTCTTTCTAGAACATTCTTTTAAAACCACTTTAAAACCTCTAACTTATACTTGAAAATCTTTCTCGAAAATATACTTGGCTTTTCAGGGAAATACACTTTCCATTTAAGTATAGCCATCTAATCATTTATAAATCTTGCTCAATTTATTCCGATTTAATTTACGTCCTAATCCCGTAAATTTCTTTCAACACTTTAAAAGTAAAACCACTTTTTAGTTTTAGAACACATTTCTCATTTCCTTATAATCACTTTTGAAAATATATACTTAAATTATTTAAATTAAGGCTACTAAAATTACTTAAATAAATAATGTGCCCTCCACGATGTTCCTCAGCTCCTTTTGAATTTTAATGGCGTCTTCCTCTTCTTCTCTTTCCTCGTCTTCTTTTTCCTTTGACTCTGTTTCGTTCCCTCCTCTTTCCTCTTCTTCATCATCTTTTTCATCTTCTTTCGTTCCATCGTTTTCTTCTTCTAATACTCATTTTGTTTCCTCATCTCTTCCTATTTCTTTTGATTCTTTTCATCTTGGTACTGAGGCTCCTTGTATCAAGAATGTCTCATCTCCCGCGAATGCTAATTGGTCCTCCCTTTTCAAGTCTCTTCCTCGTAATGCTGGGTCATACAAGCCGATTCATTTTGATATTCCTAGGGATAAGTCTCATATTGTTTTACCAGATCTAGTCAGAGAGGAAGGTGTAAAGTACTGGAATAATCACCTTGTTGGTTTCTTTTTGGACGGTACTCTTTCTTTTTTGACAGTGGTTAATTTCTTGAAAAGGTATTGGAAGATCAAGGGTGAGGTTGATTTCAAATCAGATGGGTTTAATTTCTTTTTTAATTTTTCTAATCAAGAAGATAAAGATCAAATTCTTAATTCTGATCCTATTTTTATAAGAGGTAGAATGTTCATAATCACCAAATGGGATCCATCTATTGGTATTTCTCAAGCTCAGATTAAAAGAGTACCTGTGTGGATTCATTTTCATAGAATTCCTCTTTTACTTTGGACGCTTTTAGGGATTAGTTGGTTAGCTTTCCATGTTGGTAGGTTAATTTTTTTGATAATAGTACTGAGAAGCTGCAAAGATTCAAATATGCCGAGGCTTTAGTTGAGATTTCACCTGAATTTGAATTGCCGGAATCTATTGCAATACCTGAATTGGGAGAAAATTGTCCAGAGGTAAAACTGTCATATGATTGGAGGCCAAAAATTTGTATAAATTGTAAAATCTTTGGTCATGACACTGTTAGATGTGAATTAGTTAACAAGATCAAGGTGAATGATACACAGAAGATTGTTAATCAGAATGAGAATGGTGATAAGAATCAAGGGAACTGTGGATTTACCAATAACAACATTATTGATCAGAACTGGAAAAATGTAGAGAGGACGAAAAAGGCAGTATGGAAGAAAAAGGTGATAATGGATAAAGGAAAAGAACAAGTGAGTGTTGATAATATGATAAGTGAGGAAGTTGGAAAAGGAAAAGGTAGTGAAGGAAGTACTATAATTTCTTCATCTCTTTCCATTGTTACCTTAAATCCTTTTTCAGTTTTATCAAATCCTTCTCTTGTTTTAACTAATGAGTCAGATTCTACAATGTCTTCTTCATCTTTTTCTTTTGATACCTTATATACTTAATCAATTGAACCTGCAGCTAAACTTGTATCTTCTCTTTCTTCTTCTTCTTCTGTTTCTTCCTCTTGCAGTTCACAATTTAGCTTTCAATCTCCTTCTTCTAACTCATTATCACCTTATCACCATTTATCTCCACCTGATCACATTATTCTTCCACCTTCTTCTAAATCAGGTGAATGTGTCATGATAAGTAAAAGTAATGCTAATATTCCTGGAGATTTGAATAATGGAAAAGATTTTATAGTTCAGGAAGTACTTCCTTTATCATCAACAAAAATTAATTCTCATTCTAGACATACAAGGAAAAATCCATCCCCTTTACTTCCCCCTCTCCCATTGAAATGAATAATATTGCCTTTTGGAATATTAGGGGTGGTAACTTGCCCTCTAAACAAGTTGAGATTCGAAATCTTATCAAAGTTAATGATATTCATTTGATGTGTGTTTCTGAAACAAAGTTAAACATACAGTCTACTCTTAAGGCTGTTAATTTGATATCTCCTACTTGGTTATTTGATCATAATTTTGATGAATCAAAATATGGCAGACTGTTAACTTTATGGAATCCATCAATTTTCAAACTCTCCAGGATCATTGCAACTGATCAATTCATTCACTATAACTGTGTTCATTTGCCATCCAATTTGAATTTTCTTTTTACATCAGTTTATGCTCAAAACTCTTTATCATTGAGACAGACTTTTTTGGATCAACTTCCCACTCTAAATCCATCTTCTGATCCTTGGTTGATAGGCGGTGATTTTAACTGTATGCTTGCTAGTGATCAAAAATATGGTGGTTGTCCCTTGTCTCTAAAAGATATTGTCCCTTTTAATAGTGCTATAAGTCTATCTAATTTGATTTCGGTCAGATCTTTTGGTCCAGTCTTCACTTGGTCTAATAGTAGCAGGAGTGGAAATGCAACCCTTTGTAAATTGGATCATATTTTTGTAAACATTCCTTTTCTTTAAATCTGGCCCAAACCATTTTATGATACACTTCAGCCTTCCTTATCTGATCATTGTCCTTAAATTTTTCATTGGGGAGTTGATGATAATCGTGGTGGTAATCTTTCTTTTAAATTTTTTAATTTTTGGACTAAGAATTTAGATTATCCTATTATTCTTAAACAGGTTTGGAATATGCAATTTGGCAGGAATCCTTTAGCTAATGTCTTACTCAAGATGAAGGCTCTCAAATTTCAATTAAGGATCTGGTCTGCAGCTAATTTTGGTAAAGATTCAAAGCTTTCTACTCACATTAGGAATGAGCTTATTAAGGTTCAGGAAGAATTGAGTGCTAAACCACATGACACTATTTCACAACATGCTGAATTGGAAATAAAAAAGTATCTTGAACAATTTATTGATAGGGAACTGTTATCACTTAAACAAAAAGTTCACTTGAGATTTGAGAAGGAAGCTGATAGAAACACTAAGTACTTTCATAATTTTCTAAAAGTTAAGAGAGCCAGAGAATCTATACTTCAGATTAAAGATATGAATGGTAATGTGGTTAAATCCTCTGATGGTATTAATGATGCTTTTGCTCAATATTTTTCATCCATCTTAGCTCCTTCCAACTCTTTTGTTCCCAATATAAAACCTCTATTTGATATAAATCTTCCAGTCTTAACTTCTTATCAATCTGCTTCTCTTATTAATGCCATTACTGATGAGGAGATTAGATCTGCAGTGTTTAGTTTGGATCCTCATAGTTGTGGAGGGCCAGATGGTTTCAATGCTTTTTTCTTACAACGAAGTTGGAATATAATTGGTGTTGATATTGTTAAAGCTATTCAATTCTTTTTTCTCAACAATTACCTTCCTGCTAGTCTCTCTGCCACTACAATTGCCTTAATTCCAAAGATTGATAATCCTACTTCAGTTGCTGATTTTTGGCCAATATCTTGTTGTAACATCATTTATAAAATCATTTCAAAAGTATTGGCTAATAGATTGTAGATAGTTCTGCCATTTATTATTTCTAATAATCAGGCTGCTTATACTAGGGGAAGATCCATTAGTGATAACATCCTCTTAACTCAAGAACTATTGTTGGGGTATGAAAGGAAAAATATTTCTCCTAGATGTATGATAAAGTTGGATATAAAGAAAGCATTTGATTCTACTGCATGGAGCTCTATTTTAGCTATTATGTATAGGATGAACTTTCCAAAACCTTTTTTAGCATGGATTTTCACATGTATTTCATCACCTATGTACTCAATCTCGAGAGAGAGTGGGTTGCATGGATATTTCAGTGGTGCACAGGGGGTAAGGCAGGGTGATCCTATTTCAGCATACTTGTTCATTATTGTTATGGAATTGCTCAATTCTATTTTAATGGATCTAGTTGTGAAGAAAGCTCTTGATTTACATCCTAAATGTAAACATCCTCTAATTACTCATCTTCTTTTTGCTGATGATCTCATAATTTTCATAAAGCCAACTCATAGTAATATTCAGAGTATTTTGTCTTCTCTTCAGTTCTTCTATTCCATTACTGGACTTCAAATAAATCTTTCAAAATCTAATATTCTTGTTGGTGGTTTGCCTTTTTCAAAGAAGATTGATATTATTAATTGCTCGGGACTTCGGGAATTGTCTACAAATTCATATTATCTGGGTTTACCAATTATAAGCTCTAGAATTTCAAACCAAAATTGTTTTCCTCTTTTTGAAAAAATTATTGAAAGGTTGCGGCTATGGCCTTGTAGTAAAATATCACAAGCTGGTAGGCTCACTATTATTCAATCTATTGTTGTGGCTATGACTACATATTGGACAAGACACTACATTCTCCCAATCAAGTTGATTAGCATGGTTTCAAGTGCTCTTAATAAATTTCTCTGGCATGGTGATCCTTTCTCCAGGAAGATTATACCCATATCTTTCTTTAAACTGTTTGAGCCTAAAAAGTGTGGTAGACTTGGTATCACTAACATTTTCCTCTGGAATAAGGCAGCTATCTTTGTTTACTTTAATAAATTTTTTGCATCTGATAAAAACTTATGGTCTCAATGGGTAAACCAGAATCTTATTGGTTAGAGGAACTTCTGGAATATGAGAATACCTCAGAACTGTAGTTGGAGTTGGAAATGTATACTCAAGCTCAGGGAAACTTTCTTACCTTATATACAATGTAATCATGCAGTGATTAAAGGACTATCCTTTTGGCATTCTCCATGGGCTAAACCGGGTTTGATTTTAAGTTCTCTAGTGGATTACAATTTAAGAAGAAGCTCTAGAATCTCAGAAGATGCTATAGTTAAGGAATTTATTCATGATGGTACTATTGTATTACCATACTCCAGCTCCTTTCAGTTGAGAAATCTGTGGAATACCATCACCAGTTATCAATTTACAACTTGTGACAGTGCTTTAATTTGGTCAGGTAAGCATAAAATCCATTCTATTAAACTTGTATATCAGTATCTTTGTAAATGTGATACTGTCTTCCCATGGCATACAAGAATTTGGAACACTGGCTATTCAGCTAAGCAGAACCTGATGTTGTGGAAGGTAATGGCTACTGCTTTGAATACTAAGGACAGGCTTTGTAGAATGGGTATTATTTCAGAAGATTTATGTGTGCTTTGTAAATCAGAATCTGAATCTAATACTTATTTATTTTTTGAATGTCCTTTTGTTTATCAAATATGGTATAGGCTATTATCTAATGGTGGTTTTTACAAGCCTTCAACTGTTAGTTCTATTGAATGGTTCAATGTATTCAAAGCAACTAGATGGAAGACACGTTCAACTAGGCTTTTGCTTAAGCTTTTAAAGAAATTGATTCATGCTGTGTGGACTGAAAGGAACAATAGGATATTTGGTATTGGAATAAAGAACATGTCTCGGGTTTATTCTATGATTCATGGCAGTATTTTGAGAGATGTAAGAATTGATAATATTTGAAGATTGATGACTATTGGGACTGCTACTATTCAATTTCAACACATTGCAGTGTGCACTGTTTCTCAGCTGTGTTTTTTTTGGGTCTGGTCTCCTGCTGAATGGAGTGATTTATGTTTCTAGTTCAGCTCATTTGTTTTTGTTCATAGTTGTTGTATCTATAATTGTATTTTTGGTTGTATTTTAGTCACTGAGTTGTTACGAGTTTGGAGTAGTGTGAGTTGTAATTGTTTGTAATTGAACATTAGTTAATAAAATGAGCCTTTGCTCTTGCTTTTTCAAAAAAAAAATACTTAAATAAAAATAATACATAAGAAATTCTATGAAAGTTTTTGAGTAAAACTTGAACAAAATTTCATTTTAAAATAATGTTGTTATATCAAATATTTATGTCAAAATTCCCTTTCAAAAATCATAATACTAATTTACCTTTAAAAATAATTAACTACCATAATTAACTTAAACAAATATTTACTTTTCATTTAAAAATAATTAAAATAATAAATTTTATAAAACATTCTAAAAAAATATTTTGAAACTTTTATTTTATACTTTGAAATCTTCTCTTTGAAAGTATACTTAGTTTTCCAGGAAAAATATACTTTCCAACTTTTAAAAATAAAATTACCTTTTTATTTTTAAAATGAATTGCACCTTTTTCTTAAAAATTCCAGCGGAATCTATACTTTCAAATTTATCCACTGATAAATATTCCACTTCATTTATAAACCCAGTTTACAATTTTTCATTTCTCATTTTCCTTTAAATCACAGTTTCCAAAACACTAAATAGATTTCAAACTGATTTCCTGGTTTAAATTCCCTTTAAAATTTATTACTCTATTTATCCAATTCCCAATAATTATTTAGTTAAGAATTTTACTTTTCATTTTCCTATAAAAATGCAAACTTTATATACATTTTCCATTTCTCAAAATACGAATATATATCCAGTCAAGCCATAGCATTAAATAATTTCAATCCCAATAAAATCAATATAATCTATCACAGATCATCAAATAAATCACATCGCTGAATATAAAATTAATTCAATGTTTTAACGAATCCAGTTGGATCCCTCCAACCTGTTTCGCTGCATCCACAGATGTTAGCACAATATAAAATACCAATCCCACTTCGTGGGGATATCGCGGTATATAGGGTCATCCGCTATTATGCAAGGCGCATAGGGTCTGATCCGCTATATAATGCGGGAATATCAATCACTCCAATATATGTACTATTATATATAATATCACATCCAAATGGAATATCAATTACTCCAATATATATATTATTATATATAATATCACATCCAGACTGATAATAAATCATCAATTCAAGCAAATAACCAATAATTTAAATTTTAACTATTTAAATTTAAATGGTAATCCAAATGAGCGAGATTAACTCACCCTTATTTTTGTTTGCAACCCATTTCCATTCCGGATTGTTTTCTTCATGGTTTTGACCTTGTATAAACAATTCACGATTTATTACTATTTAAAATAACCTACAAATAATTTACCATTTAAATTTTCTATTTTCTAAATCTTATATATATATATATATAAATATTATCTTATGTTTTACTGTTTATCTATTTAAATTGACAAACATGAATCTTATACCTTATTGTAAAAATAAATATTCAATTTAACTACACTACACATCCATATATAAATTTATTTAAATTAAATTAAAATAACTACTATTGTATGTATATATATATAGAATAAAATAAAACAACAGCCTTACCTCACTGCTAAACCAGGACCATCAACGAACAACCCTCCCTCACGCGAGCAAATCCCTAAATCGCGCCTTGACGCTCACCGCATTGCACGAGTTCACTGTGCGCCTTTACCATTTCGACACCAAATACCCTTTCATGCTGCAAAAAAACGATTCTAGATCCTTGATCAATGCCAAACACTCTAAACTGCGACGCTACCTTGCCAGCGAGTCTCTACGCCGCGATAGTGAACTCGTCGAATCGCCACTGCATTGAGAGCGAAGCCTCCATCGGCCTCGCTTCCGACACTTCGCCTTGCCATGCAAATCTCGCCTCCCCTTGCGAACGTCGCCGCACCCTCAGGCAGTGATCGTGCTTCAATTATCGAAAGGAAGCAGCCCCATCGCGAAATCCTTCCCTCGTGAATCCTAGCCTAGTGATTCAATGTCGATCTCGACGTCCTATTTTTTTTAGAGGATTTCGATTTCGACTAAATTAGAACTAAAAGATAATAAAAGAGGGAAAAGGTATAATGCTGTTGATTTGGCAAATATTCGGTCGCCATTATTTTGATTCGAGATGGAGAAATAAAAAGTGAAGGCTTCGTATGCGTTTATGTTTATATATTTTTGATCGGCTTGAGTTTTTAAAAGAAAAAACAAGGTGGACATCTGGTATGTGATTTGGGAAGGTAGGAGACACATTTCAATTCTGAGAATGAAAGCTTGACTTGAATATATTATAAAATTTCAAATATCTTGTTTACAAAGCAGCTCAAAATTTTTGACTTCCTTTCAAGGCATGCTGCTAAGCATTTATAAGGTTATACCCATATTCCGAACGCAATGGAAAAGGTTTCAAGTCCTAATTCGATCGTAAGGAGAAGATAGCTTTCTGGACCCAATTGTTATATTAAGTTTTCGTAAATTTCAGCGTGTTTATATCACATATGACTAAATGATAACTCCAAAAACTACGCAATTTGAAATCCGATAATAATACACTGTTTGGGATCCAATGGAACTGGTTTCGTCGAATTCTGAGACCGTGCCTTGGAAGGTTATTTTTTTTAAATTCAATTTAAATGGTATATTTTCAAAACTGAACAAAACACTTTTAAATTAAATTCTAACACTTCTGCTATCTTCAGTATTATCAATATAAATTTTATAAGCCGTTGAATTATTTTTAGCCAGCTTTAAATTCCAGATTCACTACTCTACCAAATTACCACTAATTAAATTCAATAATTTAATTATTCAATAAATGGAGATATCGAAATTTAGGTTAAAATTAACCTTTTAAATATTTAAAATCAATTAAATATTCTAATTTCAAATGTCCAAAATCCCGGGTCGTCACATTCCTCCCCCCTTAAAAGAATTTCGTCCTGGAAATTACTAGTTATGAAGAATGATAAAAAACCCATTAACTATTCCCCAATCTAAATGGTTTTTAACAACTTCCAAAACCAAATAGTTTTAACAACACTCCAAACAATATTTTATTAAAGACACATTATCACCCTTACTAACTTCCTAAGCTCATCCATAGGTTTCAAGCAATATCACTTACTCAACCACTTCAAATTTTAATCTAAACCAAATTTTAAACTATCAAAATTTTCTCAAAAAATTTTTTTACTCTCTAAATTTTCGAAAAATTTCGCCAGTGTCTTTTTTGTGCGGCTAGATGGTACAACTACAAAATACCCCTATGGGCCCCAAATTTCAAAAGAAAACAAAAGCCAAGTGGCTAGATCAGAAAACCATCAAATTTCATATGACAAATTGAGTACATACCTTTTGTCGAGCAATTCAAGTAATCTTCTGAAATCAAAAATCCCAATTTATCCTTTGCATTTAGATACATGTACCTTATCTACCGATAGTGTTCACTAATACACCTCAAATTTATTTTACTCATCTCTTTTCAAAATTTTCAATATTTTCTTTACTTTAGCCGTACAATGCACACATATCATCCATACGCAATATCAAATCCGATTGCTCACTCGATCACACAACTTCACTTCCGAACTAGTATCGTCCACCCGACTT
Organism: Allium cepa; assembly: GCA_030765085.1. Classification (NCBI taxonomy): domain Eukaryota; kingdom Viridiplantae; phylum Streptophyta; class Magnoliopsida; order Asparagales; family Amaryllidaceae; genus Allium; species Allium cepa. Next base: position 319,531,188 of record CM060928.1, on the reverse strand, counting down.
CCTAGTGCGAAATCGGATCTGATTTCTTGATCAGAAACGTCATTCTCCTTGCATAGGCATAACTATGATAGAGAATTTCCAGAATCAATAAAAAATCCATAGCCAGGGTTCGCTGTGGAAAATCAAATGAAAAATCCCAACTCGGATCGATATAACTATTTCGAAATTCTGTACTCAAATCTGGATTAAATCGTTATGCGAATAAAATAATATACGTGCATCCTACATATGAATTACATTTATTCTGATTTCTATTCACTTATCTACACTTTCCCTTTTCACGCTTTACTTAACCTTCATTCAAATACTAACTTAGACTACGTTTCTCAATTCCAAATTTACTTAAGAATTCCACCATCCATTCCTTAGGTTGAATGTAAATATTTATTTTCATTTTACCACTTAAGCTTTAATATTTATTTTCATTTAAATTTGGACCTCCAATTCCATAGAATTCAATCTATTTTGTAAATATTGAATTCTATTCACCTTACCTCAAACCATACTTAATTAACTCGTTCGTTAATTAGCTCCACTTACTAATTAATTTTTAAATTTCAAACAATTTTCTTATTTCCAAACTTTTATTATTTTTAGTCCACTTCAAACAAATTCTTCTATTTCACTTTACTTTACACATTTTAAATTAAATATCATCGAAATATTCAATTTCTATTCATTTGCTTACCATTTAAATCAATTAGTTTACTTACTAATTTTAATTATAATACTTTGCTTTATTTATTCCAACATGACCAATTTTCCATTTTACCTTATTCAATACAATTCAAAATGAATTCCAATATTCAGTTTCAATTGCATTTACTTACAAATGTAAAATACATTTGTTCATTCACAAATTTATTTCCAACTAATAAATTTTTATTCTAATAACCATACCATTTACTCTACTTAGACCTTTTTCTCAAATTCACTTTTATTTAACTTGATTTAATTACATTCCAATTCAATCCAAATTTTAAACTTCTATAAGTTTTCCAACTTATTTCCATGTGCTAACTTCTTTTAATTTACTTTATTTAATTGACTTACTTTTCTAACTTATTTATATTTTATAAACATTTTTAATTAAACTCCCAGAGTTTACTTAAGCGCCTCAAAACCATTTTTGAAATCAAGTGTATCCTAAAATCCTTTGGTGTATCCAATTATTCCTTTGAATTTCAAAACCAAACCCAATTTTGCAAACAATTCCTATTAAAAACATTTAGGTAGCAATTACTCTCTTGAAAACTCGAAAATGAACATCGATGATGCTGCAGACATCACTGAAATTATTTTCCAACGACCGAAGTGAGTTCAATGCTTTTATTCTTTTTAAAACATTTTCAAATATTTTTAATTCCATATCTCACCAGATTTCAAATCCAATTCAAAAATATTTTTGAATAATATCACTACTATTCCTTCAAAACCTTTGAAAACCATTTCCATACTCTAAGGAAATTAAATCCTCCAAATTTTCAAATTTCAAATTCTATCAATCTATATTCAAATATTTCTCTGGAATTTTTATCTCCTTCCAATTATAAATCACATTTATAATTCATATTTTATGATTCATATTTACAACCTCCATCTTGTTATAATTTCAATTTCTTATTCAATTTCCACACCACCAATGATAATAGTCTAATATTATCATTCCCTAACACCCAGCAACCATATATACTTATAATATTTTACAAAAAATTATTCCTTTCATATATAAAAATAATTTAGGTAAAATTATTTTATTCACCCTATTTGGAACAATAAAGTGTTGAATTATTCTGTATAAGTGTATAGAGATCCCTATCACTAACATTAATTACTCGTATTTACCAGAATCCATAAACTACTCAACAAACCAATCAACACGGTATAAAACAATTTTATATTCACTAACAAATACGTGCTCATATCTATTAACACACTCAAACTCATTCTAGAGTATTATTGACTCTATCTCTAATGAGTAATCCCAACCGTATCCAAGGTTCTCGCTTAACCTTCGGCTCTGATACCAAATGTCACGACCCGAATTTTCGACGCCTAAAAATCGACATCAATACGTCCACTGGATTAAATGCCTAGCAATTGAATGCCGGAAAACCAAACCGTAAGGGAAAGAAAAAGGAGGTAGAAGAAGAAATGGAAAACAACATCAGAATCCCACAAACGCAGCGGAATAATATATAATAGATAAATTACTGATCTTTGTATACAAAGAGCTATATCTGTTTTATACATTACATCATCAAAGTACAACACAATCAATAGCAAAATACTGGACCATTATATTAACTTGTCCCCAGAACAAAATACACAGCAAACCATACATAGTGGATAATATATCAAATACGTGTGATACGTCTCACCATCCTTCTCGTCTCTTGAGCTCCACGACATCATATCATGTATTCTATAATACTCGGTCTGACTCGAGCGTCATAGTAAAATAACACCCAAGTCGGTCTGGAAAACCAGCATGAGAAAACACACTCAATTGGATTATTAAGTTTCCAAAATCCTTCAAAAATCAAAGGTATCTCGTAAGACCACGCCACAAATAAACATGTCGGTTTTTTACCTTATGATAACCAAAACATTTCTTATCAAATCCTCTGATATTATAGTAGTGTCAATATACAAGTACTTATTCAAATAGCCGAAATTGTGGTATTCATTAAATTCCAGCATAATAGGTATACAAACAAGTCCGAAGGCACTTACTGGAGATTGGACTTCCATCAATGGTAGGGATACTGGGGTACCATCCGTCACAGTACCTGGTCTAGATCAGCATATCGAGAATCCCCCTGATCCCCTGCAACACAAGAACGGAGCTACCTCTTACTGGATAGTTCGAATAAGATCACCCCGCCGTTGGGATCAGCAACCGCCCAAACAGCCGAATAAAAAGGGACATCTAGGCAGTGATGACCTTACACTAATTGGTTGCTAGCCACTTAGCCATGATGCACGTCTCCTATATTATCCATTCCCAGTTGATGAGGCTCAAGGCTATGCGTTACCTTTTTAGAACACATCTCACTTAGAATGCTCATCGTCCTCCTAACGATGTTCTGATAGCATTCATCCATACAAGTCCATTCCCGGTCCAAACGAAACCGAAGGCACTACTCCTACTACATCCATTTTGGAATCACCCTTAGAATTAGTATCGATTACCCCTTGCACTTCACTGCTCCATCTTCGACTCCAAACTCGTCTTCCTCATGAAAACGTTCAAATCGGATCGAAGTAGTTTTTGAAAAATTAATCCTGATCCCGGTCTCTGCGAAACGATCAGTGCATTGGCCAATATTAATAGTCGGTTATTTCACTATCATATAACATCCACAAAAAACCATCAGGACTTAATAATTTTTCAAATTATTTAATTCAAAATATCTTCGCAAGATATTTTTCTACATTTCAACCCTTTGAAAATAGTTTTCAAATCACTTTTTCTCTCGCGGAATAAATTTCCACCCAATTGTTTTATTTCCACTGAAAGTCACCAAGTCTTAATACTTCAGATTTTTAAATAATTTAAATCAATTTATCCTAAAATATATACTTTTAAACACTTAAAATAAAAACTACTTAAAAGACTTTATTCAAAATAATAGTTAAGAAATTTTATTATAATTGTCTTGTAAAACTTAAGCCGAAACTAACTTTAAAATAAAAGTTATTCTATAAGGTATAAATATTAAATAATTATCTTTTAAATCATAATACTAGTTAAACCTTTAAAATAATTTACTTATATAACTAACTAAATAAATATTTACTTTTAAAAATTTAAAACCACAAAATAATAATTTCTTTTTAAAACATTCTTTTAAAACCTTTAACTTATACTTGGAAATCTTTCTTGAAAATATACGTGGCTTTTAAGGGAAATACACTTTCTATTTAAATATAGCCATCTAATCATTAATGAATCCTGCTCGATTTATTTTGGTTTAATTTACGTCCCAATCCCATAAATTTCTTTCAACACTTTAGAAATAAAACCACTTTTTATTTTCAAAACACTTCTCCCATTTCCTTATAATCACTTTAAAAAATATGTACTTAAATTATTTACATTAAGGCTACTAAATTACTTAAATAAAAATAATACTTAAGAAATTCTGTGAGAGTTTCTGAGTAAAACTTAAACCAAAGTTTCCTTTTAAAATAAAATTATAATATCAAATATTTAAGTTATAATTCCCTTTTAAAAATCATAATACTAATTTACCTTTAAAAATAATTAACTACCATAATGAACTTAAATAAATATTTACTTTTCACTTAAAAATAATTAAAATAATAAATTTTCTAAACCATTCTAAAAAAACATTTTTAAACTTCTAGTTTATGCATTGAAATCTTCTCTTTGAAAGTATATTTAGTGTTCCAGGAAAAATATGCTTTCCAACTTTTAAAAATAAAATCACCTTTTTATTTTTAAAATGAGTTGCACCTTTTCTAATAAATTCCACCGAAATCTATACTTTCAAATTTATCCACTGATAAATATTCCACTTCATTTATAAACCCAGTTTACAATTTTCTATTTCTCATTTTCCTTTATATCACAGTTTCCAAAAAGCTAAATCGATTTTATACTAATTTCCTGGTTTAAATTCCCTTAAAATTTATTACTCGATTTATCCAATTTCCAATAACTATTTACTTTAGAATTTTTCATTTCATTTTTCTTCAAAAATTAAAACTTTATATATATTTTCCATTTCTCAAAATACCAATATTTATCTAGCCAAGCCATAGCATTCAATAATTTCAATCCCAATAAAATCAATATAATCTATCACAGATCGTTAATTAATTACATCGCTAAATATAAAATAAATTCAACGTTTTGAGGAATCTAGTTAGATCCCACCAACCTGTTTTCTTGCAACCACAAATGTTAGCACAATATAAAATACCAATCCCACTTCGAGGGGGATATCGCGGTATATAGCGTCATCCGCTATTATGCGGGATGCATAGGGTCTCATCCGCTATATAATGAGGGAATATCAATCACTCCAATATATATACTATTATATATAATATCACATCCAGACTGACAATAAATCATCAATTCAAGAAATCAACCAATAATTTAAATTTTAACTATTTAAATTTAAATGGTAATCCAAATGAGTGAGATTAACTCATCTTTATTTTTGTTTGCAACCCATTTCCATTCCGCTTATTTTCTTCATGGCTTTGACCTTGTATAAACAATTCACGATTTGTTACTATTTGAAATAATCTACAAATAATTTACCATTTAAAATTTCTATTTTTTAAATCTTATATATCATATATTATCTTCTGTTTTACTGTTTATCTATTTAAATTAAAAATGAGAATCTTATACCGTACTGTAAAAAAAATTTTCAATTTAACTATACTATACATCCATATATAAATTTATTTAAGTTAAATTAAAATAACTACTACTTTATATATATATATAATATAAAATAAAACAATAGCCTTGCCTCACTGCTAAACCAAGACCACCAACGAACAACTCTCCCTCACGCG